>CANIUD010000227.1:0-600000 GCA_947470075.1 Closterium sp. Yama58-4 | reverse complement strand
TCAGAAAGAGAGAGCGATCCGACCAAGGGAATCAGCCTAAATCAGATCCACCTTCCCCAAGTACCACCTCCTGGCCTGGGGTCCAGGTCCAGCCTTCCCCAGGTGTCACCTTTGGCTGCTAGCCTTGCTGCCCCTGCCCCGCGCTGCCAGCGCAAGCAGGGGTATGGGAGGGTGAGCAAGGGGAGTGCAGAGGCGGGGAGGGGTGCGTGTGTGCTGCAGCAGGCTTCTGCGGGGCAGCCACTTGGCGTGCTCCCATTGGCCCGCGTGCCGTGGGTGCTGAAAGCGGCAGGGGAGATGAGAATAGGTGGGAAGAAGGTTTTTTTTTTTTTTTTTTTTTTTTTTTTTTTTTTTGCGCTTCTTTCCTGAGACACATGAGGAGGAAACACTTCTGTAGGCTGCAGATATTTTTTTTGTGGGTGTGGGTGGGGGGGAGGATAAACTTCTGTAAAAACCGTTCTCTCTCCCTCCCCTCGGAACCATTTTATAGTATAATAGTATAATCTCCCACTTTCTCCCTTTCCGTGTCCTCCTCTTTCTCCCCTCCCCTCAGAGCCGTTTGATTTCTCCACTCCTTCACCCGATGATGCCATCCAATCCGCTCTGAAAGGAGGACACGTGGCACCACGTGCTGCTGCCACGTCAGCAGCTGTGCCAGCTTCCTCGGCTGGAACCGCAGCAGCAAAAATCGCCAACAGCAGCAGCCGCGCGTCCAGCTCAGCATCCCCTGCTGCTGACGTGGCAACAGCAGGCGTTGGAAAGATTCAGATCACAGAAGGAAGCAAGAAAGAAGCTTCGCCCAGTGCTGGCTTTAGCACTTCTGCTACAGCTGCTACAGCCACAGCAGCCGCTGCAGGGGGGGGAGAGGGAGGAGGGGAGGGCAAGGGAGGGGAGGATGAGGAGACTAGGAGGCGGAAGGCTTTAGAGGCGTATGAAGCTGAGGGGTGGATTAAAGATGGGCTGAAGGAAGGAGATGGAAAACCGACTCTGCACCTCATTGTGGTGAGTGGAAAGAGATGGACAGGGGTGGTAAGGGGTGGAAAGGGAGAGGGCTTTAGAGGCGTATGAGGCGGAGGGGTGGATTAAAGAAGGAATGAAAGAAGGAGATGGGAAGCCGACCCTTCACCTCATTGTGGTGAGTGGAGGGGGGTGAAAAGTTGATCAAAAGGGGTGGAGATGGGTGGGAAAGGGTGGATAAGGGTGGATGCTTGTCTGAAGTCATCTTGTCTGAACCCTCTCTCAAGTGGGCCATGTGGACGCGGGGAAATCGAATCGACCATCACGGGCCACCTCTTGCACAAGCTGGGGCGAGTGGGGCAACAAGGAGATGCTCCGCGTTCAGAGGGACGCCGCCACCCAGGGCAAGGGCGCATGCTCCCGCCCACTCCTACCCACCCCCACCCACTCCCACCCACCCTCACACTCCCCTTCTACTACAGCTGGGTCACGTGGATGCAGGGAAGTCGACCATCATGGGCCACTTGTTGCACAAGCTGGGGCGAGTTTCCAACAAGGAGATGCATCGAGTCCAGAGGGACGCCGCCAACCAGGGCAAAGGGTCGTTCGCGTTCGCATGGGTGCTGGACGAGAGCAGCGAGGAGCGGGCGAGGGGCGTGACCATGTCTGTGGCTATGTCGCGATTCGAGACTCCGAAGTGAGTGTGGGCGCGGGTCATTTCCGGGTGATTGGAAACACTAACCAGCCAGGGCAAGGGGTCATTCGCGTTCGCGTGGGTGCTGGATGAGAGCAGCGAGGAGCGGGCGCGAGGCGTGACCATGTCGAGATTCGAGACCCCAAAGTGAGTGTGGGCGTTTGTCCCGTCCCGTGGTAGGTTGGCTAGGGTGCCTTGCAAAGTTGCAAGGGGCTGGGTACAAGCAGTGATCTGGCCAGGGCAAGGGGTCGTCTGTGTTTGCGTGCGTGCTGGATGAAAGCAGCGAGGAGCGCGCCATGTCCGTGGCCATGTCCGTGGCCATGTCCGTGGCCATGTCCGTGGCCATGTCCGTGGCCATGTCCGTGGCCATGTCCGTGCCGTGGCCTGTCCCGATTCGAGACACCAAAGTGAGAGTGGGTGCTGGTGCTGGTGTGGGTGCTGGTGTGGGTGCTGGTGTGGGTGCGGGTGTGGGTGTGGATGAATGGGTGTCTCTGGGTGCGGGCCAAGGCAAGGAGTAGTACTTCGGACAAGAGTAGTACTTTGGACAAGAGTAGTACTTTGGACAAGAGTAGTACTTTGGACATGGGTGTCCGGATGTGCGATGCCTAGTAGTGTGCTTTTTTAGAATTCTAAGAAAAACAGACTCAGCGTAAAATCACCCTCCCGCGGTTCCTTGTGTGCGAAATCGTCATGAGCAGAACCACGTGAAGCGGGTGATGGGTGAATAAACCACGTTTGGCAGGGGTGTATCCTCTCTTCTCTTCCCCACCCATCTCCTTTGCTTCCTCGTTGACCAAGCCCCCCACCCCCACCCCCACCCCCACCCCCACCCCTGACCAATCCCTCCCCACGTACAACTGCCCACCCCTCCCATCACCAGGCTGGATGCCTTCTTGGACCCACGGGCCTTCAGTCAGTTGCTCAATACCTAAAGACATTTTCTGTTACCAACCCCCCCGCCCTCACCCTTCCCCCTCGCGCCACACCCCCCCTCCACCCCCCCTGCGTCCGCCCCCTCCCCCCATCACCAGGCTGAACGTGGTTCTGCTCGATGCGCCCCCGGTCACAGGGACTTTGTTACCCACCCCCACGCCCTTACCCTTCCCCCTCGCTCCCCCCCCCCCCCCACCCCCCCCCCCCCCCCCCCCGCGTCTGCCGCCTCCCACCTTGTCAGCAGGCTGAACGTGGTTCTGCTTGATGCCCCCGGGCACAGGGACTTTGTTCCATCCATGATTGCCGGCACTGCTCAGGTGTGCAGGGGGAGAGGGGGAGGGGGAGGGAGGGGGGAGGGAGTTGGGGGGAGGGAGTTGGGGGGAGGGAGTTGGGGGGAGGGAGTTGGGGGGAGGGTGGAGGGTCTGTTCCGTGCCTGCCAAGGGGTTCCTCTGTGCTGTCCGTGATCGCTGGCACTGTTCGGTGGAGTACGGGAAAGGTGAGTTTACTTTTGAGTATTCTCAAAAGTAAATTCACCATAGCTGCCAACAGGGACTTTGTGCCGTCCGTGATCGCTGGCACTGCTCAGGTGAGTGGGGAAGGTGGGGAAGGGAGAGAGGGCGGGGGGAGGGAGGTCTGTTCAGTGCCTGCCAAGGGGGTTCCCACAGGGACTTGGTGCCGTCCGTGATCGCTGGCACTGCTCAAGTGAGTACGGGGAAGGTGGGGAAGGAGGAATGGGGGAGGGGATGGAGCGGAGCGGCTGTGCGCGGTGGTGAACAAAATGAAGGGGAGGGGAGGATACAGGAGGATGGCTGTTGCTCACACTTCGTTTTTTTTTTTTTTTTTTTTTTTTTTTTTTTTTTTTTTTTTTTGGCTTGTCCGCTCTCTCTCTCTCTCCCTACCCCAGGCTGACGCAGCTCTCCTTGTAATCGACGCCACGCCAGGGGCGTTTGAAGCGGGTATGGGAGGGGGCCAGGGGGGAGAGGACGTGGGACAGAGCAAGGAGCATGCGCAGATCGCCAGGAGCCTGGGGGTGGAGCAGCTGTGCGTGGTGGTCAACAAGATGGACGCTGCAGGGTTTGATCAGGGCGAGTTTGAGCGGATTAAAGGCGTGCTGGGGCCGTTCCTTACGAAGCAGTGCGGGTTCCGAGAAGGTGGAGTGCGGTGGGTGCCGCTGAGTGGGCTTCAAGGGGAGAATCTGGATGCAGCACCGACAGACAATCGGCTTAAGAAATGGTGAGCGTGCGCAGAAGATAGCTTGGGGGTGTGCCAGGAGCTTGGGCTGGGGGTGGAGCAGCTGTGCGTGGTGGTCATCAAAATGGACTCTGCAGGGTTCGACCAAGGCGAGTTCGAGCGGATTAAAGGGGTGCTGGGGCCGTTTCTAATGAGACAATGTGGGTTCAAAAAAGGTGCGGTGAAATGGGTGCCTCTGAGCGGGCTGCAGGGGGGGAATCTGGATGCAGCACCGACTGATGATCGGCTTAAGAAATGGTAATATGGTGAAATGGTGAGCACGCGCAGATCGCCTGGAGGCTGGGTTCGGGGTGGGGGTGGGGGTGGGGTGGAGCAGCTGTGCGTGGTGGTCAACAAGATGGACACTGCAGGGTTCGACCAAGGGGAGTTTGAGCGCATTAAAGGGGTGCCGGGGCCGTTTCTGACGAGGCAGTGCGGGTTCCGGGAGGGCGCGGTGAAGTGGGTGCCCTTGAGTGGGCTGCAGGGGGAGAATCTGGACTCGGCTCTCACAGACGATCGGCTGAAGCAATGGTGACAAGTAAAAAAAACAAAAAGCCACTGTGCAACCCTGTCTGGCGTAGACGCTACGCTACAGGCGCTCCTGATTCCTTCCTCCCCTCCCTTCCGTATCCCCATTCCTCTCACTGACTCTCACAGGTACACAGGTCCCACCCTTCTAGAAGCTGTTGATTCCTTCTCCCCCCCTCCCCGCGCTCTCTACCGCCCGCTGCGCCTGGCGATAGCTGAAGTGCTCAAGACGAGGGGGCTGGGACAGGCAGGCGTGGCAGGGAAGGTGGAGTGCAGGGCAAGCCATTGACTCCTTTCCCCCACCCGTTCTCTCTTCGCTGCTCTCTCACTCAAACGCCCCTTTCTCCTCCCCCCCCCCCCCACCCCCCTCCCTCTTCCACAGGTACACAGGTCCCACCCTCCTAGAAGCTGTTGACTCCTTCTCTCCCCCTCCCCGTGCTCTCAACCGCCCGCTGCGCCTGGCGATAGCCGAAGTGCTCAAAACGAGGGGGTTGGGGCAGGCGGGCGTGGCGGGGAAGGTGGAGTGCGGAGCGATGCGACCCGGTACCAAGGTGAGAAAAGAAAAGGGATGAGGGGCGGTGCGGGTGGGTACCAATGTGATTGATGGGACGAGAAGGTTTGGTGCCAGGTAATGCAGCTTCGTTTGGCCATGTGGGGCTTTATAGAGTGACTGCTTAAAACGAGGGGGCTGGGACAGGCAGGTCTAGTTTTGAGGCGCCTCAAAGCTAGGCTTTGTATGGCCATGTGGGGCTTTATAGAGTGACTGCTTAAAACGAGGGGGCTGGGGCAGGCAGGCGTGGCGGGAAAAGTGGAGTGCGGGGCTGTGCAATACGGTACCAAGGTGAGAGATGGGGTGCAGAGCTGTATGGTGCGGTAACAAGGTGAGACATTGATTGGGGGCCATGTGGGGCCATGTGGGGCCATGTGGGGCCATGTGGGGCCATGTGGGGCCATGTGGGGCCATGTGGGGCCAGTGATGAGTCACCAGTGGTAGCAGCACGGGAGGGGGGGGGGGGGAAGAGCGTGTATGTGGGGCCGCTGGGGAGTAGTAGGCAATCGCTTGCAAGAGAAGAGGACCCCATACTCCCCTTCTCCTCTTCTCTTCTTCTCTCCTCCCCTTCCCGCCAGGTCCTGGTAATGCCGGGCCCTTTCCAGGCAACTGTGAAGGCTCTTGAGAGGGACGAGTCACCGGTGGCAGCAGCATGGGCTGGGGAGAACGTGGACGTGGGTCTAAGTGCTCCCCTTCTCACATTCTCTTCTTCTCTCATCCGCTTCACACTCTCTCCCTCCCCTATCCCCTTTTTTCCAGGTCCTGGTAATGCCGGGCTCCTTCCAGGCATCCGTTAAAGCCCTAGAGCTGGACGAGTCACTGGTGTGACAGCAGCATGGGCGGGGGAGGGCGTGGGCGTGGGTCACGGGAGGGAAGGCTGTCACTCAAACCCCTCTCGTACCCTTCTTCCTACCCCTCCAGGTTCTTGTTATGCCGGGCTCCTTCCAGCATCCGTTAAAGCCCTAGAGCGGGACGAGTCACCCGTGGCAGCAGCGTGGCGGGGGAGAGCATGGAGGGGGTAGTCACTAGCATTGCACCCTTCCTTCCCTCTTCCCCTTCCCCTCCCCTCAGGTCCTGGTAATGCCAGGCTCATTGAGTTGATTTTTGTGGAGCCTCAAAAATCAACCCTTCCCCTCCCCTCAGGTCCTGGTAATGCCGGGCTCCTTTCAGGCAACTGTCAAGGCTCTTGAGAGGGACGAATCACCGGTGGCAGCAGCATGGGCGGGGGAGAGCGTGGACGTTGGGCTTCAGGGCGTGGAGGCCAATCAGCTGCTGCCAGGTGGCGTGTTGTGCCACCCGGACTACCCCATCCCCGTCGCCACCAGAGTGGAGGCGCGCCTTCTCACTCTCGACCTCAAAATTCCGCTGCTCCGAGGCACGAATGTGAGTGAGTGCGTGGAGTGCAATGTGAGTGCGTGGAGTGCAATGTGAGTGCGTGGAGTGCAATGTGAGTAAGGATAGGGGCTTGTTGCGAGTGAGAGACGTGGGTTGGATTTCCCGTCCCTGTCGCCACCAGCGTGAAGGTGCGGCTTCTCACTCTCCACCTCAACATCCCTCTTCTGAGAGGCACCAACATGAGTGGCTGTGATGCAAGTGGGCGGCAGGCGCACCAATGTGGGTAGCTGTGTGTGGCAGCCGCGCAATCCAAGCAGTTTGGGTACACGTCATGGGGCAAGGACGGCAGTCCACTTACCACCGACCGAAAGGTCGTTTTCTACTAAGCATCTGAACAACTATTGCTGCCACACAACGAAACAATGAGTCCCAAATGGGGCTTCCTACCACACGTCATGGGGCAAGGACGGCACTCCACTTCCCATCACTCGCTACAAGAGCATGCCTTTTGTGATAAGTCGACTCAAATATCGACTTGTCCACTTCCCATCACTCGCTACAAGAGCATGCCTTTTTTCGAGGCGCCGTAAAAAATAGACTTGTAACGCTCCACTTCAAGATCCCTTCATGTCCCTTGTCTCTTTCTACAGCAATGCGCCTCCCATTTCGCTGACATTAGTCTTATTCCTATCTTCTTCCCCATCAACCCCTCTGCCTCCCATTCCCAAGGCCATTCTGCATGTGCGTGCAGCCAAGGAAGCGTGTCGCATCGCTGTTTCCCCTGCCCCCATCCCTCTTGTTCCCCCTGCCCCCATCCCTCTTGTTCCCCCTGCCCCCATCCCTCTTGTTCCCCCTGCCCCCATCCCTCTTGTTCCCCCTGCCCCCATCCCTCTTGTTCCCCCTGCCCCCATCCCTCTTGTTCCCCCTGCCCCCATCCCTCTTGTTCCCCCTGCCCCCATCCCTCTTGTTCCCCCTGCCCCCATCCCTCTTGTTCCCCCTGCCCCCATCCCTCTTGTTCCCCCTGCCCCCATCCCTCTTGTTCCCCCTGCCCCCATCCCTCTTGTTCCCCCTGCCCCCATCCCTCTTGTTCCCCCTGCCCCCATCCCTCTTGTTCCCCCTGCCCCCATCCCTCTTGTTCCCCCTGCCCCCATCCCTCTTGTTCCCCCTGCCCCCATCCCTCTTGTTCCCCCTGCCCCCATCCCTCTTGTTCCCCCTGCCCCCATCCCTCTTGTTCCCCCTGCCCCCATCCCTCTTGTTCCCCCTGCCCCCATCCCTCTTGTTCCCCCTGCCCCCATCCCTCTTGTTCCCCCTGCCCCCATCCCTCTTGTTTCCCCTGCCCCCATCCCTCTTGTTCCCCCTGCCCCCATCCCTCTTGTTCCCCCTGCCCCCATCCCTCTTGTTCCCCCTGCCCCCATCCCTCTTGTTCCCCCTGCCCCCATCCCTCTTGTTCCCCCTGCCCCCATCCCTCTTGTTCCCCCTGCCCCCATCCCTCTTGTTCCCCCTGCCCCCATCCCTCTTGTTCCCCCTGCCCCCATCCCTCTTGTTCCCCCTGCCCCCATCCCTCTTGTTCCCCCTGCCCCCATCCCTCTTGTTCCCCCTGCCCCCATCCCTCTTGTTCCCCCTGCCCCCATCCCTCTTGTTCCCCCTGCCCCCATCCCTCTTGTTCCCCCTGCCCCCATCCCTCTTGTTCCCCCTGCCCCCATCCCTCTTGTTCCCCCTGCCCCCATCCCTCTTGTTCCCCCTGCCCCCATCCCTCTTGTTCCCCCTGCCCCCATCCCTCTTGTTCCCCCTGCCCCCATCCCTCTTGTTCCCCCTGCCCCCATCCCTCTTGTTCCCCCTGCCCCCATCCCTCTTGTTCCCCCTGCCCCCATCCCTCTTGTTTCCCCTGCCCCCATCCCTCTTGTTTCCCCTGCCCCCATCCCTCTTGTTCCCCCTCCCCCACCCCTCCCTCCAGGCCATTCTGCACGCGCATGCAGCCAAGGAGGCGTGTCGCATTGCGGCCCTCACAGCCATTCTCGACGCCAAGACGGGTTCTGTTGCCCGCGCCAAGCCCAGAGCCGTGGGGTCAAATCAGAGTGCCATCGTGGAGGTGAGAAGTAGGGGTGGGGGGTGGGGGGGACGAAGGGTGATGAGGAGTGAGGAGGGGAGTGAGGAGTAACAGCTGTGTCTCCCACAGCCATTCTCGACGCCAAGACTGGCGATGTTGCCCGGGCCAAGCCCAGAGCCGTGGGGTCCAAGCAGAGTGCCATCGTGGAGGTAAGGGCGCCCCACTGTTGCCTCTACACTGGACTGTGGCGTGTGCTTTGAAGGCCACTCAGTCGTCTTGAAACGTCTCAAAAATACACTTCTATCACGTACCCACCACAACCCCACCCTGTCTCTGCCCCACCGGTGTCTCTGGACTGGACTGTGGCGTGTGCCTCGAAGACCACTCACTCTTCTGTGCGTCTGAACCTGCCCTGTGAGTACTCTACTTCTCCTGCTCCTGCCTACCTCCATCTCACACGCACCTGCAGTTGTCTCACACGCACCTGCAGTTGTCTCACACGCACCTGCAGTTGTCTCTGGACCGGGGCGTGCGCCTCAAAGGCTATGATGTTGGACCAAATGCACGCCGTGGACCGTGACACGCATTTGCAGAAGGGACGCCGTGGGGCGCCTCAAACGCACGCCGTGGGGCGTGGACCGTGACACGCACCTGCAGATGTTTCTGAGAATTCTCAAAAACACCCTGCAACATCGAAGCCTACTCAAACTTCCCTGCGTTGGGACTTGCCCAACCGTTGCTTCCCCCACTCCCCCGCTTCCTCACGCTCTTCCACACACCTGCTGTTGTCTCTGGTGACTTTTGAGTCGACTCAAAAGTCAAAAGTCACCTGGTTTTGAGTCGACTCAAAGTCAGAAGTAACCTCGTTTTGAGTCGACTCAAAAGTCAAAAGTCACCTCTTTTGAGTCGACTCAAAAGTCAAAAGTCACCTCGTTCTGAGTCGACTCATAGTCAAAAGTAACCTTGTTTTGAGTCGACTCAAAAGTCACCTCGTTTTGAGTCGACTCAAAATTCAAAAGTCACCTTCCACACACCTGCTGTTGTCTCTGGACTGGGGCTGGCGTCTTGATTCTTGAAGCCTATTTTGACTACCTTAACCTTTTGAGGCGAATTTTGAGGCGCCTCAATAGTCGTACCTTGAACTTGACCTGTCTTTACCTGCCCATTCCTCCCACCACCTCCCCCCACCACCTCCCCCCCCCACCCCCCCCACCACCTCCCCCCTCCACCTCCCCCCGCCACCTCCCCCCACCACCTCCCCCCGCCACCTCCCCCCAACACTCACAGTTGTCTCTGGACCGGGGCGTGTGTCTCGAAGCCTATTCGGACTTCCGTGCGTTTGGCCGCATCGCTTTGCGAGAGGGTGGCCGCACACTGGCTGTTGGAATCATTATGAGGATTCTTGCCACGTCTGCACCATAAATCATAGAGAGTCGGCTATAAGATGGAAATTGGCTTTGGAGTGGAAGACTCCAGCCAGCAGGCAAGCTGGTTGCTGAGATTGTATGTCACCACCAGCCAGCAGACCAGCAGATTCTTGCCATGTCTGCCACGCCTCTTCTATTCCACACAGCCCCATTGCGGAATGAATTGCCACCATTCCCTCCTGAAATCTTATTGGATTATGCAACAATGATGTTTGACTTGTTTCTTATTACGGTATATAATATGATGCTTCAAAATGTTTCAACACTACGTTCAGACATGCAACACAGCACACCACCAGGCTTGAAAGAAATCAACATCCCCTTCCTCCTACTCCCCCAACCCCCATCTCCCCTTCTCCCACCTCCCCATTCCTCCTAAAGAACAGACACATGGAACAAAGAAAAAAAAAATAGAGCCACTGATTTCTACGCTTTCTTCTTTAATTTCCCGCAGAGCCCCACCTGCTTTTCTCCATGCTGCACTCTGGTATATCCCCCCTTAGACAATACTTGTGCAATAATATAATTCAAATCCGAAGCCGGTAAGGGCCCAATCGTCAGCTTGTATCCGAACGAGTAGCGTCCAGGACGACTGCTCCTGGTGGTGAGATTTGTATAAGGTCGTACGTAGTCAGGAAGGATAGGACTACCGGTGGTAACAAGGCAGGAACCTCCTTGAATATCTAAAGGCGAAGCTCCTTCAGACTTGAGGTTCCGATAGATTGCGAAAATTTGGGTGTATGTATCTGTACCGGACCTGTGAAATAGGAACGAGGAAGGGCATGCTGTCAGGAAGGACCATTCAAAGGCACAACTAGAGTCATTGCGGAAATTCAAACTGTATGCGGCTGCTGCTACTAGCAGGTATATAATTTACTACTGGTAGCAGCAGCAGCAGTAAAACTGCATGGAGACGTACCTTATATTCTTCATGACAAATTTCCCCCGTGCGCCTTTGTCACCCACGACCTTTTTATTTATCTTAGTTGGTCGCAACTTGGCCACATACTTCGCTGAAAATAAGAATGTTGGAAGGTGTCGGTGACATTGGAAGAACAGCAGAGAAGAGGATTCTTCAAAATGGGCGACAGCGCCACACGGGGCATCAAGATGGGGGAATGAAATGCGGAACCTGACAAATATAGGGTTACAAATTATTTTCAGGAGCTCTGCATCGCAGGACAATCTTACGGAGTTTCTGCGATTGCTGGGGCGTGGCTGCCTGAGTGGTTGAAGCGAGAGGAACGTGGCTGCCGCCACTATCGCGTGCCAGTGGGAGGAATGATCCCGCCGGGCCGAGGAGCGATGCGGACGCGGCGGCAGTGAACAGCGCCACGGCACCTGACGAGCACACACGATGAATTAGCATGAGAACACTGTTCTGGCAGATGAACGAAATTGCAAGCAGCTAAACAGCGCCACTCTGCTGCAGCAGAACTCGTAACACCAGAGCAGACTTACAGAATAGGAGGATGATGTGAGTTCCTAAAAGCCCCATGACGGCCAAGAGTGGTAGCAGAGACGAGAGTGGGAAAGTCAGGGCGTTAGAAGGCGTTACTAGTAGTAACCTAGTAGGTTGGCGTGGTGCTGATTATAACTATCCAACGCTCCTTACTTTATACTTGGGTATCGAGTCTAAAATGAGGATGTGGGAGAACGGAGAGAAGGGGTATAGAGCGGTGGTAGTACCGCCGCCTGAAACGCGCATCGTCAACCAAACGCTTACCTGGCGCGCTGTTTCGCTCCCACAATCTCGGGACTGGCAGAAGTCTTGTAGCCGGCGACACCGGGGTTTGATCCCTCAGAACCACATCTTTCGAAGGGGACTGTACCTGTACAGCGGGGTTTTGCGGATAAGAAAACGCCTCTACCTGTAACGCCTCTCACTCTCTAAGTCATCGACTCGGTTCGGTATATCCACTCCACTCCGAGCCGCTGAGCTCGTGAAAACCACCATTTAGAGGACAGGCAGAAGTTGTAGCCAGAACCGGCGGGGTTTGATCCCCCGGAACCACATCTTTTAAGTGAGTCATTTGCGGATATTAAAACGCATCTCCCTGTAACGCCGCTCTCTAAGTCAGTGAGGTTCGCCATATCCACACCACTCCGAGCCGCTCGTGAAAACCACCATCTGGGGGCTGGCAGAAGTTGTAGCCAGCACTAGGGTTTGATCTCCCAGGACCACATCTTTTGGATACCGCGACGGAAGTCGGGGTGACGCTCCCCTTTTGCCAGATAGTCGGCGAGGTTCGGTATGTATCCCAGCCAGGGCTGTCGAAGTCCCTGGGACCAACACTTCGAGGCGCTGTTCTGCAGGCGTGGTTTCACGCCGCACCCAATCTGCTGTTGTTGCGCGGATGTTGCTTAGAAGTCCTGCTGATGGTGGTGGTGCTGCCCCGCATAACTTGTGCGGAGGCTGATGCTAGCTCTCGAGGTAGAATCAGCACCACACAAACGGTGCGACATTTTGCCCGTCGATGCAACATCCTCGAACCAGCTGACCGATTAAAACCCGCGGGCCACAGCTTTCAAGGTTAGGAAGCTTGGTTGGGAAGGAAGACGTGATTGGCAGGCGAGACATGTATGCATCGAAATAAGGAAGCGATACTCGCGACAAAAGGTCCCATCCCCACCGGTTACCAGCTTTTGTGACTCTGTCGCACCGTCGTCGCCCACGATTTCCCAACCTGTGCGACGTTGGTCGACATCTGTTGCCCAACACGAAGGTAAAATGCCTCCGTGTTCATAAGCACGTAACTCTCCAACATACCCTTCTGCTTAGGGTACTAGCACGTAAAACCGCGGCGTCTCTAACCCGTCGGGCATGCGCGCAACTTACGTATCGGCCTCACTCGTCATTTTCGAGAATCAGGGACGGTCGAATCAATTGCGAGTATCAGCCGCCATAATGCCGTAGCTAGTAAACGTGAGGCGCACACGATGGACGTCATTCCGCACCATCATGCCCGACAAGCACCATCATGTCGTGCTTCTTGCGTGGACAGTAACTTGTAGCCGGATCAAGCACTCGGCATATTGCTATTCCCCAACTAGACCGCAGCGCGTACAGTCTTCTCGTCGCGTTATGTCGCCACATGACGTATCCCGCCACTAGCGCGCCATCCGCCACGCTACCACTACCTTTCCCGCACGCCACTATACAAGCTCCGCACTTGCAATCTCCTCACGCGGAGCTCCACGCGGCACATTTCCGAAGAAATAACGCATGAACGACCATTCCCGTCGCCAACACATCCCCCTCCCGTCGCCTACATATCCCCCTCCCGTCGCCTACACATCCCCCTCCCGTCGCCTACACATCCCCCTCCCGTCGCCTACACATCCCCCTCCTGTCGCCTACACATCCCCCTCCCGTCGCCTACACATCCCCCTCCCGTCGCCTACACATCCCCCTCCCGTCACCTACACATCCCCCTCCCGTCGCGATCACATCCCCCTCCCGTCGCCTTCACATCCCATTCCCGTCGCCCACACATCCCCCTCCCGTCGCCTTCACATCCCCCTCCCATCGCCAACGCTTCCCCCTCCCGAAGCCTTCACATACCCCTCCCTTCACCTTCACATCCCCCTCCCGTCGCCTCCACGTCCCACTCCCGTCGCCTTCACTACCCCCTCCCGTCACCTTCACATCCCATTCCCGTCGCCTTTCACTTCCCCCTCCCGACGCCTTCACATCCCGCTCCCGTCGCCTTCACATCCCCCTCCCGTCGCCTTTCACTTCCGCCTCTCCCCCCCATGCCCCCACCCACTTCCCCTCCAGTTGACTCTTCAAGGGCGCCTACGCATCAGCACCGATGCGCCCCTTTTCCTCACAACCAACATCCCCTACCCACCCCCGCCTCCGCCCCTTCCCCTGCAGTCGCTGGTTCACTCGCGCCATCTTTTAGGGTGGGGCAGCATCATCACCCTCGCCTCAACCCTCGCTGCTCCACGCCTTCCCCCCTGCTCTCCGCCAACCTGCAGTGACTACCCCTGACCCACCTCCCCGCCCACCCCTCCCTCACCGTCCTCCACCTCTCCCACTGCCCCCTTCTTACCATTGGCTTCTCACCGCCCTCATCCTCATCCTCACCGCCCTCCACCTCTCTCTCTCACAAGCAGCAGTATCCCTCACACACCACTACCTCTCTACTGCTGCGGCTGACACAAACGCCCTTGTGTTCCACCTCGCCCACTCCTGTCCCCACACGGTATGGAAGCTCCTCACCACTCTCCATCGCACTCCACTCCCCCTCCACGCACCCACAACCTGCCCTGCGAGCTGAATGTGTTACAAGCAGCAGTAACACCCTCACACACCTTGCTCTCTCCGGCTCACCTCCCCGGGTCACTCTGTTTCCCCGCACGCTTCCAACCCCTTCCCGTCCCCCCTGCCATTACCCTCTCTCCCGTAACCCATGGCCTTCCCCGACGTCCACCCGGTCCAGCCCCCTCCCCCCCGTGTCCTGCTTTCCATCATCGTTTCTTTCCCCTTCACTCACATTCCCTTCCCTCTAGCCCAACGCTAGTCCTCCCCTTCCCCCTTGCCAACCCCTCCTTTCCCCCCACGCTAGCAGTCCCCTTCCCCCGACCCACCCTTGTTATTCTCCCTTCCCTGCTGCTACACCTGTAGGCATGCACCCGTCCCCTTACTACCCCGTTCAGGGTTCCATCCAGCCCCGGTGCACCGAGGCGTCCCGGGGCGTGCTGGGGCGCCCCAGCTCGCCCTGTGGCACGCCTCCTGCCCAAGGTAAATTTCAGGTAGTCTTCCAAGTGCTGGGTTCGAACCTTCGCCAAGCAATGGGCGAAGGCAAGAGGTATGCAAACCCGCTCGCAAAAGAAAAACTTGTCGTTGATCCTCCAAGAAAATGTCGCAATCAAAATACACTTTCATCAAGTTCCTCGCGCGTCAATTTCGGCAAGTAACCAAAATCCCGAGAGCTCGCAAGCTTTCAGAGTGTGTTGGGGCGTCGGTGCATCGCCTCGTCCCGGCACGCCCCGGGCGATGCACCGGATTCCCGCATGCGTGGAAGCTTCAAAACCCGATGCACCGCGGAACATCGAGGCGTGCCAAGGCGTCCCGCACCACGTCCTGAACTTTTGCAAACCAAAAGTGGTGTTCTGCAGGCTGAAGCGTTTTAATTGGCGCAAACAGGTTTGGCAAGACCTCCCTTATCACCAAACCTGGATAAGCTGAAAGGACCTTATCAACGAAGATTCAGCGGACCCGGTTTCTTGTCAAAAGACGCCTGCAGAACAACGCCCGAGTCATGAGCTGCTCGAAGTTTGGCCCTGGTTTTGACGAAGGTGACCATTTTTTCCCCCTTAACCGATCACGGGCGTTGGTAGAATTCAAAACTTGAAGTCCGGACTTCTTGAAAAAATGTACTTGAGCCATAATGTAACAAAGTTGGATGTCACCTATTACTTAGCAGCGGGAAGGAGCACACAAACGACTCAAAAGCGCACAGACAGAAAGGAGGAAAGTGGGGGTGGTTGGGGAAGAGGGGGGTCGTAGGCAAGACATCGTCAGCAAAAGAATCGTTTGAATTGGTATGTACAATCACAAAGCACATCCGAGCTGGTAGCACTACTACTCTGAGATGATGGGGCTGAGTCTCTTCAGTGTCACGAGTCCACTGTGAGTAATTAGAACTGTGAGGACGTGTAAGATGTCTTGAAAATATTCTGCAACTACAGCCATGCCATCAACACTCGAAAGTCCTTCTAAACCTAAGTAGATAGAGTGTGGGAGCTACGGGGATGATGCGAGTGGAAGAAAGAGTTAGGCGCCTGCACGCTAGGCGCCAGCGCGATAGGCACCAAAGTATTACGCGCCAGCGCACTAGGCGCGTGTAGGTTAGGCGCCTGCGCGTTAGGCGCCAGCGCGATAGGCATCAGCCAGCGCGATAGGTGCCAGCGCGATAGGCGCCAGCCAGCGGGATAGGCGCCAGCGCGTTACGCGCCAGCGAGATAGGCTCCAGCGCTTTAGGCACCTATAGATTAGGCGCCTGCGCGTTTGGCGCCAGCGAGTTAGGCACCAGCGTGCTAGGCGCCAGCACTCTAAGCACTAGTGGATTAGGCGCCAGCGCGCGCCAGTGCGCTAGGCGCCAGCGCACTAGGCGCCAGCGCGCTACGCGCTAGGTGCCAGCGCGCTACGCGCTAGGCACCAGCGCGCTAAGCGACGGCGCGCTAGGCGCCAGCGCGCTAGGCGCCAGCGCGCTAGGCGCCAGCGCGCTAGGCGCCAGCGCGCTAGGCGCCAGTGCGCTAGGCGCCAGCGCGATAGGCACAAGTGCTCTTGCGTGCTTACTCCCGGGCGCACACACTCCCTCACACTGCCTCTCTCCGCTTCCTGAAATGGAGGCACAATGCTAAGAGGAGACTAATCGGCTTCGAAGGGCTCGGTGGCCGGACGAAGGGAGGAGGAGTGAGGGGTGGCGCGCAGCCGACCCTCGACACAAGGGCCGCAAGGTGGTGCAGGTGAAGGCGTCAACGACGGAAAGACTCGCGGGAGACCTAAGACAAGACGCTGACTAGAAGTAGTGCGAAGGCGAGGAAGGGTCGGGTGACCAAGACGGTGGTGCCACAGAACGGTGGGGTGGGCAAGCGACCGACACGAGCAAGAAGCAGCAACCTGACCAGACACAGCTACCTGGTGGGGCGCAACAACCTGGTGGGACGCTGGGACCTGACAGGGGGTAGTGACAGGGGTCGGAGGCAGCTGCTGCTGCCTCCCTCAGGGGCCAGTATGAAGCGTGTAGAGACCAGAACCCGGCTCCTGGCGAAAGGTGGTCAGGGGGGCGTACGTGTCACCATCCACACAGGTCGAAGAGGCCTCATAAGGCTCAAACCAAACACCAACATGCTGACCCACGAGCGGCCGCATGCCCACCAAGTTCCTAGAGAACGAGGGGACGTGGAAGCCCGTTAGAGAACCCGAGGGAACAGCTGGGCACGAAAGCGTAGTAGAGTGGTGAGCAATGACTGGTCCCGAAGTGGGATCAGCCAGTACTATGGAGACTGGCGCAGGAAGCGGCGTAAGGATGAAAGACAGCGAAGCGTTCGCCGGAGTAGTACCTGGACTAGTACCTAAGCAAGTACCTACACTAGCAACTGGCACAGGATCAACACTAGCACCTAAGCTAAAAACACGCGAGCAAAATGAGTCTGAAGCACTAGAGTCAACAATAGCATACATAGCATTTCCTAGGAGTTCAAGTGACTGAGAAGTGGACATGTCCCACAGTGCGGGACCGTGCGAGAGAACAAGGGGAAGCCACTCAGGGACAGGGTCGTCTGCGTTGTAGGCCTCGCGAAGCGTGTCAGTGAGCTGAGCAAAGCACTGACCCGGTGGGTGATGGCGGTCATAGCGGAGGCCGCTGCGAGTACCTGCCTGGATGAGGTAGGGGCAGGGCAAGTGGGCGTCACCACGCGAAAGCCGACGCGGTCCTGACCCCTGCCTCTGAACCTGCTGCCTCTGCTGCTGCTGTGGCTGCTGCGAGAGGAGTGGCTGTTGCTGCTACTGCTGCTGCTGCAGCTAGTGTGTGAGGTACCAAGCCGCCACTCCAGCACCTGCAGCTGGCAACCCTACAGGCGCCCGACGAACTCGAGTGTCACCTCCACCAGCTGCAGCAGGGGAGCCACTGGAAACTGCACGAGGCGCTCCACCAACAAGTATACTCCCGCTACCGCCACTCACCACGCCACCTCCGGTGCCTCCGCTGTTGGCCGCACCCTGGCCGCCTGTCCTGCCACTCCTAACTCTAGGCCGCGTAGAAGTTATGACAGCAGTCGCGGTCTCGTCAGTAGTGGTAGCGGCGAGGGAGGCAGTAAAGGTGGGCAGCTGTGGGACAGCGGACCCGTGGAACGGTTGAAGGGGCACAGCACCAGAGGCGGAGGCTACGGAGCGGAGGTTGCTCTCGACGTCCTTGAGCGCAGACTCAAGGACCTCGATAGTGAGCTCGCTTGGGTGCTTTAAAAGAAGCGTGTCGCGAACTGTGGCAAGGCGGTCAGGGAGGCTAGTGACAATAAAATAAATAGTAATCGCCATGGGGGGAGGGAGCAGTGCAAGCTGTGCGTCAGTGCAGGCAGCGCGGTAGCTAGAATCCAGCGAATGCAGGTGAGCGATCAAGTCAGCTGAACGCTCAAACGAGGCGAGGTCAGGAAACAGGAACGGGAGGAACATGCGACCAAGAGAGACAGTGGTGGTAGTGGAGTAGCGGGCCTTGATCGCAGTCAGGAACTCACTAGCAGTGCGAACCTGGGTGAAGTAGGTCTCCTCAGACTCAGGGAGAAGGCTGCTAAGGGCGGTGCAGGCCGCGGCGTCGCGCGACTTCCAGGCTGTTAGAGCAGCTCGCTGATGTGCAAAACGCTCCTTGTCCGCAGTGGGGGTCAGCGCCTAGAGGTTACGGATCAGAGGGCGCAAGAAGATCACCGGAGGCGAGCGCCCAGTGGGACTCGTCTGCCTAGCACTGACTCTCTAGCAGGCGCTGCGCACGGAGAAGCCAGACAGAGAACTCCAGTGGCCTACCCTCGGCATCAAAACGCAGGATCCTAGGCGCCACCATAGCTGATGCGGAGGGGTGGGAGCTACGGCTACCAGCCACCTAAAAGGCCTGAGCAGGGTGCGACAGGCAGGGCGCTAGGAGTACACAAGGCAGGACGGCACAGGCGCGACGGGTAGAGCGCAAGGCGCGACAGGGTAGGGCGCGCAGGCTAGGGCGCGACGCGGCGGCAAGGCGTGATGCGACGGGACGGGTAGGGCGCGACGCGACGGACAGGTGGGCGCGACGGGATGGGCAGGATAGGCACGACGGGACGGGCAGGGCGCGACGCGATGGGACGGGCAGGGCGCGACGCGATGGGACGGGCAGGGCGCGACGTGACGGGCAGGGAGGCGCGACGGGCGCGAGGGGACGGGATGGGACGGGCGCGCCAGGCGCTATGGGACGGGACGGGACGGGTGCGACGGGCGCTAGGGGACGGGACGGGACGGGACGGGCGCGACGGTACGGCGCTACGGGCAGGGTAGACTAGGAGCAATGGGCGCGACGGGCGCTAGGGGACGGGACGGGACGGGCGCGACGGTAGGGCACTATGGGCGTGGTAGACTAGGCGCAACGGGTGCAAGAGGCTCAAGGAGGAACGGGATCCAACAGGATCCTAACCTAGGTGATACCATGTTAGAAACTGAATGTTGTGTCAAAAACTGTGAGTTAAGGTACACATACCTAACCTTAACAACTGTACCCCACATGACATGCCTCAGGGTACATTCCGCGCTGGACACTTTCTCAAAGAAAGTGTCCCAATCACTTTTGGCCCGAGTCGCCCTCAAATGTCTCGGGACCTCATATCCCACTCGACCAATGTATTGCGACCCTGCACGACCAGGGCGATAATTATATGTGAACGATTTTGATTGGTAATTTCTGATGGTGCACAAGCGGGAGTTGCGCGCGCCTGTCAATAATTCCGTGTGTCTTCTGTCGACCAATCACGTTGCATTGAACGCGTTGATAGGGATTGTTGTGTCTGTTGAATGTTGTCCAGGTACATGCAGCATGTGGGGACATTTGGCACCGCGTGCGACTTTGGAAATGTGATGCGCTGGCTTGCAATTAGTGCGCGACAGATCCGCATTTCACGTCGTCCAATGATAAATACGTTCGGCGACAAACACGTGCGGCCCGGTTTTCTGACAACAAGCAGCATAAGCTGTACATACGCGTCACAATCGATTGGGACATTTTCTTTGAGAAAGTGTCAAGCGCGGAATGTACCCTCACTACAGGCTACAACATTTGACAGTTATGGTACATTCATGTGTCGACATTTATGTCTCAATCCACGTTTTCCCGAGTCGCATCGAAAAAAATTGTCAATCTCGCGTCACAAAAAATCAATGTATCCCGAAACTAGGCGACCATGCCAAATGCACAGTTGGGCGCATTTGATTGGGTGATAAATATTACTGTACAAAAGTTTCTTCAATCGCTTGGCTGGGGTGTGGTTTCGACGCGCGGGATTCTTTCCCGCGCGAAATTGGCATTTCGGGCAGACCAGGTGCATTGACATTTCGAACCGCATGCGATTTCTTAAAGCCCGGGTACAGCATGGTATTTTTCAAGTTCAAGATTCTTGAACTTGAAGTCGCCAAAAACAGGGTTACCTTCTTTGGTTTGAAACACAACTCGCGAGGCAGGGGAAAACTCTTGCGATGATCGATCCTGATTGGTTTCTGAGCCCAGTCGCACAAAAGATCTAACCATCGCTCACTACGTTGCCCCGATCTCCTCTCACATATCTTGAAGACCAAGTAGTACTCCTAGCCTACTAGACTACTCGCGTTAGGAAACGCGCGGCAGGGCGATAAAGGCTAGCTTTGGTAGAGGCGTTTTTTTCCATCCAACTTTACTCACTCACGTTGTCTTGCCAATAGCTGAGCAGCACAACTTCATGCCAAACACTCTATTACCGTACTTTTTTCGCATGCCAGACACGGAACGTCCGTTCTAGCGCACGACACGCGCAATGCTCGTAAATGGCATTCCCGAGTCGCGAGTCGTGATCCCGCTTACATTTCCTCCCGTCGTTCGATCCCTACCATAACTGATCACTCGTCCCTCCTTACCTGCCACCATCGCTTCCTCTCTTGTCGTCGCTTCCTGCTCTCGGCCACGCTAGGTCCATACTTTGCCTTCAGCGTCACCCTGGCCGTCGCCCTATTTCGCCTCGTCGACCGTAATTCCCGTTTACAAAGCGTATTTTTTTCACATCAATCTTGGCTTTTTTTTTTTCCCATCTATACATATATATTTTAGTCGCCCGTAATTCCCTGCTTCGCCCGTAAGTGCGGGCCTGGTGTGTGCAGCGATGCAAGTGCATGCAGGCCCAAGGCAGCAGCAACCAGAGTTGCTGTGCCTTGGGCGTGGGCTAGGGGGTGTGCAGGCAAGTGCATGCAGGCCCAAGGCAGCCGCAACCAGAGTTGCTGTGCCTTGGGCGTGGGCTAGGGGGTGTGCAGGCAAGTGCGTGCAGGCCCAAGGCAGCAGCAACCAGAGTTGCTGTGCCTTAGTTGCTGCTGCCTTGGGACAGCACAGGTGGGTGCATTGTGGTGACAGCAGGCCCAAGGCAGCAGCAACATTGGTTGCTGCTGCCGCGGGATAGAACAGATGCGAGCATGATGGGGACAGCAGGCTCAAACAGTAGCGTATCGGACCCCCAAGGCAGCAGCAAATTGTACTCTGTACTATATTCCACTATCAGGGAAGTGGGGTCTCACCAAAAGTAACCTCTCGATCGATCCGCAGGGGCGTGTGCTGCCCCGCGATCCCCTTCAGTACGCAGTCCTCGTAGGAGTCTTGCGCGCGGTGGTCGTAGCTCGGTCACCTGGCGTGTTAGCCCGATGCGGGTGCTGCGCGTCGCCTTGTGGGGGAGCTTCAGATTCGCCTGGTGGGGGAGCTGCACGTCGCCTGGTGGGGGAGCTGCGCGTCTCCTGGTGGGGTAGCTACGCTTCGCCTGGTGGGGGAGCTGCACGTCGCCTGGTGAGGGCGCTGCGCGTCGCCAGGAACGCGAGCTGCGATGTTTGGAGCGGGTGCTGCTCGGCGCCAGGGGCGTGTGCTTGGGGCGCGCGTCGCGCGCGGCACTATTCGTGTGATACACGCCTCATCTCGTGGCCATGCTGCTTGCCCCTGAGGGAGACCCGGATGCTGTAGACATCCCGACCCCGCGCTCTTACACTGAGGCGATCGCAGGTGAGTACTCCTCTCAGTGGCAGGCAGCCATGGACGCAGAGATGGCATCCTGGAAGTCCACAGGCACTTACGTCGATGAGGTTCCCCCTCCCGGGGCGAACATCGTCGATGGCATGTGGATTTCCAGGGTGAAGCGGCCGCCGGGTTCTCCGCCTGTCTTCAAGGCTCGCTACGTTGCTCGAGGCTTCAGTCAGCGAGAGGGAGTTGACTTCTTCCAGACCTTCTCCCCCACCCCGAAGATGACCACTCTTCGGGTGCTGCTGCACGTTGCCGCTCAGCGTGACTACGAGCTTCACTCTCTTGACTTCAGCACAGCCTTCTTACAGGGCAGCCTGCACGAGGAGATCTGGCTGCGCCGCCCACCTGGCTTCACTGGGTCGTTCCCTCCTGGTACCCAGTGGAGCCTCCGGCGGCCAGTCTACGGTCTCTGCCAGGCGCCTCGTGAGTGGCACGACACACTGAGGACGACACTTGCGGCTCTTGGGTTCGCTCCTTCGACAGCTGACCCGTCGCTGTTTCTGCGCACCGACACTTCGCTGCCGCCGTTCTACATCCTCGTGTACGTCGACGACTTGGTCTTTGCCACTGCTGACACTGAGGCTCTCGCCCTGGTGAAGTCAGAGCTGCAGAAGAGACACATGTGCACAGACCTGGGTGAGCTGCGCAGCTACCTTGGCTTGCAGATCACCCGGGATAGAGCACGCCGCACCATCACACTGACTCAGTCACACATGGTGCAGCAGATCCTTCAGCGCTTCGGCTTCACCTGGTCCTCCCCACAGGCCACTCCTCTGGCTATAGGTAACTCGCTCTCAGTTCCACCTTCGGACGAGTCCGTAGAGCCGAGTGGTCCTTACCCAGAGCTAGTGGGCTGCCTCATGTACCTGATGACCTACACTCGACCTGACCTTGCGTACCCTCTTGGCCTTCTGGCTCGCTACGTGGCTCCTGGTAGGCACCGAAAGGTGCACATGGATGCTGCTAAGAGGGTACTGCGCTACCTGTGCAGTACATCGGGCATGGGGCTCGTGCTTGGAGGACGGGGTGACGTTGTCCTCACTGGACATTCTGACACGTCTTGGGTTGACGACCAGGCTACGCAGCGGTCGTCACAGGGTTACACCTTCAGCCTTGGCTCTGGCTCTGTTTCTTGGCGGTCTACACGCTCGTCTTCTGTTCTCAGCTTCAGTTGTGAGGCTGAGATCTACGCCACAGCCATGGCTGCACAGGAGTTACGCTGGCTCACCTACCTGCTGACTGACTTGGGAGAGCGGCCTCGTTCTCCTCCAGTTTTGTACGTTGACAACAAGGCGGCCATTGCCTTGTGTGAGGAGCACAGACTAGAGCACAGAACGAAGCACATCGCTCTGCGTTACTTCCTGGCTCGAGAGTTGCAGCAGCGAGGTCAGCTTCGTCTTGCTCACTTTGCCACTCGGGCCAACACTGCTGATATATTCACCAAGGCACTTCCATCTGGTGATCATCAGCGCTTTTGTACTTTGTTAGGCCTTGTACCTACGTTTCCACACTTGCTGTAGGCTTTGCTTGTACTGTGATCTATATACATATACCTGCATGCTTGCTCTTGCTAGGTAGTGATCACTGTGCTGTTCCTATTGCATATATACCTGTGCATGTGAACTGGCCTTGTGGCCCTTTGTTTGTGCTCAGTGTGTGTGGTGACGTTGTGATCCACCCTGAGCTTGCTTTGCTTTTCTTGACTGGTCTTGTGACCCCTTGTTCTCCCCCAATTTGCCTATGGGGGTGTGTCAAACTATATTTATATGTATGTTGTAGTATAATCTGTAGGCTGTAGTGGGGTAGCCCATATGGGGTACAGCCCAATGTTAGGGTTTCTATTTGTACCCACCTTCCTGATAGTTCATTCATTTTCCTGCCTAGACTTCTGAAACTAAACCCTCTACCTTCCTCTCTCTCGTCGCTCAAACTCACCTGTCACGCTCACTCCCCGAACTCAGTTGACGTCATTCGTCACCCCCCTCTTTCTCGTCACTCACACTCCCCCGTCCCCGCTCTTTCTCTTTACTCACACTCCCCCGTCACCCCCCTCTTTTTCGTCACTCACTCCCCCGTCACCCCCCTCTTTCTTGTCACTCACACTCCCCCGTCACCCCCCTCTTTCTCGTCACTCACACTCCCCCATCCCCCCTCTTTCTCGTCACTCACACTCCCCCGTCACCCCCCTCTTTTTCGTCACTCACACTTTTCCGTCACCCTCCTCATTCCCCGCAATTACCTCCTTCCACCCCCCTTTAACCTCCTCGTTCCCCACTTTTACCTCCTTCCATCTCCCCTTTACCCTTCTCGTTCCCCGCTTTTACCTCCTTCCGTCCCCCCTCTTATCCTCCTCGTTCCCCGCAATTGCCTCCCTCCATCCCTCAAACTACCCCTCTCGTCCCCGCACTACCTCCTGCCACCTCCCCATCTTAACCCCTCCTTCCCCGCGCATTTACCTCCTTCCATCCCCCAACTTACCCCCCTTGTTCTCCCCACCTGCTTCCATCCCGCATCTTACCCATCACGTTCCCCTACACGTAGTATATCCTTCCTCTCCCCCCCCCCTTCCCGCCCCCAACCCCCGCCTTTCCCCACATCCCCCTTTTATTCCGTTGCATAACACCCCACTTCCCAACTCACCGCCCTCCTTCCGAGCAAAATGCCAAGCTCTCAGGGTCCTCCTTTCTCGTCACTCACACTCCCACGTCACCCCCTTACCCCCCCCCCCCCCCCCCCCCCCCCCAACCCCCGCCTTTCCCCACATCCCCCTTTTATTCCGTTGGGTAACACCCTACACCCCCCTCTAACCGCCCTCCACTTCCCAACTCACCGCCCTCCTTCCGAGCGAAATGCCAAGCTCTCAGGGTCCACCTTTCCCCCTCTTCATTTGTCCTCCCTTTGCCCTCTGCATCTTTCCTGCCGTTCCCCTCTCCATCCCTGCACCCTTCCTCCTCTGATGTTTCCTCCTTTTTCCCTCGGATGTTTCCTCCTTTCTCCCTCTGAGATTTTCTCCCTCCCCCCTCTGATATTACCTCCCTCCCGGCTCCTTTGATATTTCCCTTCCCCCTCTGATATTTCCTTCCTTCCCCCTCTGATATTACCTCGTTTCCCCTTTGATATTTCCTCCCTCCCCCCTCTGATATTTCCCTTCCCCCTCGGATATTTCCTCCCTCCCCGCTCTGATATTCCCTCCCTCCCCCCTATGATATTTCCCTTCCCCTCTAAAATTTCCTCCCTTTCCCTGTTACATTTCTCCCCCCTGGTGCGAGTCTGCCAGAAGAAAACGAGGATGTCCTAAAATAATGTAGGAATGGATATGCAGCAGCTCAGTATGTTTTGCTGACCATTTAGGCGTATACTCTATTGTTGTGACGCTTAGGAACAGCCGAATTTTTGTTTAGGAATAATAATCATGGTCGTGTATACATGCATGGCTTGTAACGGAGACTGTATCATTGTTATAAGTTGTAAGAAGAAGAGTGCGCAGAATGCAATATCGCGGAAGTGATTACAACAACGGTACAGCAAGAATAATGAGACCTAGCACAAATATAGCGAAGGCTAGCTAGGTCGAAGTCGCGGGACCGCACAGGGTTGGGTGCAGGTTTGGGGTTGGAAAACCCGAAGGTGACACAAGGGACCAGAGTCGTCGCTACTGTCAAATGTTGTAGCCTATAGTGAGGTTTGTCTTAGGGGGTACAAAACTTAGGGTTAGCTATATGTACCCCAACCAACATCAATGCATCATCCATTCCTCATTCTGACATGGTATCAGTTAGGTTAGGATCCTGTGGGATCCCGTTCCTCCGTTCTCCGTTCGTATCTCCCGAGCCTGATCCTACCTCTCGTTCGTACCGGTTCCGTTGTTACCGCGCCTAGTGCCGAGCCTAGCGCCCTTCCCCCCGTCGCCTAGCGCCCTTTCCCCCCCGTCACGTCGCGCCCTTTTCCCCCGTTGCGTCGCGCCCGTTCCCCCCGTCGCGTCGCGCTCTTTCCCCCCGTCGCGTCGCGCCCTTTCCCACCGTCGCGTCGCGCCCTTTCCCCCCGTCACGTCGCCCTGCCCCGTCCCGTTGCCCCTGCCCCGTCCCGTCGCCCTGCCCCGTCCCGTCCCGTCGCCCCGTCCCGTCCCGTCGCCCCTGCCCCGTCCCGTCCCCGTCCCGTCCCGTCGCCCCTGCCCCGTCCCGTCCCCGTCCCGTCCCGTCCCGCGGCCCTGCCCCGTCCCGTCCCGTCGCCCCGTCCCGTCCCGTCGCCCCTGCCCCGTCCCGTCCCCGTCCCGTCCCGTCGCCCTGCCCCGTCCCGTCGCCCCGTCCCGTCTCCCTACCCCGTCGCGTCGCCCTCCCCCGTCGCGTCGCCCTGCCCCGTCGCATCGTGCCCGCCCTTTCCCCCGTCCCGTCGACCCTACGCCCTGGCCCGTCGCTCTAGCCCGCTCTTCCGCTGCGACTAAGTCCCACCTGAACCCTAATTTGCCTCTTACCTCCTGCTGTTACTCGCCTGCTCGTTCGCGTTAGTTTTCGCTATGGCGACTCCGCGAGTTCTTCGTTTCGACGCTGACGGCAGACCTCTTGACTTTTCCGTCTGGCTCCTTCGCGCTCGCCGTCTGTTAGAGAGTCAAGTCCAGGGGGGCGAGACCCTCTGGTCGCACGCTACTGGTGACCTCCCCGAGCCCCCCGAGCCTGCCGCTTTAGGTCCTGCCCCTGACGATGCTGCTACGGCTCGCTTTGCCCGTCAGCGCGCTGACAGGACGGCTTGGACGTCGCGTGACGCTGCGGCCTGCATCGCACTCAGCAGCCTCCTCCCTGAGTCAGAGGAGGTCCACTTCACTCAGGTTCGCACCGCTGCTGCGTACCTCACTGCGATTAAGGCCCGCTACTCTACTCCCGCTACTGTCTCTCTTGGCCGTCTTTTCCTCCCGTTCCTGTTTCCTGATCTCGCCTCGTTTGAGCGCTCTGCTGACTTGATCGCTCACCTCCGCTCGCTCGACGCTAGTTACCGCGCTGCTTGCACTGAGGCACAGCTTGCACTGCTTCCTCCCCCCATGGCGATTACTATCTATTTCATCGCCACTAGCCTCCCTGACCGCCTTGCCTCCGTACGTGACGCGCTCCTGCTGAAGCACCCTAGTGAGCTGACAGTTGAGGTCCTTGAGTCTGCGCTCAAGGACGTCGAGAGCAACCTTCGCTCGGTAGCTGCCGCCTCTGGTGCTGTGCCCCCCCCACTCTTCCACGGGTGCACAGTCCCGCAGTTACCCACCTTCACTGCCTCTCTTGCCACTGCCGCTACTGACGCGACTGCAGCTGCTGTTACGACTGCGTCGCGGTCCCGCGGCAAGGGGGGCAAGAAAGGTGGTTCTGGTGGAGGTGGAGGCGGAGGTAGCGGAGGTAGTGGGGGTGCTGTTGCGACTGGCGGTGGTGGGAGTGCAGCGTCTGGAGAGACCTCTCGTGCAGCGGCTGGTGACTCCACTGCGCCTGCTGGTGGTGGCGACACCCGAGCTCGTCAGTCGTCTCCTGTACTGCCGGCCCCGCTAGGTGGAGCAGCGGCGTGGTACCAGGCTCAGCGTCAGCAGCGGCTTCAGCAGCAGCAGCAGCCCCTCTCCTCCCAGCAGCCTCAGCAGCAGCAGCGTCAGCAGCTGGCTCCGGGGTCGGGGCTGCGTCAGCCCCAGCGTGGTGCTGCTTACCCTCCCTGCACCTATCAGGTTCTGACAGGTCCTCGTCGGGGCCACCCTTGTGGCCGCTTTCACCCCCCTGGTCAGTGCTTTGCTCAGCTCACTGACACGGTCCGGTTGGCCTACGGGGTTGGCGGTCCTGCCCTTGACTGGCTTCCTCTGGTTCAGCGCTACGGCTCCGCTCTGTGGGGCATGTCTGCTGAGCAGTTAGTTGATCTGATTGGTGCTCCTCATGCTATGTATGCTGTTGTTGACTCTAGTGTTTCTGACTCTGCTTACTCTGGTGTTGTTAGCTTAGGTGCTAGCCTTGCTCAGTTGCCTGTTGCTAGTGTAGGTTCTTGTGTAGACTCTAGTCCAGCGGCTACCTCAGAGGACGGTTCGCTGTCGTTCACGCTGGACTCTGGAGCCTCTCACTGCTTCTTTCGTGACAGCACGACACTTACGCCTCTTCCTGCGCCTGTTTCTGTGGCGCTGGCTGATCCCACTTCGGGACCAGTCACCGCGCGTCACACTACCACCTTGCCGTGTCCGGCTGCTCCTTCTGGGTCTCTCACTGGGTTTCACGTCCCCTCGTTCTCCCGGAACTTGGTGGGCGTGCGACCCCTTGTGAGTCAGCACGTGGGTGTGTGGTTTGAGCCTTCTGGAGAGACTGCGGTGTGTGTTGACGGGGACTCTTACCAGCCTCTCGCCACTTTTGCTGCTGAGCCGGGCTCCGGTCTCTACACTCTTCACACTGGCCCGCGCGCTCAGCAGCGACTGCAGCAGCAGCAGCAGCAGCAGCCTCAGCAGCGGCAGCAGCAGCAGCCGCAGCCACAGCGGCCGCCGTCGCAGCAGCCACTCCTCCCAGTTCCTGTCCCTCCCCCTAGTCTCCTCCCTGCGTCTCACCAGGTGGTTCCGTCCCCTCAGGTTGTCGCGTCCAGTCCAGTCGCTGCGTCTTGCTCCTGTCGGTCGCTTGCCCACCCCACCGTTCTGTGGCACCACCGGATGGGACACCCTTCTCTTCCACGTCTGCGTGCTATGTCTAGTCAGCGTCTGGTCTTAGGTCTCCCGCGTGTCTTGCCGTCGCTGCCGCCGTCCCTTGCACCACCGTGCGGTCCTTGCGTCGAGGGTAGGCTGCGTGCCACCCCTCACTCCTCCTCCCTTCGTCCGGCCACCGAGCCTTTTGAGACGCTGCACTTGGACGTCTGGGGCCCCTCTCCTTGCCCTGGCCCTGAGCGTGAGCGTTTCTTTTTGGTGGTCGTTGACGACTACTCCCGCTATACCACAGTGTTCCCCCTGGCGAGGAAGTCTGAGGTGACTTCTACGCTGATCAGGTGGTTGCTTACCACCCAGGACACTCGTGGTCGTCGTGTCAGCTGTCTCCACTCCGACCGCGGGGGCGAGTTTTGTCGAGAGAATTAGGCAAAAAGAGAGGGTTGAACTAGCAAGAATGGGGATACAAATAGCAAACCCTAGAAGGGTTGTACTCGCTACAGAGCACCCCACTGCAGGCTAGACAAATATAACATTCTGACACACCCCCATAGCCAAAGTGGGGTGTAATCAGCAGAGCAAGGAAAGCAGTACAAGCTCAGGGTGGATCACGATGTCACCACACATTCTGAGCACAAGTTCAAGAAGCAACAGTTTATAAGTTATGAGCAAAGCTAGAGGCGGTCACAGAGGACAAATGAGGAGGAGGAGGGCTGGCGAGAGGAGAAAGGAGTGGAGGCGACGACTGAAGCTGCAGACACACGGGCATCAGACGGCTCTGGCGCAACGCTAGTGGCTACCGGAAGCAGAGCCCCGGACTACAGGGGTAATAGTCGCTGCGGAGGGTGCAGCGGACCCACGGGCGACAGGTGCAGCCGGCTCTCTGAGCTACCGGAGGTCCGCGGAACCCCGGAATACAGGTGCTGCGGACGACACGACGGCAGTCTCCGCTCAACCTCCCCCAACAGTCCCACACCCCTCGACACACACCCCTTGCTTCACCCCTAGCTCCACTCCCACGGTACCCCCCCTTAAACCCCAAACCCTAGACTCCCACACACCACCCCCCTCAGCGGCAGCTGCAGTAGAGGGAGACTAGGGAGGAGGAGGAGTAGGTAGAGTAACGCACAACCAACCCCCACAGCCGCCACCCCCACACTCCCCACCCCCAAACCCTAAAACGGGCGAAAGGGAGAAGGAGCGCGGGGGACGGCGAGGGGGAAGGCGCGCGACCCCCAGGGTGCCACCTCTGGGCAGCGGGGGGCCGCGCGCGGCTCCCTAAGGCGTCGCGACGAGGCAGCGGGGGCCGCGCGCAGCTCCCCACGGCGTCGCGACGAGGTAGCGGGGGGCCGCGCGCGGCTCCCCAAGGTGTCGCGACGAGACGTCGGGGGCGACGCGCGGGGCTGCGGGGCGACGCGGGGGGTCGACGGCGACGGGGGGAGGGCGCTTCGACGGTGGGAAACCGCCGCGCGCCTCGGGGCGCACGGCGTGCAGAAAACCGCCGCGCGCCCCGAGCGCACGGCAGGAAGAAGTCGTCGCGCGCCCGAGGCGCCCGGCAGGAAGTACAGCAGCGGAAGCATTAGGTGGTGGGCCCACCCACAGGATCGACCCAGGAGGGTCGACCTGCTCTGATAGCATGTCGAGAGAATTAGGCAAAAAGAGAGGGTTGAACTAGCAAGAATGGGGATACAAATAGCAAACCCTAGAAGGGTTGTACTCGCTACAGAGCACCCCACTGCAGGCTAGACAAATATAACATTCTGACAAGTTTCGCTCCGGCATTCTCGCTGGATTCTGTCGCGAACAGGGCATTCGTCAGTCCTGGACGCTTCCGGAGTCCCCACAGCAGAATGGGGTTGCTGAGCGTCGCATAGGCCTGGTCATGGAGATTGCCCGCACCTCCTTGACTCACGCGTGGCCATACGCAGTCAGGTACGCCGCGCACCAGCTGAACCTCTGGCCACGCGTCTCTCGGCCGGAGGCTTCACCGACCAGTCTTTGGACAGGGTCCCCTGGTGTCGCGTCGAGGTTTCGTGTCTGGGGGTGCTTGGCTCTTGTCCGCGACACCTCCGCGGACAAGCTCTCGCCTCGCGCCGTTCCTTGTGTCTTCCTTGGTTTCCCTGAGGACTCCTCTGACTTCACCTTTTACCACCCTCCCTCTCACCGGTTCTTTGACTCCCGTGACGTCCGTTTCGAGGAGTCCACCCCGTACTACGTCAGGTACCCCAGTCGAGGTCTCCTGGTTCCTCCTCCCCCCCTCTTCCTGACAGCCGCTCCCCCGCCTGCTCCCCCGGTACAGCCTCCCCCCCCTGGTCCAGCCCCGTCTGGTGTGTCTCAGGCTAGCCCTCCCCCTTCGGTAGCCCCCCCTGTACAGCCTCCCTCCCCACAGTCTTCCTCGCCGCCTCCTGCAGGTGCTCCCTCTCGGGAGGTTGGTCCTGCGACTGTCCCTGTACAGGTCTCTGGTTCTGGGGGTGCTGGAGTTGGAGCTGAGCCGCGGGTTGCAGAGGACTCTTGTCTTCCGGGGGCTGGTACTGGTCGTGCGGAGTCTGGGGGTGCTGGTGCGGAGTCTGGGGGTGCTGCGTCTGGGGGTGAGGGTGTCCCTTCGGTTTCTGGAGAGCCTGGGTCTGGAGCTGGTGTTGGTGCTGCCTCTGGGGGTGGTGTGCTTGGTGCTTCGGAGGTCGACTCTGGGGCTGCCGCTGCCCCGGACACTACTCCTTCCCCCCACCCCTACCCGACCAGGTTCCAGGCTCGTGTTCGCCGTGCTCGTGAGGAGCAGCTGGAGTTGGAGAGAGAGGAGAGAGAGTTGCAGCGGCTCGAGGAGCAGGAGCGACAGCAGCAGGAGCAGCAGCAGGAGCAGCAGCAGAGGCAGCAGCCGCTGGAGCAGCAGCAGCCACAGCAGCCGCGGCAGCAGCAGCAGCAGCAGCAGCAGCAGCAGCAGCAGCTGCTGCCGTCTCCTCCTCCTGTCTCGGGTCTTCGGACCCTTGGTCTCCCGTCTCCCTCTCCTTCCTCCTCCCCCTCTCCTCCCGTCTCTGGTCCTCCGCTTCCTCCTCCTGACCCCTCTCCCGCTGTTTTCCCTCGTTCTCAGTCTTCGTTGTCTCCTCCTCCTTCTCAGACTTGGGCCTCTCGTCGCTCCCCTCGTGCTCGTCCCTCGTCTCCTGTTCCCTTCACTGACCTTCGTACTGCCTTACTTTGTTCTCGTCCACCTCGTCCGTCTCCGTCTGTGCTTCCGTCTCCTCCTGAGTCGGCCCTCACTGTGTCGCTTCCTTCTCCTGTCACTGACTACTACCGCACGTACCGTCCTGTTCTCTCTCGTGTTCTCGCCTCTCTTGTTACTCACCCTCGTGCCTCTGTGTCCTCTGTGTCCGCTCTTACTGCCGCAGTCACTGAGTTTGCCTCTACCCGCCGCCTTGACTTCGCCACCGCTCTTGTGGCAGCTCCTCCTTCCAGTCCTCTGGCCGTCGGGGGTGTGTCTGCCCTTGGCTGTGACGCCCTAGAGGACAGGCAGTTTGAGCTAGAGTTCCTGGCGGCCGCTTCCCCTCATCTCTGTGCCATGCTCCTCGCCCCTGAGGGTGACCCCGACGCCCTTGACATTCCGACTCCTCGCACTTACGCTGAGGCAGTGTCAGGGCCTTGGGCCTCTCAGTGGAGAGCTGCCATGGACGCAGAGATGGCCTCCTACAGATCCACAGGCACCTACGTCGATGAGGTTCCCCCTCCGGGGGCGAACGTAGTCGACGGCATGTGGATCTACAGGGTGAAGCGGCCACCGGGATCTCCTCCGGTCTTCAAGGCGCGCTACGTGGCTAGAGGTTTCAGTCAGCGCGAGGGAGTTGACTTCTTTCAGACCTTTGCGCCTACCCCGAAGATGACCACTCTTCGGGTGTTACTACACGTAGCAGCACAGAGAGACTACGAGTTACACTCTCTCGACTTCTCCACTGCTTTCCTTCAGGGCAGTCTTCACGAGGAGGTCTGGTTGCGTCGTCCCTCTGCCTTCACTGGCTCTTTCCCTCCTGGGACCCAGTGGAGGCTGAGGCGACCGGTTTACGGTCTTCGTCAGGCTCCTCGTGAGTGGCACGACACCCTGCGTTCTACCCTGTCTGACCTTGGGTTCCAGCCGTCTTCTGCTGACCCGTCGCTGTTCGTTCGTCGTGGCCCCACACCTTTCTTTGTTCTGGTCTACGTTGACGACCTTGTTTTCGCCACCCCTGACAGGGTTGCTTTGGCACACGTGAAGTCCGAACTGCAGAAGAGACACACCTGCACTGATCTTGGTGAGCTGCGCCACTACCTTGGCCTGCAGATCACCAGGGACAGAGCTGCTCGCACCATTACACTTTCACAGTCGCACATGGTGCAGCAGGTCCTTCAGCGGTTCGGGCTTCAGCACTCCACAGTACAGCGCACACCTCTTGCTGTTGACCACAGACTCACTGGACCCTTTCCTGACGAGCCGTTCGAGCCTAGTGGTCCCTACGCAGAGCTTGTGGGTTGCCTCATGTACCTGATGACTTGTACTCGCCCGGACCTCGCCTTCCCTCTCAGCGTTCTTGCGCGCTTTGTTGCGCCAGGGAGACACCGTCCTGTTCACTGGACAGCAGCTGTGAGGGTGGCGAAGTACCTAGCGACGACGTCAGGCGTGGGGCTAGTTCTTGGAGGGCAGCAGTCTGTCGTACTTACTGGTCACTGTGACTCCTCTTACGCTGACGACGCTGAGACTCACAGGTCTACTCAGGGGTACTGTTTCAGCCTGGGTTCTGGAGCTGTTTCCTGGCGGTCCACGCGCTCCTCTTCGGTCTCGACCTCTACAGCTGAGGCTGAGATCTACGCTGGTGCCATGGCGGCACAGGAGCTGCGTTGGTTGACCTTCTTGCTCACCGACCTTGGTGAGTGGCCGAGCTCTGCACCGACCTTGTTCACTGACAACAAGGCGTCTATTCTCCTTTGTCGAGAGCCACGACTGGAGAGCAGAGTGAAGCACATTCACGTCAGGTACTTTCTTCTGCGAGAGTTGCAGAGGCGTGGACAGGCTCGCTTTGAGTTTGTGGAGTCCGAGGCCAACACTGCAGACATCTTCACCAAGGCGCTTCCGCCTTGTGACCACCAGAGGTGCTGTGTGCAGTTAGGCCTTGTTGACACTGGTTCTCGTGTTGCTTAGGCTTGAGTGTACTGTTTACTTTGCTTTCTATATACCTCTGTTACTTCTTGGACTGGCCTTGTGGCCACTGTTGTTTGTGCTCAGACTGTGTGGTGACGTTGTGATCCACCCTGAGCTTCGTTTCTTGGACTGGTCTTGTGACCGTACTCGTTTGGTTCTGCTAGACACCCCTCACTTAGGCTATGGGGGTGTGTCAAATGTTGTAGCCTATAGTGAGGTTTGTCTTAGGGGGTACAAAACTTAGGGTTAGCTATATGTACCCCAACCAACATCAATGCATCATCCATTCCTCATTCTGACAGCTACCAGATTTTTTTTGTCTGCTTGTCTTATATCCAGATAGAGTTTTTAGAGTTCATCTGATTTTCCAGAAATTGATTTTTGTAACTTCTGATTGATAAAGAGTAGTTTTTTTGTTTATCTGATCAATCAGGTCCTTGTTTTGGTTTCGTCTGATACCAAATCCAATTATGTAGGGGTTAATTTGGGATTCGAGTTGTGAATGGGCGAATCTGATGCAGGTGTCAGGGGGCGAATCTGTTAGTGTCAGGGGGCGAATCTGCTGTATCAGGGGCGAAATTGTTGTGACGGGGCGAATCTGCTGTGTCAGGGTGATGGCGAATCTGCTGTGACGGGCCGAATTTGCTGTGAGAGGGTGATTCTGCTGTGATTGGTCAAGTATGAATCAATTGCGTCGAGAGACCCATTCGATTAGTCAGACATGCATTTCAAAAATATCTGATACATCAGACACCGAAAAAAAACAGAATCTGATGGCTCAAACAGGCCCGAAGGGCCCGTCTGACGCATCTGGCGCCCTCAAATCCTAACGACGACCCGACGAGGGACGTTCGGAAGGCGAGGTCGTCGGACCGAGCCTGAAGTCTGAAAAGTTGGAATTGTACACGCAAAAGGTGCCTCAGTAAGGAATTTGGCAAAATTCCTTTTACTCCCCCCCCCCCTTAAGAAAGATGGTCGATATCGGGCACGCGGCGGCGGGAAATAAAATCCCGTAAGACCGAGTGGCCTTGCAGCGAGTCAGCCGGGCGTAGGAGAAAATCGACGTGGCGTCCAGCCGGTGTCGCACGGAAGCGATGATTCAGAATCTTCCAGGGTTGCAGTGTTGGGTCTGCCACAGGCCGGACACTTGGCGCGATGTTAGGACGGGCGATGTCGGACGACTGCGGAGCCACGTAATGGCAGAGCAGGCTGATGTAGAAGGCGTCGTGTATTTTCCAGTCGTTTGGTAATAATAACTTCGCCATGACTGGGGTCAACATCCAAATGATGCAGAAGGGTCCCACGTAGCGGGGACGTTATTTAGCTGGTTGGGGCAGTTTCGGATTTTTTGTGTCCAGTAGGACCAACACCCGTCACGGAAGGGTAAATCCCGTCGATGCCTATCGACGTAGCGGCTAGTAACAGTGTTAGCCTTTTGGATAAATTCTGCTGCTTTATCGCGGGCTGCCTGAAGGTCCGACACAAACTGCTGTGATTGTGGTACCGGGTTGTCTGGGGTCGTTGAAGAGGGTACCACGGGGTCTATCCCGTAAATGAGGTAAAACGGGGAGTGACTGGTCATTGCGGAGGGCGCGTTGTTGTACGCGAACTCCAGCATCGGGAGAGAATCGTCCCACTTGGTCAAGTCGGGACAGTTCGTGCGAATCAACTGCTCCATAGTCTGATTTATCCGCTCTGTTTGGCCATCGAAAACTGCAGGCGGGTACCATACTGTGCCCAACGTCTGTTGCCAGAACTTCGACGTGAATTTCGGGTCTCGATCGCTGATGATCGCCGAAGGTAACCCATGTAGGCGTACGACGGCTGAGTTGAACAGCTTCGCAGTTTCTTCGACTATGATGGTCGTGCGGCATGGTGCGAAATGCGCCATTTTCGTCAGTCGGTCAACGACGATCAGCACCGAGTCGTTGCCACTTGCGCCAGCTGGCAGTCATGTAATGAAGTCCATCGTCACCTGTTGCCATGGTCGTTCGGGTGGCTCGAGGGGCCGCAGCAATCCACCCGGGCGTTGGCAGGATGATTTCATCGCTTGGCAGATCGGGCGGGCGGACATGTAGTGCTGCACGTCCGACGCCATGTCGGGCCAGTAATAATTCCGCTGCAACAGCTTCAATGTTTTGTCGATGCCGAAATGCCAAGAAAGGTTGGAGTCATGAACCTTCTGCGTCAGTAATTCTCATAAGGGTTGGTAGGAAGGTATTCAAACTCGGTTTGTACCGAGTTTTAGGTAATAGCTCTCATGTGCCGTAGTGACCCGTTGGTGTTGATTTGTCCTGAAGAAGCGGTCGGTTCTGTAGCCATAGGTGAATAGTCCTCGTAGGAGTGGGTTGGAATGGGTAAGTAACATGGCTACGGTTTGCATTGATGGGCGGATCAAAGCGTCGGCAATGTTGTTGGCGCCCTTCTTGTGCATGATCGTGTAGCGGAAATTGGACTCCAGGTAGTCGAGCCACCTGATTTGTCGCGGGTTAAGCTGTGGTTGGCTGCACATGTACTGTAGTGACTTGTGGTATGCTCTGATCGTGACGTCGGCTCCCGTAAGATAACATCACTAGGTACGAAACGCATGCACGATGGCGAGCATTTTCTTGTCGTGTACAAGGTATTTGCGCTTGGGCGGCTGCATTTTCCGTGACTCGTACATGGTTGGTTGCAGCCCATTATCGAAATCCTGTAGAAGGACAGCGCCGACGGCGAAATCGCTGGCGTCCGTCACGACCTCGAACGGTCGAGATGGGTCTGCCAGCCGAAGCACCGGGGGTGAACTCAAAATTTTCTTGAGCTCGGAAAAGGCCAGCTTCTCTCTCCTCCCAAATAAACTGTGCGCCTTTGTGCAAGAGATCGGTTAACGGCCTGGTCACCCCCGCCATATTCGGTACAAAGCGGTGGACATAGTTGACGAAGCCGAGGAAATTTTGCAACTCCGTGATGTTGGTAGGCGGCTTCCACTCTGAAGTTGCTGTCACTTTGCGAGGGTCGATTTTAATGCCCTCCCCTGAAACTTTGTGCCCTAGGAACTCCAGCTCCGGCTGTAAGAGCTCACATTAAGAGCCCTTCGTAATAAGTCGGTTGTGCTGCAAGCACCGGAACACCTCGTCTATATCCTGTAAATGCTGCTCCCGAGTTTTGCTGTACGCCAGGATGTCGTCCAGGTAAACGATGATTCTTCTGTCCAGCATGTCCCGAAAAACCCCGTTAATGGTGAGCTAGAATGTTGACGGTGCGTTAGTTAGCCCGAACGGCATCAGTGTATATTCGTAACTGCCGTAGCGGGTGCGAAAAGCGGTCTTCGGGCAGTCGTCGGCGAACACGCGAATTTGATGGTAGCCACCTCGCAAATCGATTTTCGAGAAGGAGCGAGCCCCGCAAAGCTGGTCCAGCAGGTCGTCCGCTCGCAGAATCGGGTAACGCGACTTGATTGTGACCCGATTCAGCGCTCGATAGATACATATGCGCAGGCCTCCGTCTTTCTTCGGCGTGAACAGTATCGGGGCGGCGAATGGCGACGTGCTCGGTCGAATAAATCCTTTCGAGAGCAGACAATCCAATTGTTTTCGCAACTCGTCAAGCTCCGATTGGCTGAGCGGCCACTGGGACCGAACAGTTGGTTGCGCGCCAGGCTCTAGCTCGATCCGATGGTCTTTTGGTCGCTGATGTGGCAGCCCGTCAGGCAGGTCATCCGCGAAAATTTTGGAATACCTCCGAATTATGCTCGTCATGTCCTCGGGTACAGCAGCGCAAAGCTTGTAAATGTCGGCGACTTTCTTGGACGCAACCACCTCGTACAGCTGTACAGCGAAGCCTTGCGCTCCCTTTTTTATTGCCCTTTTCAGCGTTATCGCGTTGACACGTGTCGTCACCGGCTCCGGCTCCGTCCATTTCGGAAGCGTCACACGTCCCTTATTGTTGAGCACCGTGCAAGCCCCCGTCGTCCAGTCGATCGTCCGATTGTATCACAGTAGCCAATCTTGCCCCAGCAGCACATCACAAGCATCCAGTATTGTCGCCGGCATCTTCATTGAAGACCCGAAATTGTTGCCACACTTAATCCGAATTTGTCCCACCTCGTCCTTGATTGCCAACGGTGTTCCGTCCACCAATCGCGCATCAATTTCGGGCAGACACTTGTCCAGCTTAACTCCGTTTTTTTTTTTTTTTTTTTTTTTTTTTTTTTTTTTTTTTTGGGCGTTGTCGGGTTGACGAGACTGTGGCTCGCCCCACCGTCAACGAATAATTTTATTTTAGCCGCCCCAGGGTGATCCACGCGTTCATGCACTTAATTCGTCCGGTTGCGGTCGATAGCCCGTTTCGGTACCATTACTCGGTGTCAATGATGATTGTTGGGCGACGTGGTCTCGTCTGAAGGTGGCCCGACTGCTACTGACTCGTCTCTTTTCCCGACCCCTCTCCGTCGTTCTTGTTCCCCTGTTTCAGCTTCGGGCTGTCTTTCCTTCTGTGGCCCGGTTTGTTGCAGTTGAAGCACGTGTTTGGGGCACGTCTCGGCGCATCCACACCATTGATCGTGGGCTAGCGAGGCGGTCCACGAAACTGATTTCCTTCCCGGGAACTCTTTTTCGCCCACTGCATCAGCGCGTCCGTTGATTCGGCCAGCTGGACGGCATCGTTGAAGTCACATGTCCTCGTTCGTCGCACCTCGTACTGTACTTCATATTTGAGGCCTGGGACGTAGCGATCGAGCCGCTCAGCGTCACTCATGTCGTCCACTTGGTCGGCCAAGGCGCAGAACGTCGCCGTTTAGTCTTGGACTGATGTCACTTGCTTCCAGGCACGCAGCTTCATGCGAGCAGAATCCGAGGCGGATATGTGCTCGAATCTGGTTCGCAAGGCGGCGCCCCACTCCGTCCATGTGCGTATCGTGGCCACTCCGAAGAACGAGGTTGCTCGTTGCGTGACAGGTGTCCAGGTCCCGTCATTCACACGTGATATCCCTGCCGAAGTCCACTTTGTTAGAAGCGTGCGGCGCCACCACTCTACACTGCTCCTCGTAACAGTGAAACTACAAAATTAATGGGGGTGGTGTCATCAGAAATTTGCGCAGCATTTAATCAAACCTCCACGCCGAACAGCCATGCAGACAGAGTAACATCTTTGTCACTGGGGTTGAACGTGGGCGAGTTTGTTGGCTTTATCTTAACAGTTGTCAAAATTGTTGCTGTTGTATGCACCCGTGGGCGCCGTTGAAGCCATCGCCGGGTTTTCACCGGTGCCTGTCGTGGCGTTGCTTGCGACTGTTGCCTCGGCGTTGTTCGGTCTTGTCGTTGCTCGGGCGCTTCTTGTGCCTATTGCTGTCCTGCCGTCCATTCATCTTCAGCATCCAACAAGCCCTGTAGCTCGTGGAGCATGTTGTCATTGAGAGATGAACTGCTGCTTGCTTCGTCCACGACGGGCGACTCCTGGCGCGCTTCACCTCGCGCCTGGCGTAGTTCGGCGTTTTCCACCCTCAGGCGCTCCAGCTCGCCAGACATAGTCTGCAAGTTGGCTTGCATCGCCCGAAAGTCCTGCATGAAGCGATCAAACTCGACCAGATTCACGTTTCTCAGGCTCCTTGTAATGGGGAGGGGGTTGACAACGATTTTTATGACTTTGATGAAGGCGCAAACGCTAGCGTAGTTGGGGCAAAACAATCGTATCTATTTCTCGTCCAATCGCTTTGCAGCCCACCAAGTCTATCGCACCCCTCCACTAAACTACCCCGGAAACACGATGGTAACCTAGGAAAGTAGCTCTGATACCAAGTGTTATGAGTTGTAAGAAGACTAGTTGCGCATAATGCAATATCGCGGAAGTGATTACAACTACTGCAAGAATAATGAGACCTAGCACAAATATAGCGAAGGCTAGCTAGGTCGAGGTCGTGGGACCGCGCAGGGCTGGGTGCAGGTTTGGGGTTGGAAAACCCGAAGGCGACGCGAGGGACGTTCGAAACGCGAGGTCGTCGGACCGAGCCTGAAGTCCGGAAAGTTGGAATCGTACGCGCGTAAGGTGCCTCAGTAAGGAATTAGGCAAAATTCCTTACAATCATGCCCGAATTTCCCGCGCCCACGATTGAGCACTGTGTGGGGCAGCACTCCCTTTCATCCCCCATTGGTTCGTGATCGCCTTCCCCAAATTTTCTATCGCACACCATCCTGACGTGGGGCTCCGTACACATGATGTGCACTGAATCGCACTACTCGATAGGGGCAGGTGTCGACTGTCATGGACAACGGCTCTACACGCATACGACAAAACACTCAGCTTCCTGACGGCAACAATAACCCAAATTTCGGATTCGTTATTGGCTACGGTGACCCGAAATCTAGGAACTGAAGTTTAAGTGGTAACCCTACTATTTCCTCCACACCCAATTATAGCTTGGCTGCTACGAGCTTGTAAATATGATAGAGAAAGAGATTGGAAAGACAAACACATGTAGAACCTACCTGTTTAGAGCTTCGTCGACGAAACGAGGCCTGGTCCGGACATGCATCCGAACCAGAAATACGCCCGGGCCGGAACCCGTTTGGGTGTCACAGCCTGCACGGCACATCAACCTTCATAGACCTTCCATGTCTCGTCTTTCCACTCCATTCTCTTGTCTGCTGCAGTGGTGTCACTGGTGGGGGTTTTCATCATGGAGCCTTTGGCCCTGTTCGATAGGAAAAGGGCCATCACGATGGAACCATTTGGTATGGCCTTGTTGCCCAAATGGTTTAGGTTGCGACAAATGGCAAGTGGTGGGACCGCGCCGGCAGTGTAATCATTGTGGCCGACCCAATGCCAGCTCTATTCACCAAATGAAACGGCCAAGATGGTCGAAAACCTCCACCTGAACAGACCTTTGAAGCGGACTGTTGCTCGTTGAGGTTTCCCCCATGTGTTCCTGGGTTGACAATGAAAAAAAAAAAAATTAAATAAGGCTTTTGACAATGAAAAAAAAAAAAAACAACACATCGCACAGGTGCGAGGGGCAGAGAACCGCTTCGTATGAACATGTTTTTTTTTTCTACACTTTATTTGGGCAGTTAAAGATAGGAAAACCGGTCGTTAAGACTATCCCTAAATAGCCCATTGGTCTGGCGCTGGGGCGAATAATATGAAAAGTAGCATTGGCAATGCCCCCCCATGGTCTGGTGGTTTACTAGGGAGGGGCTGTAATGATGCCTTAATCATTAGGCGGCAGTCACTATTTTTGCGTGCTGTGATGTCAAACTACCCCGTCAAAATTCCCACCATGTTTTAGCTGTTGAGCGGGAAATCATAGACATCGCAGGGGGGTCGTTCGCGCTGGCAAGAATCATGACTCGTTGCATGGGGTCGCAAACCGTTTCCCACCCAACAAACAAGGTCACCTCAAAGAATTTTTGGCGAGGTACCCTCGCTATCGAACAGGGCCTTTGGGAACTCACTTGCTACTCGTTCTCCTGCTCTGTAAGCTCAAGCATGTTGGCAATTTCAGGCTCCAAGTTAGGATATATATACATATATATATATATATTCTACTTAGCGTGGCTTTGAGTTGCGTGCTGGTTTAGCTCCCTGCATTTTCGTTCAACTATTCTATTGCTCAATAATCGTGCCGCATTGTGTGCTCGTCAGGTGCGTCGCTGTTCACAGCCGCGTCGGCATCGCTCCTCGATCCATTCCTTTCACGCGATGATGGCGGCAGCGTTCCTCTCATTTCAACCACTTAGGCAACCATGCCCCAGCAACTTAAAAAAAAAAGGTCTCGAAAGATTTTTCGTGCTATGCAGAGCTCCTACATATTATCTAAACCTAGATATGTCAGGTTCCGCGTTTCGTACCACCATTATGATGCCAACGATCGCCCATTTTGAAGTCGTAACTCTTCTTCTCGGCTGTTCTTCCAATGGCTCGCTGACGCCTATTTCGCCATTCTTATTTTCAGCGAAATATGTGGCCAAGCTGCGTCCAACTAAGTACGATAATAGATTAGTCGTGGGTGACAAAGGCGCAACGGGAATATTAGTCGCAAAGGGTATAAGTGTAATAAGGCGAAGACGATCTTGCCGTCCGCGATTTCGCCAACTCAACAAACTGTGATCCGAACCTGATTTCAGAACACGCCCAAGAACATTTTGGAAATTCGAGGTTGGAACTCAACCTTGAATTGTGCGGCTGGTATTTATCAGTTTCCAACTTATGGAACAACTACAGGGAGCACGCTACTACTAGACACAACGGGGCAGAGAATTACCTACAGCGCAGCACTGGACTGCGGTGACGAGTCCAAGTATCTGGAGTCCACTCTGTGTGTAGCGAGGGAGTGTTGTGTCCTCGGGATAGACTGCTTCGTCTCCCGCTTCTGGGTCCGGAATGAAATTGGGTCCTACGCGTTCTGCTTCGTTGGTGTTGAGTTGCGCAGGTGTAACGTAACCGTTGTCGGCGAAGTGGTAGTAGGCTTCGGCGTTGATGCTTTCGCGAGGGTTTTCGTCGTCGTCCATTGGGACATCAACGGAGTAGTAGGGAAGAGGTCCGGCTTCTTCCGAGGCTCTGTCCACGTTCTGCTCGTCCCAGCCAGCTTCGTCTGCCGCCGAAGCGAAGGCTCGGTCGCCAAGAAAGCCGTCGGTGAGGTCCGGGTTTCCTTCTCGCAAGTTGGCAAGGTATGTCGGAAGCGTGAGTCGTTCGTAGAAAATGACATCACGTGCTGCCACTGTTTCTTTTGTGTTGATGTCGAAAATCTTCCATGCGTTGTAATGTTTCTCGATGCCCAGGTGTAGTCCCCATTGTGCGCATAGGGAGAATCGGCCGACTGGTGCAGCTGGGGGTCGGTACTGTACCATGCAGCCGAAAACTCTCAACATTTTTGTGCTGCCCAGTTTTCCTGTCCACAGCAGATGCGGTGATGCGTTGTTCGGGAGCGATGATGACGAGAGCAAGTTGTGCAGCATCACGGCATGGTCCATTGCTTCAGGCCACTGGTGGTTGGGTAGCCGCATGCCACGTAGCAGCTTGCGCATGGTGTTTTGTAGTGTCATGTTCATCCTTTCTGCTACGCCTTGCTGTTGGTGGGCGTAGGGAAGGGAGATGAGCCGCTTGATTCCTCTCTCTGCCAGGTAGTCCTTGAACCTCTGTGACTGATATTCCCCTCCCCCGTCTGCTGGAAGCTTTTCAGTTTCACCCCAGATTCCCGTTTTGCTGATGGAAGCCAGGCGGCGAAGGCGTCGAGTGCCATATCCCGGCTCGGGAGATTAAAGTGCCAGACGTAGCGTGTGGCGGCGTCGATGAACGTGATGACGTAGTTATATGCTCCCTGTCCAGGTTCGCGGTTGTACAGGATGTCGATGTATACCTTCTCTAGAGGCGCGTAGGTTGGAGCACTTCGGTTGTGGTGAGAGACGAACGGTTGATGTGGTAAGTCGGCTTCTGAGCAAGTAAAACACGTTCTGCGAGCTCGTCGAAGTTCACTTCCGTCGGTTAGGAGCAGTGAGTCTTTGTCGAGCACGCCTGCTCTGATCATGTTATTTAACACTGTGTTGCTTGGATGTCCCATCCTTGCGTGCCAGGTTCCTTCGGTGGCGCGATGTCCAGGTGAGTGCCTATACATGTCGGAGTTGGAGTAGAAGCCTGCGGTGTAGTGTGCGCTTCTGTGGACTTCTCGTTGAGTGGGTGTAATCTGCTGCGCAGGTGTCAGAGGAGTGTCGTCGACGAGGATTGGTGCCATTTAAGAGCCAGCGAGTGGTGCTGGTGGTATCTCTGCTGCTGCCGATGTTGTCTCTGCTGCTGCCAATGTTGTCTCTGCTGCTGCCGATGTTGTTGCTGCCGATGTTGTCTCTGCTGCTGCCGATGTTGTCTGAATCGTTGCTAACGCTCTTGTTCGCTCTGTCTCAGGAATTGTGTTTGAGTACCAGAAGCCGCCGGGGCTGAAGTCGGGGTCAAGGTCGGGTGGATGCATCCAGGAGGTGAAGTTGACGATGGCGTCGCTGTCGGCGGTGCCTTGATCTGGAACGAAGTCGAGGACGAAGACGTTGTTCTTCAATACTGCCTTCCCGATGTACTGTCCGCCCTCTCCGCGGTACAGCTTGAACTCTTGTGTGGTACTTTCTGCTTCAAGATGAATCCCCTTCGCCACGAGTTGGCTGACGCTCAGTAAGTTGTAGCCGATTCCATCTGCAATCAAAACTTTTGACATTTGTAAGATGACGTTAGTTTCTCTTGACTGAAGTTGAACTATGCCTTGTCGTCGTGTGCGCAGGTTCTGGTTGTTGGCGACGGTGATGACGACTTCGCGCTGTAATTGATGTTCTTTCTGAACGAAGCGACTGGAGGAACACATGTGTTGTCCGCAGCAGCTGTCCAGGAACCAAGCGTCCTTTCCAGAAGGCTCACTTTGGGCGATGGCTGCGTACGTTGGGTTCGGTTCCAGTGACTCCCGGCGAGGAGTTCTCTCGTCGAGCAACTCTTCTGGTGAGTAATGTGGCGGTGACTTGGTGATGCAGGAGTCTGTGATTCTTGTCATGCAGCTCACGATGTTTCTTGTCCCTTGTGCAGGTGATGTTGACGTCGTTGAAGATTGCGTTTTAATGGTGGGGTGAGCTTATGTGGACGTCACTTGACTGCTTGAGGGCCGAAGTTGACGCTGAGGTGTCGTTGGCTACTGCTGATTCCGGCAGTGTGTGCGAGGGTGTCCCGACGTCTTGCAGAGGTGGCAGAATGGAGGTACGTAGCGTTGTGCTTGAGACTTGTTCTGTCGGTTGTTGTTGTTGTTGTAGCGTCGTTGAGTATGAAAACCAAATTCGGGTACTGACGTTCTCTTCTTATGTCGTTCCTCGTGCAGATCCATGTCTTGCTGTTCGACGTGAATTTCGGCGCAGAGTGTTGCTTCGGAGATTTTCCCGTGGGCTCGAAGAAGGGCGCGGGTGGAACACCAATGGGGACCAAGTCCAGCGATGATGACAGTGACGAAGGCTTCCTCTGATATCGCTCCTCCGCATCGAAGGAGTCTGTCGCGCAGTCCGCGGCAGCGACTGATATATGCCATTCCCTTTTCGCCTGGTTTCATTTCAACTGTTGTCAGTTGTGCCATTAGCCAGCTTTGATTAACACTGTCTGTTGCCTGATACAGGTTCTTCAGATGACTGTATGCGAGCTCGGCGGAGTTGCAGTATCCTCGATAAGAGTGAATGTTCTGCTGCTCGTTCGGCGAGATGTTTCGTAGCAGAATCGTGTACGCCATTAACGACTGTTACGTGTATTGCTGCTTGTCGTACTGCGTCCCGTGTGTTGGATATGGCAGGGACCCGTCGAAGTATCCGAGAAGTTGCGCGCCTTCCATCATCAGCTCGAATTCGAAGGACCAGGTATAGAAGTCCTTTCCGTCGAAGGGTGTCGATGTTTGCAGTTTTAACACGTGCGCGAATTGCGACTGTATCTGAATCGCATCTAATGTCTTCTCTTGACCAGGCGCAGATTGATTTGGCATGAAGCTGGTGGAGCCACGTTGAGGCTCGTACGGCGCAAAGGTAGGCTGCTGTTGGTTTCCCCGAGCGTATGATGAGCCGTCGAGGCTCATGGTCGTAACTCCGTCGTTGTTGTTGTTGTTGCTTGATTGCGCAGGTGCTCCTTGCTGGTGTTGCTCGTAGAAGGCCATGAAGGAGAAGAACTTCTCCATCATGCTTGGGTCGAAGCCGGCCGCTTGGTTCGCAGTGGTTTCCGTAGATTCAGCAGCTGGTCTTGTTGCTATGCCTCCTTTTGTCTGCAGGTTAGAGGCTGGAGGTGGGGTAGGAGTGGTGCCAGGAGTGCCACTAGAGGTGTTCCTGTCTTTCTGTGTAGCCATGTCTTCAGTTGTTGTAGAGTTTTAAATGAGATCGGAGTTTCCCTTGATTGCTCTCATACCATGTTTGGCTAAGAAAGCCCTTAGGATCTTTGCAAGGGTAGAACTCTGGGTAGGAACAATGTAATAGCGGAAGCGTTTAATGATAAAGGTTGAACCACCTTGCGCTGGTATGTGAGGGCAAAGTGAATTAATTATAAGAGAAAGTACAAGCTTTTATAAGATTACAGAGAATATGAAAGGATGCAATAACCGCTTTAACATTTGCTGTTGCGGTTCGATACAGTGTCGACTCGGGCAACTGCTCTGTAGCGAGTAAACTGTTTGTCCTTGCTGTCGCGCTGTATTTGTCGAGTCAAAGGTCAGCGACCTTTGACCTTCGCGTAACCTCCGGCTGTTACCATTTTGTCAACCTCCCCGGTTGACTCGCCGATGTTCCGTTGTAGTTCGCTACTTTATGGTTCGGTGTTTCGACACATCAGAAGCGATTTAAATTACTTGTTTCCAACACAGCATACATATATATATAGTTTGACATTTAGGAAAGTTGGAAAAGGATTTGAATGGCACGTACAGATGGGCGACGAAACGGGAGCGCGACTCTGAGTCTTCCGTATTTCGTGTGAGTGACGCGTTTTATTACCGTCTATTTCGAATGAGGGACGTGAGCTCGATTGTGTCTCGCCAATTTTAGTCTACATCGCGTGACGAACACGATCTTGAACGAAGGGATTGTGAGTGACGTGGGTTTGTATGCGGTTTTGGAGCGTGACAGCCGTGAAAGTGAGATGGGTGATGTGAAAGTGAGTGTTACAGGAAAGGGGTGATGTGAGCGATGGGAGCAGGTGAGCAACGAGTGCGGATGAGCGACGAGAGCAGGCCCTACGATATCAGGAATTTTTCCCTGAAATTCTTGATTATCAGCCTAGTTTTGTGTACCTACACTGATTTTTCAGTGTTGAGATTTTTGTGACACTGACTTTTTCAGCCTTTATTTCATAGCTGACACTGATTCTTCAGACTTTTATCGAAGTGTACACTGAATGCACATTCCGAGTCCTTTTTTATCAAACAATTAAAAATTTTAGTAAATCAACCTCCATAGGTTCTTTTCAGTGGTTGGCGAAACTGATATCAACGGTAAGGTTCTCAGTTCGAATCCCTTGGCTGCATATTTCCCGACTTACAATAATGCATAATGCGATTGTAAACTCAGGCTTCGTTTTTCGAACCCTGAAAATTCAGGCTTTTTGTTACGAATAGTACAATTTAATTGTTACTGAGCACTCCTCACCGCAGCAAAGAGAAGCACGCAGTATCGAAGCAAGGACGCGAATCGTCAGACGGTTGAAGGTTGACTCGAAGCATCAGATGGTTGGGGCGCATCCAGACAGTCGGAGCAGACGGCATCGGGCAGCTGCAGGCAGGATGGTTTCGGCGGGAACAGTTTCATAACTGTACGCGCCGCACGGTTGGGAATGTATTTGAATAAGGGAATGTACCCCTTAGAGTACATGGCTAGTTAGGTCGCTTCGTATTCCCCTGTACTCTTATTTATATCGTTGTACTTGCATGTTTTAATCATCTCAAGCATTTTACATTCACTCTGCTATTGAGGTCAAGGGCCCACCAACTATCTACCCACGTGCGAACCTTCCCGAGTAGATCCTGGTAAGCGATCATTCTCTGATCGTAGCATGGTATGAGAGCGGCTCGGGAATCCTTCGCAACACCACTCCCGAAAATTGCGACATTCGGAAAGTGGCGACCGGCACACGCTCGCGTGTGAGAATGGCCGGAGGATCTGGTGGTCAGACTAATCTGACGGCTGAAGCGCGCACCAATCCGGCTGCGACAAGCGAGGAAACGACTACGATCGGCACCGAAGTCCTCGCACAACTTCTTCAGCGACTCACCAGCCTGGAGCAAGGGCTCCAAACATTGCGGAATGGCGATGCGGGAACATCCTCGCAACCATCTCAACCGGCCCCAACTGGGCAGAACGCCGTCCCGCAAACCTTCTCCCTCGACACAAATGGCTCAACCCCCAAAGCTCCCCGTCCCAGTGAGGAGGCAATCCTCTCAGCACAATCAAGGTTACTCAGCATATCAAAAATAAAGACAAGTACCTGCTTCGACGGCAGAGATTTCTATACCTGGAGCTTCGAATTGGAGCTCCTGCTGCAGAACGCCCAAATCTATCACTATTTCGACGGGAGCTACGCGGAACCCGCTGAGGACACCGACGACGCCAGGACTCGCTACTACAACGAGTCCCTGATGGCGTACGGGATTCTCCTGCGCAATATGTCGCCGGCGGAGCAGCTGAACATCCGTTCGTACAAGACATCGGCTGCTCCAGCCCTCGACGCCTGGCGCCACCTGAACGGCGTGTACCAGCCGAAAGGCTCCATCTCTTCGAGCCGACTGCTTCAGCAGCTACTGGAGACCACGATGGCTCCAGGGGAGAAGGTCAACAGCTACATCAATCGCTGTCGGAGCCTTCGCGATCAAATCGTGAAGCTAGGGAGTTCGATTTTTCGAAGAAATCTTCGTGAACATCGTGCTTCAAGGGCTCGGCCCAGAGTGGCGGCCCTGCAAGGCGCTTCTCCGACAGCAGGGGGTCATCTCGGAGGCCGCCCTCTGCGCCGCCCTTCTCGTCGAACAAAGGGATATGGATCAGCAGCGACCAGCGCCGCGACGAGAAAGAGAACGGATCGCCTTCTACGCCGACAACAACGAAGAGCGACGTCCGAGGCGCCTCTACTGCAAAATTTGCAGGACTTTCGGGCACCTGGCGGATCGATGTAAATACCGATCTCGCCCTCGCCAGACCAATCCGAGCACCTGGTCCGGCCGACAAGACGCACGAGGCGACGTGCGTCCAGCCCAGGGGTATCAACCCCAACCCGCGCGCAACCTGAACCCCGCGGTTCAGCATCAGCAGCAGCAGCCGCCACCGACTGCCACAGTACGCAATGTCATGAGCAACATGGCCATGACAGGCGAGTCACGTCGTCGCCGCGCGCGCTCACCATCACCTGAGCCAGCACCGCATCCCATTGGCGCGTTCTCTAACAACAACCCATTCAGTCCGCGCCACGACTTCACCGACGACGACGACCAGGACTGGAATCTCCCAGTCCCGCTGCTTGAGAGTCCCCCGCACGTACCTGACATGCGGGTGGCGCCACTTGATTGGCTCTCGCGCGAGCAATTCCTGAAGTTCGACACTCCGCACATCGTCACGCCGCGACTGGCGCTGCTCGCACGCGACTACAACAAGCGCTACAACACCTGGTACCTGGACAGCTGCTGCGGCCAGCATATGGTAGGCTCCGAGCGTTACATATCCAACGCCGTCGCCACCCCCACAGTCACTTACGTCACAGTGGCGAACAACACGCGCCTGCGCGCAAGCGCGCAAGGCATCGTTGTGCTCAAAGCACGCGGAAGCCGCACGCACATCACGCTCAACGATGTGCTGATCGTCCAGAACCTGCGCTTCAACCTCCTGTCCGCCGCACAGCTCATGGATTGCGGCGTAGAACTCAGCACGGATCGCGCGACGCGCGACATTCTGCTGCACTACGAATCGCGCACCTTTTCCCGCAGGCAGATCGGACGGGCACACTCCGAAAATGGAGTGTACGTTTTGGATTTCGACATTCCCGACTGCAGCGGCGATTCGCACGAGTTAATCGACCTCGTGCCACTGCGCTTCGAGCACATCCACCGCAGGGACTGGAAGCACCCTGACGGGAGACCGTGGGTGCCGCATCATCCCCACCCACGCAAAACAGCGCTGCACAACCCTGACCCAGACGGCATCTGCAGGGACTGCCACACGCCGACGACGTCAAGCAGCGCCATTGCCGGCCGTGGACTCGCCGCCATCGCGGAAGCAGAACGCCACGCGCCGCCAGAAGAAGGGATGTCGCAACTCGAACTAGAAGTCACCACTCAGCGTGTGTTCGGCACCGACCAAAGCCCCCACGCTGGACCACCCTCTCAGCGCCTTGAAAGTATTCTGGCATTCTGCGTGGACAACGCCGCGGAACCTTCGACACGCGCGGAGTGGCGCGGCCTTACACCCGCGAAGAGTTCCTGAAGATTTACCCCCACTGGCGCGATCCCACGGCAACACTCACCGTGGAACAGGAGGAAGAACTGGCGCGCCGCGAAGCCGAGGAGCTTCGCCAACAGAGCCTCGCCGAGGCACGCGGAACGTTCGCTTGCGCCGCATGGGGCGCCGAAGCTGAAGAAAGCGCCACCAATGAAGGGGGATGGGAAAGCGTCAGCGGTTGGGGAACGGCTGAGGCTGGCGACTGGGGCAACACCGCCGGAACCTGGGCGACCGCAACCGGCAGATGGGGCGCCACATCTGGCGCCGCAACGGGTGGCTGGGGCACCCCTACTGGAGACTGGGGGACTTCCCGCGAAGACCAAAGGGGGGGAGAAGAAGAAGCTGGAGAGTCTGCAGTTGTTCCCCTCGGTCGTCCCCCACGCCATGCCCCACTCGCGTTACCTCCTCCCGACAACCCACCGCGCCGCGATCCATGGGACACCATCGCCTGGGGCAACGAGCCGTCAACCCCGCGTCGCACCGCTTACGGACCGGCTCCCGAACCACGCGAACCAACCCTCGTCCCTGGAACCATCCCTGGGACCAACATCCCACTCTCTGAGATTCGCGACAGAGAGTTTCTGGCGCTGATGCTGACTACCGCGGCAGAAGAAGAAGATGCAGAAGAAGCAGCAGCAGAACCTGATGAAGACCCGGAGGAAGCCCGCGCGCGCTACATGCGCACCTCCGGCTTTCGCGCCGACGATGCACTTTGGCACCAGCGCCTCGGACATCCCTCACGCGCAACACTGAAAAACTGCATCGACGCAGGTGTCTTCGCTCCTGGAGCGCTCCTACGCCCAGATGGCAGTGAAGTAACAGGTGCGACACATCCGCGCAATTGCACCGTCTGCCCCGAAGCTGCGCTAAGCCACCAACCGTTCCCGCTGCTCGAGCCAGGAACGAACCGCTACCCCAAGCTGCACAAAGTGTACAGCGACTTTCTCAACGTGGGGCACTGCGGGATCGACGACGAGCTCTACACACTCACCTTCATCGACGCTGGAACACGCTACGTGTGGGTCGTGAACGTGGAAACTCGCGACAGGGCCTACGAAGTATTCCGCCTTTGGCTGGCGCACGCGCAACGGCAATCTGGGAAGAAGCTGAAGATCTGGCAATCTGACGGCGCAGCAGAGTTCAGGAGCAACCAGATGCAAACTTACCTGGCGCAAAAGGGGATCGAGCATCACATCTCTCTCCCCTACGCACATCAGCAGCAAGGCGTAGCCGAAGGTACGAATCGCACACTGATGACGAAGGTGCGGGCGCTGATGAAGCAGTCGAAGCTGCCGCCGATCTACTGGACTTACGCGATGCACCACGCCGTGCGGGTGCACAACCTGCTTTCAACCACCGCGATCACCGGGAATCTCTCCCCGCACGTCAAATGGACCGGGACCAAGGGGGATACCTCCATGCTCCGCGTATGGGGGTGCATGGTGCAGTACCGCCCGCCAACATCAACCATCGGCAAATTCGCCAGTCGCGCGCGCTGGGGAATTCACCTCGGCATCAGTCACGAGTACAAAGCATGGATCGTACTGGACCTCCTCAGTCAGAAAACCGCCCACGCTCGCGACGTAATCTTCTACGAGCGGCTCTTCCTCGACCAATTCCGTCACGACGAGGAAACGAACGCGAATCGCGCTTACGCGAACGACGGGCACAGCTACGCAACGCCCGAAGATGAGGCCGCTGCAGCAATCCTGGAGCAGGATACAAGGGGCGAGTTCACATGGGAAGATCGGCGCAGCAGCGACGACGACGACGATTCCTCAGGAGGAGGAATGGGCGGAACAGGTGGAAGCGGCAGAGGCGCAGCACCGCCAGGGCCACCTGAACCGGAAAGCGACGACGACGACGTGCAGGAAGTCGTCCCGCAACAACGCCACGACAGCACCATCTCAGGACTACAGCTGCTCGGGCTTCACACCGCAACCTCGAAGGCGCCACGGGTAATCGAGCCCCGAAACCCGCGCGAAGCTCTGTCTGGGCCACACAGCAAGGAGTGGCGCGAGGCAATGGATGCGGAGATCAAGGCGCTCGAGTCCCGAGACACCTGGGTGCTGGTCGACCGTGCGGCAATCAAAGGTGCAAGAATCCTTTCGGGAAAGTGGGTCTTCCGCGTGAAGACCGCAGCTGACGGAACGATCGAGCGCTTCAAGGCGCGCTGGGTAGTGCGCGGCTATGACCAGAGGCACGGCATCGACTTCGACCAGACATTCGCTCCAGTCAGTCGCCACACCTCCGTTCGAATCCTGCTCGCCATCGCAGCTGCGAGGCACCTGCCACTCCGCCAGATCGACGTGAAGAATGCGTTCCTGTACGCGCTAGTAGACGCCGTGATCTACGTGGAGCAGCCGCACACCTATGGCTAAGGAAGTTCACGCGTGTGTCAATTGGGCAAGTCGCTCTACGGGATCAAGCAAGCACCGAGGCTGTGGCAGCAGTACCTGCACAATATCCTGCTTGAAATCGGGTTCAAGCAGATGCCCCACGACCCAGGGATGTACCGCCGCGATTTCCGCGGGGAATACATCCTCCTCACGGTCTACGTCGACGACTTGCTCTACACAGGCTCAAACAACGAGCTGCTCGAACAGTTCGAGAAGGCTTTGGCGGGGCGCGTCGACATCACGTGCAATTACGAGGTGAAGCAGTTCCTATTAGACTGTATTATGCTTGTAGGCTGTAGTGGGGTAGCCAATATGGGGTACAACCTCAACTAGGGTTTCATATTTGTACCCAAAACTTCTGCTAGTTCATTCATTCTTGCCTAGTTCTCTTAACATGGTATTCAGAGCAGGAGGTCCCTAGGACCTACCGACCGTTTTTTTTTAAGGGCCCACCACCGCTCGCATGCGGTTACCACGCTACCCCGTGCCCTAGCCTCGTAGCGCCCTCGTGCGCCCTCGTTAGCGCCCTCGCGCGCCCCTCGTTAGCGCCCTCGCGCGCACCCTCGTTAGCGCCCTCGCGCGCCCCTCGTTAGCGCCCTCGTGCGCCCCTTGCTAGCGCCCTCGCGCGCCCCTCACTAGCGCCCTCGCGCGCCCCTTGCAGTGTCGCCCGCCCGCCGAGCCGCCCGCTCGCTGCCCGCTTCGCGGCCCGCCCGCTTCGCAGCCCGCTCGCCCCGCTGCCCGCTTCGCAGCCCGCTCGCCCGCTCGCTGCCCGCTTCGCGGCCCGCCCGCTTCGCAGCCCGCCCGCCCGCTCGCTGCCCGCTTCGCGGCCCGCCCGCTTCGCAGCCCGCCCGCCCGCTCGCTGCCCGCTTCGCAGCCCGCCCGCTCGCTGCCCGCTTCGCGGCCCGCCCGCTTCGCAGCCCGCTCGCTCGCTGCCCGCTTCGCGGCCCGCCCGCTTCGCAGCCCGCCCGCCCGCTCGCTGCCCGCTTCGCGGCCCGCCCGCTTCGCAGCCCGCTCGCCCCGCTGCCCGCTTCGCAGCCCGCCCGCCCGCTCGCTGCCCGCTTCGCGGCCCGCCCGCTTCGCTGCCCGCTCGCAGCGCCGCCCGCCCGCCCGCTACCTGCTTCGCAGCGTCGCCCGCCCGCTTGCTGCCCGCTCGCAGTGTCGCCCGCTCGCCCGCTGCCCGCTTCGCAGCGTCGCCCGCTCACTTGCAGCCCGCCCGCCGCACTTCCCTGCCTGTGCACCGCCGCTTGCTCCTGCTGTGGCTGCTAGCTTCGCTCCAGAGCGTCCCCTCTGCTGCTGCCGCTGCTCTGCTGTGCCCTCACGCCTGAGCTATGGCCTCTATTCGCGTTCTTTCCTTCGATGCTGAGGGCCGTCCCGTGCAGTTCACTTCCTGGCTCGACGACCTGCAGTTGTATCTTATGAGCAATAGCACGGACCACATCTCCCTCTATGACTATGCGTCTGGTGCTGCCGCTGCTCCTGCTGCCACAGCCGAGCTTAGTGTTCGTTCCCACTGGCAGACCCGTGACGCAGCTGCTCGCCTAGCCATTCGCAGTCACCTGCCGCTAGCTGAGCTCGAGCATTTTGGCGACTGCAAATCCGCTAAGGCCCTGTACGATGCTGTCGTTGCTCGCTACTCCTCGCCTGCCACAGCCGAGCTTAGCCGCCTCATGCTGCCGTACCTGTTCCCCGATCTGTCCACCTTTGCTACAGTCGCCGATCTTATCACCCACCTTCGCACTAGTGATGCTCGCCTGCGTGCCGCCCTTCCCACCGAGTTCTGCGCTAAGAACCCCCCTCCACTGTACTGGACACTCCACTTCATAGTCACCCGTCTCCCTGACACCCTCAGCTCAGTTCGAGACCACTTCCTTGCTCGCTGTCCCACTGAGCTCACAGTCACCCTCCTAGAGGAGCAGCTGCTCGCGGCCGAAAAGAGCATTGTAGCTGTCGGTGCTGCTCGTGGCGCTCCTCGCACCCCCATCTTTGAGGGGTGTTCTCCCTCTCCCCTCGCTCCCTCCCACGCTGCTGCTGTTGACTTCCTTGGTGCTGAGTCTGTTGGCGCTGCTTCTGCTCCTGGTGGGAGGCGCCGCACCGGCAAGGGCAAGGGGGGCAAGGGTGGTGGTGGTGGCGCTGGGGGGGGAGGAGGTGGGGGAGGTGGGGGGGGAGGCGGTGCTGGAGGGAGCGGTGGCGGGAGCGCTGGTGGGAGTGGGGTCGGTACTGGAGGCGGGGGCGGCGGAGGAAGCAGTGGCAGTAGTGGCGGCGGCGGCGGTGGCGGCGGTGGCGGTGGTGGCGGTGGTGGCGGTGGCGGTCGTAGCGGTGGTAGTGGTGGCGGCGGAGGTCGGAGTGGAGGCACTGGCTCGGGCCAGAGCTCCCAGCAGCAGCAGCGTCCCCAGACGACCCAGCAGCTTCGTGAGTGGCTTGCTCAGCGTGGGACGTCGGGGGGCAGTGGCCGCTGTTCTTATGTCATTCGCACAGGTGACCGCAAGGGACAGACGTGTGGGAGGTTCCACACCCCGTACCGCTGCTTCTCCCGCCTTGACGACGCTTGGCGTGAGGAGATGGGTGCGGATGTTGAGCGCCCCCGCTGGGCTGAGCTCATGAGGGCTGGTGTTGATATCTTTGCTCTTGACTTTGATGCTATTATTGCTGCCATGTATGCATTGACTGTTAGTGCCGAGGGAGACTGTTACTTGTGTGTGCCGCCTGACCCAGGTATAGAGCCCGCTGCCCTGGGTACTAGTGAGTCTGCTCTCTCTGGTATGGTGCCCCCTGTACTTGCTCCCTCCAGTGCTGTCCCGGCTGTTTTCGAGTCTGCTCTCTCAGGTACAGCACCCACAGAGACTGCTCTCTCAGGTACCGCACCGGCTGAGGCCTGTCACACCTTCACCCTTGACTCAGGTGCTTCCCGTTGCTTCTTTCGTGACAGTACTGAGCTCACACCGCTTCCTGCACCGGTCCCAGTCTCCTTGGCTGACCCCTCTGGGGGCCCAGTCCTTGCCCAGTCCACCACTGTCCTCCCTTGTCCGGCGGCTCCGTCTGGCTCGTTGTCGGGTTTCCACCTCCCCTCGTTCTCGACGAACCTGGTGAGCAACGCTGTCCTCCAGGATCAGTGGGTTGACACCTTTACCCCTGGAGGACAGCGTGTGGCGATCTGCACGTGCTCCAGGACCGGCCGTCACCTGGCTACGTTTACCCGTCGGCCGGGGTCGAGTCTCTACACACTGACCACTGCGTCTCCTCAGGTCGCTGCTGTCGGTCAGGTGTCTGCGTCAGGTCTGGTAGGCCACGCCTGTGAGTGTCGTTCCCTGTCGCACCAGACTCTTCTCTGGCACCACCGCCTGGGTCACCCCTCCTTGCCACGCCTTCGTGGCATGCACCGTCACCACCTTGTGTCTGGTCTTCCCAGGTCCCTCCCTCCCCTCCCTGCCTCGCCTGCACCGCCTTGCCTTCCTTGCGTCGAGGGGCGGCAGCGCGCCGCTCCTCACTCCTCCTCGTTCCCCCCGACAGAGGCTCCTCTGCAGACCCTCCACCTGGACGTGTGGGGCCCAGCCCGCGTTCGTGGTCAAGGCGGTGAGCGGTACTTTTTGCTGGTTGTCGACGACTACTCGCGTTACACCACGGTCTTCCCCTTGCGCACCAAGGGTGAGGTCCCTGCTGTTCTGATCCCTTGGATCCGCACAGTTCGTCTCCAGCTCCGCCGCCGTTTCCGGACGGATCTTCCTGTCCTGCGTCTGCACTCTGACAGAGGTGGTGAGTTCTCCTCCGATCTCTTGAGGACCTTCTGTCAGGCGGAGGGCATCGAGCAGACCTTCACGCTTCCGGACTCCCCACAGCAGAATGGGGTTGCTGAGCGCCGCATTGGTCTGGTCATGGAGGTCGCTCGTACCTCCTTGGTCCACGCGGCGGCTCCCCATTTTCTGTGGCCGTTTGCTGTCCGGTACGCCGCGCATCAGCTCAACCTCTGGCCCCGTGTCTCCTTGCCGGAGACCTCGCCCACACTGCGTTGGACGGGGGAGGTTGGCGATGCGTCGCGCTTCCGGGTGTGGGGTGCTCGTGCCCTTGTCCGCGATACGTCCGCGGACAAGCTCTCCTCCCGCACGCTTCCCTGTGTCTTCCTTGGCTTTGTCCCTGACGCGCCTGGCTGGCAGTTTTACCACCCCACCTCGCGCCGGGTCTTCGCCTCTCAGGATGTCACCTTTGACGAGTCGGTCCCTTTTTACCGTCTCTTCCCCTACCGCACTGCCCCCCTCCCTCCCCCGCCGCTTTTCCTTGCTCCTGGTCCCCCTCCGGTAGACCCCCTTCCCCCTCAGGGTCCTGCTCCTTCAGGTGTCTCTCAGGTAGACCCTCCTCCCGTCGCTGAGCCTGTCGAGGTCACAGGTGACTCAGGTGCTGCTGCAGGTGGTACTGCTGGGAGTGCTGAGCCTGGGGGTGCTGAGCCTGCGGGTGCTGGGCCTGGGAGTGCTGGGACTGCGGGTGCTGGAGCTGAGGGTACTGTGCCTGAGAGTTTGCCGCCTGGGGGTGCTGAGCCTGGGGGTGCTGCGACTGGGGGTGCTGAGCCTGCGTGTGCGGAGTCTGGGGGTGCTGAGTCTGGGGGTGCTGAGCCTGCGGGTACTGAGGCTGCGGGTACTGCGCCTGGGGGTGCTGCTACTGAGCCTACGGAGCCTCGGGTTACTGTGTCTGGGGGTGCTCCGGTTCGGGGTGCTGAGCAGTCTCTCACACCGCAGCAGCTTCGTGACTGGTACGTCCGGCGCTTTCGCCGTCCTAGTGACTCGGCTGGAGTTGGGGGTGCTGGGGCTGCTCGTCCTGGGGGTGCTCGTACTGGGGGTACTAGAGCTGCCGGGACTGGTTGTTCTGGGAGCACTGCGACTGGAGCTGCTGGAGCTGGGGACCCTGGCGCTGGCGGTGCTAGCGGAGTTGGAGCTGCCGACTCTGGGGGTGGCGCTGCTGCTGGTGCTGCGGACCCGCCTGGTGGAGCTGCTGCTGGAGCTGAGGACCTGAGCGGTGGCGCTGCTGCTGGTGCTGGGGACCCGGCCGTTGGAGCTCCTGCTGGTCCTGAGGACCCGGCCGCTGGAGTCTCTTCTGCTTCTGGAGACGCTGCGCGGCCGCGACCGTACTTCGTACCGCTCCTTCAGCAGGTTCTTGGGCAGGCTCCTCCTCCTTGTCCTCCTCCCTCCGTAGAGTGTCCTCCGCCTGTCCAGCCGCAGTCACAGCTACCGCCTGCCTCGCCTCTCCCTGCTCCCTCTCCTTACACTGGTCCCACAGGAGGTCTTACAGAGCGTCGTGGGCCTGAGTCTCGTCCTGCGTCGCCTGTTCGTCCTGCTCGCGCTGGTAGTCGTGTCCGTCGTGAGCGTCCTCCTCCTGTCCCAGGCACTCACTACATGACTCTGCGTCCCTCTACTGCTCCTCGGCGTGTCCCTCTACCGTCTCCTCCTGCGTCCTCTTTGCCTGCCGTTCCGGACCCTGAGTCTGACCGGTATCGTGCTGAGCACCCTACTGTCACGCGTCTCCTAGCTACTGTTGTCACTGACCCTACCTTTGAGTCCTCGGCTGCGTCTGCTCTAGTCGCTGAGTTGGTTGACTTTGCTGCTGCCTGTCGTCTAGACTACGCTGCTAGTCTTGTTGCTGAGTCTGCGTCTGCGTCTGTCTGTCCTCCGTCCGTCGGGGGTGAGTGTGCTCTTGACACGGACGTCCTTGAGGACAGGCAGGAGGACTTTGACTCTCTTGCGGCTGCTGTACCTCATCTCGTGGCCTGGTTGCTTGCCCCTGAGGGAGACCCGGATGCACTAGACATCCCCACTCCGCGCACTTACGCAGAGGCGATCTCGGGTCCCTACTCCTCTCAGTGGCAGACAGCCATGGACGCAGAGATGGCATCCTGGAAGTCCACAGGCACCTACGTCGACGAGGTTCCCCCTCCTGGGGCGAACATCGTCGATGGCATGTGGATTTTCAGGGTGAAGCGGCCGCCAGGTTCTCCGCCTGTCTTCAAGGCTCGTTACGTTGCTAGAGGCTTCAGTCAGCGTCAGGGGGTCGACTTCTTCCAGACCTTCTCCCCCACCCCGAAGATGACCACTCTTCGGGTTCTGCTGCACGTTGCTGCTCAGCGTGACTACGAGCTTCACTCTCTTGACTTCAGCACAGCGTTCCTGCAGGGCAGCCTGCACGAGGAGATCTGGCTGCGCCGCCCACCTGGCTTTACTGGGTCGTTTCCTCCTGGTACCCAGTGGAGCCTCCGCCGGCCAGTCTACGGTCTCCGCCAGGCGCCACGTGAGTGGCACGACACACTGAGGACTACACTTGCGGCACTTGGGTTCGCGCCGTCTACTGCTGACCCGTCGCTGTTTCTGCGCACAGACACGTCGCTGCCGCCGTTCTACATTCTTGTGTACGTCGACGACTTGGTCTTTGCTACTGCTGACACTGAGGCACTCGCTCGTGTGAAGTCGGAGCTGCAGAAGAGACACACCTGCACTGACCTGGGTGAACTGCGTAGCTACCTTGGCTTGCAGATCACCCGGGACAGAGCTCGCCGCACCATCACCCTGACTCAGTCACACATGGTGCAGCAGGTCCTTCAGCGCTTCGGCTTCCAGTTCTCCTCACCACAGGCCACACCTCTGGCTACCAGCCACTCGCTCTCAGCTCCACCTTCGGACGAGTCCGTAGAGCCGAGTGGCCCGTACCCAGAGCTTGTAGGCTGCCTCATGTACCTGATGACGTGCACGCGACCTGACCTCGCATACCCTCTTAGCATCCTTGCTCGTTACGTTGCACCTGGAAGACACAGGCGAGAGCACTGGGAGGCTGCTAAGAGGGTGCTACGTTACTTGTGCAGTACATCAGGCATGGGGCTGGTGCTTGGAGGACACGACAGAGTTGTCCTCACTGGTCACTCGGACGCTTCTTGGGTGGACGACCTGGCTACGCAGCGGTCGTCACAGGGTTACACCTTCAGCCTTGGCTCTGGTTCTGTCTCGTGGCGGTCCACCCGCTCTTCCTCTGTTCTCGGCTCTAGTTGTGAGGCTGAGATCTACGCCACAGCCATGGCTGCACAGGAGTTACGCTGGCTCACCTACCTGCTGACTGACTTGGGAGAGCGGCCTAGTTCTCCTCCAGTTCTGTACGGTGACAACAAGGCGGCTCTTGCCTTGTGTCAGGAGCACAGACTGGAGCACAGGACGAAGCACATTGCTCTTCGCTACTTTCTTGCTCGAGAGCTTCAGCAGCGCGGTCAGCTTCGGCTTGTGTACGTGGACTCGAAGGCCAACACTGCTGATATCTTCACCAAGGCGCTCCCGCCTAGTGATCATCAGCGGCACTGTACTTCTTTAGGCCTTGTGTCCACGTTTCCTCACTTGCTCACTGCTTGACATTCTTTGTACTGTACTTTATATATATCTTGTTGCTTGCTTGCTAGGTTTTGATCACTGTGTTGCTTGTCTTGTACTATATCTAGCACTGCATGTGAACTGGCCTTGTGGCCTTTACTTGTGCTCGGAGTGTGGTGACGTTGTGATCCACCCTGGGCTTTGCTTTGCTTTGCTGGACTGGTCTTGTGACCCTTTGTTCTCCCCCACTTTGCCTATGGGGGTGTGTTAAACTGTATTATGCTTGTAGGCTGTAGTGGGGTAGCCAATATGGGGTACAACCTCAATTAGGGTTTCATATTTGTACCCAAAACTTCTGCTAGTTCATTCCTTCTTGCCTAGTTCTCTTAACAGTTCCTAGGCCTCAACATCTCCTACGCGCCTGAAGCCATTCACCTCTCAGCGGCTAAGTACGCAGAGGAGTTAGGGAAGCGGTTCAACATTCCCCCTGCACCTCTCTCAACTCCCTACCGAACCCCTGGACCGAACCACAAACCCGACAACAAAGCCCTATCCCCCGCTGGAGTTCAGACTTACCAGCAACAGCTGGGATGCCTCCTCTTCGCCTCTGTCACCTGCAGGCCAGATCTCTCCTACATCGCAAGTCAGCTTGCCCAGTACTCACGGAAACCAACGGCTGAGAATCACCTGGACCTGCAGCACGCTTTGCAATTCTTCGTTTCAACGCCCAAGATTGGGCTGTGCTACTCAACTGCACCAACCCCATCCTTCAATCTCGTCGGCTATGTGGATGCCGATCATGCAGCAGATCCCGACAATCGACGGTCCAGGACCGGCTTCCTGTTCCGACTCAAACCAACTGGGCCAATCTCTTGGAACTCACAGAAGCAGGAGCTTGTAGCCCTATCGTCAGCCGAAGCAGAATTCATCGCAGCAACCGCAGCAGTTCGCGAAGGCCTCTACCTACAGGAACTCCTGCAGGAGGCGAAAATTCCAGCTTCGCCAACCTTTCGACTTCACTGCGACAACCAGAGCGCGATTCGCATCGCGAACAAACCTGGTTTCGTCAATCGCACCAAGCACATTGCGCTGCGATACTTCTTCGTGAAGGACGAGGTGGACAAGGGCAAGGTCAACTTGACCTATTGTCCGACCGGTGACATGGCAGCAGACTTCCTCACGAAGCGACTGCCACGCCAGCAGTATCAACACTGCTCCGAACTCAGCGGCGTGGTCAAGCAGGTCAAATCGAGCTGCGGCCAGGAGTGAAGTGGGGTGTTACGAATAGTACAATTTAATTGTTACTGAGCACTCCTCACCGCAGCAAAGAGAAGAACGCAGTATCGAAGCAAGGACGCGAATCGTCAGACGGTTGAAGGTTGACTCGAAGCATCAGACGGTTGGGGCGCATCCAGACAGTCGGAGCAGACGGCATCGGGCAGCTGCAGGCAGGATGGTTTCGGCGGGAACAGTTTCATAACTGTACGCGCCGCACGGTTGGGAATGTATTTGAATAAGGGAATGTACCCCTTAGTGTACATGGCTAATTAGGTCGCTTCGTATTCCTCTGTACTCTTATTTCTATCGTTGTACTTGCATGTTTTAATCATCTCAAGCATTTTACATTCACTCTGCTATTGAGGTCAAGGGCCCACCAACTACCGTATCTACCCACGAGCGAACCTTCCCGAGTAGATCCTGGTATGCTTTCATTCTCTGATCGTAGCACTTCCCAAAAAAAAAAAAAAAAAAAAAAAACAACCCTGAAAATTCAGGCTTTTTTTCACAGGGACCCTGATGCATCAACGTCCCTAAAAGTGAATCTGAGGGCCTGGACGAGAGCGAATGATCCACTGAATTGAGTGAGGTTGGGGTAGCAGATGTTTTTATTTTCACCTACGGTACTGAAGCTAATTTCTATTGCGTGTAGGTGTGGAGCTGACAATATGTCAAATACAAGCTTGATTTCAAGTTACGGTATGCAACATGCAATGCACACTAAACATGCCACTCAACTTAACACTGCAACACCAAGCTTGTACTAGCCCCCTTGCCCTTCTGGGGCAAACCTCCCCGTCTCCCCCTAAACTCCAAACCCTGAATGCCAAAAGGCTTCTCCCAACCCCTCCCCGCCTCCCAACAAATCCCCCGCTCTCCCCCTAAAAAAAAAGGTAGTCACCATGTCGACGCTTTCTTGAACTTTCCGCAGAGTGCCACCAGGTTTTCTGGATGGCCCACTCTGACATAAGTCCCCTGAGCCACTATATTATCCGCAATATAAGCACGGACTTGTGCCTCCGACGCTGGCCCAACGCGCAGAATGTATCCGAACGTGTAGCGACCGCGGCGACCAGCCTTCGCGGTGGTGAGATTACGATAATTATTCTCGTCGGTTTGGAGGGAAATAACATTGCAGGTGTCTCCGAAACTCTGTGAAGGCGACGCTCCTTTGGACTTGAGGTTCCGAAATAGTACGCGTAACTGGGCGTAGGCAATCGTTGAACTAGACCTGTGAAACAGGATATGAGGTTAAGACACCATGTCAGGAAGAGAAACAGTTGAAGAGCACCTAACTCATATTAGCCCTGAGTGGTTGCTAATCTGCTAGTAAATGATGTACTGGCAGTAAAGCTGAGTGAAGACGTACCTTATACCCTTCGCGACAAATATCCCCGATGCGCCTTTGTCACCCACGATTAATCTGTTATCGTACTTAGTTGGACGCAGCTTGGCCACATACTTCGCTGAAAATAAGAAAGGCGAAATAGGTGTCAGATAGCCATTGGAAGATCAGCCGAGAAGAAGAATTCAGAATCGGCGAAAGCGCCATACGGCAATGCAATGGTGGGACGAAATGGGGAACCTGACAGATCTAGGGTTGACTTTTTTTCGTCAGGAACTCTGCATGGCACGAAAATCTTACCGAAACTTTTCTTTTGAAGTTGCTGGGGCGTGGCTGCCTGAGCGGTTGAAGCGAGAGGAGCGCTGCTGCCATCATCGCGTGAAAGGGATGATCCGACGAGCGATGCAGACGCGGCGTTGAACAGCGCCGCACCTGACGGGCACACAATGCGACACGTTAATTAAACATTAGAACAGTTGAACGGAACTGCAGGGAGCTAAAATAGTGCGCAACTTAAAGCCAGCCTAATTCGAACTGATCAACTAGTTTCCAAGCCCAAACTTGGCGCCCGAGATTGCCTGCAGACTTGAGCTTACAGAGCAGGAGGATGAGGAAGTGAGTTCCAGAACGCCGCATGATGGAAACCAGCACCAGTGACACAACCACCAGCGACACAACCACCAGTGACACCACCACCAGTGACACCACTGTAGCAGACAGGAGAGGAGAGTGGGGTGGAAAGACAAGCACGTGGTGGAACGTTGGATTTGAAGGATGCTCGCTGGCTGCTGTGCGGAGCGGACTGTGTCACGGAGATGGGTTCCGGACCAGACGTACAGTACAGGGTTTCTGGTTCGGATAGACGTCCGAAACCAGGCCTCGTCCCGCTGACGGAGCTCTGAACGGTTGCTTGCACACGTGATTTCGGTTACAAGCTCTTTCTGCATCTTACGTTGAGACTTGTGGCAGCCAAGGTTTTAAAGCGACGGTGCACATTTGCCACCCAAAACCCAGAACCCTGGCGAACTGTTACTGCAGATGAAAAGTGTCTGCACGAAATCCTGGTTTTCGCCAGCCAACACTTTCGCGCTGGCAAGCCTGGTTCAAAAAAAAAACTTCTGAACCCAACACTGCCAAAAGTTGCCCGTCGCTTTAATGGGCATAGAGGAAATGGTGGGCTTACAATTTCAAGTACAGTTCCCTGTTTCCGTGTTAGCCAACGTGAATTAATTTTTGGAAATTCAGGTTATATTCCTCGTCACGAAGCTGCGTGTTTTGTCGTGTGTGCGTAAAGCCGTCGCTCATGACAGTCGATAGCTGCTCTTACCGGTTGCGCCGGTATTGTTTAAGGGCGTGGAACATTTCTATTTTGCATGGTGCGTACCACAGCATCGTTCGGAACTCAAGGTGGTGACCATTTTCGCGCAGTGTCGTCATAGTGTTCGTTAGGGTTTTGGCGACATCGTCAACGTGCGGAACCCTCGTGGAACATTTTGGCGCCTTAATCTCGTACTGACGGTTCGAACGGTCGGCACTGCCCCGGTCCGTACCCAGATGTACAGATCCAGCGCGACTGTACATGTGCGAAGTTGCACAGTGTCAGGCGACTTGCGTCGCAGTTCCCTCCAATTTGGCCAGATGTGCAATTGAACGAAGCGTGATGCGGCTTGCAATGAAAGCGAGGAATTGTCGAAGAGTCATCGTGCGAACTGACTGTTGCAGTGGGCCATTTGCAAATGTACTTTGCTGAACACAACTCAAGTGGCTCCTTGCCTAGCTGTCGCATGGGAGTGTTGCAGCAGGTGTTTGAATGTATGCGATGTAGTGAATGTATCCCGTGCGACGGTTCCAAACTGTACAGTGCAGTACAAAATTCCAAATTCAAACTCCAGTCAAATGTACCAACTTTTCAAACCGGACGAGGCTGGGTCCGAACCACCGTCCGGTCGGGCCCAAACCGTACGACAGTGCGGAACTCAGGTGCTGCGTACGAAACTCGACATTCAAAATCGAAATGTTCCTCGCCCTAAAGAAGGTGATTCAGTGCGCATCGTGTGTACGTACGGAGCCTTACGTCTGGGTGGTTCGTGCGGTGGAAAATCTGGGGAAGGCAATAACGAACCAATGGGAAATGAGGGGGTGCTGTCCCGGCACGATGCAGTCTTCTGTACAAGACATGCATGTATTATAACATTTGGTTGTGCTTATGGGTTACAACAAAAAGAAAAAGTGCATGCCTAAATGGTCATCAAAGCATACTGACCGCAGCACATCCATTCATTCAAGATAAATGCATCCTTACTTTATTCTGAAAATTCTTAATGTGTCGTCTTCGTTTTTTTTTTGGCTCCTGACTTTCAACAACACAAACGTCGTCTGCAAAACCTCAAGTTATTCTTCATTCATTTAAACCCTATCTCAACAAACGTCAGCCCCTCCTCATTACGGCTTCCTTCCCCATCTCCTACCCTCCCCTTTCCACATTCCAACCCTTCTTGCTGTACCCTGCATTAGGACAGCGGGGACTGGGAGGGTGTGAGATAAGAGAGCAAGATAAAGTATAAAAAGGGCATGGATGGAGAAGAGATGCAGGGAGGGAGGAGAGAGAGTGGGAGAGAAACGAGGAGGTAGGGAGGGTGGTAAGTGGAGGGTGGGAGGGTTAGTGGGGGGAAGGGAGTGGTGCGATCAGAAGTTGATCGTTGCCAGGATCTACTCGGGAAGGTTTGCTCACAGAGAAGTAAAGTTGGTGGGCCCTTGACCTCAATAGCAGAGTGAATGTAAAATGCTTGAGATGAATAAAATGTGCAAATACAGCAAATATAAATATGAGTACAGGGAAGACGAAGAGACCTAGCTAGCCATGTACTCTAAGGGGTACATTCCCTTATTCAAATTCATTCCCAACCGTGCGGCGCGTACAGTTGCGAAACTGTTCCCGCCGAAACCATCCTGCCTGTGGCTGCCCGATGCCGTTTACTCCGACGATTCAGATGCGCCTTAACCGTCTGACGCTTCGAGTCAACTTTGACTCTTCGTGTTCACTCTCGATACTGCATGCTCCCTTTGCTGCGGTGAGGAGTGCACAATAATAAACGAATATTACTATTCGTAACACCCCCCTTCACTCCTGGCCGTAGCTCGACTTGACCTGTTTGACCACGCCGCTGAGTTCGGAGCAGTGCTGGTACTGCTGCCGTGGCAGTGGCTTTGTGAGGAAATCTGCCGCCATGTCACCGGTTGGGCAATAAGTCAAGTTGACCTTGCCCTTTCTCCACCTCGTCCTTCACGAAGAAATACCGCAGCGCAATGTGCTTGGTGCGGTTGACGAAGCCAGGTTTGTTCGCAATCCGAATTGCGCTCTGGTTGTCACAGTGAAGACGAAAGGTGGGCGAAGCTGGGATTTTCGCCTCCAGCAGGAGTTCCTGTAAGTAGAGTCCTTCGCGAACTGCTGCGGTTGCTGCGATGAATTCCGCTTCGGCTGATGACAGGGCAACCAGCTCCTGCTTCTGTGAGTTCCAGGAGATTGGTCCCGTTGGTTCGAGTCGGAACAGGAAGCCAGTCCTGGACCGTCGATTGTCGGGATCTGCTGCATGATCAGCATCGACGTAGCCGATGAGATTGAAAGATGGGGTTGGTGCAGTTGAGTAGCACAACCCAATCTTGGGCGTCGAGACGAAGAATTGCAGTGCGCGCTGCAGGTCCAGAAGATTCTCAGCCGTTGGTTTGCGTGAGTACTGGGCCAACTGGCTTGCGATGTAGGAGAGATCTGGCCTGCAGGTGACAGAGGCGAAGAGCAGGCATCCCAGCTGCTGCTGGTAAGTCTGAATTCCAGCAGGGGATAGGGCTTTGTTGTCAGGTTTGTGGTTCGGTCCAGGGGTTCGGTAGGGAGTTGAGAGGGGTGCAGGTGAAATGTTGAACCGCTTCCCTAGCTCCTCTGCGTACTTAGCCGCTGAGAGGTGAATGGCCTCAGGCGCGTAGGAGATGTTGAGGCCTAAGAACTGCTTCACCTCATAGTTGCATGTGATGTCGACGCGCCCCGCCAAGGCTTTCTCGAACTGCTCGAGTAGCTCATTGTTTGAGCCTGTGTAGAGCAGGTCGTCGACGTAAACCGTGAGAAGAATGTATTCGCCCCGGAAGTCGCGGCGGTACATCCCTGGATCGTGCGGCATCTGCTTGAATCCGATTTCAAGCAGGATGTTGTGTAGATACTGCTGCCACAGCCTCGGCGCCTGCTTGATCCCGTAGAGTGACTTGCGCAGTTGGCACACGCGCGAGTCCCCTTCACCGTATGTATGCGGCTGCTCCACGTAAATCACGGCGTCTACTAGCGCGTATAAGAACGCGTTCTTGACGTCGATCTGGCGGAGAGGTAGGTGCCTTGCAGCTGCGATGGCGAGCAGGATTCGAACGGAGGTATGACGGCTGACTGGAGCAAACGTCTGGTCGAAGTCAATCCCGTGCCTCTGGTCGTAGCCGCGTACCACCCAGCGCGCCTTGAAGCGCTCGATCGTTCCGTCCGCTGCGGTCTTCACGCGGAAGACCCACTTGCCCGAGAGGATTCTTGCACCTTTGATTGCCGCACGGTCGACCAACACCCAGGTGTCTCAGGACTCGAGCGCTTTAATCTCTGTGTCCAGTGCCTCGCGCCACTCCTTGCTGTGTGGTCCAGAGAGAGCTTCGCGCGGGTTTCGAGGCTCGATGACACGTGGCGCTTTCGAGGTTGCAGTGTGAACCCGAGTAGCTGCAGTCCTGAGACGGTGCTGTCGTGGCGACGTTGCGGGATGACTTCCTGCACATCGTCATCATCGCTCTCTGGTTCAGGTGGCGCTGGTGATCCTGCGCTTCTGCCACCTCCGCCTGTTCCGCCCATTCCTCCTGTTGAGGAATCGTCGTCATCGTCGCTGCTGCTTCGTCTTCGGGCGTTGCGTAGCTGTGCCCGTCGTTCGCGTAAACGCGATTCGTAGAAGATTACATCGCGAGCGTGGGCGGTTTTCTGACTGAGGAGGTCCAGCACGATCCACGCTTTGTACTCGTGGCTGATGCCGAGGTGGATTCCCCAGCTGCTTTGTACTCGTGGCTGATGCCGAGGTGGATTCCCCAGCGCGCACGACTGGCGAATTTGCCGAAGGTTGAAGTCGGCGGGCGGTACTGCACCATGCACCCCCACACGCGGAGCATGGAGGTATCCCCCTTGGTCCCGGTCCATTTGACATGCGGGGAGAGGTTCCCGGTGATTGCGGTGGTTGAAAGCAGGTTGTGCACCCGCACGGCGTGGTGCATCGCGTAGGTCCAGTAAATTGGCAGCAGCTTTGACTGCTTCATCAGCGCCCGCACCTTCGTCATCAGTGTGCGGTTCGTCCGCTCAGCTACGCCCTGCTGCTGGTGTGCGTAGGGGAGAGAGATGTGATGCTCGATCCCCTTTTGCGCCAGGTAAGTCTGCATCTGATTGCTCCTAAATTCCGCTGCACCGTCAGATTGCCAAATTTTTAGCTGCTTCCCAGATTGCCGCTGCGCATGCGCCAACCAGAGGCGGAACACCTCGTAGGCTCTGTCGCGAGTTTCCACATTTGCGACCCATACGTAGCGCGTTCCAGCGTTGATGAAGGTACGTGTATACAGCTCGTCCTCGACTCCGCAATGCCCCACGTTCAGAAAATCGCTGTACACCTTGTGCAGCTTAGGGTAGCGGTTCGTCCCTGGTTCGAGTAGTGGGAACGGCTGGTGGCTTAGCGCGGCTTCGGGGCAGACGGTGCAGTTGCGCGGATGTGTCGCGCCTCTTACTTCGGTGCCATCGGGGCGGAGCAATGCTCATGGGGCAAAGACTCCGGCGACGATGAAGTTCTTCAGTGTCGCGCGTGAAGGGTGTCCGAGGCGCTGGTGCCAAAGTGCATCGTCGGCGCGAAAGCCGGAGGTGCGCATGTAGCGCGCGCGGGCTTCCTCAGGGTCTTCATCAGGTACGGGAGCAGGTTCTGCTGCTGCTTCCTCTGCATCTTCTTCTTCTGCCGCGGTGGTCAGCATCAGCGCCAGGAACTCTCTGTCACGAATCTCAGAGAGTGGAATGTTGGTCCCGGGAATAATTCCGGGCACGAAAGTAGGTTCGCGCGGTTCGGGAGCAGGTCCGTAGACGGTGCGGCGTGGAGTTGATGGTTCGTTGCCCTAGCGAATAGTGTTCCAGGAATCGTGGTGCGGCGGAATGTCAGGGGGAGGTGACGCGAGTGGGATATGGCGCGGGGGACGCCCGAGGGGAACAACTGCAGATTCTCCCCCCTTTTGTTCTTCGCGGGAAGTCCCCCAGCCTCCAGCAGAGGTGCCCCAACTGCTCGTTTCGCCGCCAGATGCGGCGCCCCATCCGCCGGTTCCGGTTGCCCAGGTTCCGCTGGTGTAGCCTCATCCGCTGGTATCGGCCGTTCCCCATCCTCCAGCGCTCCCCCACCCCCCTTCATTGGAGGCGCTTTCTTCTGCTTCGGCGCCCCATGCGGCGCAAGCGAATGTTCCGCATGCTTCGACGAGGCTCTGTTGGCGAAGCTCTTCTGCTTCGCGGCGCGCCAATTCTTCCTCCTGTTCCACGGTGAGTTTTGCCGTGGGGTCGCGCCAATGGGGGTAAATCTGTAGAAAGTCTTCGCGGGTGTAGGGTCGTGGCACGCCACGCGCATCGAAGGTGCCGACGCCAGTTCCGTGTAGCATCCCTCGAAGGTGTTGAGAGGGGGGACCGATGAGAGGGTGCTCAGGCGTGCCGAACACGCCATGCATGGTGACTTCAAGCTCTAATTGAGACATGCCTTCTTCTGGCGGCGCGTGGACTTCTGCTTCGGCGATGGCGGCCAGTCCGCGGCCGGCAATGGCGCTGGTTGACGTCGTCGGCGTGTGGCAATCCCTGCAGATGCCATCTGTGTCAGGGTCGTGCAGCGCCGTTTCGCGTGGGTGGGGATGGTGCGGCACCCACGGTCTTCCGTCAGGGTGTTTCCAGTCCCTGCGGTGGATGTGCTCGAAGCGCAGTGGTACGAGATCGATTAACTCGTGCGAATCGCCGCTGCAGTCGGGGATGTCGAAATCCAGGACATACACTCCATTCTCGGAGTGTGCTCGTCCGATCTGCCGGCGGGGGAAGTTTCGTGACTCGTAGTACAGCAGAATGTCGCGCGTCGCGTGATCCGTGCTGAGTTTGATACCGCAGTCCATGAGCTGTGCGGCGGAGAGCAGGTTGAAGCGCAGGTTCTGGACGATCAGCACATCGTTGAGTGTGATGTGCGTGCGGCTTCCGCGTGCCTTGAGCACGACGATGCCTTGCGCACTTGCGCGCAGGCGTGTGTTGTTAGCCACGGTGACGTAGGTGACTGTGGGGGTGGCGACGGCGTTGGATATGTAACGCTCGGAGCCCACCATATGCTGGCCGCAGCAGCTGTCCAGGTACCAGGTGTTGTAGCGCTTGTTGTCGTCACGTGCGAGCAGCGCCAGTCGCGGCGTGACGATGTGCGGAGTGTCGAACTTCAGAAATTGCTCGCGCGAGAGCCAGTCAAGTATCGCCACCCGCATATCAGGTACGTGCGGGGGACTTTCAAGCAGCGGGACTGGGAGATTCCAGTCCTGGGCGTCGTCGTCGGTGAAGTCGTGACGCGGGCTAAAAGGGTTGTTGTTGTTGAACGCGCCAATGGGGTGCGGTGCGGGCTCAGGTGAAGGTGAGCGCACGCGGCGACGACGCGATTCGCCTGTCATGGCCATGTTGCTCATGACGTTGCGTACTGGGGCAGTCGATGGTGGCTGCTGCTGCTGATGCTGAACCGTTGGGTTCAGGTTGCGCGCGGTTGGGGGTTGATACCCCTGGGCTGGACGCACGTCGCCTCGTGCGTCTTGTCGGCCGGACCAGTTGCTCGGATTGGTCTGGCGAGGGCGGGATCGGTACTTGCATCGATCCGCCAAATGCCCAAAGTTCCTGCAGATTTTGCAGTAGAGGCGCCTCGGCCGTCGCTCTTCGTTGTTGTCGGCGTAGAAGGCGAGCCGTTCTCTTTCTCGTCGTGGCGCTGGTCGCTGCTGGTCCATATCCCGTTGTTCGACGAGAAGTGCGGCGCAGAGGGCGGCCTCCGAGATGACCCCCTGCTGTCGGAGTAGCGCCTTACATGGCTCGGGGCCGAGCCCTTGAAGCACGATGTTCACGAAGATTTCTTCGGAAATCGAACTTCCTAACTTCACGATTTGATCGCGGAGGCTCCGACAGCGATTGATGTAGCTGTTGACCTTCTCCCCTGAGACCATTTTGGTCTCCAGTAGCTGCTGAAGCAGTCGGCTCGAGGAAACGGAGTCCTTCGTTTGATACACGCCGTTCAGGTGGCGCCAGGCGTCGAGGGCTGGAGCAGCCGATGTCTTGTACGATCGGATGTTTAGTTGTTCCGCCAGCGACATGTTGCGAAGGAGAATTCCGTACGCCATCAGGGACTCGTTATAGTAGCGAGTCCTGGCGTCGTCGGTGTCCTCAGCGGGTTTCCGCGTAACTCCCGTCGAAATAGTGCTAGATTTGGGCGTTCTGCAGCAAGAGCTCCAATTCGAAGCTCCAGGTATAGAAGTCTCTGCCGTCGAAACAGGTACTTGTCTTTATTTTTGATATGCTGAGAAACTTTGATTGTGCTGAGAGAATTGCTTCCTCACTGGGACGGGGAGCCTTGGGGGTTGAGCCATTTGTGTCGAGGGAGAAAGTTTGCGGGACGGCGTTCTGCCCAGTTGGGGCCGGTTGAGATGGTTGCGAGGATGTTCCCGCATCGCCGTTCCGTAATGTTTGGAGCCCTTGCTCCTGTCAGAAGAACTAGGCAAGAATGATTGAAAGGAGAGAGGGGTTTGAACTAGCAGGCAGTTGAGTACAAATAGCAAACCCTAGATTGGGCTGTACTCGCTATAGAGTACCCCACTGCAGGCTAGACAATAATAGCATTCTGACACACCCCCATAGCCAAAGTGGGGTGTAATCAGCAGAGCAAGCAAAGCAGTACAAGCTCAGGGTGGATCACAATGTCACCACACATTCTGAGCACAAGTTCAAGAAGCAATAGTTTAAAGTTCACAGTTATGAGCAAAGCTAGAGGCAGTCACAGAGGGCAAGCGAGGAGGAGGAGGGCTGGCGAGAGGAGAGAAGATGAAAGGCGCCGACTGAAGCTGCAGACACACGGGCAACAGGAGCGGCGCGCACAGTGGCTACCGAGCGCACGAGGGCACCGGACTACGGGAGTATCTGGCTCCGCGGCTACGACGAGCACACACAGGAGCAACGGACCCACAGGCGACTGGCGAAGCAGGCTCGCTGGGCTACCGAAACGCGCGAGGGCATCCGGACTACTGGCGCTGCTGGCGTCACGACGGCTACCTCCACGCAATCTCCCCCGACCGTCCCACGCCCCTCTCACACACCCCCTGCTGACACCCTAGCTCCACTCCGACGGTACCCCCCTTAAACCCCAAACCCTAGGCTCCCACACACCACCCCCCTCAGCGGCAGCTGTAGCAGAGGGAGACGAGGGAGGAGGAGGAGCAGGGGGAGGAACTCACAACCGACACCCCCATAGCCGCCACCCCCACACTCTTCACCCCCAAACCCTAATTTAGGAGAACGGGCTGTAGGAGGGGTGAGGCGCCGGTAGAAGCACGGGGGACAGTGGAGAGGGCAGGAGCAGCGAGGAACGGGCCGCCCACGGGCCTGGTAGAGCCGCCCGAACCGCGCGCAGGCGGCCCGAGCCGCGCGCGGGCCTGGCGCTTCCCGTACGGGCCGCGCGCGTGCCTGGCGCAGCCCGTACGGGCCGCGCGCGGGCCTGGCGCAGCCCGTACGGGCCGCGTGCCGGGTGTACGGGCCGCGCGCAGGCCACGACGGGCGACGGGGGGCGACGCGCGGGTCCCCGTCGCCCGTCGCAGCGCCTCCCGGGGGCGACGTGCCGAGTGACGGGGCAGGAACCCGCCGCGCGCCTCGGGGCACACGGCGGGCAGAGAACCGCCGCGCGCCTCGGGGCGCACGGCGGGCAGAAAACCGCCGCGTGCCTCGGGGCGCACGGCGGGCTGAAAACCCTAGTTTCGACGCCGCGCGCCACGGGGCGCGCGGCGGACAGGGAGTAGCAGTAGCAGTAGCAGTAGCAGCGGAAGGCTTAGGTGGTGGGCCCACCCACAGGATCGACCCAGGAGGGTCGACCTGCTCTGATAGCATGTCAGAAGAACTAGGCAAGAATGATTGAAAGGAGAGAGGGGTTTGAACTAGCAGGCAGTTGAGTACAAATAGCAAACCCTAGATTGGGCTGTACTCGCTATAGAGTACCCCACTGCAGGCTAGACAATAATAGCATTCTGACAGCTCCAAGCTGGTGAGTCGCTGAAGAAGTTGTGCGAGTACTTCTGTTCCGATCGTCGTCGTTTCGTCGTTTGTCGCAGCCGGGTTGGTGCGCGCTTCAGCCGTCAGATTAGTCTGACCACCAGATCCTCCGGCCATTCTCACATGCGAGCGTGTGCCGGACGCCACTTTCCGAATGTCGCAATTTTCGGGAGTGGTGTTGCGAAGGATTCCCGAGCCGCTCTCATACCATGCTACGATCAGAGAATGATCGCTTACCAGGATCTACTCGGGAAGGTTCGCTCGTGGAAAGGTAGATAGTTGGTGGGCCCTTGACCTCAATAGCAGAGTGAATGTAAAATGCTTGAGATGAATAATACGTGCAAATACAACAAATATAAATATGAGTACAGGGAAGACGAAGAGACCTAGCTAGCCATGTACTCTAAGGGGTACATTCCCTTATTCAAATTCATTCCCAACCGTGCGGCGCGTACAGTTGCGAAACTGTTCCCGCCGAAACCATCCTGCCTGTAGCTGCCCGATGCCGTCTGCTCCGACGGTCCAGATGCGCCTTAACCGTCTGACGCTTCGAGTCAACTTTGACTCTTCGTGTTCACTCTGGATACTGCATGCTTCCCTTTGCTGCGGTGAGGAGTGCACAGTAATAAACAAATATTACTATTCGTAACAGGGAGGAGAGACGCTGAGGGATATGGGAGGAGAGATGCGAAGGGAGACGGGAGGAGAGATGCGGAGGGAGAAGGGAGGAGAGACGAAGAGGCGGAAGGATGGACCGTGCGAGCTTGGCACTTTGCTGGGAAGGAGGGTGGTGAGTTCGGAAGTGGAGGGCGGTTAGTGGGGGGGTGTAGAGTGTTACATAGCGGAGTAAAAGGGGGATGTGGGGAAAGGCGGGAGGGAGAGGAAGGAGATACGTGTAGGGGAACGAGAAGGGTAAGATGAGGGGATGGAGAGAGGTGAGGAGAACAAGAGTGAGAAGGGGATGGATGGAGGTATATGCGCGGGGAAGGAGTGGGTAAGGTGGGGGGGTGGCAGGAGGTAGTGCGGGGACGAGAAGGGTAACATGGGGGATGGAAGGAGAAAAATGCGGGGAACGAGGAGGATAAGATGGGGGGGATGGAATGGAAGGATGTAAGAGCGGGGGATGAGGGGGATTAGATGGGGGGATGGAAGGAGGTAAGAGCGGGGAATGAGAAGGGTAAAGGGGGGATGGGAGGTAAGTGCAAAGAACGAGGAGGGTGACGGGGGAGTGTGAGTGACGAGAAAGAGGGGGATGACGGGGTAGTGTGAGTGACGAGAAAGAGGGGGATGACGGGGGAGTGTGAGTGACGAGAAAGAGGGGGATGACGGGGGAGTGTGAGTGACGAGAAAGAGGGGGATGACGGGGGAGTGTGAGTGACGAGAAAGAGGGGGATGACCGGGGAGTGTGAGTGACGAAAAAGAGGGGGATGACGGGGGAGTGGGAGTGACGAGAGACTCTCTCGAAATTGTTTGGTGGAAATACTTAGTAAACACAATGTCGACAGAAATACGTAGAGCGCACATGGTACTGAGGGAATGACGTCAAATGAGTTCGAGGAGTGTGCGGGTGAGCTTGAGCGACGAGAGAGGAAGGTAAAGGGAGAGTGAGTAAAAGGTCTGGATCGGCAAGTGCGGATGGGCGACGTGACGGGCGCGCGATTCCGAGTCTATTTCACGTGAGTGACGCGTTTTATTAGTCTATTTCGAATGAGCGACGTGAGCTTGAGTTTGTCTCGCCAATTTTAGTCGATATCGCGGGGCTAATACGAGCTTGAACGAAGGGAGTGTGAGTGATGCAGGGTTTGCATGTTTTGGAGCGTGAGAGCCACGAAAGTGAAAGCGAGATGGGTGAGGTGAGGTGAAAGTGAGTGTTACAGAAAAGGGGTGATGTGAGCGATGGGAGCGCGTGAGCAACGAGGGCAGATGGCGACGAGCGCGGATGAGCGACAAGTGCGGATGAGCGACGAGAGCGGATGAGCGACGAGAGGGGATGAGCGACGAGCGCGGATGAGCGACGAGAGCGGATGAGCGATGAGCGCGGATGAGCGACGAGAGCGGATGAGCGACGAGAGCAAATGAACGACGAGAGCGGATTAGCGACGGCCGCGGATAAGAGATGAGCGCGGATGAGCAACGAGCGCGGATGGGCGACCAGTACGGATGAGCGACGAGTGCGGGTGATCGATTGAAACGAGGTAGGCGTAGCAGATTTTGTGCGTGCGTGCGTGCGTGTGTTTTTTCCCGTGCACCAGGAAGGTTTTGTGGAGTCGCTTTCGCCTACTGTTGCTGATTTCTACTACGTATACCTACTTATGTAGCCAGGGAGCCTCCTATATCACGAGCATAAAATGCGAGATGGGGAACAGCAGACCCGAGACATCGCTGTACACCTGGGCTCCACTAATTTCAAGCCCTGGAAAATGTTTTCAGAGACACCCTAGACCAGATTCGGCCGTATCTTTCAGACACCCAGAATCAAAACGATATTGAGGACGCTCTCCGCAACGTTTGTTTAAAACAACAAGTCCCTCAGTGGATCAGGCTTACAACCCACTCTGACGGGAAAATTTTCTAGTTGCAACCTTCGTTACGTCATCGCCCTCACAAGGAGTCCAAAACCCTACCTACTTCAAAATATGTTTCACTCTGTACAACCCTTGGTCCCAGACATAATAAGGGTAGCTACCCGCGAGCGCCCAATTTCGGGCCTTGAAATTAGTGGAGCCCAGGTGAGGGCAAGCCAGTCAGTGTACGTGATCGCAAGCCTCTCTCGCCAAGATCAACTAAGGATGAGCGAAATGAGAAGGTTATGTGACCTTGGTTTTTGCGATTTCCAGCTCGTTACAGGACCAAAACAGAAAATCCTGTTTTTATGTACCAAAGCTTGGTTTGGACCCTGCCGTATGGGACACGCCCTAACTAAGAGAATCAGAGTCCACTAGGAATTGTGGATACGATTGTCGATCGGATCCGAACGAGGTTCAGCTGAATTTACCGGAATTGGGGGTGGGGGGCATGGCTATTGCTAGGATTTTTGCTAGCTCGGACGATCCGGGCCCCTGTGAAAAAGACCCTGTAAATTACGAGCCAACGGAAGAAAAGCCTTCACGAATCCGGGTTTGAGCAAAAAAAGGCCTGAAAACCTACCTTACCGGAATCTCGCGGGATGGGGATGGATCATTAAAGAGCGGCTCTAGAGGGGGGGGGGGAGAGACTTTCTGTGGACTTCGAAATTTCCATTTGTGGAGAAGTACTAATAGCCACGTTAAAGCAACGGTGCACATTTGCAACCCGAAACCCTAAACCCTAGCGAGCTGTTACTGCGGAAGAAAAGTGTCTGCACGAAATCCTGGTTTTCGCCAGCCAACACTTTCGCGCTGGCAAGCCTGGTTTAAAAAAAAAAAAAAAAAAACTTCTGAACCTCCCGCTGGCAAATCTAGGCCCTCGTTTTAATGTAGTACCGGAAATCAAACACCTGGAGGCCAAACCAGGAGCAAACGCTAAGGAAAATTCACTGAAAGTGTCCTATGCGTTGTACACGGGCAGAAGGAGGGGATGCGAGGCTCGTCGGAGACTAAAAGTGTTCTAAAACTATCCGGGTCCCCTCAAAAACATCCCGGAGTGATTTGAGTGGTCTCAAACATTACCCTGCAGCTTTACGGGCTGGTACGAAAGTCACCTTGTGAAAATCAGGGTTGCTCAGAAAATCACCTTAAAATTTCTGTCACAACAGGGTAATTGCCCTGATAACATAGGCCCTGGTGGGGGGAGGGGGAGGGAGGGTGGTGGGGAGAAGCTACTACACGTACATCTAGGACGGGACGGGGAGAGGTGGACTGACCTTTGCACGAAGCATATCAGTTTGGTTTCACAGGGGGGCGGAGGGGGTGGGAATGGAAGTGTAAAATAAACTGTATGTTCACGTCGTTAACGGGACCACACACCACCACAAATCACCGGACTTTAGGGCCACAGAGCGACCGACCTTTCCCACCAACCCCGCAGTACACCTAGCCCGCGGTAAATTCACCGGCGGTATCCTTACCACGTTTGTCGGCTTGCTGGGCGGAACCTGTTGGTCGGCCAGAAATCACTGTACACAGTTGACCGAACCAAGTGGGAGAAATCGCAGGCCCTTTCTTTGATATTTCAGCTGGCGCCGTGAAGGGGGTGTGCGCACTGGCGAGACACAAATAAGGACATCTCCATTAGGATTTTCTCGGCAAATCGCCACCGTCGATGCTCCCTCTTAGCTGAGACTCGATGCGATAAAGAGCAAAGTGTTCCTTTTGAGGGGTACTGTCAGACTTTCCATGTTGGTCAGATATTTGGTGGTGAAAATAGCGACCCAAATTTTGAGCGTTTATCTTCACCAAGGCAAGATAATCCAAAATCCTGCTACCCACTTTGACGCGGTGAATTTACCGCGGGCTAGGTGTACAATGAATGCTACTCAATTTAGGGGACCAAATTTCGTATCCTTCTGTCAGCATAATTGGGGCATTGGGAGGGAAATGTCCTCTTATGCTAGGGTCTCCTCCAAGGACGTGGGCCCAATCGAGTTTGATCACGAATGATCTGATCAGGTCGAATCTGATCAGGTTGCTTTTGATTGCAATGTCCGAGTCGCCCGATCATATACGTTTTTCGGAGAAGATTGTCAGTGCCTGATCAGCAAGCGCGATACATTACTTGGCATTTTTGTCCCCTTTCTAGCAAAATTGACGACCAAACGTCACTTGGCAAAATTCTTCGTTTCACTGTGGGCAGAACAGTGTAACTACTCGCAAGAGTTGCTGTGGGCCCTGATCTCATGCAATTGAGTGATCGCCTGTGATCGAATAAAATCGACTCTGATCGGGGTGAAAATCGGGTCTGATCGAGTTGGGGCGATCAGCTGATCGCGATCAGCTGATTGCCCCTGATTGCCTGAATTTGGCTTCCAGGCTTCCTGGAAATTGTTGATCGCGTGTGATCGAGGCAATTAAACCCGATTGGGCCCACGTCCTAAAACCATTCATCAATTTGAATTCATTTGATCAGTCTGACCAAAACCGGGTTTGCCTCCAAAAAGTTGTTGAAGGAACAAAGTGGGAGTGGAGTGGGAGTGTGGCTGGACTTTGGTGTGAGTCAACATTTCTACTAGTCCGAATTTAGTTAAGCAATTGTGAGATCGTCCCAGCTATCTCAGTAAGAGGGGAGCTGTGATTTCGGGCTAGCATGGTATAGTGTGCCTGAGGATGACCCACCCACCCACGCACGAAGCGGCACGTACCCTGCCCAGCAGCGCCTGGGTGCCCAACTAGTGAAAAGAAGTTGACACCTAATCGCCCTGGTACAGTAAACGTGGTGTGTCAGCTGCATCTGTTGGTGCCACATCTTCTTGATTTCCATTTGCTTGCCATCTCTCGACGCTTGCCAATTGTTGAACCAAAGGCGCTGTTCTTTTGGCAAAAAACGGCCTTCACGGATTCTTCCATCCGCATCAGTGGTGCGTCGGTTCAGGTTGGGTATTGTCCGAAGCTGGGCGCATAAAGAAAACCGAGAAAACCTGCATAACAACACTTTTGTGACACTGTACCATAACCGCCCGTTTGTTCCACGCCATTTCCTCGCCAGACAAATGGTCCGCACCACTGGTGCGGCCTCTTGAGGTAGAATGACCTCCGCACCACTGGTGCGGGGCATAAACCATCAACCCGATTCTTTGCTCAAGGTAAGCATGAACGCCCTACCACTGACCGCATTCAGATTGAAGAAAATCTTTTCACGTTCTAACTACTGAAGATCTACGAGATTGACTTCAAGACACCAATGTGGGAGGAGGTACGACATAGGGAAGAGCACCCTAAAAACTAATAATAACAATAATAATAATAATAAAACGTGTTCAAAAGGGCAGACCCGAGTTTGGCTGAGCTGACCAAACGAGAAGTTTACCTCGGTTAAAACAGAACCTTCATGTGTTGCCAAGTCAACCAAAAAGGCACCTGAAGTCATTGCGAAATTTACCAAACCGCCAACGGTGCGGCGACGAGAACTCCAGCAGAACAACACCAAAACGCTGAATGCCCCTTGCATTTCATACTGGCCATACTGGCCACGGGTACTACAGTGGAACTAGGAGTGTTATGAAGAAGTTGATGCTACAGACTCTGTGTGAATATGGGCCCAGTTCGGCAGGCATAAAAAAAAACGGGCAAAGGGGATGGGCTACAGTGAAACGACCACCCTGGAACCTTCCTTGATAAGCGCGTGAAATGTTATCAAGGCTCGATATAGGCGGATCCACGCCGAACCTAACTATAATGGAATGCCAGCCAAACAGCCCTTTTTTTATGGTGTTTTCAACCCATTGAATCTCCAACGACCCCATTTTCTCTAGCAAAGTGCCCATTTTGCCATACGCCGCACCATGCGGCCTCGAGGTCCTACACCATGCGGAGGATCAGTGATTCGGGGCAATCACTGTTTGCTCGGTAAAAAATATATCCCGCCTCTTTCTAACCCCTCTTCCTGCCAGCAGGTAACACAAACTCCCCCAACACAGGCGGGGAGTGTTGGAGTACGAGGGAGAGGTAGGAGGGCAGAGTTTCCCCTTTTTTTTTTTTTTTTTTTTTTTTTTCCGACGGGACCCAGCGCTTGCAGGGCAGGCCCGAGCTGCAAGTACAGTGATCTGCGCTTCATAAGCGCAGCTGCTTCCTGTGAAGAGAGAACTAGGAATGATGTGACTAGCAAGAATGGGAGTACAAATATGCAACCCTAGAATTGTGTACCCCCTAAGGCTAAACCCACTGTAGCCTACAAAGCTACAACATATATAATGTTTGACACACCCCCATAGGCAAAGTGGGGGAGAACAAGGGGTCACAAGACCAGTCAAGCAAAGCAAAGCAAGCTCAGGGTGGATCTCAATGTCACCACACATTCTGAGCACAAGTTCAAGGCCACAAGGCCAGTTCACATGCAAGATTACATATATATAACGCTAAACAAGCAAGAGCAGGTATATATATATATATGTAACAGTACAAGCAAGGTCAAGAAGTGAGCAAGTGAGGCAAGGTAGGCACAAGACCTAACAGAGTACAGAAGCGCTGATGATCACAAGGCGCGAGTGCCTTAGTGAAGATATCAGCAGTGTTGGCCTGAGAGGCCACGTAAGCAAGGCGCAGCTGACCACGCTGCTGCAGCTCACGAGCAAGGAAGTAGCGAAGAGCGATGTGCTTCGTTCTGTGCTCCAGTCTGTGCTCCCGACACAAGGCCAGCATGGCCTTGTTGTCTACGTACAGCACTGGAGGAGAACGAGGCGGCTCTCCGAGGTCAGTCAGCAGGTAGGTGAGCCAGCGTAGCTCCTGTGCAGCCATGGCCCCTGCGTAGATCTCAGCCTCACAACTGGAGCCGAGAACAGAAGACGAGCGGGTAGACCGCCACGAAACAGAGCCGGAACCAAGGCTGAAGGTGTAACCCTGTGACGACCGCTGCGTAGCCTGGTCGTCAGCCCAAGAAGCGTCTGCGTGACCAGTGAGGACCACTGAACTCTGCCCTCCAAGCACAAGCCCCATGCCCGACGTACTGCACAAGTAGCGCAACACCCTCTTCGCTGCAGCCATGTGCTCTGGTCTGTGTCTCCCAGGAGCAACATAGCGTGCCAGAATGCTAAGAGGGTATGCAAGGTCAGGTCGAGTGCAGGTCATCAGGTACATGAGGCAGCCAACAAGCTCTGGGTACGGGCCACTCGACTCTACGGACTCATCCGAAGGCAGAGCTGAGAGCGAGTGGCGTGTAGCCAGAGGAGTGGCCTGAGGCGAGGAGTACGTGAAGCCGAAGCGCTGAAGGACCTGCTGCACCATGTGTGACTGAGTCAGGGTAATGGTGCGCTGTGCTCTGTCCCGGGTGATCTGCAAGCCAAGGTAGCTGCGCAGTTCACCCAGGTCTGTGCACGTGTGTCTCTTCTGCAGCTCGGACTTCACGTAGGCGAGTCCAGCAGTGTCAGCTGTAGCAAAGACCAAGTCGTCGACGTACACGAGGATGTAGAACGGCGGCAAAGAAGTGTCGGTGCGCAGAAACAGCGACGGGTCGGCAGTAGAAGGAGCAAACCCAAGAGCTGCAAGTGTAGTCCTCAGTGTGTCGTGCCACTCACGAGGTGCCTGGCGGAGACCGTAGACTGGCCGCCGGAGGCTCCACTGGGTGCCAGGAGGAAAAGTCCCAGTGAAGCCAGGTGGGCGGCGCAGCCAGATCTCCTCGTGCAGGCTGCCCTGCAAGAAAGCAGTGCTGAAGTCAAGAGAGTGCAGCTCGTAGTCTCGGTGAGCGGCTATGTGCAGCAGTACCCGAAGAGTGGTCATCTTCGGGGTGGGAGAGAAGGTCTGAAAGTAGTCAACTCCCTGTCGCTGACTGAAGCCTCGAGCCACATAACGCGCCTTGAAGACAGGCGGAAAACCCGGCGGCTGCTTCACCCTGAAAATCCACATGTCACTGACGATGTTCGCCCCAGGCGGGGGAACCTCGTCAACGTAGGTGCCTGTGGACTTCCAGGAAGCCATCTCTGCGTCCATGGCTGCCTGCCACTGAGAGGAGTAGGGACCCTCTATCGCCTCCGCGTAAGAGCGCGGAGTCGGGATGTCAAGTGCATCCGGGTCTCCCTCAGGGGCAAGCAGCATGGACACGAGATGAGGTGAAGCAGCAGCCAAGCACTGGAACTCCTCCTGCCTGTCCTCAAGGACGTCCGTGCCAAGAGCACACTCACCCCCGACGGACGGAGGACAGACAGACTCAGACTCAGCGACGAGACTGGCAGCGTAGTCTAGGCGACAGCGAGCAGCGAAGTCGACAAGCTCAGCAACTAGGGCAGACGCAGCAGTAGACTCAAAGGAAGGGTCAGTGACGACAGTAGCAAGGAGACGCGTGACAGTAGGACGCGCAGCACGAAGGGAGTCCGACTCCGGGTCAGGAAGTGCAGGAAGACAAAGGGAGGAGAAGGCAAAGGGGCACGCAGGGGAGCAGTGGAAGGACGCAGAGACATCCGGTGCGTGCCGGGGACAGGGGGAGGACGCTGACGCGAACCACGACCACTAGTGCGAGCAGCACAGACAGGCGACGCAGGGCGAGATGCAGGCTCACGACGCTCAGCAAGACCTCCAGTAGGACCAGTGTAGGGAGAAGGAGAAGGAAGCGGGGAAGGTGGCTGTAACTGTGACTCAGACTGGACAGGAGGCGGACACTCTAAGCCAGGAGCAGGACCAAGAGAGGACGGAAGACCAAGAACCTGCTCAAGGAGCGGAACGAAGTACGGCCGTGGCCGCGCAGCGCCACCAGTACCAGCAGGAACAGCACCAGCACCCCCAACGGCAGCACCAGCACCAGGAGTACCCCCAGCTCCAGCAGCGCCAACTCCAGCACCCTCAGAAGCACCAGCGCCAGTAGCACCTCCAGTGCCAACACCCCCAGTAGCTCCAGCTCCAGTCGGACCACCAGAAGACGCAGCAGCTCCAGCTCCAGGAGCACCAGCAGCACCAACGCCAGTAGCACCAGTAGCACCACCAGCTCCAGCACTAGGAACACCCCTAGGCCCAGCAGCTCCAGTACACCCTGTACGAGCACCTCTGGGACCCTCTGCACCAGCACCCTCAGCAGCAGCAGAACCTCCAGCGTCCGTAGCACCGCCAGCTCCAGCAGCACGCCTCCAGCGCCGGGCAAACCACTCACGCAGCTCCTGTGGAGAGAGTAGCTCCCGCCGGGACGAAGCACCCGAAGAACCTCCAGGCCCAGCACCACCAGACGCCACACGAGCAGGCCCAGCACCCTCAGGCTCCGCACTCCGAGACGCAGCACCCCCAGGCTCAGCACCCCTAGACGCAGCACCCCCAGACGCAGCACCCCTAGGCTCAGCACCCCCAGGCTCAGCACCCCCAGGCTCAACACCACAAAGCTCAGCACCCCCAGGCCCAGCACCCCCAGGCTCAGCACCCCCAGGCTCAGCACCCCCAAGCTCAGCACCCCCAGTCGCAGCACCCCCAGACCCAGCACCCCCAGGCTCAGCACCCCGAGCAGCACCAGAGTCAACAGCTACCTCGACAGGCTCGACTGCATCTACCTGGGACACACCTGAGGGGGCAGGACCCTGAGGGGGGAGGGGGTCTATTGGAGGGGGACCTGGCGTAAGGAAGAGCGGCGGGGGAGGGAGGGACGCAGTGCGGTAGGGGAAGAGACGGTAGAAGGGAACCGACTCGTCAAAGGTGACGTCCTGGGAGGACAGAACACGGCGCGAGGTGGGGTGGTAGAACTGCCAGCCTGGCGCGTCAGGAGGGAAGCCAAGGAAGACGCAGGGAACAGCACGAGGGGACAGCTTGTCCACAGACAGGTCGCGGACAAACGCCCGAGATCCCCAGACACGGAACGCAGACGCATCGCCAACCTTCCCCGTCCACAGTAAAGCAGGGGAGGTCTCCGGCATGGAGACCCGGGGGTGAAGGTTGATCTGATGCGCCGCGTACCGAACCGCAAACGGCCACAGAAAATGGGGGGCAGCCGCATGGACCATGGACGTACGAGCGACGTCCATGATCATGCCAATGCGGCGCTCAGCAATCCCATTTTGCTGTGGAGAGTCCGGAAGCGTGAAGGTCTGGCGGATGCCTCGTGCACGACAGAAGGCCCGCAGAAGGTCAGAGGAGAACTCTCCGCCTCTGTCGGAGTGCAGACGCAGAACAGGAAAGTCCGAGCCGAAACTCTCCCTGAGCTGGAGACGAGCTGCGCGGATCCAGGCGATCAACACCTCAGTGACGTCACCCTTGCTGCGCAAGGGGAAGACTGTGGTGTAACGCGAGTAGTCGTCAACCACCAACAGGAAGTAACGCTCGTGACCCTGCCCACGGACGCGGGCTGGGCCCCACACGTCCATGTGAAGCGTCTGCAGCGGAGCCTCTGTCGGAGGAAACTCGGAGGAGTGAGGAGCAGCGCGCTGCCGCCCCTCGACGCAGGGAACGCAGGTGGGGGCAGGCCCCGGAGGAAGGGGAGGGAGGGACCGGGGGAGGCCAGAGACAAGAAGACGGGAAGCCATGCCTCGAAGACGAGGCAGGGAGGGGTGACCAAGGTGGTGGTGCCAGAGAAGAGTCTGGTGGGACAGGAGACGACACGAGCAGGGGGCAGACTCAGGGCCAGACCTGGACGCCGCAGCAAACACCTGACCCGACGCTGCTACCTGAGCAGACTCAGCGACTGGAGGAGACTCAGTAGTCAGTGTGTACAGGCTCGACCCCGGCTGACGGGTAAACGTGGCCAAGTGACGGCCCGACCGAGCACAGGTACAGTGGGTCACTCGCTGACTCGCAGGAGTGAACTGGTGAACCCCTGCATCCTGGAGGTCAGCACCACTCACCAAGTTCATAGAGAACGAGGGGAGGTAAAGACCTGACAGGGTGCCAGAAGGGGCCGCCGGACACGGTAGGACAGTGGAGAAGCGGGCAAGGACAGGGCCCCCAGAGGGGTCTGCCAGGGAGACCGCCACTGGCCGACTAAGCGGCGTGAGCGTGGTGCAGTCTCGAAAGAAGGAGCGGGAAGCACCCGAGTCAAGGGTGAAGGTGTGGGTGTCCGGAGACGACGCAGTACCTGAGAGCGCAGACTCACCGGCACCTGGGGCGGCAGACGCACTGGCACCTAGAGCAGCAGCCTCACAAGCACCTAGAGCAGCAGCCTCAATGCCCGGGTCAGGCGGAAAACACCGGTAACAGTCACCCTCATCACTAATAGTCACAGCATACATGGCAGCAAGAATAGCATCATAATCAAGATCAAAGATCGCAACACCTGCCCTAGACAGCTCGCCCCAGCGAGGGATCTCAGTAGCGTCGGGGAACTGGTGACGCCAAGCGTCCGTCAGACGGCCGAAACAGCGCTGGGTGGAGTGCGCCCCCCCACACTGCTCACCCGCGCGGTCGCCGGTACGGAGAACGTAGGTACAGGGGCCAGCACCCCCGCCCCGCTGACGAGCAGTGTACCACTCACGAAGCTGCTGGGGGGAAGGGGTCTCACGAGCACGCTGCTGCTGCTGCTGCTGCTGGCGCTGACCACCACCGGAGCCGACCCTCTGCGTAGAGCCGCCCCGACCCGCTCCACCTCCGCCGCCGCTACCTCCACCACCGCCTCCTCCTCCGCGGCCACCCACTGCCTCCACTAGTGCCCCCACTCCCACCACCACTCCCACCGCCACCCCCACTCCCTCCGCCTCCTCCACTGCCGCCTCCACCGCCTCCGCCAGCTCCCCCAACGCCCTTGCCCCCCTTGCCCTTGCCTGAGCGGCGTCTCCCGCTAGGGGTAGACGCCGCACCGACCGACTCAAGACCAACGAGGTCGGCCGCAGCAGCAGAGGCAACAGAGGGCAAGAGGGGGGAGGGGGAGCACCCCTCAAAGACAGGGGTACGAGGGTCACCACGAGAGGCTCCTACAGCAACTATGCTCTGCTCTGCTGCTAGGAGACGCTCCTCGAGGAGGTCAACGGTGAGAGTGGTGGGGCAAACAGAGAGAAAGTGGTCCCTGACCGAGCGAAGGGTGTCAGGGAGCCGGGTGACTATGTAGTAGAGGGTGATGTACATGGGGGGGGGGGGGTTCTTGGCGCAGAACTCAGCAGGAAGCGCAGCGCGGTAGCGAATGTCACTAGTGCGAAGGTGCGTAATGAGGTCAGCGACAGTGGGAAAAGCGGCGAGGTCAGGGAAGAGGTACGGCAGTATGAGGCGGCTAAGCGCAGCAGTGGCAGGGGAAGAGTAGCGTGCAACTACAGCGTCGTACAGGGTCTTAGCACTCTTGTACTGACTAAAGTGCGCACGCTCAGCGGTCGGCAAGTGGCGGCGCACAGCAAGGCGGGCAGCAGCATCGCGCGTGGCCCACTGTGAGCGAACAGTGGCATCAGCATCAGCAGCAGGGGGAGGAGAGGCACCAGAAGTGAGGTCAAAGAGGGAGAGACCGTCTGCCCTATCGCACTGTAGGAAAAGCTGCAGATCATCTACCCAGACCTCAAAGTCAACAGCCCGACCCTCAGCGTCAAAGGTGAGAACACTGGGGGTGGCCATGACAGCAGTAGACGAGCAGTGAGAGCAGCAGGCTAAGGGCAGTGCAGTGGCAGAGGCGCTGCTCTTACCGGGCAGGCGAGAAGGACCGAGGCTCGCCGGCAGGGACAGGTCCGCGACTGCAGTGACGGCGGCAACTCGGCTGCGGCGGCAGGCAACGGCGGCAACTGCGGCTCGGCGGCAACAGCAGCTCGGCGGCACTGCGGCAACGGCGGCTCGGCGGCTCGGCGGCTCGACGGCTCGGATGCTCGGCGGCTCAGCGGCTCGGTGTCAGAATGTTATATTTGTCTAGCCTGCAGTGGGGTGCTCTGTAGCGAGTACAACCCTTCTAGGGTTTGCTATTTGTATCCCCATTCTTGCTAGTTCAACCCTCCCTCTTTTGCCTAATTCTTCTCGACATGCTATCAGAGCAGGTCGACCCTCCTGGGTCGATCCTGTGGGTGGGCCCACCACCTAATGCTTCCGCTGCTGTACTTCCTGCCGGGCGCCTCGGGCGCGCGACGACTTCTTCCTGCCGTGCGCTCGGGGCGCGCGGCGGTTTTCTGCACGCCGTGCGCCCCGAGGCGCGCGGCGGTTTCCCACCGTCGAAGCGCCCTCCCCCCGTCGCCGTCGACCCCCCGCGTCGCCCCGCAGCCCCGCGCGTCGCCCCCGACGTCTCGTCGCGACACCTTGGGGAGCCGCGCGCGGCCCCCCGCTACCTCGTCGCGACGCCGTGGGGAGCTGCGCGCGGCCCCCGCTGCCTCGTCGCGACGCCTTAGGGAGCCGCGCGCGGCCCCCGCTGCCCAGAGGTGGCGCCCTGGGGGTCGCGCGCCTTCCCCCTCGCCGTCCCCCGCGCTCCTTCTCCCTTTCGCCCGTTTTAGGGTTTGGGGGTGGGGAGTGTGGGGGTGGCGGCTGTGGGGGTGTCGGTTGTGCGTTACTCTACCTACTCCTCCTCCTCCCTAGTCTCCCTCTACTGCAGCTGCCGCTGAGGGGGGTGGTGTGTGGGAGTCTAGGGTTTGGGGTTTAAGGGGGGGTACCGTGGGAGTGGAGCTAGGGGTGAAGCAAGGGGTGTGTGTCGAGGGGTGTGGGACTGTTGGGGGAGGTTGAGCGGAGACTGCCGTCGTGTCGTCCGCAGCACCTGTATTCCGGGGTTCCGCGGACCTCCGGTAGCTCAGAGAGCCGGCTGCACCTGTCGCCCGTGGGTCCGCTGCACCCTCCGCAGCGACTATTACCCCTGTAGTCCGGGGCTCTGCTTCCGGTAGCCACTAGCGTTGCGCCAGAGCCGTCTGATGCCCGTGTGTCTGCAGCTTCAGTCGTCGCCTCCACTCCTTTCTCCTCTCGCCAGCCCTCCTCCTCCTCATTTGTCCTCTGTGACCGCCTCTAGCTTTGCTCATAACTTATAAACTGTTGCTTCTTGAACTTGTGCTCAGAATGTGTGGTGACATCGTGATCCACCCTGAGCTTGTACTGCTTTCCTTGCTCTGCTGATTACACCCCACTTTGGCTATGGGGGTGTGTCAGAATGTTATATTTGTCTAGCCTGCAGTGGGGTGCTCTGTAGCGAGTACAACCCTTCTAGGGTTTGCTATTTGTATCCCCATTCTTGCTAGTTCAACCCTCCCTCTTTTGCCTAATTCTCTCGACACTCGGCGGCTCGGCGGCTCGGCGGCGCGGTGGCAACAGCAGCAACGGCGGCTCGGCGGCTCGGCGGCTCGGCGGCTCGGCGGCGCGGTGGCAACGGCGGCAACAGCGGCTCGGCGGTTGGCAGCTCGGCGGCTCGGCGGTCTCGGGGCCGTGAAGGGTGGCGTCGGGGCCGCAGAAGGGCGGCGGCGGGGCCGCAGTAGGGCGGCGTCGGGGCCGCAGTAGGGTAGCGTCGGGGCCGCTAAGGGCGGCAGGGCCGCGGAAGGGCGGCGACGTGGCCGCCGAGGGCGGCGACGGGGCCGCGAAGGGCGACGGGGCCGCGAAGGGCGACGGGGCCGTGGAGGGGCGGCGACAAGGCCGCGAAAGGGCGGCGACAGGGCCGGGTGGGGCGGCGACGAGGCCGCGAAGGGCGGCTACGGGGCCGCGGAGGGCGGCGACGAGGCCGCAGAGATGGGGCGACGGGGCCGCGAAGAGCGGCGCCGGTCGCGTAAGGCAGCGTGAGGAGGGCGCGACGGGCCGCTTAAGGGCAGCACACCGAGCGCGCCTCGGGCAGGGGCGACGCGCGCCCCGGGCAAGAAAAAAAGAATGATTTGGGTGGGCCCTAGGAAAAGTTCCCACTAGGGAACCTGCTCTGAAACCATGTGAAAATGAGAACGAGGAATGATGTGACTAGCAAGAATGGGAGTACAAATATGCAACCCTAGAATTGTGTACCCCCTAAGGCTAAACCCACTGTAGCCTACAAAGCTACAACATATATAATGTTTGACACTTTCCGGTTTCTGCGAAGTGAAACTTCTGGTTGAAGCCATTAAACTAGACCCATATAATGCCAGCCGAACACTCCAGCCCATTCTCCAAAGGTGCACTGCAGCTACATTCTGATTTCGCAGCTCTTTGGAGAGGGCATTTTTTAGGGGCCCATTAAAATTGGACATAATGCTCATAATGCCCACAATGTCTGCCGAAGTGGGCCATGGTTTCCAAATAATGCAGATCAATTCTCTCTCCAAAGAATTCCCAAATTTTATAAAGAGGCTGCAGCGTGCCTAGTTTTGTACAGCACACTGAAAATCGGATTCATCGACTGGAACCGTATGGCCGATCAGACCAGAAAATCTCATACAAATGATATTTCGGCGGCAAAGTTGTCGTTTTTAGAAGGCATCAACTTTTATCTGATTGGCCTGGAGAGTCAATGGTCAGCCTGCCCGTTGGGCAAGAACGAGGCGCGGCTTGCACTTCGTTACAGTACTGCTTTTCAGCTGGATTCGGGAAACAGTAAATTCAGTTCTTCTCGTAGAAAGTCCGCCTGAGAAACACGAGCCGCGCGAGACTATGTGTCAAAACGTCAAAATCCCGGACAAAATGGATCCTATAGTCCCAATAGGGCGGTTTAGGTCGTCATCAAGCAATTTGGATGATATGGTATCTTAGGGATGTTTCTGGCGACGAAATGTTACAAATTGGTCGCTGGTATTGAAACCTACTGTTGCGCGACAAATCTTATTGAACAAGTCGCACATGTAATCTGAAACTGCAATGCGATTGGTTCATTACATACGCTCTACAAAACAAGGATCAGATTTGTTACTGTACATTTTCGGCCATCCGCAAGGGGACTGTAGAGGAGGGGCTACACCTAGGAATTCTAGGAAAAGGCCCCTCAGTTAGAAAATGGGCTTCTGTTAGCGCGGGCTTTTAAAGCGGAACCATTTGTACTACCCACCTTTGCTTTGATTGTGCTTTCCAGTTTCTAGCAGTTCTGTACTCTAGTACAATGCACCCGCACCCTACTGAACCCCACTTCAAACGATTCCACTCTTGACAATGCTGGACAAAAATCCACACTTCTTGCTTTCAGAATAGCTAGGCAAGAATGATTGAACTAGCAGAAGTTTGGGTACAAATATGAAACCCTAGTTGGGGTTGTACCCCATATTGGCTACCCCACTACAGCCTACAAGCATAATACAGTTTAACACACCCCCATAGGCAAAGTGGGGGAGAACAAAGGGTCACAAGACCAGTCCAGCAAAGCAAAGCAAAGCCCAGGGTGGATCACAACGTCACCACACTCCGAGCACAAGTAAAGGCCACAAGGCCAGTTCACATGCAGTGCTAGATATAGTACAAGACAAGCAACACAGTGATCAAAACCTAGCAAGCAAGCAACAAGATATATATAAAGTACAGTACAAAGAATGTCAAGCAGTGAGCAAGTGAGGAAACGTGGACACAAGGCCTAAAGAAGTACAGTGCCGCTGATGATCACTAGGCGGGAGCGCCTTGGTGAAGATATCAGCAGTGTTGGCCTTCGAGTCCACGTACACAAGCCAAAGCTGACCGCGCTGCTGAAGCTCTCGAGCAAGAAAGTAGCGAAGAGCAATGTGCTTCGTCCTGTGCTCCAGTCTGTGCTCCTGACACAAGGCAAGAGCCGCCTTGTTGTCACCGTACAGAACTGGAGGAGAACTAGGCCGCTCTCCCAAGTCAGTCAGCAGGTAGGTGAGCCAGCGTAACTCCTGTGCAGCCATGGCTGTGGCGTAGATCTCAGCCTCACAACTAGAGCCGAGAACAGAGGAAGAGCGGGTGGACCGCCACGAGACAGAACCAGAGCCAAGGCTGAAGGTGTAACCCTGTGACGACCGCTGCGTAGCCAGGTCGTCCACCCAAGAAGCGTCCGAGTGACCAGTGAGGACAACTCTGTCGCATCCTCCAAGCACCAGCCCCATGCCTGATGTACTGCACAAGTAACGTAGCACCCTCTTAGCAGCCTCCCAGTGCTCTCGCCTGTGTCTCCCAGGTGCAACGTAACGAGCAAGGATGCTAAGAGGGTACGCGAGGTCAGGTCGCGTGCACGTCATCAGGTACATGAGGCAGCCTACAAGCTCTGGGTACGGGCCACTCGGCCTGATTAGTCGCGATTAGTCGCGATTTTGTTAGTCGCGACTAACAAAAGCGCTGCGAGCGGGCAGCGAAGCGGGCGGGCCGCGAAGCGGGCGGGCCGCGAAGCGGGCAGCGAGCGGGCGGGCGGGCTGCGAAGCGGGCAGCGGGGCGAGCGGGCTGCGAAGCGGGCGGGCCGCGAAGCGGGCAGCGAGCGGGCGGGCGGGCTGCGAAGTGGGCGGGCCGCGAAGCGGGCAGCGGGGCGAGCGGGCTGCGAGGCGGGCGGGCCGCGAAGCGGGCAGCGAGCGGGCGGGCGGGCTGCGAAGCGGGCGGGCCGCGAAGCGGGCAGCGAGCGAGCGGGCTGCGAAGCGGGCGGGCCGCGAAGCGGGCAGCGAGCGGGCGGGCGGGCCGCGAAGCGGGCAGCGAGCGGGCGAGCGGGCTGCGAAGCGGGCGGGCCGCGGAGCGGGCAGCGAGCGGGCGGGCGGGCTGCGTGGCGGGCGGGCCGCGAAGCGGGCAGCGAGCGGGCGGGCGGGCTGCGAAGCGGGCAGCAGGACGAGCGGGCTGCGAGCGGGCGGCTCGGCGGGCGGGCGACACTGCGAGGGGCGCGCGAGGGCGCTAGTGAGGGGCGCGCGAGGGCGCTAGCAAGGGGCGCGCGAGGGCGCTAACGAGGGGCGCGCGAGGGCGCTAACGAGGGTGCGCGCGAGGGCGCTAATGAGGGGCGCGCGAGGGCGCTAACGAGGGCGCACGAGGGCGCTACGAGGCTAGGGCACGGGGTAGCGTGGTAACCGCATGCGAGCGGTGGTGGGCCCTTAAAAAAAAAACGGTCGGTAGGTCCTAGGGACCTCCTGCTCTGAATACCATTTCAGAATAGCTAGGCAAGAATGATTGAACTAGCAGAAGTTTGGGTACAAATATGAAACCCTAGTTGGGGTTGTACCCCATATTGGCTACCCCACTACAGCCTACAAGCATAATACAGTTTAACACTTGCTCTACAGAACGCTACTGCACATAACTCGTGCTCCACTCCACCCCACTCCTCTCCACACACCACTCTCGTGCTGCTGTCCTGGTTCTGCGTAGCGCGTTGCGCAACTCTCCTCGCCTGGTGGCAGGCAGGCAGTCCCATTGTCCGAATTCTATCATGAAGTGGCCCAGCTAGTTAGCTGGTTCACTTCCGAAAGATGAGGTCCCGGGATCAAATCCCCCCTGCGGCGTATTAGCCAGTCCCCACTAAAAGGGACTACACAGGTGCTCATCTGGGAGTGGATATAACAACATCGATACCCAGCGAGGAGTGTAAACAAATGGGTAGGCGGGTTACGACCGACAGCCAGGGTAACACCAAAGGGGGTTTCCCCTAAAACCTTTACCTTCACCTTTACCCATTGTCCGAATTCCTGACGTCGGAGCGAGGGACCAAAACGAAACTGATGAGATTGTGTGAGATGAGATGAGATTAGAGCGTGTTACACATGCCCTATCTTCAAGGATTACATAGCTGAGATCACCGATACCCCAACCGTAGGATTACGAGACAGTCGCGATCATTGGATATTTCCATTGACCATGCTGACAGCGTTACTGGCCCGAAATCAACAGCCTCATTGGTTCGAATTCCATCAAAAGAATGCTCTGATTAGTCGCGATTTTGTTACAAAAGTTTGAGACATCAAACTTTTCGTCATCAAGGATCACCTTGTCTTTGGTACAAAGATGCAAGGATCACCGAGAGATTGGCAGTCACCATGATCTCTCAGAAAACACCAAGATCGGGTTGCATAGGGAACTCGTGATTTCGATCCTTCCTCTGTTGGTACATCACCTGACACAGTGATTACTGTACAGTGGTCGGTATGACACTGTTTCGTAAGGTTCGCCTGCGTGATCCTCAAAATGCAGCAATCTTTGCTTGGGTGTAACACGCTCTTGCTTCCTGCCTTCCGAACTTCCCGCACGAGGCTGGATCACGAGCGAGGCAAAGCAATCAAAAGCACACAACAGCGTGTCACCTCCGAGTCCTCATTCCGCTTTTCCTAGCACTGACATACTGACAGCAAAGGAGATAAAAAAGACACGAGTTCTTGCAGATGTAACAAACTGGCAGCAGCCCTGCCTGGTTTTTGTACTGTAATTACTTCCAGGTCCACGCATCGTCTTAGTCGCTTGCTGCTCCGCTCGTCGCATGCGTGACGGATCGCCGCCATTAGTACAACCTGTCGGCGCGCAATCAGTCTGGTCTTTACTGTAGTACTAATTCTGGTACCCACGCAACTCCACTCCTCTTCGGACCTCCCCTCACGCCCCATTGCCGAGGTTTTTCGATACAGTGACAGTGCTCTAGGGTTCAGAGTGACAGTGACCGCAACCCCAGCACAGTTACCCCCAACTCACTCTCATCAGAACCTCGTTAGAACCTCGTCACCATCCTCGTCGTATCTTCGTCAAACCTTCCTGCAACTCGACGTAGGGCTGCGCCGCGCCTCGCTTCGCCAGCACCGGTGATCGAGACGGCCTGCAGCGGCAGGTGCCGGCCACCATGAGAGAGATCGGCACCAGCGGCGCTCGATAAAGTAAGTGATCGATAATGTAACATCTCGAATCGCGGTAATCGTCGGCTCGGGCCGGTCTTTCATCGTTTGTAACAAGTATTCGCGTTGATTATCGAGATTATCATCGTTTTGCCTCAAACATAGGTACCAATGTTCGGATCAAGCCTATCTTACATCGTTTCCGCTGTTGATTTTTTATGATTGGAACAAACCCGTGGGCTTGGTGGGTTGGGTTGTCGTAGCAAACTCTCTTCCCTCGCCTGCCTGAGTTGTGTCGTGTTGGAACATTATTCTGTCGTGTTGTTCCTCGTCATGTTCGTCGATCCCGACGGGTCCATCGGTTCCCCGTCATGTCATTTCGCGCGTTGTGGACGCAACTGTTTTCGGGAAGCCTAGTAACGGACGAGCGGGTTCACCCGCTCAAAACACGAGCCTCTAACCTCCGCATCTCACTCCCCTTGTTCGCATGACATCTCAGCGGCCCCTATCTCGCGTCGTTCTCGTTGCATATGACCTCGTTCAGTTTGTCGACCTATCAGTTTCTCGTGTCTCCCTCTCTCGTCGTTTCGTCTGAATGCGACAGTCTGATTCGTTGCTTTGCCTTCACAGCGAAATGATACGATCCGTATCGTTGCCCCTGACTCCTCCCTCTCTGGTGCCTTCAGGACCCTCGGATCCGCTTCCGAATATCGACGATCTTGTAACTAAGAGATCGGACGGCGGGTGTTCGATCGGACGAATAAGCGCATCGAGCGCCGAACGGCTGAAGTAGTCGCCGAATCTTGACGTTTCGCTTGGAAGCAGCGGATTCGCGACAGCAAATAGTACGAATGAGTCGACAACTAAAGCGATAGCGCGGGATCAAGCCTGCAAGCAATCTTTGTCAGAGGCATCTCGAGAATCGAGCCAACTCGTAGACGCTTCAGATTTTCTTGGCGATAGTTTTTCAATCGGAGACGGATCTGGCTATATCGAGGTTTGACATTGTTCAGAGCCCCAACACAAGCCAAGTCGATTTCGCTAGCGCGCAGATTCGGTCGGGGTTGGGTTCGGCGATCAGCGATTGTAACTCGCATTCGCGAAACCGTTGTTGCGAAGTATTCAATGGTGGCTGCAGCTGAAATGTGATTGCAGCTGTGATTATAGCGCGTGAGAAATTTGGCTCCTCGGCCAGTCCGCTTGACCTTTCGGCGTGGATGAGATTTAGGTTAACCCCAAGATTCGCTGAAAATAAAATCCTCGAATGCTGCAGTCCTCGTAATCATGGCGGCCTCGAATCTTACGATTGTAGGCTGAATGTGACCCTGTCCGAAACCTGACTCACCACAAGTTTCCACCACGACTGCGTTTCTTCCCTGGGTTCCCTTATCCCTCCGCAAATCTGCTCCTGAGTTGAAAGATTAGGGTTTCCACCCGCCATCCCCGTTTCTCCTACCCCTTCTCCCCCTTAACGCCTTAGCAGCCCGCCTGCTTCTCCGCAGCTGTGCCGCGCCTCTCCTCCTTTTTCGCGCAGCACCCCAACCTCGCGGGCCTGCAACCCCGCATCCGCGCGACCCGCGGACGACTGCGCACTTAGGTTTTCCCGCGCCCTCCCTCTAACAAGCATGCAGCCTCCGCATCGGCCATCCGCGCCCGCCTCGTCGCAACCCCATCTGCTCCCGCAAACCCCCCCCTACCCCGCACAAGTCTCCCCCTATCCCGCGCAAGGCTCCCCTTACCCCACACAAGCCTCCTCCTACCCCGCACTAATCTCCTCCTATCCCGCACAAGGCTCCCCCTATCCCGCGCAAGGCTCCCCCTACCCCGCTCCCCCGTCCACTCCGCCTCCGCTCCCCTTTGACATAGTCCCGTCCGCGGAGGGGGAAGGCTTTGAGCGGAAGCGGTCTGGGGGGGGTGCAGGCGGGATGGATGGGGGAGGCAGAAGGGGAGGGGGAGCGGGAGGGGACGGGGGAGGGGGAGGGGAAACTGGAGCAGGAGGGGGAGCAGGAGGCGGAGAGGAAATGCTTTTAGATTCGGTGCTTTTAATACCGTGTTCCAATATAGGGGGGTCAGGAGGAGGGTCTAGTGTCCTAAACAAGGGCGTGTTCAGTCACGGCATGGGGGGTGCGGGTGTGTTCAGTCACGGCATGGGGGGTGCGGGTGTTGAAAGGAACCCCAACGCGAACCACCATCCGCACAATGGGCATAGTCAGCAGCAGCAGCAGCAGCAGCAGCAGCAGCAGCAGCAGCAGCAACAGCAGCAGCAGAGTCAGGCGTATTGGCGTCAAAGCGCAAGTGTTTCGTCAGGTGCTGCCACTGTTCCAGGTGCCGTTTCTGCCGGACCTGCTGCCATGCCTGCTGCCATGCCTGCTGCCATACCTGCTGCACAGGAGCGTGCTACAGAACAAGCCGGAGCAATGGTGACAGCAGCAACAGCAGGAGCTGGAAGGGCAGGAGGAGCAGTAGCAGCAACAGCACCAGTAGCAGCACCAACACCGACGACAGCTGCAGCAGGAGCACCGCTGCCATCCCCGCGACACATGTTCACCCGGAAGAACAGCCGATCGTCAGACATTTCATCTCACCCTTCGGTTCTAGATGTGAGTGGATTGTAAGTCAACCAACTGGTCGATCTGTCAGTCGGTTCAAACAGTGTCCACTGCAGGAGCAGCAGGAGCACCGCCTGCCATCCCCGCGACACATGTTCACCCGGAAGAACAGCCGATCGTCAGACATTTCATCTCACCCTGCTCCCCTCTCTCCCTCCCCCCCCCAGCTCACCTTCCGCGCCCTCCCCCCAAGGGACCTGGCAGCAGCAGCGCGTGTGCGCCGCGAGTGGAGAGCAGCAGCTACGAGCGAGCCCCTGTTGACCCCCTTTGACCCCCTTTGACCCTTTTGACCCGCTTCCTCCCCCCTCTTCCCCCCCCCCTCCAGCTCACATTTCGGGCCCTCCCCCCAAGGGACCTGGCAGCAGCAGCGTGTGTGTGCCGCGAGTGGCGAGCAGCAGCTACCAGTGAGCCGCTCTGGCACCGCCACACCATCGCGCTCTGGCCTGCTCTCGCCAGCCCTGCCGTGGCCCGTCGGGTCTCAGACTCGTGTGGCTTCTACCTCTTTTACAGGTAAACTGTCTGTGCTTCTGTCACAGGTAAGGGTGTGTGCCGCTGCTGGCACTTGTGTTTCTGTACACATGTTTGTTGGTCTCTCTCCTTCCCGCCCTCTGGCACCGCCACACCATCGCTCTCTGGCCCGCCCTCGCCAGCCCTGCCGTGGCCTGTCGGGTCTCAGACTCCTGTGACTTCTGCATCTTTTACAGGTAAGCTGCTGCTGCCACCTGCTAATATCTACACAGGTTATATCTCTGTACACAGCTTTGTTGGTCTCTTCCTCTCCCTCTCTGACACCGCCACACATCGCTCTCTGGCCCGCCCTCGCTAGCCCGGCTGTGGCCCGTCGCGGGTCCGATTCCTGTGGCTTCCTACCATTCTACAGGTTAGGCTGATTTCGCTGCACAGTGCCTGCCTGTAGCGAGCCCCTCCCCTGGTGCTTCTCCCTCTCTGGCACCGCCACACCATCGCTCTCTGGCACCGCCACACCATCGCTCTCTGGCACCGCCACACCATCGCTCTCTGGCACCGCCACACCATCGCTCTCTAGCACCGCCACACCATCGCTCTCTGGCACCGCCACACCATCGCTCTCTGGCACCGCCACACCATCGCTCTCTGGCACCGCCACACCATCGCTCTCTGGCACCGCCACACCATCGCTCTCTGGCACCGCCACACCATCGCTCTCTGGCACCGCCACACCATCGCTCTCTGGCACCGCCACACCATCGCTCTCTGGCACCGCCACACCATCGCTCTCTGGCACCGCCACACCATCGCTCTCTGGCACCGCCACACCATCGCTCTCTGGCACCGCCACACCATCGCTCTCTGGCACCGCCACACCATCGCTCTCTGGCACCGCCACACCATCGCTCTCTGGCACCGCCACACCATCGCTCTCTGGCACCGCCACACCATCGCTCTCTGGCACCGCCACACCATCGCTCTCTGGCACCGCCACACCATCGCTCTCTGGCCCCGCCACACCATCGCTCTCTGGCCTCGCCACACCATCGCTCTCTGGCAGCGCCACACCATCGCTCTCTGGCACCGCCACACCATCGCTCTCTGGCACCGCCACACCATCGCTCTCTGGCACCGCCACACCATCGCTCTCTGGCACCGCCACACCATCGCTCTCTGGCCCCGCCACACCATCGCTCTCTGGCACCGCCACACCATCGCTCTCTGGCACCGCCACACCATCGCTCTCTGGCACCGCCACACCATCGCTCTCTGGCACCGCCACACCATCGCTCTCTGGCACCGCCACACCATCGCTCTCTGGCACCGCCACACCATCGCTCTCTGGCACCGCCACACCATCGCTCTCTGGCACCGCCACACCATCGCTCTCTGGCACCGCCACACCATCGCTCTCTGGCACCGCCACACCATCGCTCTCTGGCACCGCCACACCATCGCTCTCTGGCACCGCCACACCATCGCTCTCTGGCCCGCCCTCACCAGCCCTGCTGAGGCCCGTCGGGTCTCGGACTGCTGTGGCTTCTACTCCTTCTACAGTTAAAGAGTTTGTGCTTCTACCTCTGACTCGTTGGTCTGTGCGGCTTCTGGCACTTGTATTTCTGTACACTGGCCCGTCAGTCTCTCTCCCCTCTGGCCTGCCCCCGCCAGCCCTCTCCACCCCTTTACCCACCCTTTGCCCTTTTCCGATCCCCTCCTCCCTTCCCATCTCCTTTTCTTTCAGGAAACTATCGCCCCGGGTGGACCTCCCCGCTGCCCTTCCACCTGGACTATCTCACGTTCGTCTTCGACCTTCCTCGTCCTCCTTCCCTGACTTTCCTTCTTTGATCCCTCTTCTTCCCCTCCTACTCCTTTTAGGAAACGCTTTCCCCGTCCCAGTAGGGCCTCTCCACTGCCATTCCACCTGGACGATCTCACATTCTTCTTCGACCTTTCCTTCCACGGTTCCCCCGTCTTCTCCCAAGCCTTCAAGTACGAAGGCGGCCGCGCCCTCGTCCCCTTCTCCGCTTCCTTCTATCCAACAAACCCTATTTCTTCTCATCCTTTTCCCCTCTCCTCCCCCTTTTCCCCTTCCCTTCCCCCTCCCCCTCCCTCTCCCCCTCCCCATCCCCTCATTCCCCCCCTCTTTCAGAAAGCGTTTCCTCCGCCCCGGCCGCGCCTCCCCGCTGCCCTTCCACCTGGACGATCTCACATTCTTCTTCGACCTCTCCTTCCACGGCGCCCCCGTCTTCTCCCAAGCCTTCAAGTACGAGGGCGGCCGTGCCCTCGTCCCCTTCGCCCACCACACCTTCTCAGACCCGACCGCCATCTTCCCCTCTATAGAAGCACTCGATAAGGACTCCTTTCGGCGCTCTTTAGCTGTAAACTGGACAGTATTGCGGAGGACGGACGGGAGAGGTTCGTGCTTGGTGCGGGCTTGTCCCGACAGGGTGGGGCAGGCGTTACTGGTGTTGGATAAGGATATGTTGCTGCCGCTGCCGGCATTAGCAGCAGCAGCAGCAGCAGCGGCGGCAGCAGCAGCGGCAGCAGCGATTGCATGGGTCGGGAGGGAGTGGTGGGGGGCAGAGCGGCTCTAGTGGTGGTGCAAGTGGTGCTGTCGGCGCTGCTGCTGCTCCTGTTGGTGCTGCTGGTGGTGGTGCTGGTGTGATTGGTGCTAGTGCTGCTGCTGCTGGTGCTACGGATACTGCAGGTGCTCCTTCTGCTGGAGGAGCGGGAGAGGGTCTGGTGCTAACTCTTGGTTTAGGCTGTGGGGATGGGGCACCTGGAGCAGCAGCCGGAGGAGGCAGTGGGCAGCAGGAGGGGACGCATGTGCCTGGTAATGGGGCAGGTGGGCAGCAGCAATCGTTTGACTCGTCCTTGAGTAGAGATTCGCAAGCAGGAGCAGCTGTTGGAGCAGCAGGGGCAGGGACAGCAGCAGCGCAAGCAGGAGCAGCAGCAGCACATGACACTCACTTAAGAGGGAGTGGGCCAAAGGAGCAGGTGCAGGTTCCGGCACTTAAAATGGTGTTTAACACTGCGTTAGGGGGGCTGGTGGGGCAGGTGTTTTACGGTATGATGAAAGTGTCTTTCACACTGCCTCTCCAGGAGAAGCTTATACCTGCCAGCAGCAGCGGCAGCATTGGAACCGGCGGCAGCAGCAGCAACACCAACCTAATGGGTGCTGCTGCTGCTGCTGCCGCTGCTGCGGGTGTTGCTGCCGCCGCTGCCGCAGCAGGAGGGGCAGGAGGGGCAGCCAATGTGGAGATGACACCTGTCAACGTTCTGGCTCGCACGGGGGCGATGGAGGTGAATCTAACGGCTCTCAAGGACAGGTTGGGAGGGACTGTGCGGGTGGATATTGCTGGGAAGGAGTTTCTGCTAGTGCTGTCTGCGCTGCAGTGGGAGTGAGACCGGTGTGTGAGGGTGTGTGTGGTTGAGAGTGCGTGAAAGAGTGGGTGAGAGTGTGATATCCTCTCAAGGACTTTAGGGTTTAGGGACTGTGTGGGTGGATATCGCTGGGAAGGAGTTTCTGCTGGTGCTGTCTGCGTTGCAGTGGGAGTGAGACTTGGTGTGTGAGGTGATGGATGCTGGCCCTGTGAAGGGAAAACCAGAGATTCTGTTGGTGCTGTCTGCGCTGCCGAGGGGTTGAAAGGAAGGAGCTGAAGAAGAGAGAAAAGGAGTGGACTTTGCAGGGGTCCTCTAGGTGAGGCGTTTTTGAGAAACCTCAAAAGCGACTCCAACGTAAACCGCTAGGAAAGAGTGTTGGTTCATGCAGTGTGTGCTGCAGTGGGAGTGAGAGGCAGTGTGAGAATGGGCGGTAGATTGAGTGCGGTAGTGGGGGAAAGGGTGCGTGCGTGTGCGTGTGGGACTGAGCTAGCAGGGGCCAGCAAAGGGGGTGTGTGGTGTGGGTGTTGATATTGCTGGGAAGGGGTGTCGCTTGTGCTGTCTGCTGCTGCAATTCGGCTGGCTTGTTGGGAGAGTTATAGGAAGTGGAGATATATAGCTGCTCTCATGGGCCAGCTGGTGGTGCTGTAGAAGGGGAATTTGGATTAGGTCAATAGCATCACATAACAAATGCACTGCACACACTGTAACAACAGCAGTGCCTACCTGCTTGTCCTGTAGCTTCCTGAGTTCTGACGCTCATTCCTAGGGCTGTGTTGTAGGAAGATTAATAGAATATGCGCTTTAGCACGAGAATCTTTCTCAGCAGTGCTTGAGTAGTGTCTGGATTTGCTGAGGACATACAATCAACATGTAGTGAATCTACTGATTTTCAGTACCGTAAGTGTAACGGGCAATTCATGAAGCCATTTTCAATCGGTACTTTCCGCTTCATCCGGTTTCCCGCGCAAACGAACCGTTGGTGACAAGATGGATGCGACAACACATCCATTTGGTGATTCACGGAATGACAAACATCATGGCCATCATCGTTCGCGACAACAGTTTGCGATTTTGCCGCCAATCTGTCGTAGTCAGTTGAGGCATAGAGGCCTTCGCGACAGCATTGGTTTCTTCGCAAGGGCTTTCGTTCTCGGGCTTCTCGATGTTGAAGTGTTGTGCCGAACGCTCACACCCCCTCTTTGCTGGGGGAGAGCATCTTTGCTTGCTTTCACACGTGTTTTGTCAGAACCAGAACTCCCCTAGCTTTTGAGTTAGGAGGACAAGGTGACATTTCTTGAAGCCATTGTCGTTGTTGAGGTAGCTATTCGGTTGTTTCCTGTTTGTGGACATGCAAATCGTTGCTCATTGGTCGACTTGGACGGACACCGGGATTTTAGTTCCGTCTGATTTCATACGGATTCAACTTCACTCTATTCCTAGTCTACTCAGTAGATGCTTGGTGTTGGAACTCGAGCATGAGCTCCCCACCATCTGACGCAATAGACCGTATTCTGGAAGAACTAACTGCGAACAAACTCCCTTCCGCTTCCCTAGCCTCAGACCCTGTCAGTAAATCCGTCTCTAGCTCCGTCGGGAGAACAGACAGCAGCGATACCCGGACGGATCTTGACCTTTCAGGAACGGATCGAACGGCTCACAACCCCGTTGAGTCGACGAGGAGTCCGCTGGCGTCAGAAGCTCTAGTCGACGCCCTGGCGGTCAACGGGGATGTTAATGGAGGGTCGGGAAAGCGGAAAATAAAGAGCAGTAGTAGTAGCGAGTTTCAGGCTGCGATGGAGAGTCTGATGTCGCCGGCGTACCAGTCAGCGTCGGAGTCCATCGATGCGTCGCCGTCGTACACGCCGACTGCTCAGTGGACCGGCACCCTGGGAAAGAAACCAACGCCGCCTAATGTAAGTTCCATCGGTATCCAGTTTTTGGTAACCGCTAAGATCATGAATCCGGTGTCGTTCACGAATCAATGGATCCTAAGCCTTTCGAGAATATGTCAGTTCGACATCGTCAAGGAACCAGTCAGGACGATGGCGTCATCAGTCCGTCTGGTGTCGCCGTTGGAGTGCGTCTGTTGTCGCGAGCTCGTCTTTCAACAAAGCTCGTTTCAACAGTCCGGCGTCGTCAACGGTAGTTGGTATACTTACGTGGCATGTCAAGCTATCGTCTCTGTGAGCTGAAAAACTGTCAGAAACGTTTTTCGTCTGCCACATCGGCCAGTCATCAACAATGCACGGACATCGTTTGGTTCCACAGCTCCACATACAGCCGCCATTGTTGCTGAAAAACGAACTCTCGAGTTTTTTTACCCCCAACGATCATCGGATGGCTCTCTGGTCTCATGATACCATGTCTTGGAGTCTCTCAGGCGACTCCCTGGTGACTTCCTTAGGTGAATCCTCATTGTGGTACATCTTTTCCCCGGTCCAGCCTGTATACCCTCCATGTGATTCCTTCTCGTAACTCTCACCTCCTCCACTACAATTGTCCGTTACTACCAACTCATTTGTTTCTGCGTGTTTCGTTGTGTCGCCCAACAGAGCTTGGGCAGGACCAAGGGAATCGCTGACCTGGAGAGAGAGATGGAGGAGCTCCGAGCGAGTTACCAACAGGTACGGTATGGATGCTTCACATGAGTCCTCGCTGCTGCTTCTCATCAAACCTGTTCTGCTGTCTGTCATGAACCCTCAGGGTTCTCAACTTGCCCCCATGGAACCTGATTTTTTTTTTGTTTTCTTGGGAGTGAGTCTGTGAACCTTTGTCCCTGTGCCGCCTCCTTGGCTTGGCATTGTTCCCGCGCCAATGCTGCATGTCGTATGGACCTGTTTAACAATAATGTTCCTGAATGCTTGTGTGCGAGGAGAGGGATACGCTGGACGGCCTGCTGCTGCAGGCGATTTCTTAGGGGCTTTAAGATTTGAGTGCCCGGGTACTAGCGTTGTCCCCATCAGAAATGACCATTGCGTGCCCGTATACTTGTTTTGACCTTTGAGTGACAAACACGTGCAGGTGTGCGAGGAGAGGGATGCATTGGAAGACCTTCTACTGCAGGAGCAGCTCAAGAACCGAACGCCAGCGGTAAGTGGACCGAACTCCATTAGTATAAGTGGTGACACGAACGCAACAGTGTGTGAATCGAACACAACAGTGAGTGATTCGAGCACAGAAGTGAGTGAACAAAACAGATCAGTGGGTGATTCGAATGTCGTGCCATTGTTCCTCCTCCTCAAATCCCCCCTCATGCCTCTCTCTCCTCATGCCCCCACTCCTCATGTCCTTCTTCTTACCCCGTCTCATACTCCTCCTCACACTCCCATTGCCAGGACAAGCAGCTAGAGGAAGCCAAAGCCCATGCAGCAGCGTTGGAGCTTGAGCTGAGATCCATGGCTGCCCGATGCGGTGAGTTAAGGTCCACGGCGTCTAGATGTAGCCAGTCGCTGGGACATGTTGCAGCATGTGCTGATGCGTTACAGCACCATTATTTGCCACTGGATCTCGTCCAATTGATTAATCTACCGTGTTTCAAAAGTTCCACCCACCCACCCCCTTCTTGTACCATCCGCGCCTGCCCTTCCGTCCCCTTGAAATTCGGGCAGAGGAGTGGAAGCGCCGGGCAGCGCAGCGGGCAGCTGAAATGAATCCAGCCATGGTGCAGGCGCTGCTGGAGGAGCGGCTGGAAGATTTGGATGAATCAGGAACGATTAAGATACAGGTGAGCTGTTTTTCAGGCATGATAAAGGTACTGGTGAAATGTGATGAGGTTTTTTGGAAATATGAATTCAGAATCTTTCCTTCTTCACCACTCCTGAACCCTTGTTTCACTGTTCCTTCAACCCGACCCTCATACTATTACAGCCTCAACTCCTTTTGTTGAACCGATATGTTTCTACCGTCTTGTATCCACTTCCATTTTTTGCTAGCCCTGTCCTTCTCCATACCCTTTTTCCGTCACTCATTTCTTCCCCCTGTCTAAGTGCCCTGACCGTTCCCCGTCCAATCCCCATGACTTCCTCTCCCCTCAACCCCGCTCTCAGATGGAGGTGGCTCGCCTGCGCGACGAGCTTGCCAAGTCCGAGGTGCTGCGCTTTGAGCTCTTCCGCAGCACACAAGAGGGAGCAGGTGGGCATAGTGAGGGCAGGAGGGGCCAAGTGTTGTTGGGTTCATGAGGAACCGGGTATGGTATGTGCCTTTTTAGCTCAAGGACTTTTGAAATCCGAGGTGCTGCGCTTTGAGCTCTTCCGCAGCACACAGGAGGGAGCAGATGGGCATAAGCCGGAGGGAGCATGTGGGTCTGTTGAGGGCAGGAGGGAGCAGGTTGGTGGGCAAAAGGGGCCAAATTGTATAGTGGGGCACGAGGAACGGGGTATGTGTGCGTGTCTTTTCAGCTCTAGAACTTGCCGTGCCCGAGGTGCTGCACTTTGAGCTCTTCTCTTTCACTACACTGCAGAACCTCCAAAGGGCCCCAAGCACGCACTCTCAACTCAACTACAAGCCATGGGAGGTAGCAAATAAGTTCTTGTTCAACTCCAAGCTATGCCCCCTTATATCCCATCCCTACCAGCCACGAACAGCAAGTGGGAGGCGGAGGAGGAGGGGCTGAAGCAGCAGATGGAGGAAGTGGATGCAGGCAGGGAAATCAACAGGTGAGAGACGGAGGGGACGATCAGGGGCTGAGAGCATGGTAGGGGACGATCAGGGGCTGAGAGCATGTAGGAGCATGGTATGAGCATGGTATGGGCATGGTATGAGCATGGTATGAGCATGGTATGAGCATGGTATGAGCATGGTATGAGCATGGTATGAGCATGGTATGAGCATGGTATGAGCATGGTATGAGCATGGTAGGAGCATGGTAGGAGCATGGTAGGAGCATGGTAGGAGCATGGTAGGAGCATGGTATGAGCATGGTATGAGCATGGTAGGAGCATGGTATGAGCATGGTATGAGCATGGTATGAGCATGGTATGAGCATGGTATGAGCATGGTATGAGCATGGTATGAGCATGGTATGAGCATGGTAGGAGCATGGTAGGAGCATGGTAGGAGCATGGTATGAGCATGGTATGAGCATGGTATGAGCATGGTATGAGCATGGTATGAGCATGGTAGGAGCATGGTATGAGCATGGTATGAGCATGGTATGAGCATGGTAGGAGCATGGTATGAGCATGGTATGAGCATGGTATGAGCATGGTATGAGCATGGTGGAACACGCTAGCAGCAGATGGTGGAAGTGGATGCAGGCAGGAATATTCAACGGGTGGGAGCCGGAGGCGTGCTAATAGTTGGGAGCGTGCTAGGGCATCATAGCAGCATGATAACAGCTCAGGAGCATGATGGTGCAAGGCACGATATGGGCATGATAGCAGCATGAATGGTACTACTTTTTTCCCTTCGATTTCTCACACCCCTTCTTCTGCCTGTGTCCTTGTTATGGGTGGTTGCAGTAAGAGCATTGATGAAATCCCAGATAGCACCGTTTGGAGAGAAGCCCAGGGCATGGTACGGTGTTGTGGAGTGTAGTGTGGTGTGTTTAGTGTAGTGGCACTGAATTTGCTGCAAGCATTGCAGTGCTCTTTAATGCGGTTCAGTAGCGTGTGGAAATGTGCAGTGTGATGCAATGTGACTGTGCCACTGCTTTCCTCATCACCGCTGACTGCCGCTCCCCATCCCCTTCCAACCCTCATAACAGGAAGAAGCAGAGGACTTGATGCAGGAGCTGCTGGAGATGGGGCAGGCATCCCTGAGCCAGCAGGACGTGGAGCGCCTGTCAGAGGCCGTGGAGGTATGCTTTGACTTGACACCCAATGATCTCACAGTTGTGCGTGTTTGGTTAGTACCAGTGGTGCAGCCATGTCGCAGGTAGCCACAACGGCAGGTAACCATAACGGGTAGGGGCAGGCGAGCCTGAGCCAGCAGGATGTGGAGCGCCTGTGAGAGGCCATGGAGGTATGCTTTGATCGACCCCCAAGGACCTCACATGCATGTGTGGTTGAGGGTGGAAGCGGCTCGAGGCTCGAGCATGTTGCAATTAGCCAGATTGTATAGGGGTAGAGGCTGAGGAAGGCGAGCCAGGTGCCAGCTGGATGGGTAGAGGCAGTGGAGGTATGCATGGGGCCCCCTAAGGATCCAGCAGACATGCATGATGGATTGGTATATGCGGCGAAGGGATGTTGTAATCAGCTGAAGATCTCCACACTCCTCACTCACAGCTCTCTCCTCCCTCCTCCCTCCTCCCTCCTCCCTCCTCTCTCCCTTCCCTTTCCCCCTCTCGCTCTTTGCTCTCCTCGTCGTTCCCCCCTTGTTCTCTGACTCCATATTTTCCCAGGCTGCACAGCACACAGCAGTGGATGCCGAGAGGACTTTTGAGGCACCTCAACAGCAAACTCTTTCCTGCTTCCTTGCTCCTCACTCTCCTCGTCGTCCCCCCCATCATTCTCTGTCTCCATTCTTTCCCAGGCTGCGGAGCACAGAGCAGTGGAGGCTGAGAGAAGGGCAGTGCAGGCAGAGAAGGAAGCTTCTGAGAAGGCAATGCAAATAAGGGTGCTGGAGGCGAAGCTAACAGCACTGCTGGTGAGAGAAGGCTATCGGACTCTGCGTATTTGAGGTGTTTCAACGGCCAACTCACTATTTGGCCTTACATGCAAGAGATGCGTTTTACTGGTTGTTCTCTTCTCTTCTCTTCTCTTCTCTTCTCTTCTCTTCTCTTCTCTTCTCTTCTCTTCTCTTCTCTTCTCTTCTCTTCTCTTTTCTTCTTATCATTACCTCCTCTCTTCCCTCATCCTTCCCCACGAACGTGACACGATTCCTCCCCTCCCCTCCACCCTTTTCCCTCCCCCCCTTCGCCCTTGCATGCTCTCCCCTCTGTCCTGCCCTCGCCTCCTTATCTGTACTTCTCACATTATCTGTACTTATCTGTACTTTTTGTTCTCTCCTTCCCATCCTGTTCCTTCCTCTTCCTGTCTCTTCTCCCCTTCTTTTTCTCTCTCTCCACCCCTTCACATCATATTCACATTGCTTCCTGCAGGGGGGAGAAGACACATCAGCAATAGCATCTGCTCCTTACCACCACCAAGCCCTGTCATCCTCCTCCTCCCTCTCCTCCCGTCCCCTTCCCTCCACCTCCACCACTGTCAAAAGTAACCCCGCCACTGCCACTTCTGCCCCCACCCAAGTCCCAACCACCACCAATGCTTCTGCTTCTGCTGCCACTTCATCCGTCCATGCTCTGGCCAATGGAATCACGCCACGGGTCAGCAACACAGATGACGTGGCAGGAGGGGTGCGTGACGTGTCGAGGAGGAGAGCTGACGTGGCGAGGGAGAGTGCTGGGAGAAGGGAATCTGTGTTGGTGATTGGAAGTGAAGATGGGGCCAGTGCTGTTGGCAAGGGGATTGGTGGGGTCAGGGGGGTTGGGAGTGAGGTGGAGAGCAGTGCAGGGGAGAGTAAGGGGGAGAGTGCGGAGGAGAGTGGGGGGGATAGTTTGAAAGAGCTTGCAGCAGCACAGATTGCAGATGTTGAGGAGATTCGGGAGATTGTTCATCGTGTTCAGGTATGCACATTTCTTTTATGTACACCTCCCTTTGATGTTTGTATAGTTGCATGCCTACTTTCTCTCCCAGTTTGTTTTGTCTCTGCCATTATTTTTTTTGTTTTGTTTTTTTCTTTTTGGGTGACGCTTTGCTCACCTACTGATACGCTTTTGTTGTGTCTTTCCATTCCAATGCAGGGGCAAAATCGACTCACGCATTTACTCTTGACGGTTGTCTTCGCGGCATCTGTCCCACGGGTTGTCGACATGGTTAAGAACCTTCTGGGAAGCAAACAACGGCCACGATACACACGAATCACAACCCGGGCTGGACGGCCTGAAACTTTTGGTGAACGGTTTCCAGCCTAGAAAGAAAGAATGGAAAAAGTGGTTTCCAGCCTAGTATCAACATGGACGCCAGCCTCCCACAGAGCCGTAGATTGAGGATCAATCTGAGAAAACACCAGTTTTAGTACTGTACTGACAATGGCAGTTGTAAGAATATATTCATAATTATATAGCATACGGGGCAAATTTTATCAGTGTAAATCACCCTGATACCCTGATAATCAGGGTGGTTTTTGGTAGTCACACTGATGGCCCTGGGTGATTTTTTTAGGAGATAGGTTTTCCCTGATATGCCAGGGTTTACATTTAAGGCACACTGATGACTAAGGGTTCCCGAATCCCATAACGAGTTTTACCCTGAAACGAGTACCCTACCCTTCGGGCCCCCCAGTACCCCCACCCCTCCTTTCCCGTAACCCGGGATTCCAGATTGCCAACAGTCGAAGCAGGAATTTCTGCCTTGACAACGCATGTGCTGGCACACAGTGGGCCACCATTGGCCAGACTTACAGTCTCTTTGTAGGCAGCGCCACCAGCTCAACTCGGTCTGTATGTCTGACATGACAACACGACTGGGTTAGCAGGAAATTTGGCTGAGTGCAGCAGCAAGTCGGTGCCCACTAGCCCACTGGGCACCGCGGTCGGGGCACGACTGTGGATGGCTCTGCAGTTCGTTTGCGTGCACGTTAGGAAACATATGCGCTCGGGACTGGGGGCACGAGCACGGTTGAGGTCTCTCCTATGGAAACGAGAAACCTCACGCTCAGTTGGGCGGTACCATCAAATTTTACAATGATGAGGGCTCAGTTGAGAAACACTGTGTCAAACAATATGTTTAATATATACCCTGCGTGCTGTAGTTACTGTAGTTATTATTATTAAGAGTTGGTGGTGCACCTTCTTTGTTGCTTTGCTATATGTACCTTGTGTGCTATAGTGAAACCCCTTCTTCTTTCTCGTAACTCTCTTGGCACAACTCCCTCGACACCCCTTGGCCTAGGCTCCTAAGCCTAGGCCCTCCTAAACTCATACATCCATTCTTCATTTTGACATGGTACAGAGCTGGTTCTTTCCCGGAACCTTCTCTTTTTTTTTAAGAATCATGGGCCCGCCCGTACTACAGCGCGAAATGCGCTTTTTTTTTTTTTTTTTTTCTCCCCGTTCGCCCGTCACGCGCGCCCTGCCCGTCCCCCCGAACGTGCCACGTCGGCTGCCTCGCGGACGCCCCGTCGGCTGCCCCGCGGACGCCCTGCCCGTCGCCCGCTGCCCCGCCGTTTCGTCGCCACGCGGCCCCCGTTTCGTCGCCCCCGTCACCCCGCAATCCGCCAGCGCGGAGGCCAGCGCCGCGGCCAGCCGCCAGCGCCAGCAGCAGCTACCGCCGCCCCACCCCCCCCCGCCCTCCCTTCCGCGGCTTCCGTCGTGGGGAGGGGGGAGGGGGGGGGAAGGGGTTGTGGGGGGGGGGCGGGTGTGAGGAGCCTGCCACTCCTCCCTCCCTTCCCTCTTCCTCTCTCCCTGCAGCAACTGTTGCTGTAGGGGGGGGGGGGGGGGAGAGAGGGTAAGGGGGGATGTGAGAGGGTAAGGGAGGAGGGGGAGATGTGTGGGTGGCGTGTGTGAGCTGCCTGCAGCCCGTCCCTCCCCTCTCTCTTACTGCAGGGATTGTCGCCGTAGAGAAGGGGGAGGGGGAGAGAAGTGCAGAAGGGTGAGGGGGTGGCGGGAGAAGACAGGTGCGGAAGGTGTGAGGTTGACGGGGTTGAGTGACGAGGGGGGTGAGGACTAGGGGGTTCTTAACGGGGGGGGATCGCATTGAGCGTGCGCGCTCATGCCCGCCTAGCCCACCTCCTCTCCTCATCGGGACTTGGGGGTTCTTAACGGGGGGGGATCGCTATGAGCTTTCGCGCTCAAGCCCGCCTAGCCCACCTCCTCTCCCTTCCCTCTCTCACCTCCCCTTTGTAAAAGGAGGTTCGTAAGCGGGTCCGCCGGTCCTGGCCCCCCACCTCCTCTCCTCTCCTCTCCTCTCCTCTCCTCTTCTCTCCTCTCCTCTCCTCTTCTCTCCTCTCCTCTCACCTTCCTCACTTCTCTGCCTTCTTCCACAGCGCTTGGTTTGCTCGTTCAGGGGGTGCTGGCTGCACCAGTTTCTACCGCACGCAGGCTAAGGGGGTGTGTCAAACAATATGTTTAATATATACCCTGCGTGCTGTAGTTACTGTAGTTATTATTATTAAGAGTTGGTGGTGCACCTTCTTTGTTGCTTTGCTATATGTACCTTGTGTGCTATAGTGAAACCCCTTCTTCTTTCTCGTAACTCTCTTGGCACAACTCCCTCGACACCCCTTGGCCTAGGCTCCTAAGCCTAGGCCCTCCTAAACTCATACATCCATTCTTCATTTTGACACACTGGTGCGACAGGGTAGATTTTACAAATCCAAGGAAAACCCTGATTGAAAAGGTTTTTTAAAAGGGGTCACACTGATAATCAAGTTTTTGACCTTGTGCTACACTGATCACAAGGGTTGGTCAAATCCAAAAATTTGCCCTGATAGCTATATAGAGCTCCTTCACAAGCTATTCAGTGTGTCTACATATGGAGGGTGATTTCTAGATGGATGCATTGGGGAAGCCTGGACTAATGGGTCAGAAAATTTGATAAGAAAAAAGTACATTTGAATACTCCGTATATGACATAATAATTCTGCTGAGTAACCTGAACGTTGTTTGTATCGCATCAAGCTTGCAATGGACACTGTACCTTGAAATTCCCGCCAAGCACCTTGCGCTCTGGTCGCCTGGTGTTCCCGAGGCGCACCCCTCTTGTCCTGACAGTTTTCCTTCGTCTGCTCGCTCCCAGCGAAGTTTAGTGCGTGTTTAGGGTAACTGGATAACGTGTTATGCGGAAGTTGCGTGCTATGCGTGGCAGATAGATCCCAGCTTCGTCTCCTGCTAGTTCGCAGCCTGCACGTGTGCGAACACGTGAGATGATCTAACATAGTGGCGACTAAAAAGCGCGAAGAGATGGCAGCTGCTGCGTATTTTCTTCTCGGTTTGGCGGTGTCTCTAGTGTCTGCTTCGCCGCTGTTACAAGGAGAAGGAGCTGAGGAATTAGTAACACGAAATTCGCTTAGGAGAGACTCGCTAAAAGATCATTCGCTAAGACGAGACGGTCAGCTGTCAAGAAAAGGAGGTGGACGGCAATTACTGCAACAGGATGGACGGCAAGCGGGCGGGTTCGGGTGGGAGGAGGTGGGCGGCGAGGCTCGTCGTGGAGTGGTGTGGTGGATGCAACTGTCGGACGTCCACGTCAGCGTGCACGTGCCTTCGAGAGCCAATGATCTGCTCGTGCACCTCGTGCCAGCTGTCCGCGTTATAGCGCCTGCTGCGCTTATAGTGTCTGGGGATCTCACAGGTGCGTGCGTGCTGAAAGGATTACATGTGCGTGCTATTGGGGTTACATGTTCGTGCTTATGTGGGTTATATGTGAGCGCTGATGCTGTTTCATATCCGTGTTGACGGGGTTTCATGTGCGTGCCTATGCCTCACTATGCCCCATCAGGTTCTATGCGTGTTTCTTAGCTTCTCTATCCCCCTCTTGTTTTCTTTTTAAACACAGCTGTTGTTGTCTCATGCCTTGTGTCCTCTTTCCGCCCCTTCCCTCCCCTTCCCTCCCATTTCATCCGCTTCAGAATCAAAGAACCATTAGCGCACAAGAACAGCCCAGAACGAGTCAGAATGGAACGCATACTCCTCTCTCCCTCTCTTTTACTTGTACATTTTCCCTCCTCTCCCCTCCCCTCCTGTTTGCACTCCAGAATCGAAGAATCGCCAGCGCACAACAACAGCCCAGAACGAGTCAGAGTGGCGCGCATGTTCCTCTCTTCCCTCCCCTCCTGCTCCTGATACCCTCTCCGCTACTCTCCTCTATCCTCCCCTTCCCTCCCCCATCCCCCCCAGAATCAAAGAACCGCCAGCGCACAACAACGACGCAGAACGAGTCAGAATGGCACTCCTATTCCCAAGCATTTCACGCCGTCAGCAGCGCAATCAACACCGCCCACCCACCCTGTTTCTGACACCTCTTCCCTCCTCTCCGCTCCTCTTTCCTCCTCGTCCCTCCCTTCCGCCCCCCCCCCCCCTCCACTTACAGAATCAAAGAACAGGCAGCGCACAACGACAGCCCAGAACGAATCCGAATGGCACGCATACTCCCAAGCAATGCACGCCATCAGCACCGCAATCAACTCCTCCCCCTCTCCCCCGCTCTCCCTCACCCCTCAATCCCAACAATCCGAGCAAACTCAAAATGACCCTCTTTTTCCTGGGCGTTCCTCGTGCATCCCCTTCCCCCGGGTGCTGGATCTGAGGGGCAATCATGACGCGTTCAGTGTGCCGATTCGGGGCGGCAAGGGGGATTTTTTTGGGCGGCAGAGTGTGAGCGCGCAGTGCGGGAGGGGGGGAGTGCAGGGGCTTGTGCTGCGGCCCTTCGAGGGAGACTCAGGGAAAGGTGAGACGTGGCGAGATGTGATGAGGAGTGGTAAGAAGTGGGTGGAACTGGTGGGAAATTGTGACAAATGGGCATCCTGGTTGGGCCTAAGGGACCTTCCATCTTCCAACGTCTTTGCTCACCCCACACCACCACACACCACCACACACCACTGTCTTGCCGCCCCCTTCCCTCCCCTCTTTCCTCCTATGGACCCAGCATCCCCATCCCCTCCCATTCTCCTGCTAGGTATCAAGGTTGCTTCCCACGTGGACCCAAGAGCGTCGTCAAGTTGCAACGTCTTTGCTCACCCCACACCAAAGCATACTACCCCACACCAAAGCATACCACCCCACACCAAAGCATACCACCCCACCAACTTGTCCTCCCTTACCCTCCCTCCTCCTGTATCCCCAGCGTCCCCATCCCCTCCCATCCTCATTCTAGGTATCCGCATTGCTCCTTGCATGGGCATCAGAGGACCCTAGAACCTGCAACTTCGTCACGCATATCTTGCCCCTCCATTGCTCCCTCTTTTCAATGTGTGCGCCCACCATCCCCATCCCTGCCCATCCTCCTGCTAGGCATCGACATTGCGCCCCGCGTGGGCATCAGAGGACCCTCCAACTTCCAAGCTCACTCATCTCTTGCCCTTCTCTTGCCCCTCTCTTGCCCTTCTCTTGCCCTTCTCTTGCCCCTCTCTTGCCCCTCTCTTGCCCTTCTCTTGCCCCTCTCTTGCCCTTCTCTTGCCCCTCTCTTGCCCCTCTCTTGCCCCTCTCTTGCCCCTCTCTTGCCCTTCTCTTGCCCTTCTCTTGCCCTTCTCTTGCCCTTCTCTTGCCCTTCTCTTGCCCTTCTCTTGCCCTTCTCTTGCCCTTCTCTTGCCCTTCTCTTGCCCTTCTCTTGCCCTTCTCTTGCCCTTCTCTTGCCCCTCTCTTGCCCCTCTCTTGCCCCTCTCTTGCCCCTCTCTTGCCCCTCTCTTGCCCCTCTCTTGCCCCTCTCTTGCCCCTCTCTTGCCCCTCTCTTGCCCCTCTCTTGCCCTTCTCTTGCCCTTCTCTTGCCCCTCTCTTGCCCCTCTCTTGCCCCTCTCTTGCCCCTCTCTTGCCCTTCTCTTGCCCTTCTCTTGCCCTTCTCTTGCCCCTCTCTTGCCCCTCTCTTGCCCTTCTCTTGCCCTTCTCTTGCCCCTCTCTTGCCCCTCTCTTGCCCTTCTCTTGCCCTTCTCTTGCCCTTCTCTTGCCCTTCTCTTGCCCCTCTCTTGCCCTTCTCTTGCCCTTCTCTTGCCCTCTCTTGCCCTTCTCTTGCCCTTCTCTTGCCCTTCTCTTGCCCTTCTCTTGCCCTTCTCTTGCCCTTCTCTTGCCCTTCTCTTGCCCTTCTCTTGCCCTTCTCTTGCCCTTCTCTTGCCCTTCTCTTGCCCTTCTCTTGCCCTTCTCTTGCCCCTCTTTTGCCCTTCTCTTGCCCTCTCTTGCCCTCTCTTGCCCTCTCTTGCCCTCTCTTGCCCTCTCTTGCCCTCTCTTGCCCTCTCTTGCCCTCTCTTGCCCTCTCTTGCCCTCTCTTGCCCTCTCTTGCCCTCTCTTGCCCTCTCTTGCCCTCTCTTGCCCTCTCTTGCCCTCTCTTGCCCTCTCTTGCCCTCTCTTGCCCTCTCTTGCCCTCTCTTGCCCTCTCTTGCCCTCTCTTGCCCTCTCTTGCCCTCTCTTGCCCTCTCTTGCCCTCTCTTGCCCTCTCTTGCCCTCTCTTGCCCTCTCTTGCCCTCTCTTGCCCTCTCTTGCCCTTCTCTTGCCCTTCTCTTGCCCTTCTCTTGCCCTTCTCTTGCCCTTCTCTTGCCCTTCTCTTGCCCTTCTCTTGCCCTTCTCTTGCCCTTCTCTTGCCCTTCTCTTGCCCCTCTCTTGCCCCTCTCTTGCCCCTCTCTTGCCCCTCTCTTGCCCCTCTCTTGCCCCTCTCTTGCCCCTCTCTTGCCCTTCTCTTGCCCTCTCTTGCCCTTCTCTTGCCCTTCTCTTGCCCTTCTCTTGCCCTTCTCTTGCCCTTCTCTTGCCCTTCTCTTGCCCTTCTCTTGCCCTTCTCTTGCCCTTCTCTTGCCCTTCTCTTGCCCTTCTCTTGCCCCTCTCTTGCCCCTCTCTTGCCCTTCTCTTGCCCTTCTCTTGCCCCTCTCTTGCCCCTCTCTTGCCCCTCTCTTGCCCCTCTCTTGCCCCTCTCTTGCCCCTCTCTTGCCCCTCTCTTGCCCCTCTCTTGCCCCTCTCTTGCCCTTCTCTTGCCCTTCTCTTGCCCCTCTCTTGCCCCTCTCTTGCCCCTCTCTTGCCCTTCTCTTGCCCTTCTCTTGCCCTTCTCTTGCCCCTCTCTTGCCCTTCTCTTGCCCTTCTCTTGCCCCTCTCTTGCCCATCTCTTGCCCTTCTCTTGCCCTTCTCTTGCCCTTCTCTTGCCCCTCTCTTGCCCCTCTCTTGCCCTTCTCTTGCCCTTCTCTTGCCCTTCTCTTGCCCTTCTCTTGCCCTTCTCTTGCCCTTCTCTTGCCCTTCTCTTGCCCTTCTCTTGCCCTTCTCTTGCCCTTCTCTTGCCCTTCTCTTGCCCTTCTCTTGCCGTTCTCTTGCCGTTCTCTTGCCGTTCTCTTGCCCTTCTCTTGCCCTTCTCTTGCCCTTCTCTTGCCCTTCTCTTGCCCTTCTCTTGCCCTTCTCTTGCCCTTCTCTTGCCCTTCTCTTGCCCCTCTCTTGCCCCTCTCTTGCCCCTCTCTTGCCCCTCTCTTGCCCCTCTCTTGCCCCTCTCTTGCCCCTCTCTTGCCCCTCTCTTGCCCCTCTCTTGCCCCTCTCTTGCCCCTCTCTTGCCCCTCTCTTGCCCCTCTCTTGCCCCTCTCTTGCCCCTCTCTTGCCCCTCTCTTGCCCCTCTCTTGCCCCTCTCTTGCCCCTCTCTTGCCCTTCTCTTGCCCTTCTCTTGCCCTTCTCTTGCCCTTCTCTTGCCCTTCTCTTGCCCTTCTCTTGCCCTTCTCTTGCCCTTCTCTTGCCCTTCTCTTGCCCTTCTCTTGCCCTTCTCTTGCCCTTCTCTTGCCCTTCTCTTGCCCTTCTCTTGCCCTTCTCTTGCCCTTCTCTTGCCCTTCTCTTGCCCTTCTCTTGCCCTCTCTTGCCCCTCTCTTGCCCCTCTCTTGCCCCTCTCTTGCCCCTCTCTTGCCCCTCTCTTGCCCCTCTCTTGCCCCTCTCTTGCCCCTCTCTTGCCCCTCTCTTGCCCCTCTCTTGCCCCTCTCTTGCCCCTCTCTTGCCCCTCTCTTGCCCTCTCTCTTGCCCCTCTCTTGCCCCTCTCTTGCCCCTCTCTTGCCCCTCTCTTGCCCCTCTCTTGCCCCTCTCTTGCCCCTCTCTTGCCCCTCTCTTGCCCCTCTCTTGCCCCTCTCTTGCCCCTCTCTTGCCCCTCTCTTGCCCCTCTCTTGCCCCTCTCTTGCCCCTCTCTTGCCCCTCTCTTGCCCCTCTCTTGCCCCTCTCTTGCCCCTCTCTTGCCCCTCTCTTGCCCCTCTCTTGCCCCTCTCTTGCCCCTCTCTTGCCCCTCTCTTGCCCCTCTCTTGCCCCTCTCTTGCCCCTCTCTTGCCCCTCTCTTGCCCCTCTCTTGCCCCTCTCTTGCCCCTCTCTTGCCCCTCTCTTGCCCCTCTCTTGCCCCTCTCTTGCCCCTCTCTTGCCCCTCTCTTGCCCCTCTCTTGCCCCTCTCTTGCCCCTCTCTTGCCCCTCTCTTGCCCCTCTCTTGCCCCTCTCTTGCCCCTCTCTTGCCCCTCTCTTGCCCCTCTCTTGCCCCTCTCTTGCCCCTCTCTTGCCCCTCTCTTGCCCTTCTCTTGCCCCTCTCTTGCCCCTCTCTTGCCCCTCTCTTGCCCCTCTCTTGCCCCTCTCTTGCCCCTCTCTTGCCCCTCTCTTGCCCCTCTCTTGCCCCTCTCTTGCCCCTCTCTTGCCCCTCTCTTGCCCTTCTCTTGCCCTTCTCTTGCCCTTCTCTTGCCCTTCTCTTGCCCTTCTCTTGCCCTTCTCTTGCCCTTCTCTTGCCCTTCTCTTGCCCTTCTCTTGCCCCTCTCTTGCCCCTCTCTTGCCCCTCTCTTGCCCCTCTCTTGCCCCTCTCTTGCCCCTCTCTTGCCCCTCTCTTGCCCCTCTCTTGCCCCTCTCTTGCCCCTCTCTTGCCCCTCTCTTGCCCCTCTCTTGCCCCTCTCTTGCCCCTCTCTTGCCCCTCTCTTGCCCCTCTCTTGCCCCTCTCTTGCCCCTCTCTTGCCCTTCTCTTGCCCTTCTCTTGCCCTTCTCTTGCCCTTCTCTTGCCCTTCTCTTGCCCTTCTCTTGCCCTTCTCTTGCCCTTCTCTTGCCCTTCTCTTGCCCTTCTCTTGCCCTTCTCTTGCCCTTCTCTTGCCCTTCTCTTGCCCTTCTCTTGCCCTTCTCTTGCCCTTCTCTTGCCCCTCTCTTGCCCCTCTCTTGCCCCTCTCTTGCCCCTCTCTTGCCCCTCTCTTGCCCCTCTCTTGCCCCTCTCTTGCCCTTCTCTTGCCCTTCTCTTGCCCTTCTCTTGCCCTTCTCTTGCCCTTCTCTTGCCCCTCTCTTGCCCCTCTCTTGCCCCTCTCTTGCCCCTCTCTTGCCCCTCTCTTGCCCCTCTCTTGCCCTTCTCTTGCCCCTCTCTTGCCCCTCTCTTGCCCCTCTCTTGCCCCTCTCTTGCCCCTCTCTTGCCCTTCTCTTGCCCCTCTCTTGCCCCTCTCTTGCCCTTCTCTTGCCCTTCTCTTGCCCTTCTCTTGCCCTTCTCTTGCCCCTCTCTTGCCCTTCTCTTGCCCTTCTCTTGCCCCTCTCTTGCCCCTCTCTTGCCCTTCTCTTGCCCCTCTCTTGCCCTTCTCTTGCCCTTCTCTTGCCCTTCTCTTGCCCCCGCTTTTCTCTGTGTGCTGTGCCCCCAGCATCCCCGTCCCCACCCATTCTCCTGCTAGGCATCGACATCGCGCCCCGGGTCGGCATCAGAGGACCCGCCAATTTCTTTGGCCATCCCACCACGTCTGATCTGGACGCACTCGATTCCGCTCTCAGCCAATGGGAGGCCGCCACGTCAGCTATTCCAGCCGCCCCTACCACGTCATCCCCATGGAACACGTCAGCACAGGGATTTTCCTTCTCAGCCCCCGCCTCAACCCTTGCCTCAGCCCCCGGCCCTGTTGTTGTGTTCTCGCACTACCCTCTCGCTTTTACCACTCGTGAGCCTTCCTCCCCGTCCTCTCCCTCTCCCTCTTCCTCCTTTCACGGACCCTCCTCCCCATCCTCTCCATCTCCCTCTGCTGCTCCGCGCCGTATGCACGATATATTGTTGAGGCATGCAGCATCAGCAGCAGCAGCAGCAGCAGCTGCAGTGCGTGGTGCTGCAAACCGCATGGTGCTCGTGAATGGGCATCTGCATTGGACGTTTGGGCGGCACTTATACAGGTGGCACGCCGTGAGTGGTGGAGGGGAGGGGAAGTGGGAGAAGGAGGGAGAGGGGGGAAAGGATGCAGATGCGGATGGGGAGGGGGAGGAGGAGGGAAAGGAGAGGAGGGAGCGGCCATTGGGTTGGTCTGTAGGAGCAGGAGTGGAGAGCGGTGCAGCGGGGTTGTGGGAGTGGGAGGTGGGTGACTGGCGCGTCAACAGAGTGGTTCGCATCATGGCCCATGACCCCATGACTGGCCTCCAGTTCACGGATGTTCAGCTGCTCAGTCCCACTCTCAAATCAGACGCCCCAGACCCTGTCACACCAGGTGAGGGGGCATGCGGCATTCACTTCACATACATGTAGAGCTGCTGCTCAGAGTGGTTCGCCTCATGGCCCATGACCCCGTGAATGGCCTGCAGTTCACGGATGTTTAGCTGCTCAGTCCCACTTTTAAAGCAGACGTTGCCGACCCCGTCACACCCGGTGAGGAGGTGCAGTGACGAGTGAGTTACCCCGAGTAAGCAGCTGCAGGCACGATTCTCTGAGTGGTTCGCATCATGGCTCATGACCCATCAGGAGGTGCATAATGTGCGGCCTTAATTCACCGACTTGCAGCTGCTCAGTCCCACTCTCAAAGCAGACTAGTTTTGAGGCGCCTCAAAACTTGACCCATCAGGAGGTGCATAATTTGCGGCCTTAATTCACCGACTTAGAGGTGACCCATTCAGAGAGTTGCACCTGCTCAGTCCCGCTCTTTCTCCAGATGCTGCAGACCTCGTCACACCAGGTAAGCAGTTGCAGTGAGGAGTGATGTGCCCAATCAAAAGAGTCGCAATGAGTGCTTGGACTGTAGAGATGTTGCTTAGCGTGGTGACCAATCAAAAGAGTCGCATCACCGCCTGTGGTGGCCCGGGGACTGGCCTGCAATTTACCGACTTGCAGCTGCTCTGTCCCATGTGATGAGTCTGTTTTTGAGTCGACTCAAAAACTGCTCAGTCCCACTCTCGCCGCCGCTGACACTGCAGACCCCGTCACACCTGGTTAACAGTTGAAGGGAGGAGTGACGTCCCCCATCACACCACCAGGTACGGAGGTGCAGCGAGGAGTACGTTATCCCAGGTAAGGACCGTGCCACCGTGGTGTGACTGTGCTGCTATCATGATGGCACCACATGACCCGCTGGTGGCAGCGTGAGAGTGGGTCATGGGTCATGGTAGCATGCAATTCTCTGACTTTCAGCTGCTCACTCCCACACGCACTCCAGATGCTGTAGGCCCCGTCACACGTGGAGCCACACTGTAGATTGTTACCATCACAGCGCAAGGGCTATGGAGCAGGAGAGGGAGAGCGAGAGCAGGTGGCAGCGTGGGTGGCAGGGGGTGAGATTGAGATATCAGCCCTTGTCTTCTTCCTCCCCGCCATCCTCATCGTGTTTGCTGTCGTCTTCACTCTTTTTACCCCTGGCAGGGCCCATGCTGCTGGCATGGCAACCAGTGGTGTAGTGCTGCCCACATGCTTTCTTTAAGCCTGCTCTTGTTCTGCTTTGCTGCTTCTCTCTGCGCTCTTGTTGCCCTGGCAGGCCCCATGCTGCTGGCTCGGCAACCAGTGGTGCTGCTCACATGCCCGCCCAACGCTCACTTCCTGCCACCATCACAACCCAAGAGTGCGGGAGCAGGAGAGCGAGGGGGAGGGGGAGGGAGAGGGAGAGGGAGAGGGAGAGGGAGAGGGAGAGGGAGAGGGAGAGGGAGAGGGAGAGGGAGAGGGAGAGGGAGAGGGAGAGGGAGAGGGAGAGGGGAGGGGAGAGCAGGTGGCAGCGTGGGTGGCGGGGGGTGAGATACGAGCCCTTGTCTTTTCCCTGCCGCCCATCCTCAAAGTAACTGCCATTGTCTATCTCGAGCGGGAGCCGGGCGGCGGCGTGGGCGGCATCTTGGCCAGCTTTCTGGGCGGCATGTTTGGCGTGGGCGGCAAGGGGAGCAGCGTGCAAGTGGCCCGGGTCGATCCCAAGGGGGAAAATAGCCCCCTCTCAGGGAGGCAACGAGCAGGCGCACAGGGCTGGAGTGCTGGTAACACTGGTAGCGCTGGTAACGCTGGTAACGCTGGTAACGCTGGCAACGCTGGTAACGCTGGTAATGGCAGGGGGAGTGGGAAGGAGATTGAAGTGGAGATTGTAGAAGAGGTGGTTCTAACGAGGGAGGGACCGGAGGGTGCGCAGCTGGCCCGGGAGGAAGTGGGGAAGGAAGGGAGTGAAGAGGACAGCGGTCGCCGCCCGTCTCCGCTCTTCTGGGCGGCGTGGGACGCGTCGAGATACACTCGCCCGCCCTTCTCTCCCTCCTCCCGCCTCTGGCTTGCCGTCCGCGTATCTCACCGCAGCACTCCTCCTCCTCTTCCCCGTGATGCTGATGCTGCGTCTGCTGAAGAATCACTGCTGGGTGCTGCTGCTGCTGCAGAAGCAGCAGTGAGGGGTGTTTCAGTGTACACGTCTCCTGCACAGCCCTTCACCACATTCAACCGCCCTGTACCGTTCCCACACACGTGGCTGGAGCGGACCATTATGGGAACAGACTGGGAAGACCTCTGGCCCTTCGCTATTGTCACACCTCTCCTCTTCCTCGCCCTCATACTCCTTGGCTCTCGGGCCTTGTCGTACCTCATCCCCCCTCCCTCTTCCCACTCCTCTCCCGCTTCTCACTCTTCTCACTCTGCTCGTGCCTCTCACACGACTCAAACCACTCACGCACCCTTCTCTCACTCTCCTTTCACCACCCCAGCCACTGACAGACAACCCCCCCATTCCACCTCTCTCTTTGCCTCCCATTCTCCCTCTTCCCCTTCCTACCAACCCCCCTCAACTTCCGCTGTACAGACCTTCTCCTCCTCTCTTCTCACGCTCATCAAATCCCTCCCCTCCGCTCTCCTCGCCCTCCTACGTCTCTTACTACACATCTACCTCGCTGCTTCCCACTCCTCCGCCTGGCCCCTCTCCCTGCTCCTCCTCCTCTACCTCACTCTCTTCCCCTGGTTCTGGGCACGCCCCCTCGGGCCTTCCTGCGCCGTCGGATCGCTTTCAATCTACGGCTGGGCTGTTCCCCTCTGCGAGCCCATCCCTCCTCCCTCCTCCCCTTCCTCCTCCTCCTCCTTTCCGACACTTTCCAAGTCCCCTCTCACTTCCAACCTCGCAGTTCCTGATATAGTCACAACAGTCGAGCCCTTTCTCGTTTTTGTCACTGTCCCTGCATTTCTCGTGCTCCCCCTCCTCCTCTTCCTCCGATCCGCCCTCCTCTCACCCTGTGGCCCACACACTCTCGTTGGCTGGGTGAAACTGGCACTCTCAAAGGAGGCAGGGAGGGAGGGAGAGAGAGAGGAGGGGAGAGACGGAATAATTGTGTCTGAAACGGAGGGGGCGAGGAGTGGGGAGGAGGAGGAGAGGCGAGCACTGGTGGATCGGGGAGGGGAGACGCAACGGGGAGCGACAGGAAAAGCAGAAGGGTGGGGAAGGGAGGGTGATGAGGATGGGACAGGCGTGGATATACATGCTGAGGCTGCAGCTGCTACAGCTGCTGCAGCTGCTACTTCTTCTTCTGATGGCATCATTATCAGGAGTAGCAGCAGCAGCAGCTGTAGCGGCTGTAGCAGTGGGGGAGAAGGAACTGACGGGGTGAAGACGCTGCGTCGAAGGGGGTCAAACGGAAGGCTGGGATCTTCATCTGAAGCCGTCCCGCTCCGGTCTCCCTCTCCTCCTCCACCCGCTCCTGCTGCTGCTGTTTCACCTGCCGCTGCCCCATCTCCCAATCCCTCTTCCCCCTTCACAGTCGCTGTCAAGAGAAGGAGGGACAGGAGGCAGCAGCAGAGGGGAATGGGTACTGAGGGGGATTCTTTGTCAGAAGGCAGGGGGAGCAGGAGGCAGCAGTGGGGCATGGGGTGTGTGTGGCCAATCAGAGCATGGCAAGTGGTGGTTGTGCTTGCGCTCGTGGCTGCTGCGGCCCCTCTGCCCATCCTCGTGTACCTTCGAGTGAGTCTGCGTTGGTTTAATGGGGCCTGGTAGTAAACCTGGGTATGATTTTCTTGCCGTAGACATTTCAACAATATCTTACTGCCCCTCTGCCCATCCTCGTGTACTTCTGGATGAGTTTTGCCCTAAACCCTGGTGGGGAAGTTGGTTTGATTTTTGAGAGGTCTCAAAAATCTGCTGCTGCCCCTCTGCCCATCCTCGTGTAGCTCCGGGGTGAGTTTGAGCGGGTTTTCTGGGGTTTTAGGGTTTAGGGTGGTTCTAGGTGTGAGGGGGGTTCTAGATGGTGTGTTCATGGTGGCCCACATACATTCATATCCCTACACCGGAACATTATTGTTGGCACTTCTCTGCCTACATGCAATGTTGATGCATGGTTGGTGCATTTACTCCTCTTTCTCGTTGTAATCAAATAAAGCATACCATATGCGCATTACATCTCAAACTTACATTACACTGTACTTGTTTTTGCTCCTCCGTGTCCTCTTCCTGTTTGTGCATGTAGCAATGCCGATTCATGGCGGGTGCATTTGGCCCGCTCGCATTCATACTCTCTCCGGGATACTCTTGGCTCCCCTTCATCCTACTCCTTGGGATATTTCTACCGTAGGCCTGCTGAATGCTATAACACACGCTTCTTTGTTTTACACATCCTTTCCCTGATGTGTCACTATGCCTGAATATATAGCTGAATTTGACAGAATATACATTGTACCTTCTCGTGGGGCTCTTGTTGTCACGTAACATATAGTTGCTTCTAAAAAATCAGTCAGACCTTTTATCGAGTACATAATTGAAAGAAGTGCAGCGGCCCGCTGCATTTAATGCATTTAATGCACCTTGTGGGTGGGGTACGCCGATTGGTTTCGAGGAAACATCCAAAAGTTGACGGTCCCAATAACAGCGAATCACAGGCCTCACCTCTTTTGGAACAACAGTGCAAACGTTTCAGCTGAATCGAGTCAACCACAGACTGCGTAGATCAGATTTAGTCAACGTCTCTGTGCTGTACAGTATTCGTTATATTTTCCGGGTTGATAAGATTTGCTGGGTGAGTTGATTTGAGTTAATTTCGTTTTTTTTGTTTGAAATTGAAAGTATACATCACTTGGGACAGATGCACACTAACAATCGCGGTCGTAACCGAACTGTGAATATCATTCAACTCCTGGAAGTGTTGCTGGTTTGTTGTTCTTTTGGGGTTGCTGGTTTGGAAGCAACGCATTCGACTGACGGGATGAATGATGAAATGGGTGTTCTAAAAAAATCCTTGATGAAATGGTGAAGATGGTGAGGGTGGTGCAGTGAACTTTTTTCTGGTGGTGGTGGTGGTGTGGGTGGCTGCTGAAATGTGGTCAGATTGCCCTACAGTATTTGGGTCTGATTTCGATTCATACGGTTCCCGCTCCCTTGTCAACCTGTTTTGTACCAAAGAACCCCCATCACAACAATTTCCCCCGTTCTTCGCTGCGCATCACATTCAGCCGAAGTCTGAACAGAATCCGCCCAGAAGTTCAGGTTTCATTCAGCCAATCCCCAAAGCACAATCCGCATCCTCTAATGCAATTCGCTTCGATGCGAAATAGTGACCTTTTCCCTCATCTCGACCAATGGCTCTCCCTCTCGCCGCCCAGTCGCCATCTACCTCATTCGTTGCACCTCTTCAAATTGGCTGGGTTTGGGTCAGCTCCCCCGGCGTTACACATTTCATTGCCTCGCCCCCCTTTGCGTTCGCTGTGCTCCGCTCTCTCCCTTCCCCCGCCCCCCCTCCCACCTTATCACCGCGCCTGCCTTGTTCTCTCGTTTCGCCTTGTTCTTTCTGGGTTGATGCAGGCTGCTGCAGCATCAAGCATGCCACCACATCGCATCGCATCACTGATGTTGCCACCTCAGTTTCGGTCCAGTTGGTCCCTCAAATGCTGCTGAACCGTGACTTTTGGTGGTCGTTTTCCCGGTTCATGAACCTGGCGTTCACCTTTTCACTAACGAAAAGCGTTACCACACTTCTTCATAGGACACTTCAGAGCTCGAGCCTTCTGTGGGCTTATTAGTTGCACATCAGAGACATTTGAGTAGCGAATTCCTTCCTTCTTGCGAGCTGCTACATTGTCGAACGCTGCACGTCCCCCTCCACTACGGAGTTTCTACGTCACGGGAGTCTCTGCGTTCTACTAGTAAACTTGTCATCATGGAAGCCGATAAATGGGTCGTTCGCAGATGCGTTTCCGCGACTGATGTTCGACGAAGCGGCGGCCAAGTTATTGTACCCGTTACAGGCTCCACACACTGCGAAAACTTCGACGACGGGGGCGATGTAGTAGGAGACTCGTTTCGGTTCTGGAGCACCGATCCACGTGATTCTCTTCATACCACGTCAGACGCCTTTTCCTGCGCCGACGCCGCGCGTGCGTGCGATCCCGAGTGGGTGGAAGACGCTCGGTCGCGAATCCGCCATGCAGCGCTCGAGCTCGTCGAAGCGCAGCAACGATATGCGGAGCACAACCGGAGATTAATGCACATGGCGGGAGGCGACTACACGTTGGACGACGCGCTGAAAGCGACAAGATGCGAGGCCAGTTTGTGTGCCATGCCGTTGATGCCTGTAAATTCGAGGAGAGACAGCTGCAATGCTTCTTACCGTGACAAGCGTCAAGACAGAAAGGATAGTGGCGGATTGAGGGAGCGGACAAGCTTCGTTGGCGCTCAAAAGGCCAGGGGGCAGCTTCTGAGTTCAATATTAGGGTTTCTACCATGGGTACGGATGCAATAGTGGTGCAATGTGGCGCAACAACGGGCGTGAAACAACATTGGTGCAAGCATTTGCCCAGGCACGACAAATTCGTTTAAGATGTATTTATATTACAAAATAGTTGGCCATGGCTGACTACATAATTCGAATGCACCAATAACGAATGCACTTCATGTGCCATCAGACGACAGATGTGCGGGACAGACTTCTTCGCCAGATTTTTCGCCGCCGGTCCAGCGTCATTCGGCGAAGAGAGGCATGTGGTTGCTTTCATCCCCACTGTTGATTGAAAACGTATCAACCTTCCGTTTGTGGGTGAACAAGGGGTCTGTGTCCCACTTTTGCTCCTGATTATATATATCATGCAAAGAATTAGTCTCTGTTCAGTCTGATCTTAAAACCTGGGTACAGCATGGCGTTTTCAAGTTCAAGATTCTTGAACTTGAAGTCGCCAATAACCGAGTTACCCTACTTGCTTTCAAACAACTCTCGCGACCCCGGGCCATCGTCTTGCGACGACGGTGTCCTATTGGTCTGTGTTCTGTAAGGGCAAAATCGAGGCGATCATCGCACGGAATATGCACTGTTCACCACTCACAGAACTTGTAAGCCAAGTTGTACTCATGAACTAGTAGGCTCCCCAGGCAGTAACTAGCACTATTGAGGCAAAAGCGAGCCGATAGCCCCATTTTTTTTATGTTCCCCGCGAAAGAGACATGAAGTCCAGCCGCAGCCGTGTTAGGGAGAGCTTTCTCTCATTCCACTCTCGCGTCGCCGGTCTCGTGTAACACCCCCCATTCGTGTCACTTACGTTAGCGAACGATGAAAGCGGTCACCCGCGCCTTGCTTACAACCTCGCGTCGCACACACAGGCTCGCATAACGCGCAATTGGTGCGGTTCAACATCGTGTCACGATCCTATTGTTTTTGGCACGGGTCACTCACTCGACCTCGCCTCCTCACTCGATCTCGCCTCGTCACTCGCTCGCCTCCTCACTCGATCTCGCCGCCCGTCACGCGCTTCCCCATCACGCGTGCATCCCCTCGTCACCCGCGCATCCCCTCGTCACCCGCGCTTCCGCTCGCGTCCCGCGGGTACACTCGTCAACCGCGCTTCCCGTCGTACTGAGCGCAAACCGCCGTCACCCGCCCTTCACGTCGTCACCGCTCATTCAGGTCGTCGCTCGCCCTTCCCTTCGTCACTCGCCCTTCCCTTCGTCGCTTGCGCATCCACTCGTCACCCACATTTTCCCCCGTCAACCACGCTTCCCCCCGTCACCCGCGCTTCCCTCGTCACTCGCGCTTCCCCTCGTTCCCCGCGCCTACCCAATTCGCCCTCAATGCCCTCGTCGATAGCGCCTCTTCAATTCGCCCTCGTTACTCCCCATCGCTCTCGCCTCCCCACACCTGCCTCCATCCCCCCAACACCTGAACCGCCTTCCCCCCACATATCCCTCCCTCATTCCCCCCCACATATCCCTCCCTCATTCCCCCCCGCATATACCTCCCTCATTCCATCCGAAGGGGAGGGACAGAGGGGGAGGGATAGGTTGAGAGGGACAGAGGGGGAGGGATAGCTTGGGAGGGACAGAGGGGGAGGGACAGAAAAGGAGGGACACAGGGGGAGGGACAGAGGGTGAGAGACAGAGGGTGAGAGACAGAGGATGAGAGACAGAGGATGAGAGACAGAGGATGAGAGACAGAGGATGAGAGACAGAGGGTGAGAGACAGAGGATGAGAGACAGAGGATGAGAGACAGAGGATGAGAGACAGAGGATGAGAGACAGAGGATGAGAGACAGAGGATGAGAGACAGAGGATGAGAGACAGAGGGTGAGAGACAGAGGATGAGAGACAGAGGGTGAGAGACAGAGGGTGAGAGACAGAGGATGAGAGACAGAGGATGGGAGACAGAGGATGAGAGACAGAGGATGAGAGACAGAGGATGAGAGACAGAGGATGCGAGACAGAGGGTGAGAGACAGAGGATGAGAGACAGAGGATGAGAGACAGAGGATGAGAGACAGAGGGTGAGAGACAGAGGATGAGAGACAGAGGGGAAGGGACAGAGGTATCCCCTGCCCTGCTTCCCCCCATCCTATCCCTTCTTTCCCCGTATCCCCTGCCCTGCTTCCCCTCATCCTCTGACTTGCTTCCCCCCATCCCCACACCCTCTACCTGCTTCCCCCCATCCCGTTCTTTGCTTCCCCCCATCCCCTTCCCTGCTTCCCCCCATCTTCTTCCCTGCGTCCAACCATCCCCTTCCCTGCTTCCCCCCATTCCCTTCCCTGCTCCCCCCCATCCCCTTACATGCTTCCCCCCATCCCCTTCCCCCCTTCGCCCCATCCCCTTCCCTGCTTCCCCCCATCCCCTTCCCTGCTTCCCCCCATCCCCTTCCCTGCTTCCCCCCATCCGCTTCTCTGCTTCCCCCCATCCCCTTCCCTGCTTCCCCCCATCCCCTTCCCCCCTTCGCCCCATCTCGTTTCCCCCTTCGCCCCATCCGCCTCCCTGCTTCCCCCCATCCCCTTCCCTGCTTTCCCCCATCCGCTTCTCTGCTTCCCCCCATCCGCTTCTCTGCTTCCCCCCATCCCCTTCCCTGCTTCCCCCCATCCCCTTCCCCCCTTCGCCCCATCTGCTCCCCTGCTTCCCCCCATCCCCTTCCCTGCTTCCCCCCATCCCCTTCCCTGCTTCCCCCCATCCCCTTCCCTGCTTCCCCCCATCCCCTTCCCCCCTTCGCCCCATCCCCTTCCCTGCTTCCCCCCATCCCCTTCCCTGCTTCCCCCCATCCCCTTCGTCGCTTTCCCCCATCCCCTTCCCTGCTTCCCCCCATCTCTCATTCCTTCACACCTTCCCTCATTCCTTCCCACCTACACGCATTCCTTCCCAGCCACATATAATTCCTTCTCACATTCCTTCCCACCCTCATGCACCCATTCCTCTCTCTCTCTTCTCCCGTACTCTCCTTCTCTCCTTGCACCCGCACTCTCACTCTCCTTTCTCCTGCACTCTCCCTTTCCTGCCCTTCCCTTCCCCATCCCTTCTCAACCCTTCCCTTCCTTTTCATGCCCTCCCCTTCCCCCTCACTCCTCACTATACTTGCTTTCATCATGTGCGCTTGCTTGTATCCCCTTGCCGTTGTTCCCTTGCACCTCACACCACCTCCCCCATGTTCCAGTGGTGAAGCAGAGGAGCAAGCTGAGGCGCAGCTAGTCGATGCTTTACACCGTGCCACCACCTGTTTCTTGTGTATGCAAGCATGATACTGTATTAATGTTGGAGATATCCATCTCGAAGGAACAATGTATACTTATGTTTCTGAAGTGCAAGATACTCTTCCAAGATGCATGGGCACATAGAGGCATGTTCCTAGTACTTTTGATTGTACCTTTCCCCGGGCCTTGAAAATAACACGAGGGGAACTTGTTTCCCTATGGGCATGGCATGAGATGATGGGCTGCAGGCGCGTTGCAGTACCAGAAAAACCTTCAGTGTAGTCACTGCAATAGCCAGGGAGAGGGAGGGAATACGAGGGTGTCAAACTGAGGAATTGATGATGCATTCATGTTGGTTGGGGTACAAGTAGCTAACCCTAACTTTTGTACTCCCTAAGACAAACCTCACTATAGGCTACCACATTTGACACACCCCCATAGCCTAGGTGAGGGGTGTCTAGCAGAATCAAAAGAGTACGGTCACAAGACCAGTCCAAGAAACAAAGCTCAGGGTGGATCACAACGTCACCACACTCTCTGAGCACAAGCACCAGTGGCCACAAGGCCAGTCCAAGATATAACAAAGATATATAGAAAGCGTACAAGCAAAGTAAACAGTGCACTCAAGTCTAAGCAAGACGAGAACCAGTGTCAACAAGGCCTAACTGCACACAGCACCTCTGGTGGTCACAAGGCGCAAGCGCCTTGGTGAAGATGTCTGCAGTGTTGGCCTCGGACTCCACAAACTCGAAGCGAGCCTGTCCACGTCTCTGCAACTCTCGCAGAAGAAAGTACCTGACGTGAATGTGCTTCACTCTGCTCTCCAGTCGCGGCTCTCGACAAAGGAGAATCGACGCCTTGTTGTCAGTGAACAGGGTCGGTGCAGAGCTCGGCCGCTCACCAACGTCTGCAAGGAAGATCGTCAACCAACGCAGCTCCTGTGCGGCACCAGCGTAGATCTCAGCCTCAGCTGTAGAGGTCGAGACCGAAGAGGAGCGCGTGGACCGCCAGGAAACAGCTCCAGAACCCAGGCTAAAACAGTACCCCTGAGTAGACCTGTGAGTCTCAGCGTCGTCAGCGTAAGAAGAGTCACAGTGACCAGTAAGTACGACAGACTGCTGCCCTCCAAGAACTAGCCCCACGCCTGATGTCGTCGCTAGGTACTTCGCCACCCTCACAGCTGCTGTCCAGTGAATAGGACGGTGTCTCCCTGGCGCAACAAAGCGCGCAAGGACGCTGAGAGGGAAGGCGAGGTCTGGGCGAGTACAAGTCATCAGGTACATGAGGCAACCCACAAGCTCTGCGTAGGGACCACTAGGCTCAAACGGCTCGTCAGGAAAGGGTCCAGTGAGTCTGTGGTCAACAGCAAGAGGTGTGCGCTGTACTGTGGAGTGCTGAAGCCCGAACCGCTGAAGGACCTGCTGCACCATGTGTGACTGTGAAAGTGTAATGGTGCGAGCAGCTCTGTCTCTGGTGATCTGCAGGCCAAGGTAGTGGCGCAGCTCACCAAGGTCAGTGCAGGTGTGTCTCTTCTGCAGTTCGGACTTCACGTGTGCCAAAGCAACCCTGTCAGCAGTGGCAAAAACGAGGTCGTCAACGTAGACCAGAACAAAGAAAGGTGTGGAGCCACGACGAACGAACAGCGACGGGTCAGCAGAAGAAGGCTGGAACCCAAGGTCAGAGAGGGTAGAACGCAGAGTGTCGTGCCACTCACGAGGGGCCTGGCAAAGACTGTAGACAGGTCGCCTCAGCCTCCACTGGGTCCCAGGAGGGAAGGTGCCAGTGAAGGCAGAGGGACGACGCAGCCAGACCTCCTCGTGTAGGCTGCCCTGAAGGAAAGCAGTGGAGAAGTCGAGAGAGTGTAGCTCGTAGTCTCTCTGTGCTGCTACGTGCAGTAACACCCGAAGAGTAGTCATCTTCGGGGTGGGCGCGAAGGTCTGAAAGAAGTCAACTCCCTCGCGCTGACTGAAACCTCTAGCCACGTAGCGCGCCTTGAAGACCGGGGGAGATCCCGGTGGCCGCTTCACCCTGTAGATCCACATGCCGTCGACTACGTTCGCCCCAGGAGGGGGAACCTCATCGATGTAGGTGCCTGTGGATCTGTAGGAGGCCATCTCTGCGTCCATGGCAGCTCTCCACTGAGAGGCCCAAGGCCCTGACACTGCCTCAGCGTAAGTGCGAGGAGTCGGAATGTCAAGGGCGTCTGGGTCACCCTCAGGGGCGAGGAGCATGGCACAGAGATGAGGGGAAGCGGCTGCCAAGAACTCTAGCTCAAACTGCCTGTCCTCTAGGGCGTCACAGCCAAGGGCAGACACACCCCCGACGGCCAGAGGACTGGAAGGAGGAGCAGCCACAAGACCGGTGGCGAAGTCAAGGCGGCGGGTAGAGGCAAAGTCAGTGACTGCGGCAGTAAGAGCGGACACAGAGGACACAGAGGCACGAGGGTGAGTAACAAGCGAGGCGAGAACACGAGAGAGAACAGGACGGTATGTGCGGTAGTAGTCAGTGACAGGAGTAGGGAGCGACGCAGTGAGAGCCGACTCAGGAGGAGACGGAAGCACAGACGGAGACGGACGAGGTGGACTAGAACGAAGTAAGGCAGTACGAAGGTCAGTGAAGGGAACAGGAGACGAGGGACGAGCACGAGGGGAGCGACGAGAGGCCCAAGTCTGAGAAGGAGGAGGGGACAACGAAGACTGAGAACGAGGGAAAACAGCGGGAGAGGGGTCAGGAGGAGGAAGCGGAGGACCAGAGACGGGAGGAGAGGGGGAGGAGGAAGGAGAGCGAGAGGGGAGACCAAGGGTCGAAGACCCGAGATAGGAGGAGGAGGCGGCTGCTGACAGGAGGAGGAGGCGGCTGCTGCTGCTGCTGCTGCTGCTGCTGCTGCCGCTCCTGCTCCTCCAGCCGCTGCAACTCTCGCTCCTCTCGCTCCAACTCCAGCTGCTCCTCACGAGCACGGCGAACACGAGCCTGGAACCTGGTCGGGTAGGGGTGGGGGGTAGTAGTAGTGTCCGGGGCAGCGGCAGCCCCAGAGTCCACCTCCGAAGCACCAGGCGCACCACCCCCAGAGTCAGCACCAACACCAGCTCCAGACCCAGACGCACCAGAAACCGAAGGGGTCTCATCCTCACCCCCAGACGCAGCACCCCCAGACCCCGCACAACCAGCACCAGCTCCCGGAAGACGAGAGTCCTCTGCAACCCGCGGCTCAGCTCCAACTCCAGCACCCCCAGAACCAGAAACCGGTACAGGAACTGTCTCAGTACCAACCTCTCTAGAGCGAGCACCTGCAGGACGCGGCGAGGAAGACTGTGGGGAGGGAGGCTGTACCGGAGGGGCTACCGAAGGGGGAGGGGTAGCCTGGGACACACCGGACGGGGCTGGACCAGGGGGGGGAGGCTGTACCGGGGGAGCAGGCGGGGGAGCGGCGGTCAGGAAGAGAGGGGGGGGAGGGACCGGGAGACCTCGACTGGGGTACCTGACGTAGTAGGGGGTGGACTCCTCGAAACGGACGTCACGGGAGTCAAAGAACCGGTGAGAGGGAGGGTGGTAAAAGGTGAAGTCAGAGGAGTCCTCAGGGAAACCAAGGAAGACACAAGGAACGGCGCGAGGCGAGAGCTTGTCCGCGGAGGTGTCGCGGACAAGAGCCAAGCACCCCCAGACACGAAACCTCGACGCAACACCAGGGGACCCGGTCCAAAGACTGGTCGGTGAAGCCTCTGGCCGAGAGACAGTAGCGAGGTACATTGTACCTGGTTACTGAAGCCGGATACGGTCACGAACTGCACCGCCCTACCGGGTAACCTACGAAAGCTCAGCGCGACTCGGATTTTACTGTTCAAAGCTGAACTTCGCTAGTCGAACTCTTATGTGCCGTGTGATACATGTGAAGTGAGGAACAGCGGCTCGAGCCAAATGGATATAAATGCTCGAGCCTAGTGTCAGATGAGGAAATGGATGATGCATTGATGTTGGTTGGGGTACATATAGCTAACCCTAAGTTTTGTACCCCCTAAGACAATCCTCACTATAGGCTACAACATTTGACACACCCCCATAGCCTAAGTGAGGGGTGTCTAGCAGAACCAAAAGAGTACGGTCACAAGACCAGTCCAAGAAACAAAGCTCAGGGTGGATCACAACGTCACCACACACTCTGAGCACAAACACCAGTGGCCACAAGGCCAGTCCAAGAACTCACAAGATATACAGCAAATGTACAAGCAAGACAAACAGTCAACTCAAGTCTACACAAGACGAGAACCAGTGTCAACAAGGCCTAACTGCACACAACACCTCTGGTGGTCACAAGGCGGAAGCGCCTTGGTGAAGATGTCTGCAGTGTTGGCCTCGGACTCCACAAACTCGAAGCGAGCCTGTCCACGTCTCTGCAACTCTCGCAGAAGAAAGTACCTGACGTGAATGTGCTTCACTCTGCTCTCCAGTCGCGGCTCTCGACAAAGGAGAATCGACGCCTTGTTGTCAGTGAACAAGGTCGTTGAAGAGCTCGGCCGCTCACCAACGTCTGCAAGGAAGAACGTCAACCAACGCAGCTCCTGTGCGGCACCAGCGTAGATCTCAGCCTCAGCTGTAGAGGTCGAGACCGAAGAGGAGCGCGTGGACCGCCAGGAAACAGCTCCAGAACCCAGGCTAAAACAGTACCCCTGAGTAGACCTGTGAGTCTCAGCGTCGTCAGCGTAAGAAGAGTCACAGTGACCAGTAAGTACGACAGACTGCTGCCCTCCAAGAACTAGCCCCACGCCTGATGTCGTCGCTAGGTACTTCGCCACCCTCACAGCTGCTGTCCAGTGAATAGGACGGTGTCTCCCTGGCGCAACAAAGCGCGCAAGGACGCTGAGAGGGAAGGCGAGGTCTGGGCGAGTACAAGTCATCAGGTACATGAGGCAACCCACAAGCTCTGCGTAGGGACCACTAGGCTCAAACGGCTCGTCAGGAAAGGGTCCAGTGAGTCTGTGGTCAACAGCAAGAGGTGTGCGCTGTACTGTGGAGTGCTGAAGCCCGAACCGCTGAAGGACCTGCTGCACCATGTGTGACTGTGAAAGTGTAATGGTGCGAGCAGCTCTGTCTCTGGTGATCTGCAGGCCAAGGTAGTGGCGCAGCTCACCAAGGTCAGTGCAAGTGTGTCTCTTCTGCAGTTCGGACTTCACGTGTGCCAAAGCAACCCTGTCAGCAGTGGCAAAAACGAGGTCGTCAACGTAGACCAGAACAAAGAAAGGTGTGGAGCCACGACGAACGAACAGCGACGGGTCAGCAGAAGAAGGCTGGAACCCAAGGTCAGAGAGGGTAGAACGCAGAGTGTCGTGCCACTCACGAGGGGCCTGGCAAAGACTGTAGACAGGTCGCCTCAGCCTCCACTGGGTCCCAGGAGGGAAGGTGCCAGTGAAGGCAGAGGGACGACGCAGCCAGACCTCCTCGTGTAGGCTGCCCTGAAGGAAAGCAGTGGAGAAGTCGAGAGAGTGTAGCTCGTAGTCTCTCTGTGCTGCTACGTGCAGTAACACCCGAAGAGTAGTCATCTTCGGGGTGGGCGCGAAGGTCTGAAAGAAGTCAACTCCCTCGCGCTGACTGAAACCTCTAGCCACGTAGCGCGCCTTGAAGACCGGGGGAGATCCCGGTGGCCGCTTCACCCTGTAGATCCACATGCCGTCGACTACGTTCGCCCCAGGGGGGGGAACCTCATCGACGTAGGTGCCTGTGGATCTGTAGGAGGCCATCTCTGCGTCCATGGCAGCTCTCCACTGAGAGGCCCAAGGCCCTGACACTGCCTCAGCATAAGTGCGAGGAGTCGGAATGTCAAGGGCGTCGGGGTCACCCTCAGGGGCGAGGAGCATGGCACAGAGATGAGGGGAAGCGGCTGCCAGGAACTCTAGCTCAAACTGCCTGTCCTCTAGGGCGTCACAGCCAAGGGCAGACACACCCCCGACGGCCAGAGGACTGGAAGGAGGAGCAGCCACAAGACCGGTGGCGAAGTCAAGGCGGCGGGTAGAGGCAAAGTCAGTGACTGCGGCAGTAAGAGCGGACACAGAGGACAGAGAGGCACGAGGGTGAGTAACAAGAGAGGCGAGAACACGAGAGAGAACAGGACGGTACGTGCGGTAGTAGTCAGTGACAGGAGTAGGAAGCGTCGTAGTGAGGGCAGACTCAGGAGGAGACGGAAGCACAGACGGAGACGGTCGAGGTGGACGAGAACAAAGTAAGGCAGTACGAAGGTCAGTGAAGGGAACAGGAGACGAGGGACGAGCACGAGGGGAGCGACGAGAGGCCCAAGTCTGAGAAGGAGGAGGGGACAACGAAGACTGAGAACGAGGGAAAACAGCGGGAGAGGGGTCAGGAGGAGGAAGCGGAGGACCAGAGACGGGAGGAGAGGGGGAGGAGGAAGGAGAGGGAGAGGGGAGACCAAGGGTCCGAAGACCCGAGACAGGAGGAGGAGACGGCTGCTGCTGCTGCTGCTGCTGCTGCTGCTGCTGCTGCTGCTGCTGGGGCTGCTGCGGCTGCTGCTGCTCCAGCGGCTGCTGCTCCTGCTGCTGTTGCTCCTGCTCCTCGAGCCGCTGCAACTCTCGCTCCTCTCTCTCCAACTCCAGCTGCTCCTCACGAGCACGGCGAACACGAGCCTGGAACCTGGTCGGGTAGGGGTGGGGGGAAGGAGTAGTGTCCGGGGCAGCGGCAGCCCCAGAGTCCACCTCCGAAGCACCAGGCACACCACCCCCAGAGGCAGCACCAACACCAGCTCCAGACCCAGGCTCACCAGAAACCGAAGGGGGGTCACCCTCACCCCCAGACGCAGCACCCCCAGACTTCCCACGACCAGCACCAGCTCCCGGAAGACAAGCGTCCTCTGCAACCCGCGGCTCAGCTCCAACTCCAGCACCCCCAGAACCAGAAACCGGTACAGGGACAGTCTCAGTACCAACCTCTCTAGAGCGAGCACCTGCAGGACGCGGCGAGGAAGACTGTGGGGAGGGAGGCTGTACCGGAGGGGCTACCGAAGGGGGAGGGGTAGCCTGGGACACACCGGACGGGGCTGGACCAGGGGGGGGAGGCTGTACCGGGGGAGCAGGCGGGGGAGCGGCGGTCAGGAAGAGAGGGGGGGGAGGTACCGAGAGACCTCGACTGGGGTACCTGACGTAGTAGGGGGTGGACTCCTCGAAACGGACGTCACGGGAGTCAAAGAACCGGTGAGAGGGAGGGTGGTAAAAGGTGAAGTCAGAGGAGTCCTCAGGGAAACCAAGGAAGACACAAGGAACGGCGCGAGGCGAGAGCTTGTCCGCGGAGGTGTCGCGGACAAGAGCCAAGCACCCCCAGACACGAAACCTCGACGCAACACCAGGGGACCCGGTCCAAAGACTGGTCGGTGAAGCCTCTGGCCGAGAGACGCGTGGCCAGAGGTTCAGCTGGTGCGCGGCGTACCTGACCGCGTAGGGCCACAGAAAATGGGGGGCACGGGCGTGAGTCAGGGAGGTGCGGGCGATCTCCATGACCAAGCCTATGCGGCGCTTAGCAACCCCATTCTGCTGTGGGGACTCCGGAAGCGTCCAGGACTGACGAATGCCCTGCTCGCGACAGAATCCAGCAAGAATGCCGGAGCGAAACTCACCCCCGCGGTCGGAGTGAAGACAGCTGACACGACGACCACGAGTGTCCTGCGTGGTAAGCAACCACCTGATCAGCGTAGAAGTCACCTCAGACTTCAGGGGGGAACACTGTGGTGTAGCGGGAGTAGTCGTCAACGACCACAAAAAAGAAACGCTCACGCTCAGGGCCAGGGCGAGGAGAGGGGCCCCAGACGTCCAAGTGAAGCGTCTCAAAAGGCTCGGTGGCCGGACGAAGGGAGGAGGAGTGAGGGGTGGCGCGCAGCCTACCCTCGACGCAAGGACCGCACGGTGGTGCAAGGGACGGCGGCAGCGACGGAAAGACAAGCGGGATACCTAAGACAAGACGCTGACGAGACATCGCGCGTAGACGATCGTGGAAGAGAAGGGTGCCCCATCCGGTGGTGCCACAGAACGGTGGGGTGGGCAAGCGACCGGCAGGAGCACGACGCAGCGACTGGACCAGACGTAGGAACCTGACAAGACACAGCTACCTGGGGGGACGGAGCAACCTGGTGAGACGCGGGGACTCGAACGGGGGGCGAAACAGGGACCGGTGGCAGTAGGGGCGGCTGCCGCTGCGGCTGCTGCTGCGGCTGCTGCTGCGCACTCGGGCCAGTGTGAAGAGTGTAGAGACCTGAGCCCGGCTCAGCAGCAAAGGTGGCCAGAGGCTGGTAAGAGTCCCCGTCAACACACACCGCAGTCTCTCCAGAAGGCTCAAACCACACACCCACGTGCTGACTCACGAGGGGTCGCACGCCCACCAAGTTCCGGGAGAACGAGGGGACGTGAAACCCAGTGAGAGACCCAGAAGGAGCAGCAGGACACGGCAAAGTGGTAGTGTGACGCGGCGCAGGAAGTGGTGTAAGTGTCGTGCTGTCACGAAAGAAGCAGTGTGAGGCTCCAGAGTCCAGCGTGAACGACAGCGAACCGTCCTCCGAGGTAGCCGCTGGACTAGAGTCTACACAAGAACCTACACTAGCAACAGGCAACGGAGCAAGGCTAGCACCTAAGCTAACAACACCAGAGTAAACAGAGTCAGAAACACTAGAGTCAACAACAACATACATAGCATGGGGAGTACCAATCAGATCAACTAACTGCTCAGCAGACATGCCCCACAGAGCGGAGCCGTAACGCTGAACAAGAGGAAGCCAGTCAGGGGCAGGAGCACCAACCCCGTAGACCAAACGAACCGTGTCAGTGAGCTGAGCAAAACACTGACCAGGGGGGTGAAAGCGGCCACAAGGGTGGCCCCGGCGAGCACCTGTCAGAACCTGATAGGTGAAGGGAGGGTAAGCAGCACCGCTCTGGGTCTGACGCAGCCCCGACCCCGGAGCCAGCTGCGGCCGCTGCTGCTGCTGAGGCTGCTGGGAGGAGAGGGGCTGCCGCTGCTGCTGAAGCTGCTGCTGACGCTGAGCCTGGTACCACGCCGCTGCTCCACCTCCCGTGGCCGGAAGTACAGGAGGCGACTGACGAACTCGGGCGTCGCCACCACCAGCAGGCGCAGTGGAGTCACCAGTCGCTACATGAGACGCCTCTCCAGGCCCTGCACGCCCACCGCCGCCAGGCGCAACGTCACCTCCACTACCTCCGCCTCCACCACCACTACCACCACTAGAACCGCCTTTCTTGCCACCCCTACCGCGGGACCGCGACGCAGTCGTAACAGCAGCTGCAGTCGCGTCAGTAGCGGCAGTGGCAAGAGAGGCAGTAAAGGTGGGTAACTGCGGGACTGTGCACCCGTGGAAGAGTGGGGGGGGCACAGCACCAGAGGCAGCGGCTACCGAGCGAAGGTTGCTCTCGACGTCCTTGAGCGCAGACTCAAGGACCTCGACGGTGAGCTCACTAGGGTGCTTCAGCAGAAGCGCGTCGCGAACGGAGGCAAGGCGGTCAGGGAGGCTAGTGGCGATGAAATAGATAGTAATCGCCATAGGGGGAGGAAGCAGTGCAAGCTGTGCCTCAGTGCAAGCAGCGCGGTAACTAGCGTCGAGCGAGCGGAGGTGAGCGATCAAGTCAGCAGAGCGCTCAAAAGACGCAAGGTCAGGGAACAGGAACGGGAGGAAAAGGCGGCCAAGAGAGACAGTAGCGGGAGTAGAGTAGCGGGCCTTAATCGCAGTGAGGTACTCAGCAGCGGTGCGAACCTGAGTGAAGTGAACCTCCTCAGACTCAGGGAGGAGGCTGCTGAGCGCGATGCAGGCCGCAGCGTCACGCGACGTCCAAGCCGTCTGGTCAGCTCGCTGGGTGGTAAAGTGAGCTCTAGCGGCGTCGTCAGGGGCAGGTCCTAAAGGCGTAGGGTCGGGGGGCGCAGGGAGGGCACCAGCAGCGTGCGCCCAGAGGGTCTCGCCTGCCTGGACCTGACTCTCTAACAGACGGCGAGCGCGAAGAAGCCAGACGGAAAAGTCAAGAGGTCTACCGTCAGCGTCGAAATGAAGAACACGCTGAGTCGCCATAGCGAAAGCGAACGGACGAAGCGGCGGGCAACGGGAGCGGATGCAGCGGTGGAAAACGAAAGTGGGGCGCGAGCCAGGGCGACGGGCTAGGGCGCGGGCTAGGGCGACGCACTAGGGCGCGGTCTGGGGCGCGGGCTAGGGCGACGGTCCAGGGCGCGAGCTGGGGCGTGGGCCTGGGCAACGGGCAAGGGCGCGGGCCTGGGCGACGGGTTAGGGCGCGGGCTAGGGCGACGGGCTGGGGCGCGGGCCTGGGCGACGGGCTAGGGCGCGGGCCTGGGCGACGGGCTAGGGCGCGAGCCAGGGCGACGGGCTAGGGCGCGAGCCAGGGCGACGGGCTAGGGCGCGGGCTAGGGCAACGGGCAGGGTCGCGGGCCTGGGCGACGGGCTAGGGCGCGGGCCTGGGCGACGGGCTAGGGCGCGGGCCAGGGCGACGGGCTAGGGCGCGGGCCTGGGCGACGGGCTAGGGCGCGGGCCTGGGCGACGGGCAGCAGGGGGGAGGCGCGGTTCGACGGGCAGCGGGGGGAAGCGCGGGTCGACGGGCAGCGGGGGGAAGCGCGGGTCGACGGGCAGCCGGGGGAAGCGCGGTGCTACGGGCAGGGGGGGGGGGGGGGGAAGCGCGGTTCGACGGGCAGCGGGGGGGGGGGGGGGGGGGGGGGGGGGGGGGGGGGGGGAGCGCGGTTCGACGGGCAGCGGGGGGGAGCGCGGGTCGACGGGCAGCTTGGGGGGGAAAGCGCAGCGCGACCGGCAGCGGTACGCTAGATCGGGCTACACTGGATCGGGCTACGCTAGATCGGGAGGAAGAACGAGCGGTAACGAACGAACGGGACTAGATCGGGCCGGCACTAGGCTCGGGAAAGACGGGCGAAACGAGTGAGACAGGCTCGGAAGAAACGAACGAGGACGGGAGGAGCGGGATCCCACAGGATCCGAACCTAGGTGATACCATGTCAAACTGAGGAATTGATGATGCATTCATGTTGGTTGGGGTACAAGTAGCTAACCCTAACTTTTGTACTCCCTAAGACAAACCTCACTATAGGCTACCACATTTGACAGAGGGATGCGGAGGAAGATCAGGGAAAAAGGCAAACATGGGAGATAGGGGAAGCAGGTACAAACAGGGAAAGCAGGGAGGGAATTGAGGAGACGCAGGGAGGGAAATGAGCGGCAGCAGTGGGGGAAATGAGGGCGGGGGGGGGGGGGGGGAATGCGGGGAAGAAAGCGGGAAAATGAGGGGAAGCAGGAGGGTACAAACAGGGAAAGCAGGGAGGGTTATGAGGTGAAGCAGGGAGGGAAATGAGGGGAAGCAGGGAGGGAAATGAGGGGAAGCAAGGGGGAAAATGAGAAGCTGGGAGGGAAATGAGGGGAAGCAGGGAGGGAAATGAGGAGAAGCAGGGAGGGAAATGAGGAGAAGCAGGGATGAGGGGAAGCAAGGGGGAAAATGAGGAGAAGAAGAAAGGGAAGTGAGGTGAAGCCTCATGTAATGGAAATGAGGAGAAGCAGGGAGGGAAATGAGGAGAAGCAGAGGAGGGAAATGAGGGGAAGCAGGGGAGGGAAATGAGGAGGGGCAGGGAGGGAAATGAGGAGAAGCAGGGGTGAGGGGAAGCAAGGGGGAAAATATTAGAAAGTCTAGGCAGGAAAATGAGTGCATTGAAAGAAGGTTGGGTACAAGTAACAAACCCTAGAGGGGTTGTACCCCATATTGGCTACCCCACTACAGCCTACACAAGTATAACATATATAATTTGACACACCCCCATAGGCAAAGTGGGGGAGAGCAAGGGGTCACAAGACCAGTCAAGAAAAACAAAGCAAGCTCAGGGTGGATCACAACGTCACCACACACACTGAGCACAAACAAAGGGCCACAAGGCCAATTCACATGCAGAGGTATATATGCAACAAGAACAGTACAGTGATCACTACCTAGCAAAAGCAAGCATGCAGGTATATATATATGGATCACAGTACAAGCAGAGTCTATAGCAAGTGTGGAAACGTAGGCACAAGGCCCAACAAAGTACAGAAGCGCTGATGGTCACCAGACGGAAGTGCCTTGGTGAATATATTAGCAGTGTTGGCCTGAGTGGCCACGTGTGCAAGACGAAGCTGACCACGCTGCTGCAACTCTCGAGCCAGGAAGTAACGGAGAGCGATGTGCTTCGTGTCAGAATCCCAGCCACTAACCACTGGGATAAAAGGGCTTGTTTGTGTAGCGGGTGAGTGCGCCCATAACCCCCCAGGCCGACATGCCTGTAACCCTTCCCTAGGATCAATCGGGGATCACCAGTGGACCTCTGACACCCCCCCGCACTGGGATGCCCGAGGTGCACACACCGGGATTCGAACCCGAGACCTTCGCTCTGATACCATGTCAGAATCCCAGCCACTAGCCACTGGGATAAAAGGGCTTGTTTGTGTAGCGGGTGAGTGCGCCCATAACCCCCAGGCAGGGTTCTCGTTATCAGACCAATTTGGTCTGATGGTCTGAAAATCAGACCTACTTTTCTTATTTCATATGATTTCCTAGACAAATGATTTTAGTTCATTTGAACCGTAAGACGTGTTATTTTATTTCATCTGAGAAAAAAGACTTAGCGTTATAAATCGTCTGAGAAACCAGATAGTGAGTACATTTCCGTCTGACAACAAGTACCGAACAGGCCCCTCCCCGCGAAATCTTCGAGCCCGAAACCTTTGCCCCACTCCACTCCCCCCCCCCCCCTCCCCCCCTCTTCAGCCCCCCCGCACCCGAGTTCCCATGCTCCTCACCACCCAGCGACCCCACCCAGCTTCCCCGAAGTCACTCGCAGGGCTCACAAGTTACGACCTCGAGCTTCCAGCCCCATACCCCGCTCCATCTCGCAGCCCAACTCCCCCTTGTCCCTCTCACAAGTCAGCAGCACCCGAACCCCTTGCACCCTCCTGCCTCTCACAGCCCTGTCAGAATGTTGTATTTGTCTAGCCTGCAGTGGGGTACTCTATAGCGAGTACAGCCCAATCTAGGGTTCCTATATGTACTCAACTGCTTGCTAGTGCAATCCCTCTTTCTGCCTCTAAACTTTCTACTACCTATTTTGACATGCTATCAGAGCAGGTCGACCCTCCTGGGTCGATCCTGTGGGTGGGCCCACCACCTAATGCTTCCGCTGCTGTACTTCCTGCCGGGCGCCTCGGGCGCGCGACGACTTCTTCCGGCGAATTTTTTCTAGGGTTTCGGCGGTTTTCATCCCGCCGTGCGCTCGGGGCGCGCGGCGGTTTTCTGCACGCCGTGCGCCCCCCCCCCCCCCCCCCCCCCCCCCCCCCCCCCCCGCCCTCCCCCCGTCGCCGTCGACCCCCCGCGTCGCCCCGCAGCCCCGCGCGTCGCCCCCGACGTCTCGTCGCGACACCTTGGGGAGCCGCGCGCGGCCCCCCGCTACCTCGTCGCGACGCCGTGGGGAGCTGCGCGCGGCCCCCGCTGCCTCGTCGCGACGCCTTAGGGAGCCGCGCGCGGCCCCCCGCTGCCCCGTCGAGGCGCCCTGGGGAGCCGCGCGCGGCCCCCGCTGCCCAGAGGTGGCGCCCTGGGGGTCGCGCGCCTTCCCCCTCGCCGTCCCCCGCGCTCCTTCTCCCTTTCGCCCGTTTTAGGGTTTGGGGGTGGGGAGTGTGGGGGTGGCGGCTGTGGGGGTGTCGGTTGTGCGTTACTCTACCTACTCCTCCTCCTCCCTAGTCTCCCTCTACTGCAGCTGCCGCTGAGGGGGGTGGTGTGTGGGAGTCTAGGGTTTGGGGTTTAAGGGGGGGTACCGTGGGAGTGGAGCTAGGGGTGAAGCAAGGGGTGTGTGTCGAGGGGTGTGGGACTGTTGGGGGAGGTTGAGCGGAGACTGCCGTCGTGTCGTCCGCAGCACCTGTATTCCGGGGTTCCGCGGACCTCCGGTAGCTCAGAGAGCCGGCTGCACCTGTCGCCCGTGGGTCCGCTGCACCCTCCGCAGCGACTATTACCCCTGTAGTCCGGGGCTCTGCTTCCGGTAGCCACTAGCGTTGCGCCAGAGCCGTCTGATGCCCGTGTGTCTGCAGCTTCAGTCGTCGCCTCCACTCCTTTCTCCTCTCGCCAGCCCTCCTCCTCCTCATTTGTCCTCTGTGACCGCCTCTAGCTTTGCTCATAACTTATAAACTGTTGCTTCTTGAACTTGTGCTCAGAATGTGTGGTGACATCGTGATCCACCCTGAGCTTGTACTGCTTTCCTTGCTCTGCTGATTACACCCCACTTTGGCTATGGGGGTGTGTCAGAATGTTATAATTGTCTAGCCTGCAGTGGGGTGCTCTGTAGCGAGTACAACCCTTCTAGGGTTTGCTATTTGTATCCCCATTCTTGCTAGTTCAACCCCTCTCTCTCTTTTTGCCTAATTCTCTCGACAAGCCCAGCATCCTCATGATTCGGTTGTGTAGCTCTGATAGAAACAAAACATTTCTACAATTTGCAAAAACAGACAGCCCTACTCGTTTCATCTGGAAAATCAGACGTGCCTTTCTCATTCATATGAAAAATCAGACTAAAAAAATTCCCGATCTGAACGTCAGACGAAACGAAAACTTAGATTATATTTTCAGACGGGCTAAAAACCAAGCAAAAGCCCTGCCCCCAGGCCGACGTGCCTGTAACCCTTCCCTAGGATCAATCGGGGATCACCAGTGGACCTCTGACACTTCGTTCTGTGCTCCAGTCTGTGCTTCTCACACAAGGCAATGGCGGCCTTGTTGTCGACGTACAGCACTGGAGGAGAACGAGGCCGCTCTCCCAAGTCAGTCAGCAGGTAAGTGAGCCAGCGTAACTCCTGAGCAGCCATGGCAGTGGCGTAGATCTCAGCCTCACAACTGGAGCTGAGAACAGAAGACGAGCGAGTAGAACGCCAAGAAACAGAACCGGAGCCAAGGCTGAAAGTGTAACCCTGTGACGACCGCTGCGTAGCCTGGTCGTCAACCCAAGAAGCGTCTGAGTGCCCAGTGAGGACCACGTCTCTCCGCCCTCCAAGCACGAGCCCCATACGCGATGTACTGCACAAGTAACGCAACACCCTCTTCGCGGCATCCCAGTGCACCTTTCGGTGTCGACCAGGAGCCACGTAGCGTGCCAGAAGGCCAAGAGGGTACGCAAGGTCAGGACGAGTGCAGGTCATCAGGTACATGAGGCAGCCCACTAACTCTGGGTAAGGACCACTCGGCTCTACGGACTCGTCCGAAGGTGGAGCTGAGAGCGAGTGACCTGTAGCCAGAGGAGTGGCCTGTGGCGAGGACCAGGTGAAGCCGAAGCGCTGAAGGACCTGCTGCACCATGTGTGACTGAGTCAGTGTGATGGTGCGACGTGCTCGGTCCCGGGTGATCTGCAAGCCAAGGTAACTGCGCAGCTCACCCAGGTCTGTGCACGTGTGTCTCTTCTGCAGCTCCGACTTCACCAGGGCGAGAGCCTCAGTGTCAGCAGTGGCAAAGACCAAGTCGTCGACGTACACGAGGATGTAGAACGGCGGCAGGGAAGTGTCGGTGCGCAGAAACAGCGACGGGTCAGCAGTCGAAGGAGCAAACCCAAGAGCCGCAAGTGTAGTCCTCAGTGTGTCGTGCCACTTACGAGGCGCCTGGCGGAGACCGTAGACTGGCCGCCGGAGGCTCCACTGGGTACCAGGAGGGAACGACCCAGTGAAGCCAGGTGGGCGGCGCAACCAGATCTCCTCGTGCAGGCTGCCCTGTAAGAAGGCTGTGCTGAAGTCAAGAGAGTGAAGCTCGTAGTCACGCTGAGCGGCAATGTGCAGCAGCACCCGAAGAGTGGTCATCTTCGGGGTAGGGGAGAAGGTCTGGAAGAAGTCAACTCCCTCACGCTGACTGAAGCCTCTAGCAACGTAACGAGCCTTGAAGACAGGCGGAGAACCCGGCGGCCGCTTCACCCTGAAAATCCACATGCCATCGACGATGTTCGCCCCAGGAGGGGGAACCTCATCGACGTAAGTGCCTGTGGACTTCCAAGATGCCATCTCTGCGTCCATGGCTGCCTGCCACTGAGAGGAGTAGGGACCCGTGATCGCCTCAGCGTAAGAGCGAGGGATCGGGATGTCTACAGCATCCGGGTCTCCCTCAGGGGCAAGCAGCATGGCTACGAGATGAGGTGCAGTGGCTGCAAGACACTCAAAGTCCTCCTGCTTGTCCTCAAGGACGTCCGTGCCAAGAGCACACTCACCCCCGACGGACGGAGGACAGACAGACTCAGACTCAGCAATAAGGCTAGCGGCGTAGTCTAGACGACAGGCAGCAGCAAAGTCAACAAGCTCAGCGACTAAGGCAGATGCAGCAGCAGACTCAAACGACGGGTCAGTGACAACAGTGGCAAGCAGACGCGTGACAGTAGGGTGCTCAGCACGAAACCGGTCAGACTCAGGGTCGGCAACGTCAGGCAGAGAGGACGCAGGGGGAGACGGCAGAGGAACAGACTGCGGAGCAGAGGAAAGACGACGGACTACGAGGTGTGTACCGGGGACAGCCGGCTGACGCGAACGAGGAACACGACGACCGGTACGACTAGGACGAACAGGCGAGACAGGACGCGACGCAGGCTCACGACGCTCAGCAAGACCACCAGGCTGCTCAGTGTAAGGAGGAGGAGCAGGGAGCGGTGAGCCAGGCAGTAACGGAAGACCAGTAGACGACGGAAGGGTAAGAACCTGACGAAGAACAGAGTCAGGCGGCGGCAGAGACGATGGAGACGGCGGAGCGAAGAACAGTCGTGTCGGCGCAGCTGCACCAGCACCGGCAGCTCCAGCAGCTCCAGTGCCTCCAGCACCTCCAGCAGCTCCAGCACCTCCAGCAGCTCCAGAACCTCCAGCGCCAGCACCACCAGCAGCAGCACCCCCAGAACCAGTACCTCCAGTCCTAGGGTCGCCAGCCTCAGTGTCTCCAGCAACAGCACCCCCAGACCGACACCTCCAGTCCCAGCAGCTCCAGTACCTCCAGTACGAGCACCTCCGGGACCAGCGACTCCAGCACCTCCTGTAGACACAGCACCACTCCCAGCTCCAGCGGTAGAGCCCCGAGCTCCAGCAGCGCGACCCTGACGGCGAGTGTACCACTCGTGCAGCTGCTGCGGGGAGAGAGGCGCACGCGGACGAAGGCGGCTACTCCAAGGAGACCGCGCACAAGCAGTCTCAGTACCCGCAGGCGCCGCACACCTAGACTCAGCACTCTCAGGCTCAGCACCCCCGGACGCAGCACCCCCAGGCACAGCACCTCCAGTCTCCGCACGCACAAGCTCAGCACCTCCAGCAGGCAAAGAACCAGCACCACTCCCAGCTCCAGTGACGTCAGCAGAAGTATCTCCAGCAGTAGAGCCCCGAGCCCCAGCAGCGCGACCCTGACGGCGACCGTACCACTCGTGCAGCTGCTGTGAGGTGAGAGGCATACGCAAACGAAGGCGGCCACTCCAAGGAGACCGCGCACCAGCAGTCGCAGTACCCTCAGGCGCCGCACCCCCAGACTCAGCACCCGTCAGGCTCCTCACGCTCAGGCTCAGTACCTCCAGGCTCAGCACCCTCAGGCCCCTCACACGCAGGCTCAGCACCCTCAGACTCGGCACCCCCAGGCTCAGCACCTCCAGGCTCCTCACGCTCAGGCACAGCACCCCCAGACTCCGCACCCCCAGGCTCAGCACCCCCAGGCTCCTCTCGCTCGGGCTCCGTACCCCCAGGCTCAGCACCCCCAGAGACAGCACCCCGAGCAGGACTACCCCCAGCAGGACCTGAGTCACCAGTGACCTCAACAGGCGCAGGCACAGGAGGATCTACCTGAGAAACACCTGAAGGAGCAGGACCTGGCGCGGGGAGGGGGTCTACCTGGGAAGGACCAAGAGCGAGAAAGAGCGGCGGGGGGGGGGGCGAGGGGCAGTGCGGTAGGGAAAGAGACGGTAAAAGGGGACGGACTCGTCAAAAGTGACGTCCTGAGACGCAAAGACACGGCGCGAGGCGGGGTCGTAAAACTGCCAGCCAGGCGCGTCAGGAGGAAAACCAAGGAAGACGCAGGGAATGGCGCGGGCAGAGAGCTTGTCCGCGGTGAGATCGCGGACAAAGCCACGGGCACCCCAGACCCGGAAGCGCGACGCATCGCCAACCTCCCCCGTCCACAGCAGTGTGGGCGAGGTCTTCGGCAAGGAGACACGGGGCCAGAGGTTGAGCTGATGCGCGGCGTACCGGGCCGCAAACGGCCACAGAAAATGGGGAGCCGCCGCATGGATCATGGAGGTACGAGCGACCTCCATGACTAAGCCAATGCGGCGCTCAGCAACCCCATTCTGCTGCGGAGAGGCCGGAAGCGTGAACGACTGGCGGGTTCCGTGCTCCTCACAGAAGGCTCGCAAGAGGTCGGAGGTGAACTCACCACCTCTGTCAGAGTGCAGACGCAAGACAGGAAAGTCCGACTGAAACCGCTCGCGGAGCTGGAGACAAACAGCGCGGATCCAGGGGATCAGAACATCAGGGACCTGACCCTTGCTGCGCAAGGGGAAGACCGTGGTGTAACGCGTGTAGTCGTCGACGACCAGCAGGAAGTACTGCTCGCGGCCCTGCCCCTGGACGCGGGCTGGGCCCCACACGTCCAGGTGGAGAGTCTGCAGTGGAGCCTCTGTGGGAGGGAACGAGGAGGAGTGAGGAGCGGCGCACTGCCGCCCCTCGACGCAAGGAATGCAGGGCGGGGCAGGCGAGGGAGGGAGGGCGGGCAGAGACCTGGGAAGGCCAGAGACCAGTAGGCGAGAGTGCATGCCACGAAGGCGGGGTAGAGAGGGGTGACCAAGGCGGTGGTGCCACAGGAGAGTGTCGTGCGACAGGCGGCGACACTCACACTGGGTAGCTACCTGAGCGGACGCGTACAGCTGAGGAGACACAGGGGTGTAGCGCGACACAGTGGTGAGGGTGTACAGACTGGACCCTGGCGCACGTGTGAACGTGGCCAGGTGGCGGCCAGTCCTAGAGCACGTACAGATCGCCACACGCTGTCCTCCAGGAGTAAAGGTGTCAACCCAATGATCCTGAAGGACGGTGTTGCTCACCAGGTTCGTAGAGAACGAGGGGATGTGGAGACCAGACAGCTCACCAGACGGGACCGCCGGACATGGAAGCACAGTGGTAGACCGTGCAAGCACTGGGCCCCTAGAGGGGTCAGCCAGTGAGACAGGGACAGGTGCAGGGAGGGGAGTGACGGTGGTGCTATCGCGAAAGAAACAGCGGGAAGCACCAGAGTCAAGTGTAAAGGTGTGCAAGGCCTCAGCAGGTGCAGTACCAGAGAGAGCAGACTCACTAGCACCTAGAGCAGCAGCCGCTATACTAGGGTTAGGGGGCACACACAGGTAACAGTCACCCTCAGAAGTACCAGTCAAAACATACATGGCAGTAAGGATAGTGTCATAGTCTAAGGCAAATATATCTACTCCGTCCTGAAGCAGCTCTAGCCAGAGGGGTAGCTCAGTCTCGTCGCCAAACCGTGCTCGCCAAGCGTCGCTCAGACGGGAGAAGCAGCGGGACTCTGTGTGACTAACTGTCCCGCAAGTCTGACCAGCTCGATCACCTGTGCGAATAACGTACGGGCAGCGAGCAGTAGTCCTACACCCCCAACTCTGAGCGTACCACTCATGCAGCTGCCGGGGCGTAAGGGTCTCGCGCGGGCGCCACTGCAGCTGCATCTGGCCACCGCCAGAGACTCCGCACTGACCAGCTCCACCACGACTGCTACTACGGCCGCCGCCACCTCTCCGAGACGCACAACGCTGAGCGTACCACGCATGAAGCTGCTGGGGTGGAAGGGTCTCGCTCGGACGCCGCTGCAGCTGGATCTCGCCACCGCCAGAAACTCCGCACTGAACAGCTCCACCGCGACTGCAACTATGGTCGCCGCCACCACTCCCACTGCCGCCACCGCCGCCGCCACCACTCCCACCGCTACTACGAAGGGAAGTCATAGCGGGTAAGCAAGGAGGCGTGCGAGGAGGAGGGCGGTACGGAGGGAAGACAGCAGCACGAGCAGCAGCAACAGCAGTAAGAGCAGTAGAGCGGCCCGGTGAGGCTAGGCTGCAGCACCTCCAGCACTCCTAGCAGCACCTCCACCAGCAGCAGTAGTAGCACGAGCAGGAGGGCGGATCGGGTCGGGTAGGGCGGCTCGGCTCGGCCTGGGCGGCGCGAGCAGCAGGGCGCGCTTCGTGCAGGGCAGCAGGGCGCGACGCGCGGGCTGCAGCAGAGCGCGACGCGCGGGGCTGCAGAGCGCGCGACGCGCGGGCTGCCGTAGGGCGCGACGCGCGGGGCAGCAGAGGCGCGACGCGCGGGCTGCAAGGCGGACGGGCGACGCGACGGGCAGGCAGCCCGTACGGGCGACGCGACGGGCTGGGACAGCCCGTACGGGCGACGCGACAAGCAGGCAGGGAGCCCGTACGGGCGACGCGACGGGCTGGGACAGCCCATACGGGCGACGCGACGGACAGAGGCAGGGCGGACGGGCGACGCGACGGGCTGGGACAGCCCGTACGGGCGACGCGACGGGCAGAGGCAGGGCAGACGGGCGACGCGACGGGCTGCAGGGGCGCGCGACGCCAGGCAGAGCAGAGCGTGCGCGGGGCAGCGCAACGCGGGGCAGGGCACGGCGTGCGCGGGGCAGCGCAACGCGGGGCAGGGCAGGGCGTGCGCGCGGGCGGCGCAGCGCAGGCAAGGCAAGGCAAGGCGCAGGCAAGGCAAGGCGCGGCGCAGGCAAGGCAAGGCAAGGTGCAGGCAAGGCAAGGCGCGCGCGGGCAGCGAAGCGCACGCAAGGCAAGACGCGCGCGGGCAGCGCAGCACAGGCACGGCAAGGCGCGCGCGGGCGGCGCAGCGCAGGCAACACGTGGGGCAGCTCAGTAACCACAACGGTAGGTGGGCCCGAAAAAAAAGACGGTCCTACGGACCTACTGCTCTGAAACCATGTCAGAAGTCTAGGCTGGAAATGAATGAACTAGCAGCATGATGGGTACAAGTAGGAAACCCTAATCTGGGTTGTACCCCATATGGGCTACCCCACTACAGCCTACACAATAAGCAGCATATATGTTTCACATGAGGGTTATGAGGTGAAGCAGGGAGGGAAATGAGGGGAAGCAGGGAGGGAAATGAGGGGAAGCAAGGGGGAAAATGAGAAGCAGGTAGGGAAATGAGGGGAAGCAGGGAGGGAAATGAGGAGAAGCAGGGAGGGAAATGAGGAGAAGCAGGGATGAGGGGAAGCAAGGGGGAAAATGAGGAGAAGAAGGGAGGGAAGTAAGGTGAAGCCTCATTTAATGGAAATGAGGAGAAGCCGGGAGGGAAATGAGGAGAAGCAGGGATGAGGGGAAGCAAGGGGGAAAATGTTAGAAAGTCTAGGCAGGAAAATGAGTGCATTGAAAGAAGGTTGGGTACAAGTAACAAACCCTAGAGGGGTTGTACCCCATATTGGCTACCCCACTACAGCCTACACAAGTATAACATATATAATGTTTGACACACCCCCATAAGCAAAGTGGGGGAGAGCAAGGGGTCACAAGACCAGTCAAGAAAAGCAAAGCAATCTCAGGGTGGATCACAACGTCACCACACACACTAAGTAGGGCCACAAGGCCAGTCCACATGCAGAGGTATATATGCAACAAGAACAGTACAGTGATCACTACCTAGCAAAAGCAAGCATGCAGGTATATATATATAGATCACAGTACAAGCAAAGTCTACAGCAAGTGTGGAAACGTAGGCACAAGGCCCAACAAAGTACAGAAGCGCTGATGGTCACCAGACGGAAGTGCATTGGTGAATATATCAGCAGTGTTGGCCTGAGTGGCCACGTGTGCAAGACGAAGCTGACCACGCTGCTGCAACTCTTGAGCCAGGAAGTAACGGAGAGCGATGTGCTTCGTTCTGTGCTCCAGTCTGTGCTCCTCACACAAGGCAATGGCGGCCTTGTTGTCGACGTACAGCACTGGAGGAGAACGAGGCCGCTCTCCCAAGTCGGTCAGCAGGTAAGTGAGCCAGCGTAACTCCTGAGCAGCCATGGCAGTGGCGTAGATCTCAGCCTTACAACTGGAGCTGAGAACAGAAGACGAGCGAGTAGAACGCCAAGAAACAGAACCGGAGCCAAGGCTGAAAGTGTAACCCTGTGACGACCGCTGCGTAGCCTGGTCGTCAACCCAAGAAGCGTCTGAGTGCCCAGTGAGGACCACCTCTCGCCGTCCTCCAAGCACGAGCCCCATGCCCGATGTACTGCACAAGTAGCGCAGTACCCTCTTCGCAGCATCCCAGTGCACCTTTCGGTGCCGACCAGGAGCCACGTAGCGAGCCAGAAGGCCAAGAGGGTACGCAAGGTCAGGACGAGTGCAAGTCATCAGGTACATGAGGCAGCCCACTAACTCTGGGTAAGGACCACTCGGCTCTACGAACTCGTCCGAAGGTGGAGCTGAGAGCGAGTGACCTATAGCCAGAGGAGTGGCCTGTGGCGAGGACCACGTGAAGCCGAAGCGCTGAAGGACCTGCTGCACCATGTGTGACTGAGTCAGTGTGATGGTGTGACGTGCTCGGTCCCGGGTGATCTGCAAGCCAAGGTAACTGCGCAGCTCACCCAGGTCAGTACACGTGTGTCTCTTCTGCAGCTCCGACTTCACCAGGGCGAGAGCCTCAATGTCAGCAGTGGCAAAGACCAAGTCGTCGACGTACACAAGGATGTAGAACGGCGGCAGGGAAGTGTCGGTGCGCAGAAACAACGACGGGTCAGCAGTCGAAGGAGCAAACCCAAGAGCCGCAAGTGTAGTCCTTAGTGTGTCGTGCCACTTACGAGGCGCCTGGCGGAGACCGTAGACTGGCCGCCGGAGGCTCCACTGGGTACCAGGCGGAAACGACCCAGTGAAGCCAGGTGGGTGGCGCAGCCAGATCTCCTCGTGCAGGCTGCCCTGTAAGAAGGTTGTGCTGAAGTCCAGTGAGTGAAGCTCGTAGTCACGCTGAGCGGCAACGTGCAGCAGTACCCGAAGAGTGGTCATCTTCGGGGTGGGGGAGAAGGTCTGAAAGAAGTCAACTTCCTGTCGCTGACTGAAGCCTTGAGCAACGTAACGAGCCTTGAAGACAGGCGGAGAACCCGGCGGCCGCTTCACCCTGAAAATCCACATGCCATCGACGATGTTCGCCCCGGGAGGGGGAACCTCATCGACGTAAGTGCCTGTGGACTTCCAGGATGCCATCTCTGCGTCCATGGTTGTCTGCCACTGAGAGGAGTAGGGGCCCGCGATCGCCTCAGCGTAAGAGCGCGGGGTAGGGATGTCTAGAGCATCCGGGTCTCCCTCAGGGGCAAGCAGCATGGCCACGAGATGAGGCGCAGCAGTCGCAAGACACTCAAGGTCCTCCTATCTGTCCTCAAGGACGTCCGTGCCAAGAGCACACTCACCCCCGACGGACGGAGGATAGACAGACGCAGACTCAGCAACAAGAGCAGTGGCGTAGTCTAGACGACAGGCAGCAGCAAAGTCAACAAGCTCAGCGACCAAGGCAGACGCAGCAGTAGACTCAAACGACGGGTCAGTGACAACTGTGGCTAACAGACGCGTGACAGTAGGGTGCTCAGCACGAAACCGGTCAGACTCAGGTTTCGCAACGTCAGGCAGAGAGGACGCAGGAGGAGACGGCAGAGGAACAGACTGCGGAGCAGAGAAAGGACGACGGACGACGAGGTGCGCGCCTGGGACAGCCGGCGAACGCAAGCGAGGAACACGACGACTGGAACAAACAGGCGAGACAGGACGCGACGCAGGCTCACGATGCTCAGCAAGACCTCCTGCCTGCTCAGTGTAAGGGGAAGGAGCAGGCAGCGGTGAGCCAGGCTGTAACGAAAGACCAGTAGAAGACGGGAGGCTGAGAACCTGACGAAGGAAAGTGTCAGGCGGTGGCTGAGACGACGGAGACGGTGGAGCGAAGAACAGTCGCGGGGGTGCAGTGCCACCAGCACCAGCAGCTCCAGTACCTCCAGCAGCTCCAGATCTCCCAGCGCCAGCTCCTCCAGGACCAGCTCCACCAGTAGCAGCACCCCGAGACCCAGAGTCTCCAGCCTCAGTGTCTCCAGCAGTAGCACCCGCAGGCTCAGCACCTCCAGCCCCAGCAGCTCCAGTACCTCCAGTAGACAAAGGACCAGTACCACTCCCAGCTCCAGCAACGTCAGCAGCAGCACCTCCAGCGGCAGAACTCCGAGCTCCAGAAGCGCGACCCTGACGGCGACCGTACCAGTCGTGGAGCTGCTGTGACGTGAGAGGCACACGCGGACGAAGGCGGCTACTCCAAGGAGACCGCGCAACAGCAGACTCAGAACCCTCAGCGCCAGCACCCGCAGTAGCTCCAGAACCTCCAGCGCCAGCACCCGTAGCAGCTCCAGAACCTCCAGCGCCAGCACCCTCAGCAGCTCCAGAACCTCCAGCTCCAGCGCCACCAGCGCCAGCACCTCCAGCAGCTCCAGAACCTCTAGCGCCAGCACCCTCAGCAGCTCCAGAACCACCAGCAGAAACAACTCCAGTAGTAGAGTTACAAGCTCCAGCGCCTCCAGCAGCAGGGCCCCTAGCTCCAGCAGCGCGACCCTGACGGCCAACGTACCACTCACGCAGCTGCTGTGGGGAGAGAGGGAGTAGACGACGAGAGTGCAGCGGCGAGACACCAGCGGAGCGACTACGGAGACGGCCGCTCCAGGGAGACTGCTCACCAGACGCCTCAGCGCCCCCAGGTGCAGCACCCCTAGACTCAGTACCCCCAAGCTCAGCACCCCCAGACTCCTCACACTCAGGCTCAGCACCTCCAGGCTCCACACCCTCAAGCTCCGCACCCCCAGGCTCAGCACCCCCAGGCTCCGCACCCCCAGGCTCAGCACCCCCAGGCTCAGCACCCCCAGAAGTAGCACCCCGAGCAGGACCACCCTCAGCAGGACCTGAGTCACCAGTGACCTCAACCGGCGCAGTCAAGGGAGGAGGGTCAACCTGAGACACACCTGAAGGAGCAGGACCGGGAGCGGGGAGGGGGTCTACCTGGGGAGCACCTGGAGCGAGGAAGAGCGGCGGGGGGGGGAGAGGGGCAGTGCGGTAGGGGAAGAGACGGTAAAAGGGAACCGACTCGTCGAACGTGACGTCCTGAGAGGGGAAGACACGGCGCGAGGTGGGGTGGTAAAACTGCCAACCAGGCGCGTCAGGGACAAAGCCAAGGAAGACACAGGGAACAGCGCGGGCGGAGAGCTTGTCCGCGGTGGTATCGCGGACAAAGGCACGAGCACCCCAGACCCGAAAACGCGACGCATCGCCAACCTTCCCCGTCCACAGCAGTGTGGGCGAGGTCTCCGGCAAGGAGACACGGGGCCAGAGGTTGAGCTGATGCGCGGCGTACCTGACCGCAAACGGCCACAGAAAATGGGGGGCAGCCGCATGGATCATGGAGGTACGAGCGACCTCCATGACTAAGCCAATGCGGCGCTCAGCAACCCCATTCTGCTGTGGAGAGGCCGGAAGCGTGAACGTCTGGCGGATGCCGTGCTCCGCACAGAAGGCCGCCAAGAGGTCTGAGGAGAACTCACCACCTCTGTCAGAGTGCAGACGCAGGACGGGAAACTCCGTCCCGAACCGCTCGCGGAGCTGGAGACGGGCAGCGCGGATCCAAGGGATCAAAACATCAGGGACCTCCCCCTTGCGCTGCAAGGGGAAGACCGTGGTGTAACGCGTGTAGTCGTCGACGACCAGCAGGAAGTACCGCTCGTGGCCCTGTCCACGGACGCGGGCTGGGCCCCACACGTCTAGGTGGAGAGTCCGCAAGGGAGCCTCTATGGGAGGGAACGAGGAGGAGTGAGGAGCGGCGCACTGCCGCCCCTCGACACAGGGAAGACAGGGAGGAGCAAGCGAGGGTGGGAGGGGAGGGAGAACCCTGGGAAGACCAGAGACAAGGACACGGCGGTGCATGCTACGAAGGCGCTGCACCGAGGGGTGACCAAGGCGGTGGTGCCAAAGGAGGGTCTGGTGCGACAAAGCGCGACACGAGCAGGGGGCCGCTAGCTGACCTAACGCAGACGCAGACGCAGCTACCTGAGGGGACTCAGTGGTCAGTGTGTACAGACTCGAGCCAGGCGCACGGGTAAACGTGGCCAGGTGTCGGCCCGTCCGAGCACACGTACAGTGAGTCACTCGCTGACTCGCAGGAGTGAACTGGTCAACCCCGCCATCCTGGAGGTCAGCTCCACTCACCAAGTTCGTAGAGAACGAGGGGAGGTAGAGACCTGACAGCGAGCCAGACGGGGCGGCCGGACATGGCAGAACCGTGGAGTAGTGGGCAAGGACTGGACCCCCAGAGGGGTCCGCCAGGGAGACTGCAACTGGCCGACTAAGCGGCGTGAGTGTGGTGCAGTCACGAAAGAAGGAGCGGGAAGCTCCTGAGTCAAGGGTGAAGGTGTGCAAGACCGCAGCAGGCGCAGTACCAGAGAGAGCAGACTCACCAACACCTGAGGCAGTAGCCTCACCAGCACCTAGAGCAGGAGACGCACTAGCACCTAGAGCAGCAGCCTCACCAGCACCTAGAGCAGAAGACGCACTAGCACCCAGAGCAGCAGCCTCACCAGCACCTAGAGCAGCAGGGTCTATACCTGGGTCAGGCGGTACGCACAGGTAACAGGCACCGTTAGTACTACTAGGTAATGCATACATGGCAGTGAGAATAGCATCATAGTCAAGAGCAAAGATATCTACCCTCTGCCTAAGCAGCTCTAGCCAGGTGGGGAGCTCAGCCGCGTCGCCAAACTCGGTACGCCAGGCGTCGCTCAGACGGGCGAAGCAGCGAGACTGTGTGTGACCAAGCGTCCCGCAAGCCTGACCAGTCCGAGCACCTGTGCGAATGACGTACGGGCAGCGAACGGTACTCCGAGACCCTCTACTCTGAGCGTACCACTCATGAAGCTGCTGGGGCGTAAGTGTCTCGCGCGAACGTCGCTGCAGCTGCAGCTGGCCACTACCAGACGCTCCTGACTGCCCAGTTCCAGGGCGACAGCCACGATGGCGACCGCCACAACCCCAACTAGCGTACCACTCACTAAGCTGCTGGGGCGTGAGAGACTCGCGCGGACGGCACTGGAGCTGCATCTGGCCACCGCCAGTAGCAGCACTCGTAGTAGGAGCAGCAGTAGGAGCAGCAGCAGCAGCAGCGCAGCAGTAAGGCATGCAGGCAGGCAGGCAGGCAGGCAGGCAGGCAAGCAGGCAGGCAGGCAGGCAGGCAGGTAGGCAGGCAGGCAGGCAGGTAGGCAGGCAGGCAGGCAGGCAGGTAGGCAGGCAGGCAGGCAGGCAGGCGGCGCGGCAGCGTGCTCACCGGTGGCGGGGAGGGCCGGCGCTCGGCGGGCAGCGGGGCCGCAAACGTGGCTGCAGAGGAGGGCCGCGTTGGCTGCAGGGCGGGGCCGCGTCGGCGGCAGGGCTGGGTCAGGCTGGGCCGCGTCGGTGGCAGGGCGGGGCCGCGACAACGGCAGGGCAGGTTCGCGTCAGTGGCAGGACGGGGCCGCGCCGGCAGCAGGGCGGGGCCGCTACCCGGCGGGCGGTATGGGCGCCGTGACGGGCAGGCAGGTGGCCGGGCGCGGGCGTAGGGCAACGCAATGGGCAGGCAGGCGGCCGGGCGCGGGCTTGAGGGCGACGCGACGAGCAGGCAGGTGGCCGGGTGTGGGCTGTAGGGCGACGCGACGGGCAGGCAGAGGGCCAGGCGCGGGCTTATGGGCGCCGCGACGGGCAGGCAGGGGGCCGGGCGCGGGCGTAGGGCAACGCGACGGGCAGGTAGGCGGCCGGGCGCGGGCTTGGGGCAACGCGACGGGCAGGCAGGGGGCCGGGCGCGGGCTTGGGGCGACGCGACGGGCAAGCGGGTGGGGCCGGGCGCGGGCTTAGGGCGACGCGACGGGCAGGCAAGGCAGGCGCGGGCCTTAGGGGCGGCGCCACAGGCAGGCAAGGCAGGGCGCGTGTGGGGCAGCGCGGTAACCGCAGGCAGGCAGGCGTTCGGTGGGCCCAGGAAAAAAAAAAATCGGTCCTAACGGACGAACCGCTCTGAAACCATGTTAGAAAGTCTAGGCAGGAAAATGAGTGCATTGAAAGAAGGTTGGGTACAAGTAACAAACCCTAGAGGGGTTGTACCCCATATTGGCTACCCCACTACAGCCTACACAAGTATAACATATATAATTTGACAGAAAATGAGGAGAAGAAGGGAGGGAAGTGAGGTGAAGCCTCATGTAATGGAAATGAGGAGAAGCAGGGAGGGAAATGAGGAGAAGCAGGGGAGGAAAATGAGGGGAAGCAGGGGAGGGAAATGAGGAGAAGCAGGGAGGGAAATGAGGAGAAGCAGGGGAGGGAAATGAGGGGAAGCAGGGAGGGAAATGAGGGGAAGCAGGGAGGGAAATGAGGGGAAGCAGGGAGGGAAATGAGGGAAAGCAGGGAGGGAAATGAGGGGAAGCAGGGAGGGAAATGAAGGGAAGCAGGGAGGGAAATGAGGGGAAGCAGGGAGGGAAATGAGGGGAAGCAGTGAGGGAAATGAGGGGAAGCAGGGAGGGAAATGAGGGGAAGCAGGGAGGGAAATGAGGGGAAGCAGGGAGGGAAATGAGGGGAAGCAGCGGGGGAAATGAGGAGAAGCAGCGGGTGAACTGAGGAGAAGCAGCGGGGGGGAAATGAGGGGAAGGAGAGGGGGGAATGAGTGGAAGCAGGTGGGGTAACGAGGGGAAGCAGCGGGGTAAATGAGAGGAAGAAGGAGGGAAAATTAGGGGAAGCAAAGGGGGAAATGAGGAAAAGCAAGGGCTTAAAATATGGGAAATCAGGGGGGGGTGAGTGGAAGGGCAGGGAAGCGAGGGCAAGGGATGGGCAGGTGGGAGTGTTGTGTGATGCTATCATTCGCATTCACGTCTGTCTGCCTCCCATCATATGTTCGTGCGTTGCATGCGTGGTGTGAGCGTGTGCAATAATTTCTGTTTGGTGTGGTTTGGATTTTCTGAGTATGTGTGAATGTTATTTGGCTTGAGCAGATATTTGAAGTGACTCCTCTGCTCAAGAGCTTTCCGACGAACCAAGAATCGCCGCGATCGGAGCAAGAACGAGAAAGTTATTATCGTTCGAAGTTTTGATTGTGATGCGGCGACTTTGGGAATTTGTGGAGTGACTCTATATGGGGTATAGACTTTTGGGGGTTGGGAAATTCGTCCCCATTACTGTAGATGTTTCCAAGTGGTTGGGAGAAGCCAAACCAGGTTGGCAAGTGTGGCCAAGTTGGGTGAGGTGGATGGCATGGGTTGGGAAAGTGACAAATGTCAAAGTTGGGGTGCCTATAGAGAGGGGAATTGTGTGGTATGGGGGTTTCCTTGGTTGGGGACTCCCTTGGGACCTTCCCTCTCGTCCTCCTCTTCCCTCCCACCTGGTTTGTAGCTACTCCAATCTTCTTTGTGGAACTTGTGAGAACCATTGTGATTGAGTTAACTCTCTATGGCAGCATACCCCCTAGTGCGCCGAAAATCATAACTCGAGATATACTTCATCTTTTGATACGATTCAAATTGGGAAAGATAGCCACGGTCAAGGGCTACAACATACTCGAGTTTCAGAGAATTCTAACGGTGTTTTTTCGTCGACGTCGTTTCTTGTAAAGTCGACGATTCTGTCCAGAGCATAGGTCCAACGATTTTGAGATATTTCGGCCCCTAAATGTTCTAGACTCCGTCCTCAGTCCCTAACAAGTGGTAGGGAAGCGGGAGTGGAGGCGCGAGGAGGGGCAGCGCGACGAGGGTGCTGGCGCGCTGATGGCAGGGGAGGCGCGGCGAGGTGAGCGGAGGCACGGGGAGGCGAGCGGAGGCGCGGCGAGGCGGGCAGAGGCGCGGCGAGGCGGGTGGAGGCGCGGCGAGGCGATCGGCGGCACGGCGAGGCGAGCAGAGGCACGACGAGGGAAGGCGCCTAGAAACGAGGAGAGGCGTGATGATGGGACAGGAGGCGCGGCGAGGGGTGGCGCGACGACGGGAGGCGAGGCACGAGAGGATGCGGGCTCCGCGTTGCACAGAACACGAGCTGCTAAATGCGACGAGCGGTGCGAGAGCCGAATCACGTCTGTTTTCTTCCCCCTGTATAGTCACAACGACTGAATTACACTCCTGGTTTCTCGTTGTGACTAGCTACCCGTAGTGTGTCCTCACTTTTTTTTCCCGTAAGTGCGATCGCGCTTGCACGTTCCTACACTTTGCTGTTGCCGGCTCCTGCGATGGTCGGTAAGCTAGTAATCTGGGGTAAGGATCGTCCGGAATACGCTTCTGTTGTGGCGTTGGAGACTTCTAGTGGAGCCACTCTTTCCATGCTCGTTGCAAGACAGGATGTGTTCGACACATTTGTCGTTTTGGGTTGGTGGGATTTGCAGGTTTGGTGAGTGCGAAATGTTCACTTGTTTGCGGAGGAAAGTGTTCTCGCCTAAGGCAACCAACCGAAATAGGTTTCGCGGATCTCGCAAACAGCCTATTTCAAATCCACATAACTTGATAATTTACCATGCTGACCCCGGGCTTTAAGCCCCGTCACTTAGGTTACAAGACGGTAGTACGAATGTTAAAGCCGGCAGCCCAAATTGCACAAGTTTTAAAAGGTTGACGCGAAGGGGATTTTCTGGTCTGGGTATTGGCGAGTTTTTTTTTGTTTTTTTTTTTGTCCGCCAAACACAGCCTGCCCTGGTATTTCACCCTGGGGGTTAGTTCAGTCCCCAGAAGTCCCAAATTGCAAGTGCGCTTCTTCTCAAAACTTGCAAACACTGCTTCGTTAAGTTTTAAAAGCTTGACCCGCGCGCTCCGCAATTTGGGCCGCGGGTTTTAAGAAACAAACAGGCTATGTTTAGAGGTGACCTTTGCAAATTTCCCCACGCGCGGTCAGACCACCCTAAACCCTAAAGTGACTAGCTAGGTATACCTCCGCACGAGTCTCTGTTGCTCTATGGGGGATATTGATGCAGGCTCTCCTTGGCAACACATAGAGTAACGTATGTAAGTACCCTGTTTCTAGTCCATTCAAAACCAACCTACCAACACATCGCTGGAACCCCTCCCTTTCTCCATCCCTTGGCGCAGCCTCTATTAACCACATGTACGTTTACAGCCAGCGGATTCGCTCCAAACTCCAGTCTTCTCTGTTAGAGTCTAGACAAGGAATGATGTGAGACTAGAAACAGTTGGGATACAAATAGGAACCCTAGAAAGTTGTACCCCATGTAAGCTACCCCACTACAGCCTACAACCAACAACGTCTATTATAACTTAACACACCCCCATAGGCAAAGTGGGGGAGAACAAGTGGTCACAAGACCACTCAAGAAACGCAAAGCAAGCTCAGGGTGGATCACGACGTCACCACACACTCCGAGCACAAGCAGAAAGGCCACATGACCAGTTCAAATGCACTGTTATATAAGAGAGAGCAAACAGTACAGTGATCACTACCTAGCAAGTGTAAGCATGCAGGTATATATAAAGATCACAGTACAAGCAAGGTCAAGCAGTGAGCAAGTGAGAGAACGTAGGCACGAGGCCTAGAGCAGTGCAGTGCCGCTGATGATCACTAGGCGGAAGTGCCTTGGTGAAAATATCAGCAGTGTTGGCCCGCGTGTCCACGTAAGCAAGACGAAGCTGACCACGCTACTGCAGCTCTCGAGCAAGGAAGTAACGGAGAGCGATGTGCTTCGTTCTGTGCTCCAGTCTGTGCTCCTGAGACAAGGCGAGGGCTCTCGGCCTTGTTGTCGACGTACAAAACTGGAGGAGAACGAGGCCGCTCTCCCAAGTCGGTCAGCAGGTAGGTGAGCCAGCGTAACTCCTGTGCAGCCATGGCTGTGGCGTAGACCTCAGCCTCACAGCTGGAGCTGAGAACAGAAGAAGAGCGGGTAGACCGCCAAGAGACAGAGCCGGAACCAAGGCTGAAGGTGTAACCCTGTGACGACCGCTGTGTAGCCAGGTCGTCAACCCAAGAGGCGTCGGAGTGTCTTGTGAGGACAACGTCACCTCGTCCTCCAAGCACGAGCCCCATGCCTGATGTACTGCACAAGTAGCGCAGCACCCTCTTAGCAGCCTCCTAGTGCTCTCGCCGGTGTCTCCCAGGCGCAACGTAGCGAGCCATGATGCTAAGAGGGTACGCAAGGTCAGGTCGAGTGCAGGTCATCAGGTACATGAGGCAGCCCACAAGCTCTGGGTACGGGCCACTCGACTCTACGGACTCGTCCGAAGGTGGAGCTGAGAGCGAGTGACCGGTAGACAGAGGAGTGGACTGTGGTGAGGAGAACTGGAAGCCGAAGCGCTGAAGGACCTGCTGCACCATGTGTGACTGAGTCAGGGTAATGGTGCGGCGTGCTCTGTCCCGGGTGATCTGCAAGCCAAGGTAGCTGCACAGCTCACCCAGATCAGTGCAGGTGTGTCTCTTCTGCAGCTCTGACTTCACAAGGGCGAGTGCCTCAGTGTCAGCAGTGGCGAAGACCAAGTCGTCGACGTACACGAGGATGTAGAACGACGGCAGCGAAGTGTCGGTGCGCAGGAACAGTGACGGGTCAGCAGTGGAAAGAGCAAACCCAAGAGCCGCAAGTGTCGTCCTCAGTGTGTCGTGCCACTCACGAGGTGCCTGGCGGAGACCGTAGACTGGCCGCCGGAGGCTCCACTAGGTACCAGGAGAGATGAACCGGTGAAGTCAGGTGGGCGGCGCAGCCAGATCTCCTCGTGTAGGCTGCCCTGCAAGAACGCTGTGCTGAAGTCAAGAGAGTGAAGCTCGTAGTCACGCTGAGCGGCAACGTGCAGCAGTACCCGAAGAGTAGTCATCTTCGGGGTAGGGGAGAAGGTCTGGAAGAAGTCAACTTCCTGTCACTGACTAAAGCCTTGAGCAACGTAACGAGCCTTGAAGACAGGCGGAGAACCCGACGGCCGCTTCACCCTGAAAATCCACATGCCATCGACTATGTTCGCCCCAGGAGGGGGAACTGCGTCGACGTAAGTGCCTGTGGACTTCCAGGATGCCATCTCTGCGTCCATGGCTGTCTGCCACTGAGAGGAGTAGGGACCCGTAATCGCCTCTGCGTAAGAGCGCGGGGTCAGGATGTCTAGTGCATCCGGGTCTCCCTCAGGAGCAAGCAGCCAGGCCACAAGATGAGGTACAGCAGCCGCAAGACACTCAAAGTCCTCCTGCCTATCCTCAAGGACGTTCGTGCCAAGAGCACACTCACCCCCGACGGACGGAGGACGGACAGACTCAGACTCAGCAACAAGACTGGCGGCGTAGTCTAGACGACACGCAGCAGCAAAGTCGACAAGCTCAGCAACTAAGGCAGACGCAGCAGTGGACTCAAACGACGGGTCACTGACGACTGTGGCCAGAAGACGCGTGACTGTGGGGCTAGCAGCACGAACACGGTCAGACTCAGGGTCAGGAAGCTCAGGAAGAGAGGACGCAGGAGGAGACGGCAGCGGGACGCGCAGTGAAGCAGAGGAGGGACGAAGTGCCATAGTGTGAGTGCCTGGCACAGGAGGAGGACGTGGACACGGGACACGACGAGCAGTGCAAACAGTGCAAACAGGGGAGGCAGGACGAGATGCAGGCTCACGACGCTCTGTAAGAGAGACCGGCTGCTGAGTATAACGAGACGGGGAAGGCAGTGGCGACCCAGGAGGAAGGGCAGTGGACGAAGGAAAACTAAGAACCTAGTGGAGCATCGACTCGGGCGGAAGCTCAGACAGCTGCGGCGGCGGCTCGAAGAACGGTCGCTGCTGCACAGGGCCTCCAACTCCAGTACCTCAAGCGCCAGCACCGCCAGCTCCAGTAGTGCCAGCTCCAGCACCTCCAGCTCCAGCGCCTCCAGCTCCAGCGCCTCCAACTCCAGCGCCTCCAGCTCCAGCGCCTCCAACACCAGTGTCTCCGACTCCAGCGCCTCCAGCGCCAGCGCCTCCAGCTCCAGTGCCTCCAGCTCCAGTGCCTCCAGCTCTAGTGCCTCCAGCTCCAGTGTCTCCAGCTCCAGCGCCTCCAGCTCCAGTGCCCCCAGCTCCAGTAGCTCTGCGCCGGAGGCGAGTGCGCTGAGCTAGCCACTCGCGCAGCTGCTGTGGTGAGAGGGGCTCCCGCTGGGGAGGCCGCTAAGGGGAGGCACCTAGAAGACGACCAGTAGACCCAGCTCCACCAGGCTCCGCGCCTCCAGGCTCAGCACCCCCAGGCTTAGCACCCCCAGACGCAGCACCCCCAGGCTCAGCACCCCAAGGCTCAGCACCCCCAGGCTCAGCACCCCCAGGCGCGGCACCCCCAAGCTCAGCACCCCAAGGCTCAGCACCCCCAGGCTCAGCACTCCGAGCAGCACCACCTCTAGCAGCACCTGAGTCACCAGTGACCTCGACAGGCTCAGCTAAGGGAAGTGGGTCTACCTGAGAGACACCTGAAGGAGCAGGACCCTGAGGGGGGAGGGGGTCTACCAGAGGGGGACCTGGAGCGAGGAAGAGCGGCGGGGGGGGGGGGAGAGGGGCAGTGCGGTGGAGGAAGAGACGGTAGTAGGGGACGGACTCGTCAAACGTGACGTCCTGAGAGGGGAAGACACGGCGCAAGGTGGGGTGGTAAAACTGCCAGCCAGGCGCGTCAGGGGGAAAGCCAAGGAAGACGCAGGGAATGGCGCGAGAGGAGAGCTTGCCCGCGGTGGAATCGCGGACAAAGGCACAGGAACCCTTGACCCGGAACGCAGACGCATCGCCAACCTTCCCCGTCCAACGAAGTGTAGGCGAGGTCTCTAACAAGGAGACACGGGGCCAGAGGTTGAGCTGATGCGCCGCGTACCGGACCGCAAACGGCCACAGAAAATGGGGAGCAGCCGCATGGATCATGGAGGTACGAGCGACCTCCATGACTAAGCCAATGCGGCACTCAGCAATCCCATTCTGCTGCGGGGAGGCTGGAAGCGTGAACGACTGCTGAATGCGCTCGTCCTTATAGAAGGACCTCAAGAGGTCAGAGGAGAACTCACCACCTCTGTCAGAGTGCAGACACAGGACGGGAAGGTCCATGCGGAACCACTCGCGCAACTGGAGACGGACCGCTTGGATCCAAGGGATCAAAATAGCAGGGACCTCACCCTTACTGCGCAAGGGGAAGACCGTGGTGTAACGCGAGTAGTCGTCGACAACCAGCAGAAAGTAGCGCTCTCGGCTGCCCTGTCCCTGGACGTGGGCTGGGCCCCACACGTCCATGTGGAGGGTCTGCAGAGGAGCAGTCGTCGGGGGAAACGAGGAGGAGTGAGGAGCGGCGCGCTGCCGCCCCTCGACGCAAGGAATGCAGGGCGGGGCAGGCGAGGGTGGGAGGGAAGGCAGAGACCTGGGAAGACCAGAGACCAGAAGGCGAGAGTGCATGCCACGAAGGCGTGGCAGGGAGGGGTGACCAAGGCGGTGGTGCCAAAGGAGAGTCTGGTGCGACAGGCGGCGACACTCACAGGGGGCTGCTACCGGACCTGACGGGGACACCTGAGCGGGCGCAGGGATCTGAGGCGGCGTAGTAGTCAGTGTGTAGAGACTCGACCCCGGCTGACGAGTGAACGTGGCAAGGTGACGGCCAATCCGAGAGCACGTACAGATCACCACACGCTGCCATCCAAGTGCAAAGGTATCAACCCCTGCATCCTAGATGACTGCGTTGCTCACCAAGTTCGTCGAGAATGAGGGGAGGTGGAGACCTGACATGGAACCGGACGGAACGGCCGGGCACGGGAGCACAGTAGAGGAGCGTGCAAGAACCGGGCCCCCAGAGGGGTCAGCCAGGGAAACTGCAACAGGCCTGGTGAGTGGTGTGACTGTGGTACTGTCGCGAAAGAAGCAGCGAGAAGCACCTGAGTCAAGCGTGAAGGTGTGCAAGGCGGCAGTAGGCGCAATAGCAGAGATAGCAGACTCACTAGCACCTAGAGCAGCAGCCTCTATACCAGGGTCATACGGCGCACACAAGTAACAGTCACCCTCAACACTAGTAGACAGAGCACACATGCCAGCAATAACAGCATCATAGTCTAGAGCAAAGATATCAACATCGGCCTTAAGCAGCTCTGCCCAGCGGGGCATCTCACACTCATCACCCATCTCCTGACGCCAAGCGTCGTCTAGGCGGGAGAAACAGCGGTGCTGGGTGTGAAACTTCCCGCACGTCTGACCAGCGCGGTGACCTGTGCAAATAACGTACAAGCAGCGACCACTACCACCACCACTAGACGACGTACGGTGAGCAAGCCACTCACGAAGCTGCTAGGGCGAGAGGGCCTCACGCGGACGCTGCTGCTGCTGCCGCTGAACTGCGCCAGAGCGATCACCACCGCCGCCGCTGCCACCACTCCCGCCGCTGCCACTCCCGCCACCACTGCTCCCACTGCCACCACGACCACTGCCACCACCACCCCCGCCGCCGCCGCCACCTCCGCCGCCTACGCCCCCACTCGCTCCACCACTCCCACCGCCACCTCCACCACCTCCTGTTAAACTGTATTATGCTTGTAGGCTGTAGTGGGGTAGCCAATATGGGGTACAACCCCAACTAGGGTTTCATATTTGTACCCAAACTTCTGCTAGTTCAATCATTCTTGCCTAGTGATTCTGACATGGTATTCAGAGCAGGAGGTCCCTAGGACCTACCGACCGTTTTTTAAGGGCCCACCACCGCTCGCATGCGGTTACCACGCTACCCCGTGCCCTAGCCTCGTAGCGCCCTCGTGCGCCCTCGTTAGCGCCCTCGCGCGCCCCTCGTTAGCGCCCTCGCGCGCACCCTCGTTAGCGCCCTCGCGCGCCCCTTCGTTAGCGCCCTCGCGCGCCCCTTCGTTAGCGCCCTCGCGCGCCCCTTGCTAGCGCCCTCGCGCGCCCCTCACTAGCGCCCTCGCGCGCCCCTCGCCGAGCCGCCCGCTCGCAGCCCGCCCGCCCGCTCGCTGCCCGCTTCGCGGCCCGCTCGCTACGCAGCCCGCCCGCCCGCTCGCTGCCCGCTTCGCGGCCCGCCCGCTTCGCAGCCCGCTCGCTCGCTGCCCGCTTCGCGGCCCGCCCGCTTCGCTGCCCGCTTCGCGGCCCGCCCACTTCGCAGCCCGCCCGCCCGCTCGCTGCCCGCTTCGCGGCCCGCCCGCCTCGCAGCCCGCTCGCCCCGCTGCCCGCTTCGCGGCCCGCCCACTTCGCAGCCCGCCCGCCCGCTAGCTGCCCGCTTCGCGGCCCGCCCGCTTCGCAGCCCGCTCGCCCCGCTGCCCGCTTCGCAGCCCGCCCGCCCGCCCGCTGCCCGCTTCGCGGCCCGCCCGCCTCGCAGCCCGCTCGCCCCGCTGCCCGCTTCGCAGCCCGCCCACTTCGCAGCCCGCCCGCCCGCTAGCTGCCCGCTTCGCGGCCCGCCCGTTTCGCTGCCCGCTCGCAGCGCCGCCCGCTCGCCCGCTACCTGCTTCGTAGCGCCGCCCGCTACCTGTGCACTGCCGCTTTCTCCTGTCCCCTCTGCTGCTGCCGCTGCTCTGCTGTGCCCTCACGCCTGAGCTATGGCCTCTATTCGCGTTCTTTCCTTCGATGCTGAGGGCCGTCCCGTGCAGTTCACTTCCTGGCTCGACGACCTGCAGTTGTATCTTATGAGCAATAGCACGGACCACATCTCCCTCTATGACTACGCGTCTGGTGCTGCCGCTGCTCCTGCTGCCACAGCCGAGCTTAGTGTCCGTTCCCACTGGCAGACTCGTGACGCAGCTGCTCGCCTAGCCATTCGCAGTCACCTCCCGCTAGCTGAGCTCGAGCATTTTGGCGACTGCAAATCCGCTAAGGCCCTGTACGACGCTGTCGTCGCTCGCTACTCCTCGCCTGCCACAGCCGAGCTTAGCCGCCTCATGCTGCCGTACCTGTTCCCCGATCTGTCCACCTTTACTACAGTCGCCGATCTTATCACCCACCTTCGCACTAGTGATGCTCGCCTGCGTGCCGCCCTTCCCACCGAGTTCTGCGCTAAGAACCCCCCTCCACTGTACTGGACACTCCACTTCATAGTCACCCGTCTCCCTGACACCCTCCGCTCAGTTCGAGACCACTTCCTTGCTCGCTGTCCCACTGAGCTCACAGTCGCCCTCCTAGAGGAGCACCTGCTCGCGGCCGAAAAGAGCATTGTAGCTGTCGGTGCTGCTCGTGGCGCTCCTCGCACCCCCATCTTTGAGGGGTGTTCTCCCTCTCCCCTCGCTCCCTCCTACGCTGCTGCTGCTGCTGTTGACTTCCTTGGTGCTGAGTCTGTTGGCGCTGCTTCTACTCCTGGTGGGAGGCGCCGCACCGGCAAGGGCAAGGGGGGCAAGGGTGGTGGTGGTGGCGCTGGGGGGGGAGGAGGTGGGGGAGGTGGGGGGGGAGGCGGTGCTGGAGGGAGCGGTGGCGGGAGCGCTGGTGGGAGTGGGGTCGGTGGTGGAGGCGGGGGCGGCGGAGGAAGCAGTGGCAGTAGTGGCGGCGGCGGCGGTGGCGGCGGTGGCGGTGGTGGCGGTGGTGGCGGTGGCGGTCGGAGCGGTGGTAGTGGTGGCGGCGGAGGTCGGAGTGGAGGCACTGGCTCGGGCCAGAGCTCCCAGCAGCAGCAGCGTCCCCAGACGACCCAGCAGCTTCGTGAGTGGCTTGCTCAGCGTGGGACGTCGGGGGCCAGTGCCCGCTGTTCTTATGTCATTCGCACAGGTGACCGCAAGGGACAGACGTGTGGGAGGTTCCACACCCCGTACCGCTGCTTCTCCCGCCTTGACGACGCTTGGCGTGAGGAGATGGGTGCGGATGTTGAGCGCCCCCGCTGGGCTGAGCTCATGAGGGCTGGTGTTGATGTCTTTGCTCTTGACTATGATGCTATTATTGCTGCCATGTATGCATTGACTGTTAGTGCCGAGGGAGACTGTTACTTGTGTGTGCCGCCTGACCCAGGTATAGAGCCCGCTGCCTTGGGTACTAATGATTCTGCTCTCTCTGGTATGGTGCCCCCTGTACTTGCTCCCCCCAGTGCTGTCCCGGCTGGTTTCGAGTCTGCTCTCTCAGGTACAGCACCCACAGAGACTCCTCTCTCAGGTACCGCACCGGCTGAGGCCTGTCACACCTTCACCCTTGACTCAGGTGCTTCCCGTTGCTTCTTCCGTGACAGTACTGAGCTCACACCGCTTCCTGCACCGGTCCCAGTCTCCTTGGCTGACCCCTCTGGGGGCCCAGTCCTTGCCCAGTCCACCACTGTCCTCCCTTGTCCGGCGGTTCCGTCTGGCTCGTTGTCGGGTTTCCACCTCCCCTCGTTCTCGACGAACCTGGTGAGCAACGCTGTCCTCCAGGATCAGTGGGTTGACACCTTTACCCCTGGCGGACAGCGTGTGGCGATCTGCACGTGCTCCAGGACCGGCCGTCACCTGGCTACGTTCACCCGTCGGCCGGGGTCGAGTCTCTACACACTGACCACTGCGTCTCCCCAGGTAGCTGCTGTCGGTCAGGTGTCTGCGTCAGGTCTGGTGGCCCACGCCTGTGAGTGTCGTTCCCTGTCGCACCAGACTCTTCTCTGGCACCACCGCCTGGGTCACCCCTCCTTGCCACGCCTTCGTGGCATGCACCGTCGCCTCCTTGTGTCCGGTCTTCCCAGGTCCCTCCCTCCCCTCCCTGCCTCGCCTGCGCCGCCTTGCCTTCCTTGCGTCGAGGGGCGGCAGCGCGCCGCTCCTCACTCCTCCTCGTTCCCCCCGACAGAGGCTCCTCTGCAGACCCTCCACCTGGATGTGTGGGGCCCAGCCCGCGTTCGTGGTCAGGGCGGTGAGCGGTACTTTTTGCTGGTTGTCGACGACTACTCGCGTTACACCACGGTCTTCCCCTTGCGCACCAAGGGTGAGGTCCCTGCTGTTCTGATCCCTTGGATCCGCACGGTTCGTCTCCAGCTCCGCCGCCGTTTCCGGACGGATCTTCCTGTCCTGCGTCTGCACTCTGACAGAGGTGGTGAGTTTTCCTCCGATCTCTTGAGGACCTTCTGTCAGGCGGAGGGCATCGAGCAGACCTTCACGCTTCCGGACTCCCCACAGCAGAATGGGGTTGCTGAGCGCCGCATTGGCCTGGTCATGGAGGTCGCTCGTACCTCCTTGGTCCACGCGGCGGCTCCCCATTTTCTGTGGCCGTTTGCTGTCCGGTACGCCGCGCATCAGCTCAACCTCTGGCCCCGTGTCTCCTTGCCGGAGACCTCGCCCACACTGCGTTGGACGGGGGAGGTTGGCGATGCGTCGCGCTTCCGGGTGTGGGGTGCTCGTGCCCTTGTCCGCGATACGTCTGCGGACAAGCTCTCCTCCCGCACGCTTCCCTGTGTCTTCCTTGGCTTTGTCCCTGATGCGCCTGGCTGGCAGTTTTACCACCCCACCTCGCGCCGGGTCTTCGCCTCTCAGGATGTCACCTTTGACGAGTCGGTCCCTTTTTACCGTCTCTTCCCCTACCGCACTGCCCCCCTCCCTCCCCCGCCGCTTTTCCTTGCTCCTGGTCCCCCTCCGGTAGACCCCCTTCCCCCTCAGGGTCCTGCTCCTTCAGGTGTCTCTCAGGTAGACCCTCCTCCCGTCGCTGAGCCTGTCGAGGTCACAGGTGACTCAGGTGCTGCTGCGGGTGGTGCTGCTGGGAGTGCTGAGCCTGGGGGTGCTGAGCCTGGGGGTGCTGGGCCTGGGGGTGCTGGGGCTGCAGGTGCTGGGACTGAGGGTGCTGGAGCTGAGGGTACGGTGCCTGAGAGTATGGAGCCTGGGGGTCATGCGCCTGGGGGTGCTGAGCCTGCGGGTGCGGGGCCTGGGAGTGCTGGGACTGCGGGTGCTGGAGCTGAGGGTACTGTGCCTGAGAGTTTGCCGCCTGGGGGTGCTGCGACTGGGGGTGCTGAGCCTGCGGGTACTGAGCCTGCGGGTACTGAGCCTGGGGGTGCTGCTACTGAGCCTACGGAGCCTCGGGTTACTGCGTCTGGGGGTGCTCCGGTTCGGGGTGCTGAGCAGTCTCTCACACCGCAGCAGCTTCGCGACTGGTACGTCCGACGCTTTCGCCGTCCTAGTGGCTCGGCTGGAGTTTGGGGTGCTGGAGCTGCTCGTCCTGGGGGTGCTCGTACTGGGGGTACTGGAGCTGCCGGGACTGGCTGTTCTGGGAGCACTGTGACTGGAGCTGCTGGAGCTGGGGACTCTGGCGCTGGCGGTGCTAGCGGAGTTGGAGCTGCCGACTCTGGGGGTGGCGCTGCTGCTGGTGCTGCGGACCCACCTGGTGGAGCTGCTGCTGGTGCTGACGAGTCGGACGGTGGAGCTGCTGCTGGAGCTGGGGACCCGGCCGGTGGAGCTGCTGCTGGTGCTGTGGACCCGGACGCTGGAGCTCCTACTGGTGCTGAGGACCCGGCCGCTGGAGTCCCGTCTGCTTCTGGAGACGCTGCGCGGCCGCGACCGTACTTCGTACCGCTCCTTCAGCAGGTTCTTGGGCAGGCTTCTGTTAGAATAGTAGATGTGGGGCCTAGGCTTAGTAGCCTAGGCCCACACTAGGAGGTAGGTGGGTGCGCTCTAGAACTAGGAGTTAGGGTTTACGAAGGAGAATTGGAATGAAGAATGATGATGACTAGCAAGCAGCAGGACACACAAATAGCAAACCCTAAGGGGTTGTACTCACTATTGAGCACCCCACTGCAGGCTAGACAAATAACATTCTGACACACCCCCATAGCCAAAGTGGGGTGTAATCAGCAGAGCAAGCAAAGCAGTACAAGCTCAGGGTGGATCACGATGTCACCACACATTCTGAGCACAAGTTCAAGAAGCAATAGTTTATAATTTATGAGTAAAGCTAGAGGCAGTCACAGAGGGTAGGTGAGGAGGAGGAGGGCTGGCGAGAGGAGAGAAGAGTGGAGGCGACGGCTGAAGCTGCAGACACACGGGCAACAGACGGCACTAGTGCAACTCTAGTGGCTACCGGGAGCCAGAGGCCCCGGAATACAGGAGTAACAGGCTCGGCGGCTGATCAGCAGCGGCAGGAGCAACGGACCCACAGGCGACAGGTGCAACCGGCTCTCTGAGCTACCGGTGGCTATCAGAACCCCCGGAATACAGGCGCTGCAGACGACACGACGGCGGCCTCCGCTCAACCGCCCCCAACAGTCCCACACCCTTCGACACACACCCCTTGGTCCACCCTTAGCTCCACTCCCACATTACCCCCCTAGCGCCAGTCCCCTCGGCTCCCACACATCCACCCCCCTCAGCGGCAGCTGCAGCAGTGGGAGACGAAGGAGGAGGAAGGGACGACGCACACGGAGCACCCCCATACCCGTCACCCCCACACTCTCCTGTCCAGGGGACGGGGGGGGGGGGGGGGGGGGGGGGGGCAGGGGCGGCGGAACCGAACAGGGCGCACGAGAGCTCGGGCAGAGTAGAGCGCACGAGGGCGCGGGCAGCAGCAGGGCGCACGAGGCACAAGGCACGAGGCACGAGGCACGCAGCACAAGGCACAAGGCACAGGGCACAGGGCGTAGGTAGGTAGAGCGCACGAGGCACGAGGCACGAGGCACGAAGCACAAGGCACAAGGCACAAGGCACAGGGCGTAGGTAGGTAAAGCGCACAAGGCACGAGGCACGAGGCACGAGGCACGAAGCACAAGGCACAAGGCACAAGGCACAGGGCGTAGGTAGGTAAAGCGCACAAGGCACGAGGCACGAGGCACGAGGCACGAAGCACAAGGCACAAGGCACAAGGCACAGGGCGTAGGTAGGTAAAGCGCACAAGGCACGAGGCACGAGGCACGAGGCACGAAGCACAAGGCACAAGGCACAAGGCACAGGGCGTAGGTAGGTAGCGCACGAAGGCACGAGGCACGAGGCACGAGGCACGAAGCACAAGGCACAAGGCACAAGGCACAGGGCGTAGGTAGGTAAAGCGCACAAGGCACGAGGCACGAGGCACGAGGCACGAAGCACAAGGCACAAGGCACAAGGCACAGGGCGTAGGTAGGTAGAGCGCACGAGGGCGCGGGCTGCAGCAGGGCGCACGAAGGCGCGGGGCAGCAGCAGGGCGCACGAGGCACAAGGCACGAGGCACGAGGCACGAAGCACAAGGCACAAGGCACAGGGCACAGGGCGTAGGTAGGTAGAGCGCACGAGGCACGAGGCACGAGGCACGAACGGACACGAGTAGCAAGGGGACGTACGAACAAAGGCGGGCAAACTCCAGGGGCGGCTGCTGCAGTGGCGGGCTGCTCCAGGGGCGGCTGCTGCAGTGGCGGGCTGCTCCAGGGGCGGTTGCTGCAGTGACTGGCTGCTCCAGGGGCTGCTGCTGCAGGCTCGGCAGCGGCAACTGCTGCAGGTAGAGCGGCGGCTGCTGCTGTAGGCTCTGGCGGCGGCTGCTGCTGCAGGCTCTGGCGGCGGCTGCTGCTGCAGGGCGGCGGCGGCTGCTGCTGCAGAGCGGCGGCGGCTGCTGCTGCTGGTAGAGCGGCGGCTGCTGCTGCAGGCTCTGGTGGCAGCTGCTGCTGCAGGCTCTGGCGGCGGCTGCTGCTGCAGGCTCTGGCGGCGGCTGCTGCTGCAGGGCGGCGGCGGCTGCTGCTGCAGAGCGGCGGCGGCTGCTGCTGCTGGTAGAGCGGCGGCTGCTGCTGCAGGCTCTGGTGGCAGCTGCTGCTGCAGGCTCTGGCGGCGGCTGCTGCTGCAGGCTCTGGCGGCGGCTGCTGCTGCAGGCCTGGCGGCGGCTGCTGCTGCAGGGCGGCGGCGGCTGCTGCTGCAGAGCGGCGGCGGCTGCTGCTGCTGGTAGAGCGGCGGCTGCTGCTGCAGGCTCTGGCGGCGGCTGCTGCTGCAGGCTCTGGCGGCGGCTGCTGCTGCAGGCTCTGGCGGCGGCTGCTGCTGCAGGCTCTGACGGCGCCCCGCGGGTCCCGCAGGGGGCGTCGCGACGAGCAGGGGCGACGCCCCGCGGGTCCCGCACGGGCGTCGCGACGAGCAGGGGCGACGCCCCGCGGGTCCCGCACGGGCGTCGCGACGAGCAGGGGCGACGCCCCGCGGGTCCCGCACGGACGTCGCGACGAGCAGGGCGACGCTGCGCGGGTCCCGTACGGGCATCGCGACGAGAAGGGGCAGCACCCAGGGGGCGCCGCGACGAGTAAGGGCGACGCCCCGCGGGTCCCGCACGGGCGTCGCGACGAGCAGCAGAAGAAGCCGCCACGTGTTCGGAGCGCGTGGCGGGAAGAAAATGCAATGCCGCGCACCACGGGGCGCGCGGCGGATAGTACGACAGCGGAAGGAGTTGGTGGGCCCGATGAACTAGGCGGCAGGATCTCGCCGGCTCTGATACCATGTTAGAATAGTAGATGTGGGGCCTAGGCTTAGTAGCCTAGGCCCACACTAGGAGGTAGGTGGGTGCGCTCTAGAACTAGGAGTTAGGGTTTACGAAGGAGAATTGGAATGAAGAATGATGATGACTAGCAAGCAGCAGGACACACAAATAGCAAACCCTAAGGGGTTGTACTCACTATTGAGCACCCCACTGCAGGCTAGACAAATAACATTCTGACAGCTTCTCCTCCTTGTCCTCCTCCCTCCGTAGAGTGTCCTCCGCCTGTCCAGCCGCAGTCACAGTTACCGCCTGCCTCGCCTCTCCCTGCTCCCTCTCCTTATACTGGTCCCACAGGAGGTCTTACAGAGCGTCGTGAGCCTGAGTCTCGTCCTGCGTCGCCTGTTCGTCCTGCTCGCACTGGTAGTCGTGTCCGTCGTGAGCGTCCTCCTCCTGTCCCAGGCACTCACTACATGACTCTGCGTCCCTCTACTGCTCCTCGGCGTGTCCCTCTACCGTCTCCTCTTGCGTCCTCTTTGCCTGCCGTTCCGGACCCTGAGTCTGACCGGTATCGCGCTGAGCACCCTACAGTCACGCGTCTCCTTGCTACTGTTGTCACTGACCCCACCTTTGAGTCCTCGGCTGCGTCTGCTCTGGTCGCTGAGTTGGTTGACTTTGCTGCTGCCTGTCGTCTAGACTACGCTGCTAGCCTTGTCGCTGAGTCAGAGTCTGCGTCTGTCTGTCCTCCGTCCGTCGGGGGTGAGTGTGCTCTTGGCACGGACGTCCTTGAGGACAGGCAGGAGGACTTTGACTCTCTTGCGACTGCTGTACCTCATCTCGTGGCCTGGTTGCTTGCCCCTGAGGGAGACCCGGATGCAGTAGACATCCCCACTCCGCGCACTTACGCAGAGGCGATCTCGGGTCCCTACTCCTCTCAGTGGCAGACAGCCATGGACGCAGAGATGGCATCCTGGAAGTCCACAGGCACCTACGTCGACGAGGTTCCCCCTCCTGGGGCGAACATCGTCGATGGCATGTGGATTTTCAGGGTGAAGCGGCCGCCAGGTTCTCCGCCTGTCTTCAAGGCTCGTTACGTTGCTAGAGGCTTCAGTCAGCGTCAGGGGGTCGACTTCTTCCAGACCTTCTCCTCCACCCCGAAGATGACCACTCTTCGGGTTCTGCTGCACGTTGCTGCTCAGCGTGACTACGAGCTTCACTCTCTTGACTTCAGCACAGCGTTCCTGCAGGGCAGCCTGCACGAGGAGATCTGGCTGCGCCGCCCACCTGGCTTTACTGGGTCGTTTCCCCCTGGTACCCAGTGGAGCCTCCGCCGGCCAGTCTACGGTCTCCGCCAGGCGCCACGTGAGTGGCACGACACACTGAGGACTACTCTTGCGGCTCTTGGGTTCGCGCCGTCTACTGCTGACCCGTCGCTGTTTCTGCGCACAGACACGTCGCTGCCGCCGTTCTACATCCTCGTGTACGTCGACGACTTGGTCTTTGCTACTGCTGACACTGAGGCACTCGCTCGTGTGAAGTCGGAGCTGCAGAAGAGACACACCTGCACTGACCTGGGTGAACTGCGTAGCTACCTTGGCTTGCAGATCACCCGGGACAGAGCTCGCCGCACCATCACCCTGACTCAGTCACACATGGTGCAGCAGGTCCTTCAGCGCTTCGGCTTCCAGTTCTCCTCACCACAGGCCACACCTCTGGCTACCAGCCACTCACTCTCAGCTCCACCTTCGGACGAGTCCGTAGAGCCGAGTGGCCCGTACCCAGAGCTTGTAGGCTGCCTCATGTACCTGATGACTTGCACGCGACCTGACCTCGCGTACCCTCTTAGCATCCTTGCTCGTTACGTTGCGCCTGGGAGACACAGGCGAGAGCACTGGGAGGCTGCTAAGAGGGTGCTGCGTTACCTGTGCAGTACATCAGGCATGGGGCTGGTGCTTGGAGGACGCGACAGAGTTGTCCTCACTGGTCACTCGGACGCCTCTTGGGTGGACGACCTGGCTACGCAGCGGTCGTCACAGGGTTACACCTTCAGCCTTGGCTCTGGTTCTGTCTCGTGGCGGTCCACCCGCTCTTCCTCTGTTCTCGGCTCTAGTTGTGAGGCTGAGATCTACGCCACAGCCATGGCTGCACAGGAGTTACGCTGGCTCACCTACCTGCTGACTGACTTGGGAGAGCGGCCTAGTTCTCCTCCAGTTCTGTACGGTGACAACAAGGCGGCTCTTGCCTTGTGTCAGGAGCACAGACTGGAGCACAGGACGAAGCACATTGCTCTTCGCTACTTTCTTGCTCGAGAGCTTCAGCAGCGCGGTCAGCTTCGGCTTGTGTACGTGGACTCGAAGGCCAACACTGCTGATATCTTCACCAAGGCGCTCCCGCCTAGTGATCATCAGCGGCACTGTACTTCTTTAGGCCTTGTGTCCACGTTTCCTCACTTGCTCACTGCTTGACATTCTTTGTACTGTACTTTATATATATCTTGTTGCTTGCTTGCTAGGTTTTGATCACTATGTTGCTTGTCTTGTACTATATCTAGCACTGCATGTGAACTGGCCTTGTGGCCTTTACTTGTGCTCGGAGTGTGGTGACGTTGTGATCCACCCTGGGCTTTGCTTTGCTTTGCTGGACTGGTCTTGTGACCCTTTGTTCTCCCCCACTTTGCCTATGGGGGTGTGTTAAACTGTATTATGCTTGTAGGCTGTAGTGGGGTAGCCAATATGGGGTACAACCCCAACTAGGGTTTCATATTTGTACCCAAACTTCTGCTAGTTCAATCATTCTTGCCTAGTGATTCTGACACCTCCGCCTCCCCAACCACCTCCACCACCACCCCCCCCGCCGCCACCACCACCACCCTTGCCCCCCTTGCCCTTGCCGCTGCGGCGCTTCCCACTAGGAGCAGAAGCAGCACCGACCTCCTCAGCACCAAGGAAGTCGACAGCAGCGGCAGAGGCAACAGAGGGGGCGAGGGGGGAGGGGGAGCACCCCTCAAAGAAGGGCGTGCGAGGGGTGCCACGGGTAGCACCTACAGCAACAATGTTCGCTTCAGCTGCAAGAAGGTGCTTCCCTAGCAGGTCGATAGTGAGGTCTGTAGGGGGGAGAACGAGAAGGGTGTCCCTATGAAGTGACTGCACTAAGAGACTCAGGGAGGCGTGTCACTATAAAGTGGAGAGTGATATAGATCGGGGGCTTGTTCTTGGGCAGGAACTCGGCAGGGAGGGCAGGACTGTAATGAGCGTCCGTAGCGCGAAGGTGGGAAAGGAGATCATCTACAGTGGCGAAGGAGGACAGGTCAGGGAAAAGGTAGGGCAGGAAAAGGCGGGTAAGCGCTGCAGTGGCAGGGGAAGAGTTGCGGGCAACTCCAGCGTCGTAGAGGGTCTTAGCAGTTTTCCCGTGGTCAAAATGCTCGCATTCAGCTACCGGCAGGTGGTTGCGAATGGCTAGGCGAGCAGCAGCATCGCGGGTAAGCCATTGTGAGCGAGTCGTCGCGTCAGCTGAGGCTGGTGGGGCAGTGGAGGCACCAGTCGCTAGGTCATAGAGCGAAACACCGTCCCTAGCGTCGATCAGTAGGTACAGCTGCAGGTCCTGGAGCCAGGTGTCGAATTTGACTGGGCGACCGTCAGGATCAAACGAGAGAATATGCAGAATGGCCATAGTGTAGCAGCGTAGAGGCAGCACAAGGACAGGGCGCAGGCTGCAAGGGCGTTGCGCGTGGCTGCAAGGGCGGCGCAAGGGGCAGGGCAGAGGCAGCGCGAGGGCTGCAGGGGCTGGGCGCAGGCGGCAAGGGCGGCGCACGAGGTGGGGCAGGGGCAGCGCGAGGGCTGCGGAAGCTGCGCGCGGGGCAGCAAGGGCGTGCGCACGGGGCAGGGAAGCGGTGCGCGGGGCTGCCGGGGCTTAGCGCGGGGCAGGAAGAGCGGCGCGCGGCCTGCTAGGGCGGCGTGCGGGGCTGCTAGGGGCCGCGAGGGGCAGGGAAGCGCAGCACGCGGGCTGCTGGGGTGGCGCGCGGGGCTGCTAAGGGGCCGCGAGGGGCAGGTGAGGCAGTGCGCGACCTGCTGGGGTGGCGCGCGGGGCTGCTAAGGGGCCGCGAGAGGCAGGCGAGGCAGCGCGAGGGCTGCAGGGGCGGCGCGCGGGGCTGCTAAGGGGTCGCGAGGGCAGACGGGGCAGCGCGCGGGCTGCTGGGGCGACGCGCGGGGCTGCAGAGGGCTGCGCGCGGGCGGCTAAGGCGACGCGCGGGACAGCAGAGGGCAGCGCGCGTGCTGCAGGAAAAGTGACGCACGGGCTGCAGGGGCGGCGCGTGCGGGCGGTACAGGGCAGGGTAGGTCGTGGGGTAGCGCGGTAACCGGTGGGCCCGAAAAAAAAAGCCGAACCTACATACCTACTCCTCTGATAGCATGTCAGAGTCTAGACTAGGAATGATGTGAGACTAGAAACAGTTGGGATACAAATAGGAACCCTAGAAAGTTGTACCCCATGTAAGCTACCCCACTACAGCCTACAACCAACAAAGTCTATTATAACTTAACATTCTCGACCAAACAGCAACAGCGACAGCTCTTTCTGCTCCTCAAAAGCCCATCTCGCCCGCCTTTGTGTACTGTACTCTCTACGTGGCCGAATTTAGATGGCTTCTACAGCTGGCACATTTATGAGGGTGTCAGAACATTGTGTTGTGTAGGCTGTAGTGGGGTAGCCTATATGGGGTACAACCCAGTTTAGGGTTAGTACTTGTACCAAACTGTTGCATAGTTCATCATTCCTGCCTGTTCATTCTGACATGGTATCAGAGCAGGTCCTGTTCCAGGACCGTTCTTGCTAGGGCCCACTGATCGTATTCCGCCCGACACGCTGCCCCACCACACGCGGATGCCCTGCCCCTGCCCTGCGTTGCGCCGCCTCACGAACGCCCAACCCTGCCTTGCGTTGCGTCGCGCTTCCCGCGCACGCCCTGCCCCACCCTACCCCCCCCCCCCCCCCCCCCCCCCCCCGTGCACGCCCTGCCCTGACGTGCATCGCGCTGTCCGCGCACGCTCTTCCCTGCGTCGCGCGCCCCGTGAACGCCCTGCCCTTGCTGCCCGTCGCGTCGTGCGCCCTTGCTGCCCGTCGCGTCGCGTCGCCCGTGCGGACTGCCCCAGCCCGTCGCGTCGCCCGTACGCCCTGCCCTGCCCGTCGCGTCGCCCGTGCGGGCTGCCCCAGCCCGTCGCGTCTCCCGTCCGCCCTGCCCCTGCCTGTCGCATCGCCCGTGCACTCAGCTGTGCTCTGTCCCGGGTGATCTGCAAGCCAAGGTAGCTGCGCAGCTCACCCAGGTCAGTGCAGGCTTGTCTCTTCTGCAGCTCTGACTTCACAAGGGCCAGCACCTCAGTGTCAGCAGTGGCAAAGACCAAGTCGTCGACGTACACGAGGATGTAGAACGGCGGCAGCGAAGTGTCGGTGCGAAGAAACAGCGACGAGTCAGCAGTGGAAGGAGAAAACCCAAGAGCCGCAAGTGTCGTCCTCAGTGTGTCGTGCCACTCACGAGGCGCCTGGCGGAGACTGTAGACTGGCCGCCGGAGGCTCCACTGGGTACTAGGAGGGAACGACCCTGAGAAGTCAGGTGGGCGGCGCAGCCAGATCTCCTCGTGCAGGCTGCCCTGTAAGAACGCTGTGCTGAAGTCAAGAGAGTGAAGCTTGTAGTCACGCTGAGCGGCAACGTGCAGCAGCACCCGAAGAGTGGTCATCTTCGGGGTAGGGGAGAAGGTCTTGAAGAAGTCAACTCCCTGTCGCTATCTGAAGCCTCGTGCAACGTAACGAGCCTTGAAGACAGGCAGAGAACCCGGCGGCCGCTTCACCCTGAAAATCCACATGCCATCGACTATGTTCGCCCCAGGAGGGGGAACCTCGTCGACGTAGGTGCCTATGGACTTCCAGGATGCCGTCTCTGCGTCCATGGCTGTCTGCCACTGAGAGGAGTAGGGACCCGAAATCGCCTCTGCGTAAGAGCACGGGGTCGGGATGTCAAGTGCATCCGGGTCTCCCTCAGGCGCAAGCAGCCAGGCCACGAGATGAGGTACAGCAGCCGCAAGACAGTCAACAGCAGCCGCAAGACACTCAAAGTTCTCCGGCCTGTCCTTAAGGACGTCCGTGCCAAGAGCACACTCACCCCCGACGGACGGAGGATAGACAGACTCAGACTCAGCAACAAGACTGGCGGCGTAGTCTAGACGACAGGCAGCAGCAAAGTCGACAAGCTCAGCAACTAAGGCAGATGCAGCAGTGGACTCAAACAACGGGTCAGTGATAACAATAGCCTGAAGACGCGTGACTGTGAGGCTGGCAACACGAACGCAGTCAGACTCAGGGTCAGGAATCTCAGGAAGAGAGGACGTAGGAGGAGACGGCAGAGGGATGCGATGTAGAGCAGAGGAAGGACGAAGTGCCATAGTGTGAGTGCCTGGCGCTGGAGGAGGACACGGACGCGGGACACGATGAGTGGTGCGACAGCGCGAACAGGGGAGACAGGACGAGACGCAGGCTCACGACGCTCTGTAAGGGAGACCGGCTGCTCAGTGTAACGAGACGGGGCAGGCAGCGGCGAGCCAGGAGGAAGGGCAGTGGACGAAGGAAGACTAAGAACCTGGCGGAGCACCGACTCGGGCGGAAGCTCAGACAGCTGCGGCGGCGGCTCGAAGAACGGTCGCTGCTGCACAGGGCCTCCAGTTCCAGTACCTCCAGCGCCAGCACCGCCAGCTCCAGTCGTGCCAACTTCAGCGCCTCTAGCTCCAGCGCCTCCAGCTCCAGTGTCTTCTGCTCCAGCGCCTCCAGCTCCAGTCTCCCTGGCTCCAGCGCCTCCAGCTCCAGTACCTCCAGCTCCAATGTCTTTAGCTCCAGCGCCTCCAGCTCCAGTGCCCCCAGCTCCAGTAGCTCTGCGCCGGAGGCGAGTGCGCTGAGCTAGCCACTCGCGCAGCTGCTGTGGTGAGAGGGGCTCCTGCTGGGGAGGCCGCTGAGTTGAGGCACCTAGAAGACGACCAGTAGACCCTGCTCCACCAGGCTCAGCACCCCCAGGCTCAGCACCCCTAGGCTCAGCACACCCAGCAGCAGCACCCCCAGGCTCAGCACCCCCAGGCTCAACACCCCCAAGCTAAACACCCCCAGGCGCAGCACCCCCAAGCTCAGCACCCCCAGGCGCATCACCCCCAGGCGGAACACCCCCAAGCTCAGCACCGACAGACTCAGCACCCCCAGGCTCAGCACCCCAAGGCTCAGCACCCCCAGGCTCAGCACCCCCAGGCTCAGCACCCCTAGGCTCAGCACCCCCAGGCTCAGCACTCCGAGCAGCACCACCTCCAGTAGCTTGTTATCATCACCTACACCCAAAACGTTAATAGAGCTATGTTATGAATTTATAAAATGTTACAACGAAACAATTTCCTAATAGTGCGTTATACAGTGCATTGTTTTGGTGTCGGGTAGTTTAGGTTGCACATTCCAACAGACTAAAACGCATATAGGGCAAATGATACAAACACCAAGTTAAACCAACAATTACAAAGTCGAAGACAAACGCAAAAAACAGAGCATAAATAATAGTGATGAATCAAGACCCGTGCACCAGCTGGACAAGGGCAAGCCTGCGGGTGAAGGCAATCAGGGTTTCTGCTGTTGCACTCGTTGTTAACCTCTAGCAATGGGTAATCACTGAAATCGTTGGGGCGACAACATTCGCCGGTCCATGCGACATAGCTTCAACAATCTCCAGAATCGGCACATGGCATACACGCATTTAAAACACACACGAAAGATGTGGTTAGACGTGAAATACGAGCATGCATCAGAATTCTTCGATACGGTAATACCTGTGAAGATGTCCCGCGACGTGGCGCTGGCAACCCGCAATATCAGAGAGTAAGTCTTCACTGCACAACCCGGGCATGACCACAACGTCAGTAGCAACCGGACTCTGCACAACATAAGGCATGAAATTTGCGCGAAACCCACGCCCTTTTCGCTGGAAAAACGAACCTGACGATGACGAAGCCCGCAACGATGGGTGCATGCCGCATCGTGCGCCAAAAGCGGACAGTCAGGATGATCTGCGAGGATGGGCGGCATAGACAAAGGAAATAGAGCAACGGGAGGGGCGGAGTATTAGTAATGCGGCTGAATGAGAAACGATGGGCTTGGTGCAGAATGACATGATGCCATGAGATTGGTTTGGGTGGGAAGCACTGTTGGGCTAAAAAGCCCTTAGGACCTTTGCAAGGGTAGAACCCTAGGTAAGAACAATGTGGGTGCGGAAGCGTTTAATGATAAAGGTTGAACCACCTTGCGCTGGTATATGAGGGCAAAGTGAATTGATTAAAACAAGGAGATACAAGGTTTTATAAGAGTACAAGGAATATGAAGAGATATAGCCAATAACTGTTTGCTAGTTAGCCTTCCTTGGTGGCTGAGCAGAGTGCGATATATTCTGCTTCGGCTGAAGAGAGGGCGATTAGTTCCTGTTTGCTCGACTGCCACGAGATAGGCCCGATAGGCTCGAAGCGGTAGATGTAGCCGGTGCGTGGGCGCCTGTTGTCGGAATCGCCGGCGTGGTCAGCGTCGACGTAGCCAATCAACTTAGGTGGCGTGGTTCCGGTCTTATGATAAGTTAGGTCTGTCAAACTTATACACTATAGTCTGTGTAGGCTGTAGTGGGGTAGCTCATATGGGGTACAACATTCTAGGGTTTGGTACTTGTACTCCTCATGCTGCTCAATGCATTCATTCTCGTTCCAATTGTCACATGGTATAGAGCAGGTTCCCTCGTGGGAACTGTTCCTAGGGCCCACCGTAAGATTTTTTTTCCTGCCCGGAGCGCGCTCCGCCCCTGCCCGAGTCGCGCTCCCCTCCCCTCGCTTCCCTTAGCGGCCCCGTCGCGCCGCGCTTCCGGCCCCGGCGCCGCCTCTGCTGGCCCCGGCGCCCCCCTGTCGCGACCCCGCGGCCCCACCCTCGCGTCGCCCTGCGCGGCGTCGTTACAGCCGCCCGCGACCCCGACGCCGCACGTCGCGACCCCGTCGCCCTTCGCGCCGCCCGCGACCTCGTCGCCGCGGCCGCCTGCGACCCTACCGCTGCAGCCGCCCGCGACCCTGTCGCCGCAGCTGCCCGCGACCCTGCCGTCGCCGCCGCCCGCGACCCTGCTGTCGCAGCCGCCCGCGACCCTACCGTCGCCGCCGCCCGCGACCCTGCAGTCGCAGCCGCCTGCGACCTCGTCGCCGCGGCCGCCTGCCCTCCCGTCGCCGCAGCCGCGCGCGACTCCTGTGGTCGCAGCCGCCCGCGACCCCCCGTCGCCCCACCCGTGCGACCCCACCGCCGCCCTTTGCGGCCCCTTCGCCATCCCTTCGCGGCCCCGCCGAGCAGCCGCGCCGCCGAGACGCCGCCGCCGCCGAGCCGCCGAGCCGTCGAGCCGCCGAGCCGCCGAGCCGTCGTTGCCGCCGAGTTGCCGAGCCGTCGAGCCGCCACTGCCGCCGTGCTGCCGAGCCGCCGAGACGCCGGTGCCGACGAGCTGCCGAGCCGCTGAGCCGCCGAGCCGCCGTTCCTGCCGTCCCGGCCCTGTTCCTGCCGACGCGCCTCGGTCCTTCTCGCCTGCCCGGTAAGAGCAGCGCCTCCACCACTGCTCTGCCCTAGCCTGCTGCTCTCACTGCTAGTCTACTGCTGTCATGGCTTCCCCCAGTGTCCTCACTTTTGACGCTGAGGGTCGGGCCATTGACTTTGACGTCTGGGTAGATGACCTGCAGCTTTTCCTACTGAGCGACAGAGCAGACGGCCTCTCCCTTTTTGACCTCACCTCTGGTGCCTCTCCTGCCCCTGCTGCTGATGCTGACCCCACTGTTCGCTCCCAGTGGGCCACACGCGATGCTGCTGCCCGCCTTGCTGTGCGCCGCCACTTGCCGACCTCTGAGCGTGCGCACTTTAGCCAGTACAAGAGTGCTAAGACCTTGTACGACGCTGTAGTTGCGCGCTACTCTTCCCCTGCCACTGCTGCGCTTAGCCGCCTTATCCTACCGTACCTCTTCCCTGACCTCGCCGCTTTTCCCACTGTCGCTGACCTCATTACGCACCTTCGCACTAGTGACACTCGCTACCGCGCTGCGCTTCCTGCTGAGTTCTGCGCCAAGAACCCCCCCCCCCCATGTACATCACCCTCTACTACATAGTCACCCGGCTCCCTGACACCCTTCGCCCGGTTAGGGACCACTTCCTCTCTGTTTGCCCCACCACCCTCACCGTTGACCTCCTCGAGGAGCGCCTGCTCGCGGCAGAGAAGAGCATAGTCGCAGTAGGTGCCTCTCGTGGTGACCCTCGTACCCCTGTCTTTGAGGGGTGCTCCCCCTCTCCCCTCTTGCCCTCTGTTGCCTCTGCTGCTGCGGCCGACCTCGTTGGTCTTGAGTCGGTCGCTGCGGCGTCTGCCCCTAGCGGGAGACGCCGCCCTGGCAAGGGCAAGGGGGGCAAGGGTGCTGGAGGGGCTGGAGGGGGCGGTGGAGGCGGAGGTGGAGGTGGTGGAGGGGGTGGGGGTGGCGGTGGGGGTGGTGGCGGGGGTGGGGGCGTCGGTGGCGGGACTGGAGGTGGAGGTGGAGGCGGCGGTGGCGGTGGGAGCGGAGGTGGCGGAGGTGGCGGTAGTGGAGGAGGTAGCGGCGGAGGCGGCGGAGCTGGTCGGGGTGGCGCTGCGCAGAGGGGTGGCTCCGGTGGTGGTGCGCGCCAGCAGCAGCAGCAGCAGCAGCGTACCCGTGAGACCCCTTCCCCCCAGCAGCTTCGTGAGTGGTACGCTGCTCGTCAGCGGGGTGGGGGTGCTGGCCCCTGCACCTACGTTCTCCGTACCGGCGACCGGGCGGGTGAGCAGTGTGGAGGCCCGCACCCCACCCAGCGCTGCTTCGGTCGGCTGACAGACGCGTGGCGCCACCAGTTCCCCGACGCTACGGAGATCCCTCGCTGGGGCGAGCTGTCTAGGGCGGGTGTTGCAATCTATGATCTTGACTTTGATGCTATTCTTGCTGCCATGTATGCTGTGACTATTAGTGATGAGGGTGACTGTTACCGGTGTTTCCCGCCTGACCCAGGCATAGAGGCTGCTGCGCTAGGTACTTGTGAGGCTGCTGCTCTAGGTGCCAGTGCGTCTGCTGCCCCAGGTGCCGGTGAGTTTGCGCTCTCAGGTGCTGCGTCGCCCCCGGACACCCACACCTTCACCCTTGACTCGGGTGCTTCCCGCTCCTTCTTTCGAGACTGCACCACTCTCACATCACTCAGTCGGCCTGTTGCGGTCTCCCTAGCGGACCCCTCTGGGGGTCCTGTCCTTGCTCACTACTCCACTGTCCTACCGTGTCCAGCGGTCCCGTCTGGCTCCCTGTCGGGTCTCTACCTCCCCTCGTTCTCTACGAACTTGGTGGCGGGTGCTGACCTCCAGGATGCAGGAGTTGACCAGTTCACCCCTGCGCGTCAGCGGGTGACCCACTGCACTTGTGCGGACACGGGCCGCCACTTGGCCACGTTTGCTCGTCGGCCAGGGTCGAGCCTGTACACACTGACTACTGAGTCTTCCCCAGTCACTGAGTCTGCTCAGGTAGCCGCGTCGGGTCAGGTGTTTGCTGCGGCGTCCAGGTCTGGTCCTGAGTCTGCCCCCTGCTCGTGTCGTCTCCTGTCTCACCGGACTCTCCTCTGGCACCACCGTCTTGGTCACCCCTCCCTGCCTCGCCTTCGAGGCATGGCTTCCCGTCTTCTTGTTTCTGGTCTCCCCCGGTCCCTCCCTCCTCTTCCTCCGGGGCCTGCCCCCACCTGCGTTCCCTGCGTCGAGGGGCGGCAGCGCGCTGCTCCTCACTCCTCCGAGTTTCCTCCGACAGAGGCTCCGCTGCAGACGCTTCACATGGACGTGTGGGGCCCAGCCCGCGTCCGTGGGCAGGGTCAGGAGCGCTACTTCCTGCTGGTGGTTGACGACTACTCGCGTTACACCGCAGTCTTCCCCTTGCGCAGCAAGGGTGACGTCACTGAGGTGTTGATCGCCTAGATCCGCGCGGCTCGTCTCCAGCTCCAGGAGAGTTTCGGCTCCGACTTTCCTGTTCGGCGTCTGCACTCCGACCGAGGCGGAGAGTTCTCCTCTGACCTTCTGCAGACCTTCTGTCGCACACGAGGCATCCGCCAGACCTTCACGCTTCCGGACTCTCCGCAGCAGAATGGGATTGCTGAGCGCCGCATCGGCATGGTCATGGACGTCGCTCGTACGTCCATGATCCATGCGGCTGCTCCCCATTTTCTGTGGCCGTTTGCGGTTCGGTACGCGGCGCATCAGCTCAACCTTCACCCCCGGGTCTCCATGCCGGAGACCTCCCCTGCTTTGCTGTGGACGGGGAAGGTTGGTGATGCGTCGCGTTTTCGGGTCTGGGGATCTAGGGCGTTTGTCCGCGACTTGTCTGCGGACAAGCTGTCCTCTCGTGCTGTTCCCTGCGTCTTCCTTGGCTTTCCCCCTGACGCGCCAGGCTGGCAGTTCTACCACCCCACCTCGCGCCGTGTCTTCGCGTCCCAGGACGTCACCTTTGACGAGTCGGTTCCCTACTACCGTCTCTTCCCCTACCGCACTGCGTCCCTCCCTCCCCCGCCGCTCTTCCTTACACCAGGCCCCCCTCCGGTAGACCCCCTCCCCCCTCAGGGTCCTGCTCCCTCAGGTGTGTCCCAGGTAGATGCAGTTGAGCCAGTCGAGGTAGCTGTTGACTCTGGTACTGCTGGTGGTGCTGAGCCTGGGGGTGCTGGGTCTGGGGGTGCTGCGACTGGGGGTGCTGGGTCTGGGGGTGCTGGGTCTGGGGGTGCTGAGCCTGGGGGTGCTGAGCCTGGGGGTGCTGAGCCTGGGGGTGCTGCGCCTGGGGGTGCTGCGCCTGGGGGTGCTGCGCCTGGGGGTGCTGAGCCTGGGGGTGCTGAGTCTCGGAGTGCGGAGCCTGAGAGTGCTGGACCTGCTCGTCCGGCGTCTGGTGGTGCTGAGCCTGGCGGTTCCTCCGGTGCTTCGTCCCGGCGGGAGCTGCTCTCTCCACAGGAGCTGCGTGAGTGGTTCGCCCGGCGCTGGCGACGTGCTGCTGGAGCTGGTGGTGCTGCAGGAGCTGGGGGTTCTACTGCTGCTGAGAGTGCTGGTGCCGAGGGTCCCAGAGGTGCTCGTACCGAGTGTACTGGAGCTGCTGACCCTACGAGTGCTCCTCCTGCTGGAGCTGGTGGTGCTGCTGGTGTTGCTGGCGCTGGAGCTGCTGGTGCTGCTGGAGCTGCTGGTGCTGCTGGTGCTGCTGGTGCTGCTGGTGCTACTGGCGTTGGTGCTGCTGGAGCTCCTGGAGCTGGAGCTGCTGCGTCTTCGGGTGGTCCGGCTGGAGCTGGAGCTACTGGGGGTGTTGGCGCTGGGGGTGCTCCTGGCGCTGGTGCTGCTGGGGGTGCTGGAGTTGGAGCTGCTGGAGTTGCGGGTCTTCCTGGTGCTGGTGCTCCCGCTGGGGGCGCTAGTGCTGTTCCTGCTGGCACTGGTGGAGCTGCGCGGCCGCGGCCGTACTTCGTTCCGCTCCTTGAGCAGGTTCTTGGTCTTCCGTCCTCTCTTGGTCCTGCTCCTGCCTTAGAGTGTCCGCCTCCTGTCCAGTCTGAGTCACAGTTACAGCCACCTTCCCCGCTTCCTTCTCCTTCTCCCTACACTGGTCCTACTGGAGGTCTTGCTGAGCGTCGTGAGCCTGCGTCTCGCCCTGCGTCGCCTGTCCGTGCTGCTCGCACTAGTGGTCGTGGTTCGCGTCAGCGTCCTCCCCCTGTCCCCGGCACGCACCGGATGTCTCTGCGTCCTTCCACTGCTCCGCTGCGTGCCCCTTTGCCCTCTCCTCCAGCGTCCTCTCTTCCTGAGCTTCCTGACCCGGAGTCGGACTCCCTTCGTGCTGCGCGTCCTACTGTCACGCGTCTCCTTGCTACTGTCGTCACTGACCCTTCCTTTGAGTCTACTGCTGCGTCTGCCCTAGTTGCTGAGCTTGTCAACTTCACTGCTCGCTGTCGCCTAGACTACGCTACCAGTCTCGTCGCTGAGTCTGAGTCTGTCTGTCCTCCGTCCGTCGGGGGTGAGTGTGCTCTTGGCACGGACGTCCTTGAGGACAGGCAGGAGGAGTTCCAGTGCTTGGCTGCTGTTTCACCTCATCTCGTGTCCATGCTGCTTGCCCCTGAGGGAGACCCGGATGCACTTGACATCCCGACTCCGCGCTCTTACGCGGAGGCGATAGAGGGTCCCTACTCCTCTCAGTGGCAGACAGCCATGGACGCAGAGATGGCTTCCTGGAAGTCCACAGGCACCTACGTTGACGAGGTTCCCCCGCCTGGGGCGAACATCGTCAGTGGCATGTGGATTTTCAGGGTGAAGCGGCCGCCGGGTTCTCCGCCTGTCTTCAAGGCGCGTTACGTGGCTCGTGGTTTCAGTCAGCGGCAGGGAGTTGACTACTTTCAGACTTTCTCCCCCACCCCGAAGATGACCACTCTTCGGGTACTGCTGCACATAGCTGCTCACCGAGACTACGAGCTGCACTCTCTTGACTTCAGCACTGCTTTCTTGCAGGGCAGCCTTCACGAGGAGATCTGGCTGCGCCGCCCACCTGGCTTCACTGGGACTTTTCCTCCTGGCACCCAGTGGAGCCTCCGGCGGCCAGTCTACGGTCTCCGCCAGGCGCCTCGTGAGTGGCACGACACACTGAGGACTACACTTGCGGCCCTTGGGTTTGCTCCTTCTACTGCCGACCCGTCGCTGTTTCTGCGCACCGACACTTCTTTGCCGCCGTTCTACATCCTCGTGTACGTCGACGACCTGGTCTTTGCTACAGCTGACACTGCTGGACTTGCCTACGTGAAGTCCGAGCTGCAGAAGAGACACACGTGCACAGACCTGGGTGAACTGCGCAGCTACCTTGGCTTGCAGATCACCAGGGACAGAGCACAGCGCACCATTACCCTGACTCAGTCACATATGGTGCAGCAGGTCCTTCAGCGCTTCGGCTTCACGTACTCCTCGCCTCAGGCCACTCCTCTGCCTACGCGCCACTCGCTCTCAGCTCTGCCTTCGGATGAGTCCGTAGAGTCGAGTGGCCCGTACCCAGAGCTTGTCGGCTGCCTCATGTACCTGATGACCTGCACTCGACCTGACCTTGCATACCCTCTTAGCATTCTGGCACGCTTTGTTGCTCCTGGGAGACACAGACCAGAGCACATGGCTGCAGCGAAGAGGGTGTTGCGCTACTTGTGCAGTACGTCGGGCATGGGGCTTGTGCTTGGAGGGCATAGTTCAGTGGTCCTCACTGGTCACGCAGACGCTTCTTGGGCTGACGACCAGGCTACGCAGCAGTCGTCACAGGGTTACACCTTCAGCCTTGGTTCCGGCTCTGTTTCTTGGCGGTCTACCCGCTCGTCTTCTGTTCTCGCCTCCAGTTGTGAGGCTGAGATCTACGCAGGGGCCATGGCTGCACAGGAGCTACGCTGGCTCACCTACCTGCTGACTGACCTGGGAGAGCCGCCTCGTTCTCCTCCAGTGCTGTACGTAGACAACAAGGCCATGCTGGCCTTGTGTCATGAGCACAGACTGGAGCACAGAACGAAGCACATCGCTCTCCGCTACTTTCTTGCTCATGAGCTGCAGCAGCGTGGTCAGCTGCGCCTTGCTTACGTGGCCTCTGAGGCCAACACTGCTGATATCTTCACTAAGGCACTCGCGCCTTGTGATCATCAGCGCTTCTGCACTCTGTTAGGTCTTGTACCTACCTTGCCTCACTTGCTTACTTCTTGACCTTGCTTGTACTGTTACATATATATACCTGCCTGTTTAGCTTTATATATATGTGACCTTGCATGTGAACTGGCCTTGTGGCCTTGAACTTGTGCTCAGACTGTGTGGTGACGTTGTGATCCACCCTGAGCTTGTTTTGCCTTACTTTGCTTGACTGGTCTTGTGACCCCTTGTTCTCCCCCACTTTGCCTATGGGGGTGTGTCAAACTTATACACTATAGTCTGTGTAGGCTGTAGTGGGGTAGCTCATATGGGGTACAACATTCTAGGGTTTGGTACTTGTACTCCTCATGCTGCTCAATGCATTCATTCTCGTTCCAATTGTCACAAGGTAGACCGATCGTCGGGGTGCTGACGAGGTAGTGAAGTGCGCGGTCGAGCTCCGCCATGTGCTCTGCTTCGGGTTTCTTGAGGTAGGTGGCGAGCTGGCTTGCCGAATACGATAGGTCTGGTCGGCAGGTGACAGCTGCGAATAGCAGGCAGCCCAGCTTATGCGTATGCCGGGTAGTCGCGTATGCCGGCGGGCTTGAGTAGTACAGAGGTTTCCTTGGAGTTTCCGGCGGTGTAGCGGTATGGCGTGGAGATGGTAGTTGGTGTAAGTCCAAAGCGTTTTGCGATGGTGTCGGCGTATTTTGCAGCGCTGAGGTAGATTGCGTTCTCCTCCTCTTGGATTTTGAGGCCGTAAGCGTGAGGCCGTGAGCGTGAGGTATTGCGTCACGGTAGACGAGACCGTGAGCGTGAGGTCTTGTTGCAGCTCCCCTTCGAACCAGGTCATAACGTCGTCGGTCGAGCCGATGTAGAGTAGATCATCTACGTAGACGATCAGCAAAATGTAGTCGGTGCCCTTTGTGAGTCGGTACATGCCCTGGTCGTGCGGTAGCTGGCGGAATCCGATGCGGATGAGGCGGGTGTGTAGGTACTACTGCCATAGTCTCGGGGCCTGTTTGATGCCGTACAGGGACTTCAGCAGTTGACACACTTTGTTAGGGTCTGCGTTAGTGCCGTGTGGCTGTTCGACGGAGATTTCTGCATCGACGGGCGCGTAGAGAAAGGCGTTAGCGACGTCGATTTGCCGAAGTTTCTTCCGCTTCATGGCGGCGATCGCGAGGAGAATTCGCAGTAAAGTGTGCCGGCTAATCGGCGCGAACGTTTCGGTGAAGTCCCGTCCGTGCTCCTGGTCAAATCCACGTACGACCCAGCACGCCTTAAACTTGTCGATAGTGCCGTATGCTTTGGTTTTCACACGGAAACCCCATTTTCCGGTGAGTACCGTTTTGTTGCGTGCCACGCCAATAGGAACGATTTTCCAGGTGTTGCGTTCTTCCAGCGCCTTTAACTCCCTGTCCATGGCTTCGCGCCATTTTTCTTTATGCTCCCCCCCCAGAGCCTGCTGAACCGTGGCAGGCTCCTTAGGTGGGGATGCTCCGTGGACCGCGGTGACAAGCCCCGGGATCTGCAGTCCACTCTGTGAGAGTCGGGGGAGATTTCTGTCCTCGGGATAAGCTGCTTCGTCGCCTTCTTCCGGATCAGGTACGAAGTTGGGTCCTACGCGTTCTACTTTGTTGGTGTTGACTTATGCGGGTGTAACGTAACCATTATCGGCGAGGTCGTAGTAGACTTCCGCGTTAATACTTTCGCGAGGATTTTCGTCGTCCATCGGGACATCGACCAAACAGTAAGGTAGAGTTTCGGCTTCTTCCGAGGCTCCGTCCACGTTCTGCTCGTCCCAGTCTGCCTCGTCAGCTGCCGAAGCGAAGGCTCGGTCACCGTGAAAGCCACTTGTGGGGTCTCGATGTTCATCCAGGTTGGCAAGGTATGTTGGCAGTGTGAGCCGCTCGTAGAAAATGACATCACGTGCTGCTACTGTTTCCTTTGAGTGAACGTCGAAAATCTTCCATGCGTTGTAATTCTTTTCGATGCCCAGGTGTAGCCCCCACTGTGCGCGTTGGGTGAATCGTCCGGCCCGTGCAGCTGGGGGTCGGTACTGTACCATGCAGCCGAAAACTCTCAACATTTTTGTGCTGCCCAATTTTCCTGTCCACAGCAGATGCGGTGATGCGTTGTTCGGAAGTGATGATGACGAGAGCAGGTTGTGCAGCATCACGGCATGGTCCATTGCGTCGGGCCACTGGTGGTTGGGTAGCCGCATGCCACGTAGCAGTTTGCGCATGGTGTTCTGGAGGGTCCTGTTCATTCTTTCTGCCACGCCTTGCTGTTGATGGGCGTAGGGAAGGGAGATGAGCCTTTTGATGCCTCGTTCTGCCAGGTACTGCTTGAATCGCTGTGACTGATATTCCCCTCCCCCGTCTGTTTGGAAGCTTTTCGGTTTTACTCCAGACTCTCGTTCTGCCGCTGGGAGCCAGGCAACGAAGGCTTCGAAGGCCATGTCGCAGCTAGGGAGATTGAAGTGCCAGACGTAACGTGTGGCGGCGTCGATGAACGTGATGACGTAGCTGTATGTTCCCTGTCCGGGTTCACGGTTGTATAGGATATCGCTATACACCTTCTCCAGGGGAGTGTATGCCGGTGCGCTCGGGTTGTGGTGAGAGACGAACGGCTGATGCGGTAAGTCGGCTTCAGGGCAGGTAAAGCACGTTCCTCGAACTCATTGAAGCTCTCTCCCGTCGTGCAGAAGTAACGAATCTTTATCGAGGACTCCAGCTCTGATTGTGTTGTTTAACGTTGTGTTGCTTGGGTGTCCCATTCGTGCGTGCCAGATGTCTTCGCTGGCGTGGTGTCCGGGTGAACGCCTGTACAGATCGGAGTTGGAATAAAAGCTAGCGGTGAAGTGTGGGCTTTGGTGAACTTCGCGTGGAGCGGGAGTTAGTTGTTGCGTAGGAGTTGGTGGTGTGTCGGTGATGACGGCCGGTGCTGTTGAAGGACCAGCGATTGGTGCCGGTGGTGCTTCTGTTGCTGTCGATGTTGTTTCTGCTGCTGTCGATGTTGTTTCTGCTGCTGCCGACGCTGTCTCTGCTGCTGCCGATGTTGTCTCTGCTGCTGCCGATGTTGTCTCTGCTGCTGCTGATGTTGTCTCTGCTGCTGCCGATGTTGTCTCTGCTGCTGCTGATGTTATCTGAATCGTTGCTAACGCTCTTGTTCGTTCTGCCTCAGGAATCGTGTTCGAGTACCAGAAGCCGCCGGGGCTGAAGTCGGGGTCAAGATCGGGTGGATGCGTCCAGGAGGTGAAGTTGACGATGGCGTCGCTGTCGGCGGTGCCTTGATCTGGAACGAAGTCGAGGACGAAGACGTTGTTCTTCAATACTGCTTTCCCAATGTACAATCCGCCCTTTCCGTGGTACAGCTTGAACTCTTGGGTGGTGCTGTCTGCTTCAAGATGAATGCCCTTCGCCATCAGTTGACTGACGCTTAGTAAGTTGTAGCCGAGTCCATCTGCAATCAAAAATTTTGACATTTGTAAGATGACGTTAGTTTCTTGTGACTGAAGTTGAACTATGCCTTGTCGTCGTGTGCGCAGGTTTTGGTTGTTGGCGACGGTGATGACAACTTCGCGTTGTAATTGATGTTCTTTCTGAACGAAGCGGCTGGAGGAACACATGTGTTGTCCGCAGCAACTGTCCAAGAACCAAGTGTCCTTTCCAGAAGGCTCGCTTTGGGCGATGGCTACGTACGTTGGGTTCGGTTCTAGTGACTCGCGGCGAGGAGTTCTCTCGTCGAACAACTCTTCTGGTGAGTAGTGTGGCGGTGACTCAGTGATGCGGTCCGTGATTCTTGTCATGCAGCTCACGATGTTTCTTGTCCCTTGTGCAGGTGATGTTGACGTCGTTGAAGATTGTGTTTTGATGGTGGGGTGAGCTTGTGTGGATGCCACTTGACTGCTTGAAGGCCGAAGTTGACGCTGAGGTGTCGTTGGCTGCTGCTGATTCGGGCAGTGTGTGCGAGGGTGTCCCGACGTCTTGCAGAGGTGGCAGAATGGAGGTACGTGACGTTGTGCTTGAGATTTGTTCTGCTGGTTGTTGTTGTTGTTGTAGCGTCGTTGAGTGTGAAAAGCGAATTCTGGTACTGACGTTCTCTTCTTGTGTCGTTCCTCGTGCAGGTCCATGTCTTGCTGTTCGGCGTGAATTTCGGCGCAGAGTGCTGCTTCGAAAATCTTCCCGTGGGTTCGAAGAAGGGCGCAGGTGGAATGCCAATGAGGACCAAGTCCAGCGATGATGACAGTGACGAAGGCTTCTTCTGATATTGCTCCTCCGCATCGAAGGAGTCTATCGCGCAGTCCGCGGCAGCGACTGATATATGCCATTCCCTTTTCGCCTGGTTTCATTTCAACTGTTGTCAGTTGTGCCATTAGCCGGCTTTGATTAACGTTGTCTGTTGCCTGATACAGGTTCTTCAGATGACTGTGTGCGAGCTCGGCGGAGTTGCCGTATCCTCGATAAGACCGAATGTTCTGCTGCTCGTTTGGCGAGATGTTTCGTAGCAGAATCGTGTACGCCATTAACGACTGGTACGTGTATTGCTGCTTGTCGTACTGCGTCCCGTGTGTTGGATATGGTAGGGACCCGTCGAAGTATCCGAGAATCTGCGCGCCTTCCATCATCAGCTCGAATTCGAAGGACCAGGTATAGAAGTCTTATCCGTCGAAGGGTGTCGATGTTTGCAGCTTTAACACGTGCCAAATCGCGACAATATCTGAATCGCATCTAACGTCTTCTCTTGTCCAGGCGCAGGTTGATTCGGCATGAAGCTGGTGGAGCCACGTTGAGGCTCGTACGGCGCAAAGGTAGGCTGCTGTTGGTTTCCCCGTGCGTATGATAAGCCATCAAGGCTCATAGATGTAACTCCGTCGTTGTTTTTGTTGTTGTTGCTTGACTGAGCAGGCGCTCCTTGCTGGTGTTGCTAGTAGAAGGCCATAAAGGAGAAGAATTTCTCCATCATGCTTGGGTCGAAGCCTGTCGGCTGGTTTGCAGTTGTTTCCGTAGACTCAGCGGCTGGTCTCGTTGCCGTTCCTCCCTCTGTTTGCAGGCCAGAGGCTGGAGGTGGAGTAGGAGTAGCGCCGGTGTTGCCACCAGAGATGTTCTTCTGTGTAGCCATATCTTCGGGTGTTGTAAAATTTTGAATAAGGTTGGAGTTCCCCTTGACTGCTCTCATACCATGTTGGGTTGAGAAAAGCCCTTAGGATCTTTGCAAGGGTAGAACTCTAGGTAAGAACAATGTAGTTGCGGAAGCGTTTAATGATAAAGGTTGAACCACCTTGCGCTGGTATGTGAGGGCAAAATGAATTGATTAAAACAAGGAGATACAAGTTTTTATAAGAGTACAAGGAATATGAAGAGATATAGCCAATAACTGTTTTGCTGTTGCGGTTCGATACAGTGACGACTCGGGCAACCGCTCAATAACGAGTCGGTTGTGTGTCCTTGCTGTCGCGCTGTATTTGTCGAGTCAAAGGTCAGCGACCTTTGACCTTCGCGTAACCTCCGGCTGTTACCATTTTGTCAACCTCCTCGGTTGACTCGCCGATGTTCCGTTGTAGTTCGCTTCTTTACGGTTCGATGTTTCAACACATCAGAAGCGCTTTAAATTACTTGTTTCCAACAAGCACAAGCACCTCTGAAACTGCCTCTTGCTCACTCATGTCAGAATATGATGGTTGTCTATCCTGTAGTAAGGTACTCTATAGCGAGTACAGCCCTTCTAGGGTTTGCTATATGTATCCCTATGCTTGTTAGTGAAAACCCTTCTTGCCTGTTTCTCATTCTTGCCTAGACTTTCTAACATGCTATCAGAGCAGGTCGACCCTCATGGGTCGATCCTGTAGGTGGTCCCACCCATTAGCTTCCGCTGCTACTCTGCGTGTCGCGCGCCCCGTGGTGCGCGACAGATTTTTCTTCCCGCCGTGCGCCCCGAGGCGCGTGGCAGTTTTCCCCCGTCGAAGCCCCCCCCCCCCCCCCCCCCCCCCCCCCGTCGCCCGTCGCGTCGCCTCGCGAAGCCACGCGCTGCCCCTCGCTGTCTCGTCGCGACGCTCTGGGGAGCCGCGCGCGACCCTTCTACCCCGTCGCGACGCCCTGGGGAGCCGCTCGCGACCCCGCTGCTTCGTCGCGGCGCCCTGGGGAGCCGCGCGCGGCCCCCGCTGCCCCGTCGAGGCGCCCTGGGGAGCCGCGCGCCCTCCCCCTGGCTGCTGCCCGCGCACCGCCCCCCCCCCCCCCCGCTGCTGCCTGTGTTAGGGTTTGGGGGTGGCGGATGTGGGGGTGGCGGGAATGGGGGTGACAGGTGAGTGCGCCATCCCCTGCTCCTCCTCCTCCTCCGTCTCCCACTGCTGCAGCTGCCGCTCAGGGGGGTGGATGTGTTGGAGCCGTCAGGAGGGGGGTGGCGTGTGAGCGTTGCTAGTGGTTCAACAGGGGGTGTGTGATAGGGGTGTGGGACAGTTGGGGGAGGTTGACAGGAGGTAGCCGGTGTGACGTCTGCAGCGCCAGTAGCCCGGGGGTTGAGTACTCCGGTAGCCCAGCGAGCCTGCTGCGCCAGTCGCCCGTGGGTCCGTTGCTCCTGCAGCTTAGTGCGGAGCCAGTTACTCCTGTAGTCCGGAGGTTGAGTGCTCCGGTAGCCACTGTGCGCGCCGTTCCTGTTGCCCGAGTGTCTGTCGCCGTGTAGTCCGGGGCTCTGCGCCTGGTAGCGACAGTGCTGCGCGCTTCTGTTGCGCGCGTATCTGCTGCTTCAGCCGTTGCCTCCCATCTTCTTGCTCCCACAGTTTCTCCTCCTCCTCACTTGCCCTCTGTGATAGCCTCTAGCTTTGCTTGTATTTGTGAACCTACTGCTCTGCCTGCTTGTTGTGTTGATTGTACCCCACTTTGACTATGGGGGTGTGTCAGAATGTGATGGTTGTCTAGCCTGCAGTGGGGTACTCTATAGCGAGTACAGCCCTTCTAGGGTTTGCTATATGTATCCCTATGCTTGTTAGTGAAAACCCTTCTTGCATTGTTTCTCATTCTTGCCTAGACTTTCTAACAACTAATTCGTCAGCTGGCAGTGGAATGAACCTTGCAGAAAATGCACATCGGAGCTTGTAAATGGGTCGCTTGAAGCTCAAGGTATTCCCTCGCTTCTCTTTCCAAGTCAGCGAACTCGTTCCAGCTGTGCCAGCATAGCACAAATGTAGCTATCGCATATACTAACGAGTTGACGAGGAGCGAACGAAGTGGTTACTGCTGCTGAGGTTTGCTAGTCGTCGACTCTCGACACACGTGCTTGGTATGCGCTGGAAAACAACAGCGCGGTTCAGGATGGGCTCTGAATGACGTGTCAAATTCAAGCGATAGGGTTTCCCGCTGCTGAGTTGCGGAATATGGATAAGATCAGAACTCTAACATGTGTAATCAATACGCTAGGTTCTGTTATGATTGTAAGGAAACATTTTCAGTTCATCGGTGTACATCTCATGTATTAGAAGAAAGAGGCTGAAACATTTTCAGCTGAAATTATTTGTGCTATACACAAAACTACCGTAATTAATTTCGTGGTTTAAGTGAATTTGCAGAAGATGCTGTCTCAGTTTTCATCCTATGAAACATGAATTCGTTTTTCCATTGAATCATGCGCCAAGGTGGAACTTGTAAAGAATCACTGCATCCCTAACTACCAGGCGGCCAATCAACACGAGGTTGGCTCAGATTAGCGCAGCCAATCAGCACGCGATTGTCCCGGTGTAGCGCGGCTATTCTCAGAGTTGCGGCCAATCAGCACGCGTTTGCGGATGGGTTTGCAAACGTGCGAAAGCAACAGAGTCTCCCAATCTTTCATCCAGCTTTTCACATAGTTGTTTCATTTTGTAAATACCTAGGCATAGTTGCCCTTTCGGTGATTTTGGTGCTCCCATTCTTTGTGGAGTAGGCAGCAGCAGCCATAGCTGCTTGACTTGCCAAATCTTCACGCTCACAGAGTTGGCAGCTGGAATATCCGTTCAAATACACCCTCATTCTCGATAGACTGGCATATGTTATACTGACTATGACGCTTTGTGTAGCCGCAACGGACCAAAGAAGGTCCTATCACATGCGTTATAGTGACAATTTCACCCTAAGTCAAGTTTCCAAACTTTAAAAAATGGTACTGTTGTTTTCAAAACGGTGAGAGTGCTGAGAACAAGGGTGTTCCAGTTAGTTCTGTTGCTGCATTTCGTTCTTGCCTTGTTTCGTGTAAGGAGAAACCAAGGAGGCGGTGCCACTGGGCTAGTGACACCAGAAATCCTCCAGTGGGCCTAGCGAACCCTATCCCGTAGATCGTTCATGCGCTTCGCTTCGTCTCGTCTCTCGGCTAGGAGGTGACGATTTGTCGCCACCTCAGCTCCTGCAGAACTGATGACGAAAAGCCTCTCCTTTATCCGCCACGCCATTGCCGTTCCACTTCGCGATTTCTCGAACCTTTACAGCGACAACGCGACAACGGCGGTGTCCGGCACCAAACTTTACAGCTAGCTGCCGCCCGATAACGAGCAGCCGATGTTAAGTTTCGATCTGTGCGATTGCGATTTTGATTCACGTCCTGAAACCTCACTTCAGACAATGTATCTGCCTCACTTATACTGTAGCCGCCCATTTTTCTGCGGAAAGAACGGACAGCCCACAGTGCACCGCGGAGTTCCAGTCATTTCGTGCCACGTTCGATCCTCACGATATTGGCAGCAGCGCTCCCGCGAAATCCGGAATCTGAGCGAGCCCTTGCTGGGAATTTATTCTGGACTGTGGGTTATTTTGTGCCATTGCGCCTCAGCGATTCGCACTGTGGCCTTTCGCGACTCTGCTACGCCCGAACCGTACCCGCAATGACTCCCCGCGGAGAGCTCTGGGGAAGGCTTCCCTCCCCCCTGTATCGAGCTCTCTACCAGAGTGGATAAATAGGTCTCTCATTCTTTCGTGAACCACATCGCAAATCTGTTGTAGCGGCGATATCAATTCACACCGCATTTTGGAGGACCTAAGTTCCTGCCCACCATCCGGTCACCGCGGATTAGGTCCGAGATAGAGTCCTTTCCCCTTCCCCACTCCACCCCTCCGCCGACTTGAAGTCGAGTTCTGAAAGTCATATAGGGTTGCGTTTCGCGCACTCCAATCGCCAGCGTGAGTGTGGGACGTGTTTCCTCTGCCGGTTTTCAGCATTTTGAAGATGAACGAACAATATTTTTTCCCGACACGCCTCATGAAGAGCATCGTCGTGGGATGGCCGCCGCTCTTCCCGCATCTACTCGTATTAGCACGAGAGGATGTCGCGAAGAGGCCGCCAATGGCGACCTCCGCCTGTCCGCGTCGTGCTCTCAGCTTGCGGCAGCGGAGGCGGTGGAATCGCCAAGATTTCGAATTGAAAATCTGCGGGGCGCGCAGCTCGGCAGAAGACACGATGTATTTTGCAGTGACGACGATGAAGACGATGTCGACCACGACTACGACGCGGCTTCGTCACAGGTTTCATCTCCGGAGAGAAGCTATTCGTCTTCCGCGTCCGCGTGCGAACCCGCCGTGGTCAATCATGGTGACAATCACCACCATCGAAGCAACAACGACGCCAACAGCTGCAGCGCGACGGGCAGTTCTAACGAAGTCGTTTCTCGTTGCCAATGCAGCCCTACTACTGACGTCGGCCTTGCTTCAAGCTACGATTCACGAAATTCAGAGGCCTTGTGTGGCTGTTTGGACGCGGCGCGAGCCTGTGATCCAGGGTGGGTGGACGACGCGAGATGCCGCATTCGAGTCGCGGCGCTGGAGCTTGTCGAAGCGCAGCAGCGATTCGCGGAGCATGACAGGCATCTCAGCCTGATGATTGCAGCTTCCCCGGCGAAAAATGCCGGGAAGGGGTGTGAGAGGAGGAGGCTAACCAGGAGGTGGTCGTCCGCCTTCAAGTCGGCTTCGTTTGTAAACCTCCTCAATCTTCCGCGAACAGCTCCTTCCTTTACACAAGAAGACCTCGAAGGATACAAAGCAGCTTATTTATATTGTACACCTTGATAATTGAGGTTCTCTGCGTTGTTTTTTCTGCACGTGTAAGCAACCTCTCCTACATGTGAAGTTCTAGAAAGCTGCATTTGTATACTGTACCTAAGTTTTTGAGCTGAAGAACTGTTTACACCTTGCAATGTGCAAAGCATGACGATTCTACCCTATAAACCTCTTCAAACTGCAATTATATTTTGTGCAAAACCAAGCCAATGCCTCCCAGTGCGTAGTTACAACTGCAAGGAGGAGCGCAATTATGTCCTCACGTATTCGAGCTTGGGAGCCTGCAGGGAAATGCAATACACCAGAAATCACAAGGCAATGTCAATACAAACCCCCGGAAGCGGCTTGCACATGCTCATGATTAATATCTGCGATGAACAAGACCCGCTTTTACATAACCCACACGGATGTACCTAAGACAGCCTTCAAGAATGCGTCCATTGGCCCCATACCATGCATCCCATGCACCATACAAACACATCGCATGGAAACAACATGTGTAGTGCATGAGTCAATCTCATGCATCAAGATATCCACTGGATATTCGCTGGCAGAAAGGAAGGCAAATCATATGCTCATGATTAATATCTGCGATGAACAAGACCCGCTTTTACATAACCCACACGGATGCACCCAAGACAGCCTTCAAGAATGCGTCCATTGGCCCCATACCATGCATCCCATGCACCATACAAACACATCGCATGGAAACAACATGTGTAGTGCATGAGTCAATCTCATGCATCAAGATATCCACTGGATATTCGCTGGCAGAAAGGAAGGCAAATCATATGCTCATGATTAATATCTGCGATGAACAAGACCCGCTTTTACATAACCCACACGGATGCACCCAAGACAGCCTTCAAGAATGCGTCCATTGGCCCCATACCATGCATCCCATGCACCATACAAACACATCGCATGGAAACAACATGTGTAGTGCATGAGTCAATCTCATGCATCAAGATATCCACTGGATATTCGCTGGCAGAAAGGAAGGCAAATCATATGTACCTTGCACAATCCATCATTGCAATCACTCCACACCACAGCATGGCACATATCACACAGATGTATGACAAATAGAACAGCCAATGCACATCTCACACCCTAGAAAGCATAGCGCATCCCGTATGGAACATACCAAATACCACCCTTGCATGACATACACCAACCATGCATGGCACATGATTCATCCATACCTTGATGAGCATGCTGGTGGGAAGCCAAGCAGGGGGCGTGGGCACTCCTGCCCAAGAAAGCTAAAGACCAACAAAAAAGGAAAAATATGAAATGAAAGCGACTTTTGGGTCGCCTCTGAAAGTCAACTTGAATTGGTCCAATGATACTATACAAGCAACTTCTGAGTCGACTATATAGCAAGCTTGAATTGACGCACGCATGCTGGACGTACATAAAGTCTAACATAAGATGCACTTGCATACACATACAACCGCAGATGGCTTACCAGTGCATACTGGTTGCCACCGAATTCTTTGAGGTCCAAAATCTGAACGAAGGGAGACAGACACGACAGAAAGGGGAAGAGAATTGTCTCTTTAGGCGCCAGAAACAATCCGATACGGCAAAGCACACTGTTTACTACACAAGCTTTTGAGGTCCAAGTTCTGCATGAGAGGAGACAGGGCGGATAGAAAGGGGGGGAGAATGTGAATTCAGGCACTACAATCTGAACAGGGGATCAGCCCGCCCATCCCGAAACAGACCCAACCCCGGCCAAGAACATCACGCATGCCCCAACTTGGTTGGAACCCTCCCAACTGAAGCAGTCAGCTTATCTGCTCCAGGAGTAGCCCGGGATAAACCCCCCTCGGCCCCCAACACTCCCCCTCCCCCACCTACCGATTGCCTTACTTGCAATCACCATAGTACTTACCACTGACCCACGCCCAGTTCAAATCCCATGGCAGTTGGGTAGGTAAACAGAGCCTGACTAGGGGAACTTGCCACAGTGCGCCCCCTCACCCCCAAGTGCTCCCCCTCACCCCCCAGGGCTCCCCCTCACCCCCCAGTGCTCCCCCTCACCCCTCAGTGCGCCCCCCCACCCCCCAGTGCGTTCCCCCACCCCTCAGTGCGCCCCCCCACCCCCCAGTGCTTCCCCCACCCCCCAGTGCGCCCCCCCACCCCCCAGTGCTTCCCCCACCCCCCAGTGCTTCCCCCCGCCCTCCAGTGCTTCCCCCCGCCCTCCAGTGCTCCCCCCCGCCCTCCAGTGCTTCCCCCCGCCCTCCAGTGCTTCCCCCCACCCTCCAGTGATTCCCCTGACCCCCCAGTGCGCCCCATCACCTCCCACTCGTTCAACCCCACAACTCCAAATGCCCCCCTCACCTCGCCTCTGGCATGATAGATGTAATCCGGCCCTGTGAAGAAGGGCGGATGCTGGCATGGCAGTGCCACCAACACAGTAGTTACCATGTAACACATGGTAAAGAACCCTTTCGAGCCTCACCTCGCCTTTGGCCTGGTAGATGTAGTCCAGCCCCGTGAACAAGGGCGGATGGTGGCATGGCAGTGCCACCACGACCAATTACACCCCACATAACCCCTGGTAACCTTTCCGCGCCTCACCTCGCCCCAGTGCCTCCCTTCACCCCCCAACCCCTCTTCCCCACCCCCTCACCTCGCCTCTGGCCTGGTAGATGTAGTCCAGCCCCGTGAAGAAGGGCGGATGGTCCACTGCCTTGAACTGCCGGGGGGGGGGGCGCGGGGGGCGTGTGCAGAAGAGGTGTAGGAAGGAAGTGCACGAGGGGGAGTGCGGGAGGGGGAGGTCGCGAAGGGGGAGTGGGTGAGGGGGAGCAGGAGAGCGGGGACGGGAGAGGCGGGAGCGGAAGTGGGGGGAGCGGGAGCGAGGGGAGAGGGAGCGGGGGAAGCGGGAGAAAGGGAGAGCGGGAGATGGGGGAGCGGGATAGGGGCGAGCGGGAGCAGGGGGATTGGGCGTTGGGGAAGTGGGAGAGGGGGAGTGGGCGCAGCAGGAGGGCGCGAGGTGGCATGGCATGGTGGAGGGTATGGGGAAAGAAAGACGGGATAGAAGGGAAAGAGGGAAGAGGAGAGAGGGAGAGGGGGGGAATGCAGAGAGAGGAGTGAAATGCAGGGAAGAGAGGGGAAAGGCAGGAAGATGGGGGGAAACGAAGGAAAGAGGGGTGGGAAACGCAGGGGAGAGGGAGGGGAACACGGGGGAGAAGGGGAGAAACGCAGGGGAAAGGGGGGGAAACGCAGGCGAGAAGGGGAAAACGCAGGGGAGAGGGGGGAAACGCAGGGGAGAGGGGGGAAACGCAGGGGAGAGGGGGAAAAACGCAGGGGAGCGGGGGGAAACGCAGGGGAGCGGGGGGAAACGCAGGAGAGAGGGGAATATTGGCAGCTGAGAAAGGTGGGTGCTCCAGTGCCTTAGCTAAAGGAATGTGGAAAGAGATGGCTGTTTTGCAACGACTCAACAAGGAAATTTGCGAAGGTGAGTAACGAGAGGTGGGAGGGAGGGGGAGGGGGAGGGGGAGGGGGAGGGGGGTGGAGAGGGACTGCGCATAAGGATGAGGCCTGACGTTTCATTGTCTTGAACTGACACACGGGTGGCGATGAAGAGAAAGAGGAGGGAGGGGCGGAGGGGAGAGCAAGAAGAGAGGAGTGCAGATAAGGAGAGTTAGAGGGTCGAGGACAATGACGAAGGGCAATGACGAAGGGCAATGACGAAGGGCAATGACGAAGGGCGGACAGAGGGCTGTTTTGCGACGACTCAACAAGGAAATGTGGGAACGTGGGTGCGGAAAGGCGGGAGGGAGGGGGAGGGGGAGGGGGAGGGGGAGGGGGAGGGGGAGGGAGATGGGAGAGGGTGGAATGGGGGAAAGCAAGGACAGGAGGAAAAAGACAGTGCATTGAGAGGGAAATGGAGGAAACGATAATAAGGGAGATGGATGGAGGGGAAAGGGAGAAGGGAAGCGCGTATTTGGGAAGCACGTGGTAGAAATGGTGTGTGGGAGGGGGAGGAGAAGAAAAAAAGGTGGAGCGAGGGGTATGTTTGAAAGAGGAAGGTGGCGCAGAATGTGAAGGAGGGAGGGCAGTGGCGAGAGGGGGTCGGGAGGAGAGGAAGAAAGTCCCAATGCCCGCTAGCTCCCGATGCCTGCTTGCTCCCGATGCCCGCTTGCTCCCGATGCCCGCTTGCTCCCGATGCCCGCTTGCTCCCAATGCCCGCTTAGCCCTCAATGCCCGCTTGGCCCACGATGCCCGCTTAACCCGCACGCTCTCATACCCCCGATGCGCTCTTTCCCCCATGCTCTCGTGCCCCCAATACCCACACATTCCCCTCTGTTCAGCCCCTTACCTCTACGCTGTTGAGGTACTTCTCCTTGTCGACACGCACAATGTTGCCCTTGCCAACTGCTCACACAGAGGCCACGGGATGGCATCGCGGGGAAAAGGCATGGAGAAAGGATCAAGGTAGTGGTGTTTGACTTAGTAGGATTGATACACGCTGTTGAGGTATTTCTCCTTGTCCACCCGCGCAATGTTGCCCTTGCCAACTGCTCACACGGCGGGGCACGAGATTGGCATCACGGAGACAAGGCATGGGCAACGCATTTAGATGCGCTTTGAGTCGGGTCGATACACTGCACGGTCTGACGCAAGACCTGGAAGCAAAAGCGTGATGGAAGACGAAGACGAGAGGCAACAAGAATCCGCGCATCGTTTGAGAAAATTCTCTTGAGAAGAATCGCAGAGAGCTTACACGCAGGCGGAGCAGGTGCGCCGTCAGCGGCGGCCGCGACCACGGCTTGACACGTCACTGCGCGCCGCTGCCGACAGTTGGCGGAAAGGAGAATTCCGGGGGGGAGGGAAGACAAGGGCGCGAGGGGAGGGAGGGATTGGAGGAGTGCAAAGTGTTATTGAAGGCGTTGAGAGCGGTAAAGACCAAACCGACAAGATGCGGACATGGATGTAAGTGGATTCGAATTTGAGGATTAATACGGAAAGGAGCATAGATGGCGATGGATCAGTGCGAGTGACATGACACACGAGGATGGCCCCAGATAATAACGTCGGGAAGGAGATATGGAAAAGGGGCCGGGAACGGGAGTGTCAGGAGCATCAACACGGAAGGCGAGGAGCTAGAGAGCAGGTTGGAAAAAAAAAAAAGCTCCAAGAGAGTTTGCGGAATGCCGCGAGAACGCTCGGGCGAGGTCTGCAAAGGCTCATGTGAGAAAAGTTGGTCCTTGGAAAAGCTGTGGAGGCGGAAGGCGATGACTAACAATTATGACTGACGGTTGTGACTGACACGGTGACTGACTGATAGCGATCAACTGACGGAGGTGCATGACGGAAAAAAACTGACGGAGGTTACATACGGAAGAGACCGACGGATGAGACTGACGGAAGAGACTGACGGAGATGATTGACGCGGTGACTGACGGCGGTGATTGCCGGCGGCGATGGACTGACGGGGGTGATGGACGGAATCGCACCTTAGCATTGCTGTGGAGACGGGTGGCGGTTACGGAAGGCACACTAACGGAACAGCCTGCCATAGCCCAAAGGCGGGAATGCAGGTCATCAAACAGGAGGGAACGGCGGGGAAGTTTTCACCATCAGAGAACAGGAAGAACGGATGGGGAGAAGCAGAGCGGGAGAACGAATGGATCACAGCGGGTACGGATATACATTGCTTCTTAAGGATGAGGGGCAGCGGTTTAGCCGACCTCGACGCACGTTAAATGGAGGCAAATGGTACACATCAGACGGCATATGATACACATCGAACAGCTAGCAAATGATGCAGGCCCTTGAAGAGCCTAGCTTCCAGTATTCGGAAGCTACAGAAGCTGCAGTCACGTCGACTGGGGACTGGTTTCGCACTCTGAAACTAGCTTGGCTCCAAGGATTCGATGCTATGAAGGAAACGCGCGTCAAGACACTGTGATATTGACTTTCAGAAACCAAGACCACGCTGACGATCGAACAAATGCATTATGAAAGCGACGCATTCCGTCCTACCGGGTCTCATGACATAGGTATTCTAGAAGCCAATATCGAGGACATTGAAAGTGACGCTTGTTTACTCAAATACTTTGGAGCCTTCGGCTCGAAACGCTTTTCTTACGAACCAGTCCTAAAATGCCTTACCCGATCGCAAAGCAACGGAGCTCTGGAGGGTAGCCTGAGTTGCGACAGGCGACAACCCCGACGCCAGTGACAATGCTTGCGCCATCGGCTTTGTGTATAATCGGCTAGTCGCTTAACAAGTAAAGCGATTGTTTGACGCCGTGTCGCTAAGGACAGACAAACGTAGCAGCCTCAAAGAACCACCTCCCTCGTTCCCTCGCAGCTAAGTCGCGTTCTAGAATGAGGTGCCACGAGCAAACCCCAGAGAGTTTCAAGGCTCGCCTGTTGCTGTACCTCCCCATGCGCGGTAGTCAAGCACAGATGGTGCCTTGGGATTGGGTTTGGGGGGGATGGGGGAAGTGGACTGGGTTGCCCAGGGTTTGACGGGTGGGGTCCCGAAGAAAAGTTTTGATAAATCCGGGACTACACCAATTTACCTATGTGGCTTGCATACCTATGGTTCTAAAGTGTGTTGTTGACTCACATCTCAAGCTGGGCACTAGCGTGGTTTGACTAAAACAAGTTCAGTCATTCAATGTATCTTTTGCAAGACCATCTGGGAAATAGCCACACGTGGACTGCATGGATATTTCAGACTATCAACAGCCAACAAGGGTGCTAATGAATGAAGCCATTAACTTGTTGAAACTACTCCTTTGGAGCTCCCTAAACGGAAAATCATCCCAACCCTTCCCAACGGCGAGTTTCCCCCAGTCCTTGCCATGAAACCCTCAACACAAACCTTTCCAGCCACCAAATCTATCTCATTCCCATCCCCGTTACAAGCAACCCCCACATTGTCACAAACCGATCCCCCTCCCCAACCTCCCATACCAAATCTGCGCATCGGGCTGCTGCGGGTGCTCCTACACACACCCACGTCATTGGCGGGAGGTGACCAGGAAAGCATACTCTTCCTCGCTTTTCCTCCTGCGCCGTTTCCCCCAGGGCTCCTCCCCAGGCTCGTCTGCCTCCCCAGGCTACTCTGCCTCTCCAGCATCGCAGCTTCCATGGCAGACGCTACTCTACTATGCTCCAGCGCCGCTTGCTGCGCCTCCACCAGCTGCAATGCTGCGTCCCGGATGCGCGATCGCGCGCTGTCCATCCACACCTCATCCAGCGATCGACGGCTGTCGTTCACCCACGATTCTGCTACCGTGCGATCTCTGTCGTCTAACCACCCTGCTGCATTGGTGTCATGATCGCGCGGGTACGAACGACTTGTATGAGATGATATCAGACATGTGTCGCTACTAGGAGCACAAGCAGCAGCTAACCGCTCGTGACGCAGCTCGTGGCGGCGGTGCTGGTTGCTGCCGATCCAACCGACGCTGTGGTACGTCTGCGCGCTGTCGACCCAGTAACCAGGGTCCTCATCCCCGTTAAGAACGGATTCGAGATTAGTTGCTGACGCCGTTGGGGGTTTTGGGAGGAAACGCGTGGCGGAGCTGGCCTGATTGTGACGAGGCCGTGACGCTACGTCCACGTGATTCCGACGATCGGCGGTTTTACCCTCTTCACCTTGATAGGCCTCGGTCGTTCCATTCGACGCGTCAAGAGCGCTATCGTCCGCGGTCGCCGTACATTTCTCCCCGTCGCCTATCTCATCGTCCCTCCGCTCGCTGTAGTCGTGTTCCGCCACGTGAGCAGTAGCCGCAGCATCGTCAGCGCCGTTGTCCGCAGCCCCCGCTGTGGCCAACCGCATCCACGCGGCTCGACGCATCCAATCATGCTGCAGGAACTCAGCATCTGAAACGCCGGAACCCGTGGCAGAACAACGACGAAGCAGTACCCCGCATTGCGCGGGTTCAGTGGGGGCGGCGGCGGCGTCCGCAGCGGAAACAGCGGCGGGAACGGCGGCGGGAAATGCGCTATTTCCTGGAAATGCGGGTGCAGAATCGGACCAGGAGCCGGGAGTCCCTTTGGAGAGTGGTGAGGGGCCCGGGAAAGTTCGGCGAGCTACGCCGAAGACAGGAAGGACAGCAGCTGTGGGCGGCTCAGCGAATCGGCGATGATCGGTACTGATGGTTCCGCCGACGGTGGCGGTACTGGCTGGAGAAAGGAAGGCTGATGGTAGAGAAGTGGATGAGGGGAAGTAGGGTGTTGCTGATGGAGCGAGAGACGGGGAGCAGGAGTGATCGTGATGTCTCCGGAAAGAGGATTCCGCTGGGGATAATGCCGCGGAAGGCGGGGCGGATGACGCGGACGCGGCGGAAGACGTGGTGGAAATCGCAGGGCCGTTGGGGCGAAGCGCGCCGAATGATGATTGCGCGATCGTGTTACTACGCGGCACAAGCGAGGAGGCCTCGGCCAGAGGAACGCCGATGCCACCACCTAGGACTATTTCCTGCGAGGTCTGCCGCGAGAGGCGCTTTCCGACCGCCGTTGCGGTGGGTAGGAAGCTGCGGATAGCCCGGTAGTGCTTCGACATGATGGTTGCCGCGGCAGGCGGATGCTGCTGCGGAGAGACTCCGAGTTGGAACTAAAGAGTCGCTTCTTTCGTAGCAGGTATCAAAGCTCGGAGAGTACGGTCTATTCTGAACTACTACCCGAGTAGTACTGGAGCGCGACGATGAGCTTGCAAGAGAAAGTGATCACAGGAGCCAGCAACTGACGAGCAAGGCGTAGCTCCGTCTGCGAACAATTGGAAACTGGAATCAAGAGACTGCCACTAATGTAACCTTGACTTCACACTCCTGTCTATTGATGGACGTCATAAAGCACCATTATGGCAGCGGCGGAGGATGGACGAATGAGTTCTTTCAGCGAGGGAGGGACGATGGAGAAAGGGGAACTGTGCCCATGTTTTATGGCGGCTCCGTCGACGAGTGCACTGCACAGACGGTAGGCACTTCCAGTTTGCACTCCGTAAAGCACCTTCCCCTGCGCTCCCCTCCCGTCCCGTACCGTCCCTTCCATCCCCAAAGGGCTGCACCGCAAGCAAACAAATTCGTTGCTTGCGTGCCGAGCCGACGAAAGAATGGGTGAGGTTTGGCTCAGTTCAAGTGGACATGCGGCTGCTCGAGAGGCACGGGCACGGAATGGGTGTGGTGTGGTGGGAAGGACAGCTAGCTTCGGGGGCTCGGCACAGCAGACCAGATGAGGATTTGACTGTTTTCGAGACAAACAAGATGGAATGGAATTTTGGTTTGGATGGAATGCTGCCGCACGTGATTTCCTACGGATACATGCGAGTACGTTTTTTTTTTTAGTACGTATAGTTTTATCGTTGCTTTCAGAAATCTCGGAAAACGTAGATTTACACAAAATATGGGCACTGTACGGATTCAGATCACTGCAAGGCAACAACAGCAGATGAAGGAACTTAATCCGGTCAGGGCAGAATATTCATGTGTCGGAATCCACATGGAATCCGAGGGTTTTCCATTCCTGTGACAGAACACCATTTCCCGCCACGAGTGGCCTCAGGTGCTTACTAGGACGTGGTGCAGATCTGGGAGATCTTAGTCTGATTGCCTCGATCCCGCAATCCACAATTTCCGAAGAGGTCGAAGGGGTTCTTTTGGGCAATCGGGAGCAATCTGTCGATCGCAATCGAGATTGCGATCGATCGCGTTCGATTGCCTCGATCTGATGCACTCGATTGCAATCGATAGATTGGGGAGTTGGCGAATATGCACGATTTGTAACCACCGTCGCTAGGGCTCGCTTCTGCTTGTATACAGGGCTAGCAGCTTGGGCGAGTGGCGCCAATTTGAGAGGACGACGTAATGGGGCTACCTTGTAATTGCGCGACACAGACGGTCGCTTAGTTTCGCAAACTTTAAGCTGGAAGGGACTTACAACTAGCCTGGAAGGCGCGGTTGAAATTCCGCCTTTTTTCGAAGAAAAACAGTGCGGCGCGGAGGGCAATCGATGATTGCATCAGATCGGGGCAATCACACCCAATTGATTGCGATCTGATCCGATCGACCACTGATTGCGTGAGAACGAGGCGATCTGCACCACGTCCTTAGATCTTCCTCAACAGCAGGCAGACGTGGCGGGGAGCCCCACTCGCACGCTGCCGAGCCGAACCACGGCGAGATTGGCGAATCCCTTCCTCCCCTACTCTCCGCTCACTCACAGCTGGCTCCCAGGACACCTCTTGTGGTGCAGTTCGGGGGAGGCCGTCTGGCGAAAGGGGGAGAACGCGCAAGCACGAACGCGGGAATCGCTGTTTGGTTTGGTGTCTCCATCGCAAGCAAGCCCCCCAGCCTACAGACAACGCGCGACGGAATGTTAGAACTGGCAGGATCTGGTACAGCTGTACTGCACGGGATGTAGATCTGAGGTTTTGGAGTGACTCTAGTTGCTGCTTCTGTCGCATCTCACTGCATCGAAGCAAGCATCTGCCCCCATAAATCAAAATACTGTCCAATATAGACTCTGGATTCAATCATTCGGCACAAATTCACACCTCATCCATCGACCTCATAAGTTATAAAATTATGTAGACAAGCAATGGCGAAACATGCAATATTACAAAATAGTGGCAAACCCAATACAACCACATCAACTATTGACACACTAAGAGTGGACTGTTGAATGCATATCTGGCAAATGCCGCAGGCTGGATCATCAAACAATTTGTGAATGTCTTAGCTGGCTCAAAAAGGAGACTACACGTTTTGCAGAAGCAAGGCAGCCTTGGGTCATAGATTTCCTGCACAATAACAGCAGAACAGGAGGATGAAAATGCAGACGGGTTCATATGGAAATGCACTTTCAAGACTAACGTGAGGTTCTTTATGGTTGCCATATCATGCATTTAGAACCAATCATGAGAGAACACGGGGCTGTTGTGCAGGGGGAAGGGATGCTAGATAGAGATGAGGTGAGAACAGAGGCAACTAAGGAGCAGGCAGGGTGCGAGAGGGAGGCAAGGTGAGAAGGGATGAGGGAAGGAGGCAAACGAAAGGGAGAGAAAGAGAGGCAGCGAGAAGATGGAGAAGGGTGGGGGGAATGGTGGGAGGAAGGGTAGAAGGGATGGAGGGGAAAGGTAAACAAGGAAAAGGTTAAGTCAAGAAGTGAAAAACGGAAAAGCTGGAGGAATGCGACATGTGCAGGGAGCTGCTGTATAGGATGACGAGGAAGACAATGAAAGGGGGTTGAGATGGATTGGAGTTGGAAAGGAAACGGGATGGGGGATATGGGAGGGGAGAAGAAGCACAAGAACTGCAAACGACCAAGTACCCACTACCATTACAAGATTGAGTCGTACACCCTGCGACAGTATATAATCACTCACCAGGTAACTGTAGCGGAAGCAGAAGCGCCTTTCCACCCTCCCTCTCCGTCAACACGGGGAGCGGAGGCGGCTTGCGCCTGTTGATCAACTCTACTCCCCGCGCTCCCGCCCACCCGCCCACTTCCAGAGCCCGTCTTGTCTTCTTCTTGGGGGGCTTGGGGGGCTTGGGGGGCGGGCGCGGAGGCGGTTTAGGCGGAGGGCTTTTGGGCGGGCGTGGGGGAGGTTTGGGGGGAGGGCTCGGGGGCGGGGATGGGGGCGGGCGTGGGGGAGGTCTAGGGGGAGGGCGTGGGGGGGGTGACGGGGGCGGGTTTGGGGGAGGGCGAGGTGGCGGGCGTGGCGGAGGGCTAGGAGGGGGACTCGGTGGGGGCGGGGGACTTGGAGGCGGGGAAGGCGGAGGCGGCGGGGATGGTGGCGGGGAAGGGGGAGGCGGCGGCGGAGGCGACGGCGGCTTTGGGGGGCTTGGGGGAGGCCTCGGAGGAGGAGGAGGCTTTGGTGGGGAAGGTGGCTTAGGCGGAGACGGCGGCGGGGGGGACTGGGAGGAGGGGAAGGCGGCGAGGGCGGTGGAGGCGGCGGAGGGGAAGGGGACGCTACAAACTTCTGCACGCATACGGATGTAGCGAAGAAATCATAACCCGACTCGGCCGTACCTAGGTTAATAAACCCAGCTGTATCGGTCTGAACCGCACCGTCTGCTGCAAGCTTCAAGGAATAAACTCCCTCCCAGATAGCCATCAGTACCACAGGAGCGTCTAAGGAGCTTCCGGGATATAGCGCTAAGCGCGCGTAGGTTCCGGCAGTTAAGAACTGAAACGCGCCGGCAGACGCGGTAGTAGCGCACCCGCCGGTTTCGGTATAAGGCACGGAGTCGAGCGTGCCGAGGTAGCTCTGCCCGTTGCCGCCCGTCTTGTAGGACGACGTGCTTGTAACGAGGACGTTCTTGTAAGTGGCGTCGATTACTAGCGACGAGGGGGCACCCGCGGTAAGAGTGGTCGATGAGAGCGGCGACGCGGGAAGCGCGGCTCCAGCCAGCGGAAGCGCGTAGGTGTAGAGAATATTCGAATCGTATCTCAGTAGGGCTATGAAACCGCCTCCTGGAGAACACGCTGCTTGCCGAATCGCGTATGTAGATGAGATGTATTTAATCGACGAGGCATCGGTTTGGAATGTACCCGTGGCAGGGTCGATAGGGACGGTGACAACCACGTCAGAGTCATCCGCGGTGACGTGGCAAGTCAGGACGAGGAAATCGGTCGGCGACGCCGCTGGCGAAGAGCAGAATGTCGCCGACGTGCACTGGTAACCCGATCCTGCCAGTTCTGTAACCGTCTTCTTGATCCTATCCACCGACACCGCCCCTCCTGCCGACTCCCCCCCATCTGCCACCACGAGAAGGTTCTCGGAAGGTCCCCCGAGTACTGTTGTGGTGCTCGTGAACCCGGCCGGAAGATTTACGGGCGGCTGCGCCACTGGCCCGTCTGTCGTGTAGCTCACGACGTTGAGTCGCGAGGTGGTGGAAGTGACGTAAGCAGTGCCGTCCGTCGCGACGCTACAGTCCGCGCGCCACGCGTCCGCGTCGCTATCCGCGGCGCCGACCGTTCCGATCTCGCGTCGCGTGCGAAGGTTCACCTGCCATGCGACGTTTTTTATGTCGCCCGTCAGCGGGTTGTGCACCCCGCCAGCGATGATTCCGACGGGCACGCCGAGCGTGGAATACGGCGTGGATTGCGCTGCTGCTGGGGTGGTAAGGAAGGCGACTGGAAGGAGTAGGGAGGTGAAGAGGACGGGAAGGAGGAGAAGGTGGGGAAAGCGCGATCCTGTTTGAACGACTGCGTGTCGCCTGTGACGGTGGATGTAATGTCGAGCCGGCATGGGCCACCGCGGCTCCATTTTCTGGCCCATGGGGGGAGCGACAGGCTTCAGGCGTGAATATTCACGCCATATCCTGTCAAGAAAAGAGGTATGTTGACGCGGGACACGCCAGGATTCTGTGGCTTAGGGTCTCGACTCAGGAATCATAATGGTCAGGTCCACTAAGTACCGTGAGACCCGAAGTATCACCTCTGTACACGCCAACTTCTAGAATTCCAGGATATGGTAGTGAACTGTAACCAACAGAGAGATTGGGGTGCCTGGTCAGTCTCGCGGTCTGGGGGGGGGGGGGTCGGTGCGTTCTTGTGCACAGCGAAGGCAGTCACTGCTTCAGGTGGAGGTAGGTTGGCAAGCACCTGCAGCTCATTTCTCCTGGTGGGAAGAGTTTGGCTCGGGTTAGGTTTGGGAGTTTGGTTTGGGGAGGCCTGGGAGATAAACGTGCTTTCATTTCTCACCGGGGAATCTCAGATCAGAACATGTTATTTTCCTGTCGGTAGTACAGATGCTCTTGTTTAGAGGCCCCATTTTCAAAGTCCCTTTTTCCCCATGAGTAGAATTTTCCGATAAGTCCTAGGTGTGTCCCCTCCTCTATAGTCCCATTTTTGACGGGAAATTTTGTTACAGCCAATCGGAAAGCTCGAATCGAACCAGACCAGCTCACTCAGAATTTACCAAGTTTGGAGGATTTTTGCAAATCCTAAGTAACTTACACAATCATTTCGTACTTATAGTGACCGCGTTAGCTTCTACATCCTATCGCGCGGTTCCAACCGCGCTCGACGATTCCATCTCTTGAAGCGTGCTGACCGGCAGAAGAAAGCCAAGAACTTCGTGAATAAAGGCATCAAAGAATAAGGTTTATTGTTTTCTGCCCGTCGGTCACGTGACGATGACCAGCGCCGAGAACCGCGCGATAAGAATTTGAAACAGGCGCGGTCCCACTGTAATGTTGATAGCAAAAATAAATTAAAACATTCACATTTTTACCACTTTTTTACAATCTCTCTGGATTTTTCGGGTTATAGTCCCGTTGCCCGGGGTTTTGGAAAATTTGCCACATAGTCCGCGCGCTTCGTGTTTTTCCGTCGGACTTTAAACGAAAACACTTGTAAGCGGTAATCACTAAGAGTGAGCCTCGTCTTGGAGCCCCCAGACCTCTGTTGTGACGGGCTGGATCTGGGGAGGGGAATGAGGCCGGGCAGGAAAGCAATGAGGAGTCCCCAGCTGAAGCGTCAGCTTGGGCAAACCTATCAAAAATCGTGGCTTGTCTTTACATGAAACTGTATGGGACCTGGATCTTACCTCGCCTCGCCGTGTCCTTCTTGCTGTCCTGCATCCAAACAAAAAGTCACAGAGAATCCACCTGACAAACATCGTGGAGAATGCACCTGATTCGGAATTGCTGCCGGAAATTTCAAGTTTTTTTGTCACCACCTCGGATGCTGGTGGAGGGGGGGAGGTGGCGGCGGAATGGATGAAATTCATGTGTTGTGTTTCTGCATCTTCGATAGTGTACTTGGTGGAGCCAGCTTTTGTGCAGCATGTTGAATCTGAGATGATAAGTATATGATTATGGGTTGTACGAATTTAAAATGTGAGAAACAGCGTAAAAAATAGCTGTAGATACAAATATATTCCATCATTCGTCCATATCCTTTCAAAAGAGTCTCGGAATAGTGGTTATATTTTTATCGTAGTCATTGTATAAAGCAACGCAGAGCCGTGATGGTGTGCACCCATACAGCTACTCATATCACGCTATAAGGGATCGTGGGGTTGTGAACCTGTGAAAACAGCTGAAAGCAGCACCCTGAAGCCATCCGTGTTCATTCGAAACCAGTCTATATTTTTCACCTGACCAGAGGATTCGGAAATGGACTCTTTGACGATAGTGTCCACCCTGACTCTGATTTTCCTAAACGTTTTGTCACCGCCTCCCACCTTCTGTCCACCCTACCCCCTACCCAAACCCCTTCCACTCGCCAGCCACTCCTGTCCCTTAAGCCCAGTTTCCCACACTCCTACTACCCCACACTCAACAAGCATCCAGCGCGGGGAACTAGTTGCTGTCCACAACACACAAGTAGTGATGGAACTGCGAGTTGGGGGTCCATGCGAACATGCGTTTAGTTCGAGCTGCCCAAGCGATTGCGGTGTTTGCGACTTATAATTTGCGTTTCGTCATTAGTTACAACGTGATTCGAAAATTCGTGAGGAATCGCCAACTGGGCTCCCTCTTGCGCCCACCCAAGTGTAAACTATTTGCTTTCGTAAATTTAGGAACTCATATTCAGAGTAACCCTTACGGCGTTTCCCCTCCCTCCCCGCACAAACTGTCAATCAGAACATCCAAGTTACCTCGCAAGCTGTTGCTCTGCGGTCTGCGACACGACCGACCTCCATAGATGATGTTCCATTTGCGTCGGTTCATTGTACTATGGTGAAAGAGTGCTCACACTAAGGCGTGTCTGAAATCACATAAGCGTGTCACACGGCACGGTCAACGCAGCTAGTAGTCGCGTTTTAGACTCAGCTGGGCTTCGAACTGCATCTCGAGCAGTCTCGATAGAAGCTCCTTGTTCCTAGGTGCTTCAGTATTAGCCTGCATAGTTTAGGGGTTCCCCCTTCACACCAGTACCCCGAGCTAGCACCTTAAATTACTGCGGCATAGACCTAGCACCACCGAACAGCACCGAGCAGCACCGAGTAGCACCGTGCAGCTATGGACCCCAGCAAGCGCTATCAGGTGCGGCCCAGCAGCGCCAAGTACGACGCGCGGCCCGGCATCAAGTGGTCCGACAGCCTCTGGGGCTTCCGCGTCATCGTCGCCGTCATTATCGGCCTCGCTGTAGCGGGATTCGCTTTCGTGTACGTCATTGTAATAAGTAAGGACTCCCTCTGCTCTAAGTTAGGCTTCTGTTTCGAATAATTATTTGCCTTCCTCTCGTGATCAACATCATTGTGCTTCTCGACCTCGTTACAGCGAGGTTCGCCAATGATTTGCGCGTGTCGGTGTGAACTGAGACGATTTTTGAGGCGCCTCAAAAAGAGGTTCGCCAATGATTTGCGTGTGTCGGTCTCTAGTTTCATCTCTAGTTCTAGGTGCCTGCTGCTAAAGACGCTGCTTCCCCTCCTCATTTCCTTCTCTTCACCTCCCCGCACAACCCCACCCCATCTCTTCCCCGCGCCTCTCTCCCCCTCCCCCTCCCACACACACTCCCTCTCCCCCACGCACACTATTCCCCTCCCCTCCTTCCCCCAAACCAAACCCTCACCTCCCCCCGTCGTATACATCTCCAACCCCTTCTTCTGTTCTGCTCTCAACTGCTACCATCCGATTCTTGCGGCCCTGCAAATTTCGCATCTCCAACGCACCCCCTGTTGTTGTGCACTCTCCATCGCTATCATCCGCCCATCGTAGAGTTGACTCGAACCACCCGCTCATCCCGTCGCCATTCCGCATCCCTTCACTTCACTCACCGGCCCTTCATCCCGCATCACTTCGCTTTAATCACCCGCACAACTTGGTTCCCCTCCCCCCGCTCTCCACCCCCGTCCGACCCTACTTGGCTGCTCTTCGTTCCGAGCCAGCCTGCCCGGTTTGGCGAGCCCGACTCTGCAGGCGGTGCTGTACGCGGTAGTGAGTGCTGCGGTGTTCCTGGCGCTGCTCTTCCTTTTCCTCGTGCAACACGTCGACCCTGGGATCATCCCGCCTTCTGAGATTAAAGGTATGTTTGAAACCACAACCTTTCAATCCCTCCTCCCCATTCCTCCTGTTCCCCCTCTCCTACCTCCTCTTCTCTTCCTCGTGCAACACATCGACCCTGGGATCATCCCGCCTTCTGATATTAAAGGTAAGAGTGAAGCCACAACGAATGAAGCTGCAACCCACTACCGCCCTCTCCCCTACCCCTCCCCCTCGACCCCCTCCTCTTCCTCTTCCTCGTGCAACACATCGACCCTGGGATCATCCCGCCTTCCGACATCAAAGGTAAGCCGGCCGCTACCCAACGCTTTACTTCTGCCCTCAATCCCCTCCTCCCCATCGTACCCGCCTCTTCCTCCGCCAGTCTCCTTCCGCCCGTCCTTCCTCCTCTCTTTCTCGTCCTCGTCAAACACATCAACCCTGGGATTATCCCGCCCGCTGACATCAAAGCAAAGAGTGAAGCCACAACCTTTCACTTCTTTCCCCCCCTTTCCCCTCCTGTCCCCCTTCCCCTCCTTCCCCCGCTCCTCCTCCTTCCCCCTTTCCCTCTTTTCCCCCCTTACCCCTCTTCCCCGTTTCCCCACTTTCCCAGACCCCGAGGTGGTAGCAGCAGAGAGGGGGCAGATCTCCCCGGACCTTGTGATCGACTCGCTCGGCCAGTGGGCAGCCTGCTGCTGGACGGCCGCTGCCTCCCCTCCTTACCCAATCCCCCCCTTCCTTCCTGCTCCACCCACTCCACACCCCGAGGTGGTAGCAGCAGAGAGGGGGCAGACCTCCCCGGACCTTGTGATCGACTCGCTCAGCCAGTGGACACGCCGCCGCCTGCTGCTGGTTTACCCCCGCTCTCCTCCTCCCCCCTCTCCCTGCGCCCTGTTCTCCTGCTCTTGGTTCCCTTCACACCCAGAAGTAGTTGCAGCAGAGAGGGGGCAGACCTCCCCGGACCTTGTTATTGACTCGCACAGCCAGTGGGCGCGCCGCCGCCTGCTGCTGATCTTCTCCCTGCTCTCCCTGCTCCTTCCCCCCTTGCTCTCCCTGCTCCTTCCCCCCTTGCTCTCCCTGCTCCTTCCCCCCTTGCTCTCCTGCTCCTTCCCCCCTTGCTCTCCTTCTCCTTCCCCCCTTGCTCTCCTGCTCCTTCCCCCCTTGCTCTCCTTCTCCTTCCCCCCTTGCTCTCCTGCTCCTTCCCCCCTTGCTCTCCTGCTCCTTCCCCCCGTGCTCTCCTGCTCCTTCCCCCCTTGCTCTCCTTCTCCTTCCCCCCTTGCTCTCCTGCTCCTTCCCCCCTTGCTCTCCTGCTCCCCTCAGACCCCGAGGTGGTGGCAGCAGAGAGGGGCAGACCTCCCCAGACCTCGTGATCGATTCTCACGGCCAGTGGGTGCGCCGCCGCTTGATGCTGCTTATGCCATCCCTGCTCTCTGTCTCCCTCTTGTTTACTCCCTGCCAGACCCCGAGGTGGTGGCAGCAGAGAGGGGCCAGATCTCCCCGGACCTTGTCATTGACTCGCACGGCCAGTGGGCACGCCGCCGCTTGCTGCTGGACGGGCGGTCGGAGATCACCCAGCGATACTGCAGCACGTGCAACGTGTGGCGGCAACCCAGGACCAGCCACTGCTCCCGATGTGGCTTCTGCATGGAGGTGTGTAGACTGGTCATTAGTTTTCTGTAGCATGCATGACTAAGGTGCTGCTCTGCTGTAGCGCCTTGAAGCACCTGCTGCTAGACAGGTCTCACGTTACAAGACCCATCAAGCACACGCCTCCTTGAAGCGCGTGCTGCTGCACGGGCCTCACGTTGCGCCGTTCTTGCTGCACGAGCCTTGCGCAAGGTCTGCTTTTGACTTTTGAGGCGCCTTAAAAAAACACAATTCTTGCTGGACGGACCTTGCGCAGGGTCTTCTTTTGAGTCTACTCAAAAGCGTTACTGCTGGACGGACCTTGGGCCAGGTCCGTCCAGAAAGAAGGCTCCCCTTTTTTCCCACTCGTCCCCCCCTTTTACCAAACCCCCTCTTTCCGCCCCTCTCCTTCCACCCCGCGTGGTTCGCAGCGCTTCGACCACCACTACGGTGCGGTGGGCACGTGTGTGCCGCGCAAGAACCAGCCAGCAATAACAACTGATTCTTCACTCCCTCACGCCTCTTCCCTCCCCATTCCCATCCTCCCCCCCACCCCCCCCACCTCCCCCCCACCCTTCGCATGGCTAACAGCGGTTCGACCACCACTGCGGGGCGGTGGGCACATGTGTTGCTCGCAAGAACCACCGCTTCTTCACTGGCTTCCTCTTTTCCGCTTCCCTGGTACGTGTGAGGCACCTAGGCCACTCACACACGTATGCTGCTGCACTCACACATACAAACACCCCACATGTGTGTTGCGCGCAAGAACCACCGCTTCTTCACTGGCTTCCTCTTTTCCGCTTCCCCGGTAGGGCAGGTGTAATGGAACACTGGGTCACACAGCCACATGGCCACACATGCCTGATGCTGCACATGGCCACACATGCCTGATGCTGCACATGGCCACACATGTCTGATGCTGCACATGGCCACACATGCCTGATGCTGCACATGGCCACACATGCCTGATGCTGCACATGGCCACACATGCCTGATGCTGCACATGGCCACACATGCCTGATGCTGCACATGGCCACACATGCCTGATGCTGCACATGGCCACACATGCCTGATGCTGCACATGGCCACACATGCCTGATGCTGCACATGGCCCCTCTCCTACTTCTCCTCCCTCTGTGCGTCTTCCCAACAACAGGCATCAGGCCTGCTCCTCTATGCGACAATTCTGCGACTCAAGGCGGAGGACTGGGATAAGTGAGTGAGATGGTGGGATAAGTGAGTCAGATCAGATCAGTTGAGAAGTTGAGATAACTTGCGGCAATTCTGCGGCTCAAGGCGGAGAACAGGGATAACTGAGTGAGATGTTATTGAGTGGTGATGACGCGTTTGTGTTTAGTGTCATAAATGCGTGAGAAAGGGTTGCAGAGCAGGGGGTGTATGTGTTCTTCCTCGTGCTCCTCGCTCTCATCCCTCCTCTTCTATTGTCTCTTTTTCCCAAATCCCACCTCTCCCACCTCTCCCACCTCCCACCTCTCCCACCTCCCACCTCTCCCAGGGGTCTAATCGAGCAGGAGGTGCATGTGCCCTTCCTCATGCTGCTCGCCCTCGCCTACTTTTCCCCTCCCCAAATCCCCCTGTCTCCATTGCCACCCCCTGTCCCCCACATCCCACCTCCCCCTCCCACCTCCTGTCCTCTCATTGTCTCCCCCTGTCCCCTCCCCTCCTCTCCCTGTGTCTTTGTTCCCACCTCCCCCACATCCCACCTCCCCCACATCCCACCTCCCCCTCCCCAGGGGCCTAAGCGAGCAGGAGGTGTATGTGTTCTTCCTCATGCTGCTCGCCCTCGTTCCTCCCCTTCTACTGATTGTACTCCCAACCTCCCTCACCTCCCCCACACCAGGGGACTGAGCGAGCAGGAGGTGTATGTGTTCTTCCTCATGCTGCTCGCCCTCGTTCCTCTGCTTCTACTGATTGTACTCCCAACCTCCCTCACCTCCCCCACACCAGGGGACTGAGCGAGCAGGAGGTGTATGTGTTCTTCCTCATGCTGCTCGCTCTCGCCTACTTCTACACGTCGCTGCTCTTCTTCTTTGCTGTCATGCACGGCACCATCCTGCTGTGCGGTACGTACATATGCATGCACACAAGCCTTATTCTCTAGCGTCCATCCCTCTCCCCCGCGGTAAGGACACATCCCTTCTTCTCCCTCCTATGTCTCCATTCTATCCTCCTCGCCTACTTCTACACATCGCCTACTTCTACATCTCATTTTTCAACTCCCTGCAAATCACCTTCCTACCTCCCTTCCCTTCTCCCTTCCCTTCTCCCTTCCCTTCTCCCTTCCCTTCTCCCTTCCCTCTCCCTCCCTTCCTTCTCCCTTCCCTTCTCCCTTCCCTTTCTCCCTTCCCTTCTCCCTTCCCTTCTCCCTTCCCTTCTCCCTTCCCTTCTCCCTTCCCTTCTCCCTTCCCTTCTCCCTTCCCTTCTCCCTTCCCTTCTTTCCCTCTCCCTTCCCTTCTCCCTTCCCTTCTCCCTTCCCTTCTCCCTTCCCTTCTCCCTTCCCTTCTCCCTTCCCTTCTCCCTTCCCTTCTCCCTTCCCTTCTCCCTTCCCTCTCCCTTCCCTTCTCCCTTCCCTTCTCCCTTCCCTTCTCTTCCTTCCCTTCTCCCTTCCCTTCTCCCTTCCCTTCTCCCTTCCCTTCTCCCTTCCCTTCTCCCTTCCCTTCTCCCTTCCCTTCTCCTTCCCTTCTCCTTCCCTTCTCCTCCCTCCCTTCCCTTCCCTTCCCTTCCCTTCCCTTCCCTTCCCTTCCCTTCCCTTCCCTTCCCTTCCCTTCCCTTCCCTTCCCTTCCCTTCCCTTCCCTTCCCTTCCCTTCCCTTCCCTTCCCTTCCCTTCCCTTCCCTTCCCTTCCCTTCCCTTCCCTTCCCTTCCCTTCCCTTCCCTTCCCTTCCCTTCCCTTCCCTTCCCTTCCCTTCCCTTCCCTTCCCTTCCCTTCCCTTCCCTTCCCTTCCCTTCCCTTCCCTTCCCTTCCCTTCCCTTCCCTTCCCTTCCCTTCCCTTCCCTTCCCTTCCCTTCCCTTCTCCCTTCCCTTCTCCTTCCCTTCTCCCTTCCCTTCTCCCTTCCCTTCTCCCTTCCCTTCTCCTTCCCTTCTCCTTCCCTTCTCCCTTCCCTTCTCCCTTCCCTTCTCCTTCCCTTCTCCTTCCCTTCTCCCTTCCCTTCTCCGTCCTCCTCCACCGCCCCGACTGCACCACCAAGCAGTACGTCCACTGCAGGGTCGTGTGCCATTGTAACGAGGTGACTTCTGAGTCGACTCAAAAGGCACCTCAAAAGTCACCTCTTAAGTCACCTCTTAAGTCACCTCTTAAGTCACCTCTTAAGTCACCTCTTAAGTCACCTCTTAAGTCACCTCTTAAGTCACCTCTTAAGTCACCTCTTAAGTCACCTCTTAAGTCACCTCTTAAGTCACCTCTTAAGTCACCTCTTAAGTCACCTCTTAAGTCACCTCTTAAGTCACCTCTTAAGTCACCTCTTAAGTCACCTCTTAAGTCACCTCTTAAGTCACCTCTTAAGTCACCTCTTAAGTCACCTCTTAAGTCACCTCTTAAGTCACCTCTTAAGTCACCTCTTAAGTCACCTCTTAAGTCACCTCTTAAGTCACCTCTTAAGTCACCTCTTAAGTCACCTCTTAAGTCACCTCTTAAGTCACCTCTTAAGTCACCTCTTAAGTCACCTCTTAAGTCACCTCTTAAGTCACCTCTTAAGTCACCTCTTAAGTCACCTCTTAAGTCACCTCTTAAGTCACCTCTTAAGTCACCTCTTAAGTCACCTCTTAAGTCACCTCTTAAGTCACCTCTTAAGTCACCTCTTAAGTCACCTCTTAAGTCACCTCTTAAGTCACCTCTTAAGTCACCTCTTAAGTCACCTCTTAAGTCACCTCTTAAGTCACCTCTTAAGTCACCTCTTAAGTCACCTCTTAAGTCACCTCTTAAGTCACCTCTTAAGTCACCTCTTAAGTCACCTCTTAAGTCACCTCTTAAGTCACCTCTTAAGTCACCTCTTAAGTCACCTCTTAAGTCACCTCTTAAGTCACCTCTTAAGTCACCTCTTAAGTCACCTCTTAAGTCACCTCTTAAGTCACCTCTTAAGTCACCTCTTAAGTCACCTCTTAAGTCACCTCTTAAGTCACCTCTTAAGTCACCTCTTAAGTCACCTCTTAAGTCACCTCTTAAGTCACCTCTTAAGTCACCTCTTAAGTCACCTCTTAAGTCACCTCTTAAGTCACCTCTTAAGTCACCTCTTAAGTCACCTCTTAAGTCACCTCTTAAGTCACCTCTTAAGTCACCTCTTAAGTCACCTCTTAAGTCACCTCTTAAGTCACCTCTTAAGTCACCTCTTAAGTCACCTCTTAAGTCACCTCTTAAGTCACCTCTTAAGTCACCTCTTAAGTCACCTCTTAAGTCACCTCTTAAGTCACCTCTTAAGTCACCTCTTAAGTCACCTCTTAAGTCACCTCTTAAGTCACCTCTTAAGTCACCTCTTAAGTCACCTCTTAAGTCACCTCTTAAGTCACCTCTTAAGTCACCTCTTAAGTCACCTCTTAAGTCACCTCTTAAGTCACCTCTTAAGTCACCTCTTAAGTCACCTCTTAAGTCACCTCTTAAGTCACCTCTTAAGTCACCTCTTAAGTCACCTCTTAAGTCACCTCTTAAGTCACCTCTTAAGTCACCTCTTAAGTCACCTCTTAAGTCACCTCTTAAGTCACCTCTTAAGTCACCTCTTAAGTCACCTCTTAAGTCACCTCTTAAGTCACCTCTTAAGTCACCTCTTAAGTCACCTCTTAAGTCACCTCTTAAGTCACCTCTTAAGTCACCTCTTAAGTCACCTCTTAAGTCACCTCTTAAGTCACCTCTTAAGTCACCTCTTAAGTCACCTCTTAAGTCACCTCTTAAGTCACCTCTTAAGTCACCTCTTAAGTCACCTCTTAAGTCACCTCTTAAGTCACCTCTTAAGTCACCTCTTAAGTCACCTCTTAAGTCACCTCTTAAGTCACCTCTTAAGTCACCTCTTAAGTCACCTCTTAAGTCACCTCTTAAGTCACCTCTTAAGTCACCTCTTAAGTCACCTCTTAAGTCACCTCTTAAGTCACCTCTTAAGTCACCTCTTAAGTCACCTCTTAAGTCACCTCTTAAGTCACCTCTTAAGTCACCTCTTAAGTCACCTCTTAAGTCACCTCTTAAGTCACCTCTTAAGTCACCTCTTAAGTCACCTCTTAAGTCACCTCTTAAGTCACCTCTTAAGTCACCTCTTAAGTCACCTCTTAAGTCACCTCTGAAGTCACCTCGCCTCCCTGACTGCACCACCAAGTAGTTCGTTCAATCCAGACACGGCTCGTATCCCTCTCTTCCACAGTTTCTCAGCTATCCCCCTCCTTCCTCCCCTGTTCCCCTTTCCAATCCCCTCCACCCACCCCGCCCCTCCTATCCCCCTCCCTTCTCCCTCCCCCCTTCCCCCTCCCCCCCCCAAATAAAACCCTCAGACTGCACCATCAAGCAGTACATCCGACCCAGGCAGGTCTCCTATCTCTCCTTTCATTCCCAATCACTCCCTATCCCCCACCCTTTTCCCTCTTTCCTCCTCCCTCACTTCCCCCCCTTTCTCCCCCGGACTGCACCACCACCAAGCAGTACATCCGATCCAGGCAGGGCTCCTTCCCTCCCTTCCCTCCACAATCCCTCCCCTATCCCCCTGCCTTCTCCCTCCTTTCCGCTCCCCCATTGTTCCCCTCCCACCACCCCCCAGACTGCACCACCAAGCAGTACATCCGATCCAGGCAGGGCCGAGGTTCGGAGTGGCAGCGCCCGAGCCTGCACGTGTGGCTCGACAACATGAACAGTATCTGCTGTGCGGAAGTACGCAGCAAACACGTCGCTACAGTGAATGCCGTTGTAGAGGGTACAGCTCGCGCCCAGGGGCTTGCACCTGTGTGATTAAATAAAATCACAGTAACTGCTGACAGGAAGTGTGCAGCAAACGTGTCACTACAGTAAATGCTGTTGTAGAGGGTACGGCTCGTGCTCAGCTTCCTTGCACCCCGTGTGAATAATACCGTATTCTCCCGGACAAAACACCCCCCCATGATAGAGCACCCCCGGGTAGCTTGTGCGGGGTGGGTGCTATGGGCGACCTCGATTTCACTATACCCCCCTTTTTAGATGATTTTTTATAACACCCCCATTTTCTTACAGATTCTATATTATAGTTGTTAACGAGTACGTGCAAGTACGGGAGTATATCGCGAAAATCTCTCGCTCGATGAAATTTCCCGGTTCTTTCACATCAAATCTGCCGAGATTCCCCCCGTATTTCGCTGTCGCCACGTGCTGGCGAATCTTCCGCTGCAGGTGGCCAGAGAGGTGCCAAATGACATTTTCGAGGGGGTGATGACGTTCGCGTCGAAACTCACATTCGCGCCTCAACATGTGATGTTAAAAAGCCCATGGAAACACTCAAATTGTATAATAAAAAAAACTCTAACACTAAAATATACCATATATATGCACCCGGGTATTATGTAGCTTTTTCCTATGAGAAGACACCCCCCTTTTTTTTCCTGTATTTTTAGATCTACCCTAGGGTGTTATGTCCGGGAGAATACGGTACATGTAATCTCTGGAGTCACTTTTGACAAGAAGTGCGAAGAAAATGCTTACAGTAAATGCGGTTGTAGAGGGTATGGCTCATGCCCAGGGTATAAAAATGTCAGCTTTCACGTGTGAGTTCGCATCTATTGTGATTGGTGCATGGATTGTGTACAGTTGTGCATTTAACACATCACTGCAGTTTATGCCACTATAGAGGGTACGGTACGGCTTGTGTGCCTAGCCTAGGGCCCTACACCCATGTCAGCAGTACATCATTTATTGTCGAGACAGGAGATAAGGGGGTGGCATCGAAAGCGAGTTGACGGCGTAGCAGATCAGTCTTCAGGCAACCAAGCGCGCTTGCTCTTCTCCCTCTTGTTATTTTCCCCTGGATGGAACAAGAGGGGTTTCCACACGCAGACAAAGGCAGGACAGGTTTGGAGAGAGGGTTGAGAGGTGACCAGTGGCCCTCCCTTGGCAATGCAAGCACCAGCAACCACCTGCAACAGCTACCACCTGCAACAGCTACCACCTGCAACAGCTACCACCTGCAACAGCTACCACCTGCAACAGCTACCACCTGCAACAGCTACCACCTGCAACAGCTACCACCTGCAACAGCTACCACCTGCAACAGCTACCACCTGCAACAGCTACCACCTGCAACAGCTACCACCTGCAACAGCTACCACCTGCAACAGCTACCACCTGCACCAGCAACCACCTGCACCGGCAACCACCTGCACCAGCAACCACCTGCACCTGTTCGAATCAACCATTTTGGCTTCTGTTGCTTCAAGTGCAGTCACACAGGTTCGGTTATTAGCCTTGTATAGAAACCCCAAACAAAGTCAGATATGATAATTACACATCAGTAACCATGCCCACGAAAATGGAGACATACTATCGGCAGTCAGAGAGAGTGGGGCGAAAAGGGTGTGGGGAAGAGGCCAATGGAGGGGGGGATGATGTGGATGCACATTCTACTGTGTGGAGGAATGGAATGGGATGGGATGGGACGGGATGGGATGGGATGGGATGGGATGGGATGGGATGGGATGGGATGGGATGGGTCGACTACAGAAAGTTACAACTTACAAGCAGGGCAAGGCACTCACGTGTTCATCATGAGCGTGATGTTGTCTCCTCTCAGTAATATGCGGCCTGGGGAAAGGAGGAGTGGGGAGGAGCAGAGGGGAGGAGTAGGTGGGAGGAGCAGTGGGGATGAGCAGGGGGGAGTGGAAGAGTGGATGAGAAGGAGGAGAGGGCAGGAGAAAAGGGGAACAGAAGGCAGCAGGAGCAGCGGGGAGACGAGATGGGATGCAAGGAACAAAAAGAAAAACCAGAGAGAGGAGAGGGTGGAAAACAACAAACAAAACAACAAGCTTGTTCCATTTTGTGCTCCTTCCTAGAAAAGAACCAGGGTGCAATGATTTCGGCACGCCCATATGTGGAGTGCAATGATGAGACGAGAGAGGTGCGAGTTGCGGTAGGGCAAGTGGGGTGCGGTTGAGTACGGTGCGCTTGAGTGGAAAGGGAGTAACATACCAAGTGGCTTCCTGGTTTGCTTTTTCATGGAAATCTCCTCTGCATCCTCCAGCACCAGATTCATGTACTCGTCGAATCCCTGAGATGGACCAAGGCAGACACGAGAGTGGATAAGAGTGGAGAGAGGGTGAGAGGCTATATGAGATGAGAGAGGTCGCCTCCTCTGCATCTTCAAGCACTGGATTCATGTACTCATCGAAACCCTGAAAGGGGCGGATGGGAATTGGAGCATATACATGCAATGGGAAGACGGAAAAAGGGCGGGATGAGGGGCCACATAAGAGAGGTCTCCGTTTTGCACCAGATGACTCAAAAGTCATCTCGGATTTTCAAGCACCAAATTTGAGATGACTTTTGAGTCGACTCAAAAGTCACCTCGTAACAATGTACTTCTCAAAGCCGTGACACACATTGTATCGCATGATTCAATTTCGAAAAGGCATGAGAAAGGGCAAGGCATGAGAGGGAGCACGGCACGAGCAAGGCCAAGGCATGAGCCACACGAGAGAGGTGTGAAGTGAAGGAGGGGTTGAATTGAGAAGGGTTATGGACGGAAGGTGCGAGATAGTGCAACGAGGGACTGCAAGGAAGTGCAATAAAAGCACACTCGAAGAAGTACGCTAAATATTGCGACAGCTCATTAAGGAGTGGTCTCGCCATCAGCAAATGGGCGTGCAAATGGGTCTGCTGCAGAGGGGTTGCTCATGGTGGTATGGGTCCATTCATCCACTCCACTCCTCACAATGATTGGTCTCTCGATCCGCGCGTCATTGTGAGCGTCAATCCGCGAATTTAGAGTCGACCCATGCATTCTGGTTCGACTCAAAAGGGGTGACCTTTGAGGCGACTCAAAAGACACGGTGTGTGTGTACACTACTCACAATGATTCTCCCATGGATCCGTGTGTCCTTTAGTCGACTCGAAAGAAAGTGGGTGCGCTAAGGGTCTGCAGAGGGGTGGCTCGGGGTGTCTACTACTCACAATGATTCTCCCCTCGATCCGCGTGTCCTTCTGCTGATACAGCCAGATCTGAATACGCGATTTCTGCAGAGACAGAGCGGCCAACACGATGGGGACAGCCAATCAGACACACCAGAAGCAAGCACCACACAGAGAGGGGGGAGAGATGGGATGGTGGTCAGCGCAGAGGGAGGCTGTGAGAAATAATTATCACAATGGATGCAAGAGGGAAAGAGACAAGGACGGAGTTAAACGCTTTCGCGTTTTCTCGGAGACACCCAGGAGAAAAGAGAAGAATTTTTGTTGGCACCCTAAGCAAACTCCTCTTCATGGTCGCAGCGAGAGCATCGGTTTCGCAACCTATAACAATCTGTATCCAAGTTCAGATCAAAACGTGACCCTAAAGCCAATCCCTGCAAACCGATACCCAATTCCTCCACCCCGCGAGCCAACACTAGGGATAAAGAAAACACTAGCATTTGAGTGAACACTCAGCTCTAGCCGAACCAATCCGGAGGGCGACCGATTGCACGCAACCCTAACCTTTGTCAAGTTGAGCCGTGCCAAAAATGTATTTTTTATACGTCTCGAAAACACACTTTCAACCCTGACGTTTGTCAATTTACGCCGTGCCCTAATTGGCCAATCGGAGACGAAAAAAAAAAAGGTGCACGGAGCCAGCCGTTATCGTACGGTCACGGAGAGAGGAGAGCAGCTGCCCGGAACAGAAAAGAAAAGCCGTACTCACACTTTGTAGGAATCGGAATATCAAGTTCTGAAGACGTCAAGCCCGCGACGACAATTGCGCGCGACGCGCCAATGTACAGATAGGCACAAGCGACAGGGACAGAGAGAAAGGGGATAACGGGTGGAAACGGGGGGGAGGGGGGAGGCGGGAGGGGGGTGGGGGGTGGTGGGGAAGAAGGGGTACGGAGAGAAGGGAGGGGAAGAATAAGAACGTTATTAGACGAGAGAAACGATGATAAGAAACGAGGCCGTGAGAACCCAGAGAGACATGGAGTGAGACGAAAGAGAAAAATGAGACAAAATTCAGACTTGGGGGGTAGTGGAACCCTCAATGCGATGAATGATTTTCTCGAGGAATGACGTCTGATAACCCAGTTATGCCGTAAACAAATCTAAAATTCCGAACAAGATAAAAAGCGGCAACATTGAAGGAATGGCTGACTGGTTGATGCAATCGGCGAAGAACGCTACAATCCCGACCACAAGAACGGATCTTTAGCCCGACGAGCAGTAGCTCGCACAGAGGAATTCGCCTTAATCCACTACACTTTCCTTAGATCTCTCTAGGCAAGTTTTAGAAATACTCGGAGACACCTAGAGTTTTAGCACGCACAATGGGCTGGGTCATAATCCGCTGCACTTTGGTCGCCATCTTGGCGCGTCTGGAGTCTCCCGGCGAAACCGCACGCGAAGGTAAAAGAACGCCGGGCGAACAGGAAGAAAAAGGTGCGAAACAACGCTCCTACGGAAAAACGACGACGTAGACAGCTTGCGATTGACTGGCTATCAGCTTTTCAAAAGACAGGAGACGGTTGGAACGTGCGGCCTTTTGTGGAATGGCGGGTGGGATATAAAACTAGGAAGATTCCGCACGTGTAGAGTCAAGTCGAGGAGAAAGAGGGATAAGAGCAGTCGGGCTACTGATTAGTACGAAAAACGGTACAAGCAGTGCTGGCAGGTGTTGATCGGTCTGGGCAAGAAGATCGGGAGAGTGGAGCAGGGCTGAAGAATACAAATCTCACCGCACCGCTCCATCGTACTGCCAAACTGCAAATCGCTCTGCAACCTACCGGAATTGAAGGAACCGTCATCATTCGGCATACCCTCAAGGATTAGCGAAAACGTGCAACCCCACCAAACCAACCACAAGTTGTTTCTTGTGAGCAAAATGGTACAGCTACAAAGAGAACGAACTTGACGCAAGATAGAAGTTATACCATTTTTGGGGTAGAAAGAAATTACATAAGAGCCCCACTTATCTCCTATTCTTTTTATAACAGGTATGGTACACATTTGAAGATCAAGTACCGGTACCCTGAAAGCAACTGCCTCTTCATCATGGTCCCACCGCGGCAGGCAGCAGCTGCATCTGGTGGTGTTGGAAGCAGACATGTTACAAATTACCCTACATGCAACTGAATTGCCTTTCTAATCACGGACCAGCGGCAGCAGGCAGTTGCATCTGGTGGTGCTGGAAGCAGACAAAATGTACCAGTGTGCCGCCCGGATAGACGGCAAACACGCTCCCTCCAATGCGCTTGCGACAGATGGCGCACAGCCGGTCCCCCGTGATGCTGACGTGGCGCTTCCTTCCATTTGCCAACTCCTCCCGGAGCTGTGCGTGTAAAGGCGAAGGAAGGGGGGAAAGTGACGGGATGGGGATGGGGTGAAAGAGAAAGGGAGGAAGTCAGGGAGGGAAGACAGAAAAGCGGGGCGGAGGGGTGAAGCAAGTGCAGGAAGAGAGGGAGTGTGAGGAGGAGAACAGAGAGGATGGAATGAGGGACAGAGTAGATAGCACACGACACTTCATGTATTTGTTACCTGCCCGATTTCCTGCTCCTATGCATACAAGCTGTAGCTGTACCTCTCGTAGGCTGCAACTCCTCCCCACACCACCCCACCCCTCCCACTCTATTCACTCCTTGTTTTCTCACCATTGCCCCATTTCTCCTCTGCACCGCTTCTGAATCTCCCTATCCCCATCCCTTGCAGTGCATGATCCACTTCCCTCACACACACCAACCGCACTGCACCCCTCACTCAAACCAGCCCCACTACACCCTCGCTCACTGCAGGTTCTCGCCCCACCTGAGATTCTTATCTCCACAGCACTGTTCCACCTCGAAGCACGAAGCAACACTCACCAGCCCCACTGCACCCCTCACCAACCGCACTGCACCGCTCACCTGCAGGTTCTCGCTCCTCCTCAGGTTCTTCACCACAGCACTGTTCCTCCGCTGCTCGCTGCCCGCCCGCAGCACCGCCTCTAAATACGGCAGCACACTCTGGGGGTGGGGTTGATAGGTAAGCAGAGAGAGAAGAACAAGTATGGTTCTAATTCAAGTAGACCAGCTCGTTCCTCCTCTGCTCGTGCCCGCCCGCAGCACTACCTACCCCGAGTCTGTTTTTTGAGAATTCTCAAAAGTCCTGGTTTTTTTTTTTTTTTTTGAATTCTCAAAAGTCTGGTTTTTGAGACTCCTCAAAGTCTGTTTTTTTTTTTTTTAATTCTTTAAAAACAAAATCAAGTAGACCAGCTCGTTCCTCCGCTGTTCGTGCCCGCCCGCAGCACTACCTACCCCTAGGTATGGCAACACAGGTTTAGGTTGGGTGGGGGTGCAGGTGAGGGTGGGGATGAGTTAACTGCCCCATTTAAGTCATATCTCATACCTGTAACGGGACATTGTGCGGTAGCATGTGTAAGGCCTCGAAAAGTTCAACCATAGCCCACCGCCTCTCCAGCACCTCCCCCGCTGATGGGTGACAACCATGTGCTGTGCTGTGCTTTTCGCACATGCACTGCCACCACAACGACCCAAGCGAATCATTCATACGGTATCCTACCTGCAACGGCACGTCGCTTGGTAGCATGGGCAGTGCCTCAAAAGGTTCAACCATAGCCCACCGCCTCTCCATCACCTCCAAAGCTGCTTCCACCATCACTCCCTCCCTCAACCCCCACCTGTTCCACCCGACTCGCCTCCCAACCACATCAAACGCTAGCTTCGCTTCTCCTGCTTCCCCCTTGCTCTCTGTCACACCCGCGCGGCCCTGTAAGGTTGAGGAGACCGGAACAGAAGACTCAATGCTGCTGCTGCCCTCGCTGTCCCCCCCCCCCTCCCCTTCCACATCTGCTATCACAGCTAGCCTCTTTCCCCTCCTCTCTGCACCAATCGCCCTTGCTGTTGCGTCTTCTGCTGCTGCTTCAGCTGCTGTTTCTGCTGGTGCCTCTGCCGTTGTTTCTTCCTTTCGGCCTTCTGAACCCCCCCCTCCATCCACCCTCTCCACTCCTTCCTCTCCCTGCTTCCCCTCCTCGCCCTCCCCTTGACTTTTGGGGTAGATCCTCCCAAAGTGGGCGGCAAACTGAGTCAGCGCCACGTCAGACAGCAGCAGCACCCGCAGCAGCACTTGGTGGGGCGTGGAAGCAGTAAGAAGAGCGCTAGAGTTGCTACAGCTGCTCCCTCCCACATCAGGACTAGCCTCCTCCCTAGCAACCCTTTTTGTTTCTCCTCCTCTTCCTCCTGTTGGTGCTCCTGCTGCTGCTCCTCCTGTTGGTGCTCCTGCTGCTGCTCCTCCTGTTGGTGCTCCTGCTGCTGCTCCTCCTGTTGGTGCTCCTGCTGCTGCTCCTCCTGTTTCCCCTCCCACTGCTGCTGCCGCTGTTGCTTGTGCTTGTGCTTGTGCTTGTGCAGTGGCGGCGGTGGCAGGAGCGGTGGGAGTGGATTGGAAAGCGGTTATGGAGGAAGAGGAGAAGGGAGGCAGGAGAGGGATGAGCGCAGGAATCTGGGAATGAGAAGAGGAGGAAGAGGATGAGGTGGTGGTGGTGGTAGTGGTGGTTGTGGTGGTGGACGGAGGAGAAGGAGGCATAGGAGGGGAGATGAAGGGTAAGAAGGAGGAGGGAGGGGTGGGAGAAGGCTGGTGAGAGAGGCAGGCGGCGGATGGGCGCGAGGGCGGAGAGGAGAAGAGTTGGTCGCAGATGGAGATGCAGTGCAGGGGCTGATTCAGCTGCTTAGGGCGGTTGGGGAAGGAGGAAAGGAGAGAATACGGGGGGGACTTGGATATCTCAGGGAAGGGGGGGAGAGGAAAAGAGTTGGTCGCAGATGGAGATGCAGTGCAGGGGCTAGTTCAGCTGCTCAGGGGGTTGGGGAGGAGGAAGGGAGAGGAGAGGAGTGGAGTGGAGAGGAGAGGAGTGGAGAGGAGTGGAGAGGAGTGGAGAGGAGAGGAGTGGAGAGGAGAGGTGGGGGAGCAATAAAACATTGCACCACAAGCAGGCGTCATGCCTTTCTGGCGTACAGCACAAGCACCATCGACAGCACACGTGATACAAGTTGGGTTATGAGACGTCTCAAAACTCAGCTTTTATTACGTGGCACCATCCACAGCAGAGCATCCCCATCGACTGCTAGACATGAGCACAAGGGCTACAGCTACACCTGGTGAGTCTGAGTGCAGATTTCTGGTAACGTTCCTGATTCTTCAATGAGTTTTTAGGAGACTTTTGAGTCGACTCAAAAGTCATTTCTGGCAATGTTCCTGATTCTTTAGTGAGTTCTTTATCCACACTGGCTCTCGTAACAACGTTCTAAGCTGGCGCGCAACCAGGCTCCTTTCCACCAGTCTTTCATGGAGTTTGTCTCGTTGTCCTAATACAGCAAGAGTTGATGGAAATAAGGCCTATGCAGCCCACCTGTCTGCTTCTGACAGCTCATGAGCACAAGGGCTACAGCTAGTCCTGGTGAACCTGTGCGCAGATTTCTGGCGTACAGCACAAGCACCACCCAGAGCACACGTAATAAAAGTTGGGTTTCGGCACCATCCACAGCAGCGCATCCCCACCGGCGCCCACAGCCTGCTCTGTCTGCCGCAGCCCTTCCTGGCATCGCATATGAGACTTGCATGCAATAAGGCATCGTACCTTCCTGGAGTTGAGCACAAGCACCATCCACAGCAGCGCATCCCGCCCCCCCACCGCCTCCACTGCTGCTGCTGCCGCTTCTGCTGCACGCATTGGCATTCTTGCACCTGCTGCTGCTGCTCCTCCCGGTGCTCCTCCTGCTGCTGCTGTTGCCGTTGGTGCGGCCGCAGTGGCATGGGCAGGAGGATGAGCGTGGGTGTGGAGCAAGAGGCGCAGGAGGAGGGAGGCCTTTTCCTCAAAGAGGAAGTTTTGAGGGAGCATTTGAAGCACCTGGAGGGAGGGGGGGATTGATGAGTGGGATGAAACACAGCACCAGCAGCGCCACAGCACAGTTAGGTGCATGGGCAATGGCTAGATGCATGGGCAGGTGGATGGGCGTGGGTGTGCAGCAGGAGGCGCAGGAGAAGAGAGGCCTTCTCCTCAAAGAGGGAGTCTGGAGGGAGCATTTGCAGCACCTGGAGGGAAGAGCAGGGAGGGAGGGGCAGAGAGGGAGGGGCAGGGAGGGTGGGGCAGGGAGGGAGGGGCAGAGAGGGAGGCGGGAATCCATGAGTGGGATGAGACATAGCAGCAGCAGCAGTATCACCTCACCTCACCTAATCACACTGCACTGCACCACACCAACTCACCTCTGGAATGAGCCGCAGCCTGATCCGTTGCAACACAGCTGCTAGCTTCGCCCTCTCTGGACCAATCACAGTAGGGCGCTCTGCTGCTGACGTGGCAGCTTTTGATTGCCGGAGCTCCGCTTTGACCCGGTGAAGGCTGAGCCGAACCTGAGGTACGGAAGAACAACAGGAGAGGTACAGTACAGGAGGGGAGGAGATGTATAGGAGAGGTATGGGAGGGGAGGAGATATGTGGGAGAGGTATGGGATTTAGGTACAAGAGATGTGTAAGACGGATTCGTACCATAGATAGATGCAAAGGAGAGGCTAAGGAGATGTGAACAAGCTGCGCGAAACACCCTCCACTCCACTCCACTCCACTCCACTCCACTCCACTCCACTCCACTCCACTCCACTCCACTCCACTCCACTCCACTCCATTCCACTCCACTCCACCTCAAAAGGCACAGACTCACCAGGTCTAGCTGTAGCTGTGATGCTGCTGCTCCCACATCCTGCACCTCCCCACCCCCACCAGACGCACCAACTCCACTGCTGCTACTCCACCGCCGTCCGCCCTCCCCACTCCTTCTCCCGCTCCTCCCACCACCACCGCTGCTGCCACTGCTGCCCCTCCAACCCTCTCCGGATCCCTCCTCCTCCTCCTCCTCCCCCTCCCCTTCGCCTTCTCCCACGCCCTCCCCTCCGCCCCCCTCGCCCATGGCCTGGGCGGTTTGCTCCAAGAGGTGTTCGAGGAAGGACGCACTGAGGTGAGGGGCCACTTGACGGATTAGACAGAGCACCAGGTCTGATGGGGGGGGAGAGGGGAGAGGGGACCACAGGACAGCAGCATGAGGGCAGGAAGGCAGAAATCAGCCCCGAACCTCCACCCCTCTCTCCCATGGCCTGAGTGGTTTGCTCCAAGAGGTGTTCGAGGAAGGACGCACTGAGGTGAGGAGCCACCTAACGAATGAGAGAGAGCACCAGGTCTGATGGGGTGGGAAGTGGTGAGAAGTGGTGGGGGACAGGCAGAGAACACGGGGGGACATGAAGGGAGCGAAGGGGGGCCTAAGCGGTCTGCTCCAAGAGGTGTTCGTGGAAGGACGCACTGAGGTGAGGGGCCACTTGACGGATGAGAGAGAGCACCAGGTCTGATGGGGAGGGAGAGGGCAGGGGGAGGGGTGGAGATGGGGAGAGGGAGGTCAGGCAGCAGTATGAGTGGGAGATGACAGAAAGAAGAAGGCCCCACCCGCCACCCCCCTCGCCCATGGCCTGGGCGGTTTGCTCTAAGAGGGTGCTCAAGGAAGGAGGCAGTGAGGTGAGAGAGAGCATGGCGGAGTGAGGGAGGCTTTTTGATAATTCTCAAAAATCACTAGTATGGCAGAGTGAGGGAGGCGGGGGAACATGGCTTTGAGGCGACTCAAAAAAGCGGGAGAGGGGATGACAGGGAAGCTGCATGAGCGAGGCCACACATAATCTGAGGGAGCAGCATAACTCCCGCAGCACATGCACGCATACCGTTGGGCGGCAGGTGCCGCAACAATGTGAGCAGCGCCAGCACCTGCAATTTCGCCTCATAACTGGCGGAACATTTATGAAGAGGTCTGAGAAAGGTTTGGAAAGGTTTGGAAAGGCTTGGAAAGGTTCAAGAACGGCGCATGTATACCGTTGGGAGGGGGGTGCCGCAGCGACGTGAGCAGGGCCAGCGCTGCTGTCGGGTCGTCCTCAAAGCGCCACGTCAGCGCCTCCAGCACGAGCGGCTGCTGACGTGGCTGCTGACCCAGTAGCTCCACGTATTCCTTGAAGCAGTTCTCTACCACATCAGCATCCTTCCTCCTCTCCCTCGTACCATCAACTCCACCACCATCACAACCACTATCACCACCAACACCTTCGTCTTCTTCCCCCATTCCTTCTCCCTCACCCTTTCTCCTTCCCACAGCCTCTGCCCCCTCTTCCCCCTCCCACTCCGTTCCCACTCCACCGCCTTTAAGCATCTCTCTTAAGAACACAAGACCCTCTCTGTGCAATCCCTTGAAGAACAGGAATCGAATCACGTCGCGCCACCTGTCCTCCGCATGCAGCGCAGCTTCCACAGTGCTGACGTGGCAGAAGTTGTCTGCCGCCCACAACGCATGCAGCGCCGATCGAAGCGGCTGCATCGGGTCCGCTGAGTCAGCAACATCCGTCGCTGACGTGGAGAGAGCTGCAACGAAGCGATCAACCGCTGCAGGGGAGAACTCGGAAGGTGCTGATTGCGACGCTATTGCAGCAGTCCCAGCAGGAGCGGCAGAAGCGGCAGCAGTGACAGCAGCAGCAGCACGAGACACAGAGGCAGCATCCAGCGGCCCTTCGAATGACCCCCCACCAACACCACCACTCGTTCCCTGCCTGCTGCTGCTGAAGCTGCTGCTGTCTATGGTGGCGGTGGCGGTACCAATGCCACTATTGCTGTTACTAGCAAGAGAGCTGTGAGTGTTGTAGCTGCTGCTGCTGTTGCTGCTGCTGCTGGTGACACTTCCCTTAGTGCTGTGAGTGCTGTAGCTGCTGGTGCTGGCAGCAGGGGGAGGGGGACTGGGACGTGCCCCGAAAGTGAGAGGGCCAGACGAGGAGAAGAGCGAATGGTTGAAGTCAAAAGCAGTCTCGGGAGAGTCCGGGGGTGATTCATGCAGGACAGCCCTCTCTTCTGCCTCTGCTGCTGCTGCTGCTGCTGCTTCTGCTGTAGCGGCTGCTGATGATGGTTCTGCTGTGGAAGTTGGAGCAGGTAGTGTGGAGGAGGTGGGGAATGGTGGTGGGAGGGGGGTGAGGGACTGGAGGGCGAGGGAGAGGTAAGTGTCGATCACCACTGCTGTTGCTTCGGCTGCTGACATGCGCTGCTGCTCCTCTGCTCCTTTTTCTTCAATCTCAGCTGTTTCGCTTGCAGCTGCTGCTGATGTTGCCGTGGCACCAGCAACCCTCACACCAGCAGCTGTAGCTGTAGCTGCTGCTGCTGCTGCTGCTGCTGTTGTTGCTTTTGCTGCTGCTACAGCCGCTGCTCGCTTCTCTGCCAGAAAACTTACTAGAGACAGCAACGCCAGCTTGCGCTGCCGCCCGGTTACAAGATTTGATTCTGCATTGGATTTCAGATCCGATTGCGATCGCACTTCCAGTGGTGGTGGAGCAGCAGCAGCAGCCAATGGGGTGGAAGAGGGGGAGAGAGGGTACGAGGGGGAGGAGGGGGAGGAGGAGGGGAAGGAGGGAGGGTAGGGGGAGGAGGAGGCAGCGAGGGAGAGGAGGATGGAGGAGGGGAGGGAGGGGAGGAAGGGGAAGAGCGAGAGGGCTGGAAGGAGGGGAGGCGAGGAGCAGAGGGCGAGTTGTTGCATGGCCCGGTCGAATTCACCCGATGAGAAGAGATGGTGGGCTAGGCTGGGTGGGGGAGATGGTAGGAGGGGAGAAGGAGAGAAGATAGACGGACAAGAGAGAGAATGATTTTATGATAGCTAGATTAAAGAAAAGGGGGAGCGAGGAGCAGAGCGAGTTGTAGCATGGCCCGGTCGAATTCACCCGATGAGAAGAGATGGTGGGCTAGGCTGGGTGGGGGAGATGGTAGGAGGGGAGAAGGAGAGAAGATAGGCGGACAAGAGAGAGAATGATTTTATGATAGCTAGATTAAAGAAAAGGGGGAGCGAGGAGCAGAGCGAGTTGTTGCATGGCCCGGTCGAATTCACCCGATGAGAAGAGATGGTGGGCTAGGCTGGGTGGGGGAGATGGTAGGAGGGGAGAAGGAGAGAAGATAGACGGACAAGAGAGAGAATGATTTTATGATAGCTAGATTAAAGAAAAGGGGGAGCGAGGAGCAGAGCGAGTTGTTGCATGGCCCGGTCGAATTCACCCGATGAGAAGAGATGGTGGGATAGGCTGGGCAGGGGAGAATGGTGGGGATGGGGGAGAGGGGAGGGGAGAGCATGATACATGGTAACAACTAGCAAGAAAGAAGGAGCAGCAAGGCAGGGGCGAGTTGCTGTATGGCGCGATCAAATCCGCCAGATGAGAGGAGAGAGGAGACGGGGGGCCAGGCTGGGACAGGGGAGAGAGAGGTGGAGATGGGAGAAGTGGAGAGGGAGGGAAGGGTGCGGAAGGGAGGACAACACTATGTTCAGATTGAATTGAAGAGGGAAAAGGGACATCCGTGAGTGTACTGGACCAGATTGAGTCACTTTGGAAAATCATACAAAAAAGGTAGCACAAGAAAAGGGCAATCAAGAAATTGCATGTCATGAGTTGAAAAAGGGAGCACAACAGCAGCATAGAATGCAATGGATACGTCATCATGTGTGCTGGGATGGGAATGCACACATGACTACTTTTGAGATGTCTCAAAAGGAATGCACGCATGCATGCATGCATGGACTTGGTTCGACTGGCATGTGACGTGACTTTGGACTCACATGCCAGTCGAGCCAAGCCCATGCGCCTCCTTGGCTGCCCGCTCCCCTCCTTATGAAGCGGCTCAACACCGAGACAAGATACGGCTTTTAAGGCGCCTAAAAAGCATGCACGTTATTTGGCGTTCGACTCACCGCAGTCGAACCAAGTCCATGCGCCTCCCTGGTTGGGCACTCCCCTCCTCCTCCCCGTCCCTCGCCCCTTCCTCCTCCTCCCCCTCCCCATCCTCCAGCCCCTCACACAGGGAGAGCGCCTCTTCAAACAGCCCTTCACTCACTAGCTGGTCGATCTGCATGACAACAAGCAGGGGCAGTGGAGAAGGAATGGGTATCAAACAGGTGGAACTAACAGTCTTCCCATCCTCCATCCAGCCCCTCACACAGGGAGAGCGCCTCTTCGAACAGCCCTTCACTCACTAGCTGGTCGATCTGCATGACAACAAGCAGGGGCAGTGGAGAAGGAATGGGTATCAAACAGGTGGAACTAACAGTCTTCCCATCCTCCATCCAGCCCCTCACACAGGGAGAGCGCCTCTTCGAACAGCCCTTCACTCACTAGCTGGTCGATCTGCATGACAACAAGCAGGGGCAGTGGAGAAGGAGTGGGTATCAAACAGGTGGAACTAACAGTCTTCCCATCCTCCATCCAGCCCCTCACACAGGGAGAGCGCCTCTTCGAACAGCCCTTCACTCACTAGCTGGTCGATCTGCATGACAACAAGCAGGGGCAGTGGAGAAGGAATGGGTATCAAACAGGTGGAACTAACAGTCTTCCCATCCTCCATCCAGCCCCTCACACAGGGAGAGCGCCTCTTCGAACAGCCCTTCACTCACTAGCTGGTCGATCTGCATGACAACAAGCAGGGGCAGTGGAGAAGGAATGGGTATCAAACAGGTGGAACTAACAGTCTTCCCATCCTCCATCCAGCCCCTCACACAGGGAGAGCGCCTCTTCGAACAGCCCTTCACTCACTAGCTGGTCGATCTGCATGACAACAAGCAGGGGCAGTGGAGAAGGAATGGGTATCAAACAGGTGGAACTAACAGTCTTCCCATCCTCCATCCAGCCCCTCACACAGGGAGAGCGCCTCTTCGAACAGCCCTTCACTCACTAGCTGGTCGATCTGCATGACAACAAGCAGGGGCAGTGGAGAAGGAATGGGTATCAAACAGGTGGAACTAACAGTCTTCCCATCCTCCATCCAGCCCCTCACACAGGGAGAGCGCCTCTTCGAACAGCCCTTCACTCACTAGCTGGTCGATCTGCATGACAACAAGCAGGGGCAGTGGAGAAGGAATGGGTATCAAACAGGTGGAACTAACAGTCTTCCCATCCTCCATCCAGCCCCTCACACAGGGAGAGCGCCTCTTCGAACAGCCCTTCACTCACTAGCTGGTCGATCTGCATGACAACAAGCAGGGGCAGTGGAGAAGGAATGGGTATCAAACAGGTGGAACTAACAGTCTTCCCATCCTCCATCCAGCCCCTCACACAGGGAGAGCGCCTCTTCGAACAGCCCTTCACTCACTAGCTGGTCGATCTGCATGACAACAAGCAGGGGCAGTGGAGAAGGAATGGGTATCAAACAGGTGGAACTAACAGTCTTCCCATCCTCCATCCAGCCCCTCACACAGGGAGAGCGCCTCTTCGAACAGCCCTTCACTCACTAGCTGGTCGATCTGCATGACAACAAGCAGGGGCAGTGGAGAAGGAATGGGTATCAAACAGGTGGAACTAACAGTCTTCCCATCCTCCATCCAGCCCCTCACACAGGGAGAGCGCCTCTTCGAACAGCCCTTCACTCACTAGCTGGTCGATCTGCATGACAACAAGCAGGGGCAGTGGAGAAGGAATGGGTATCAAACAGGTGGAACTAACAGTCTTCCCATCCTCCATCCAGCCCCTCACACAGGGAGAGCGCCTCTTCGAACAGCCCTTCACTCACTAGCTGGTCGATCTGCATGACAACAAGCAGGGGCAGTGGAGAAGGAATGGGTATCAAGCAGGTGGAACTAACAGTCTTCCCATCCTCCATCCAGCCCCTCACACAGGGAGAGCGCCTCTTCGAACAGCCCTTCACTCACTAGCTGGTCGATCTGCATGACAACAAGCAGGGGCAGTGGAGAAGGAATGGGTATCAAACAGGTGGAACTAACAGTCTTCCCATCCTCCATCCAGCCCCTCACACAGGGAGAGCACCTCTTCGAACAGCCCTTCACTCACTAGCTGGTCGATCTGCATTGCGGTGAGCAGGGAAGGCAAGTAGAGAACGGATGGGTGTTCAGAGATAAGTGAAGAACTTCAGACCCTGCTCATCGTCCATTCCCTCACATCACACAGAGAGAGCGCCTCTTCAAACAGCCCCTCGCTCACTAGCTGGTCGATCTGCATTGCGGTGAGGTGAGCAGGGAAGGCAAGTAGAGAACGGACGGGTGTTGAGAGATAAGCGAAGGACATTACACCCTCCTCATCGTCCAGCCCCTCACATCACACGGAGAGAGCGCGCCTCTCTAAACAGCCCTTCACTCACAAGCTGGCTGATCTGCATCGCAGTGAGCGAGCAGGCAGGGCAAACACGGACGGTACATTTCATTGCAAGTAATTAAGACATTCGCTGGGTGTACGGATTTGAAGCTGCTTCTGCATCACTGCTTTTGGAGTTGTGAAACAAACGCTCCAAACAACACCACACCACACCACACCACACCACACCACACCACACCGTACCACACCTCTAAGCAGCACCTGGGCGGCAAGGGGGACAGGAGCTACAATGTTCGCACTCTCCTCTGCCACTGCAAACACACCCCGGGCTGATGCTGATACACTGGTACCGCACAGCACAGCACAGCACAGCACAGCACAGCACAGCACAGCACAGCACAGCACAGCACAGCACAGCACAGCACACCGCAACGCACCACACCAAACCTTTAAGCAGCACGCACCTGGGCAGCAAGGGAGACAGGAGCGACGATGTACACACTCTCCTCAGCCACTGCAAACACACCCCGGGCTGACCGCCCTGCTGCCCTGCTGCTGCTGCCTTCAATGCCAGTACTGGCAGCGGGGAAAGTGGGAGGGGTCCACAGGGCTGCATGCTCCCGCAGGGGGATGGTTTGCACCAAGGCGTGCCCTGGGAGCAGGGATCGCACCTGGGGGATGGGGGAAACATGAGGGCGAAGGGAAACAGAGGTCACTGGCGGTAGAGAGAGTGCGAGAAGACAGAGGAGAGGGCTGCATGCTCCCGCAGGGGAAGTTTGCACCAAGGCATGGCCCGGTAGCAGGGAGCGCTCCTGGGGAGGCAGGGTTAGAAGAACGGGAAAGCAGAGGAGAAAGGTCGGGTGAGGGAAACGAATTGCTCGATAGATGACCATGCCTACCCTGCTGCTGCGCTCAGCACCACCACCCCCTCCACTCCCACCACCATTTGAACCGATACTCCATGTAGTTTGGGAGCTCGGCGAGGGCGTGGGCCGGCATGACAGCCACGTGGGAGGGCGGTGGAGGGCATACAAGGGCATGATACGACAAATGAGAAGTGTGATGGCAAGGCATACCTCAATGTAGTTGGGGAGCTTGGCGAGGGCGTAGAGCGGCATGACAGCCACGTGGGAGGGCGGGCGGGCATAAAAGCGCACAACATGACAGCAAGTCGTGAGAGGGAGGAAGGGAGGGCAGTAGAGTCACGAAGGCCAGGCGCACCTCGATATAGTTGGGGAGTTTGGCGAGGGCGTAGGGCGGCATGACAGCCACGTGGGAGGGCGGGCGCGACCAGTTGATGCCGTGGGAGCGGAGGGGGCGACCAGCGGCATCAAGGAATAAACCAATGCTGTCCTGATGGCGGGGAGAGAAGAGGGGGGAGAGGAGGAGGCACCCAGAGGGAAGGAGGGGAGGAAGGAAAGGGAAGGTAAGCAGCATTGCTTTTGAGAATTCTTAAAAGAGGCACTGGGAGGCACCACCTGCCCCCACGGCAGCAGGTCCTGCCACGAGCCCACATTGCCACACATGCAACAGCCCCCCTCCTGCTAGCATGGCAGCCAGAAGCTGCTGCCTGCCAGGGATGGCAGACCTGTAAGTCCAAGCCGTCCCTCCACCACTCCCAACCCCTTCTCAACTACCCCACTGCTACCACCTCACCTTGCCGACTAACATCTCCCCACGCGGCAGCTTCACAACGCTGGGAGGCGCCACCTGCCCGCACGGCAGCATGTCCCGCCACGAGCCGCCGCTGCCAGCGGTGCCGGGCGGTGGAATGTGGTGCAGAAGGTACTTGGTGGGCGTGGCGGCGCAGAGAGTGGTGGGAGAGGGCAGGGCGAGCAGGCGAGGGGCGTCTGGACACGTGAACTCCCTCTCCTCCTTGAAAGCTGAACGGCCTGAAGGAGGAGAAGAGAAGGAGAGAGTTGGGCAGGTAAGGAGGATGAAGGGGAGGGGATGGGATGAACGGCCTGAGAGAGGCGTCTGGGCAGGTGGGGCGTCTGGGCAGGTGAACTCGCGCTCCTCCTTGAAAGGTGAATGGCCTGAGAGGGAATGAGAGAGAATGATTCTGATAAGGGAAGGATGACGGGCAGGTGAAAGACAAACGGGCTGTGAGGGCGTCTGGGCACGTGAACTTGCGCTCCTCTCTGAAGGGCATGAGGACGAGTGAGGAAGGGAGGAGATAAGCAGCGGTACCACTGGTCACCGCTTTGAACCATTTCAAACCTAATCAACCGACCGTCAAACCCCACCACCAGCACTCTCCGCTTGATCGCCACGCACAGCATGCCGAGCCGATCACTCACCCCTGAAGTACCATTGCTCACCGCATTAAACCATTCACAACCCACACCAACCCACACGCACTCACCATCAAACCGCAGCACGAGCACTCTCCTCTTGATCGCCACGCACAGCACAGCAGGCCATGTTACTCCTTCCCCTACAAGCGTTAAATTCACTCCTAAGTTAACATTGCTCACCGCATTGAACCATTCCCAACCTGCGTTAACCCACCGTCGAACCGCAGCACGAGCACTCTCCTCTTGATCGACACGCACAGCACGCCGCCCTCCGCGTCCCACGCCAATGACGTGGCGCCAGCTGTGCGCGGGAGACACGTCAGCGGCTCCAAGGAGGGCAGCGGGGCCAGCCTCACGCAGTCCGCCAGCGCGATCAGCACGCCCGCCGCCCCGGAAGCGCCGGACGCGGCGGAAGCGGCGGAAACGGCGGGGGCGGCGGCGGGGATGGCGGAACTATCAGGCGCATTAGCGGAAGCCGCAGCAGAAGCTGTCGGCAGCGCGATCTCTAGTCGCAGAATCGCGGACGGCGCGAAACCGTCCTTCCTCGCGAACAGCGCATAGCCGCCGCCGCTACCGGGCGCGACACGCGGCGCGGAAGGCGCGGATTGGTCCGCTGCTGCCGATGCCGACGCTCCTGCCGGGCGGTAGTCTAGCAGCGCGCCGTCGCTGCAGCCAATGAGAATGGAGGAGCGCCATTGCGTGCAGCAGAGAATGCGACTCGGACTCGCCGTCGCCGTCGCGGCGGGGCCGAGGAAGCGGCTGAGAGCGGTGCTACTCGGGGGACTGGGAGAAGAGCGAGAGCTGCCAGAGGTGTCCGTTAGGGTTACGGCACGAACCAGCTGAAACGCAGCGTGACCCATAGCTTTCGCGCTCTCTCGCGTTCTCTCGTGCTCTTTCTCCCTCCTCTTGAGCTCTCTCTTGCTTTCCTTCTCTCGCTCTCCTGCCTCCGCTTGCTCTGCTACAGTACCACGGCTTCAACACACTCCCGTTACAGTCATCTCGATAGTAGCCTCGCTGCTAGGATGCAGCACCCTAGCTTGTCACACCTTATCACCTCGCACATTATTAGGGCAACATGGTTGCGTTCATTCCCTAGAATTTGTACCTAGCTCGCTCGAAACCAGCAGTTTTGCTAGATCCTCCCCAACCATCTCCCTCTCTGGATCTGGGGCGATTCTGCAGTAGTCTTTGCGCTGCTGGTTTCGCGAAGTGCTGCATGTTACCCACACCCATGCTTTGCAATCTGTCACGCAAGAAAACAAAATCGGGATCAGTACTGCAACTTCCCAGAAAACGATTGCTCCCTGACCCGCCCTTACGTTCATTAGGGATTCGCGAGTCGATTCTCTTTTCGCCATCTCGACACAAGTGTAGGTCCACTTTGCTTCTTCCGCTGCGTCCTCTCCCAACGTATCCATTTTTTAATGAGGTTGTTTTTGAGACGTCTCAAAAACAACCTCATTACACCTCTGCGCCCTCTCCCAACGTATACATTTTTTAGGGATTCACAAACCACTTCCCTTTCCACCATCTCGACACTCGTGTAGGTGCACTCCGCTTCTTCCGCTGCGCCCTCTCCAAACGTTTCTCATGTTCCTTAACATTACTAGTAGGCCGCGCTTCTGGAACTCGTAATTTCCTGAGACTGTGACGGCGATTTTTGGCGTATTCCGCGTCATCGCGTTATCCTCTATCCGCGTCATCGTGCTATCCTCTATCCGCGTCATCGTGCTATCCCCTATCCGCAGTCACAGCATGGTATGAATCGCCATCATGCCAGGTCGAACATACCCTCCGAGCGGTCGTGCCGCATGCATTAGCATCCCTCCTTCCACCTCCCTTCTGTTAACCTCATAGCCGCGAGCAGTCTTCTATTAACCTCGTAGCCAGAATCACCGGATGACAAACACACACCAGTGGTTCACCATTTGCGTGCCCTCCCCCTGCTTCAACCCCTCCCCTCCTCCCGTCCCTCCGTCCTCCCTTCCTCCCCTCTTGCCCCTCCTTCCCTCCTCTCCCTCCGCCTCCCCTACCCCCTCCTTCTCCCCCTTCCGCGTCCCCTCTCGCTCCCAGGATTCTCCAGGGAACGCGGCAGCAGCGTCTGATCCGCAGTCACAGGGCACCACGTGGGGGACGCCTTTCGACGCACCTCAAAAATCCCCTAATATTCCCCTTTCGTTCTCCCTCCCTCGCCCAGGAGTCCTCGGGGAACGCGGCAGCAGCGTCGGATCCACAGTCACAGGGCACCACGGGGGGGACGCAGGCAGAAGCAGCAGCGCCACACAACGTTGCTGACCTCACAGCATTTGTCAGTTGCCTCACAACTTTGAGCCTAGGGGTTCAACTTTGCCGAATCTTTCCGCTAACTACTGAAACTGCAGCCTCGTGATGTCTCCTGCCTGCCACACAACGTTGCAGACCTCACAGCCTTTGTGCCATGCCATGCCATGCCATGCCGTGCCATGCCATGCCATGCCATGCCGTGCCATGCCATGCCATGCCATGCCGTGCCATGCCATGCCATGCCGTGCCGTGCCATGCCATGCCATGCCATGCCATGCCATGCCGTGCCATGCCATGCCATGCCATGCCGTGCCGCGCCGTTATATACCATGACATGCCATACTATGCCGTGCCATGCCATACTATGCCGTGCCATGCCATACTATGCCGTGCCATGCCATACTATGCCGTGCCATGCCATACTGTGCCGTGCCATGCCATACTATGCCGTGCCATGCCATACTATGCCGTGCCATGCCATACTATGCCGTGCCATGCCATACTATGCCGTGCCATGCCATACTATGCCGTGCCATGCCATACTATGCCGTGCCATGCCATACTATGCCGTGCCATGCCATACTATGCCGTGCCATGCCATACTATGCCGTGCCATGCCATACTATGCCGTGCCATGCCGTACTATGCCGTGCCATGCCATACTATGCCGTGCCATGCCATACTATGCCGTGCCATGCCATACTGTGCCGTGCCATGCCATACTGTGCCGTGCCATGCCATACTATGCCGTGCCATGCCATACTATGCCGTGCCATGCCATACTATGCCGTGCCATGCCATACTATGCCGTGCCATGCCATACTATGCCGTGCCATGCCATACTATGCCGTGCCATGCCATACTATGCCGTGCCATGCCATACTATGCCGTGCCATGCCATACTATGCCGTGCCATGCCATACTATGCCGTGCCATGCCATACTATGCCGTGCCATGCCATACTATGCCGTGCCATGCCATACTATGCCGTGCCATGCCATGCGTGCATCTGCATTTTGGACGTCTGTGCATGTAGGAGAACACCCATGTCGTCACCTCTATGCTGGTTTGGTTTCCTCGCACCAACGCCTGTCCGCCTGCAAGTCGTGCATGTGATGCTCCACGGATTGTCACCTCTATGCTGGTTTCGATACCAGCATTTTGGACATCTGTACATGGATATTCTCCTACTTGCATTCTGTCGTCACCTCTATGCTGGTTTCGTTACACCAACGCCTGCCGCCTGCATGCGTGCATGTGATGCTTTACGGAGTGAATTGGGCGGTCTGTGATGTGATTCGCAAAGATGTGGTGTGTGGATGGATGATACTCGAGCATCCAACTCGAGTAGAGAAGAATCAATGTGGTGCTATGTGCTATGTGAGAAGAAACTTGATGCTGTTCGCGCGTGGTGCTATGTGTGTGTGTGTGTGTGTGTGTGTGTGTGTGTGTGTGCGTGCGTGCGTGCGTGCGTGCGTGCGTGCGTGCGTGCGTGCGTGCGTGCGTGCGTGCGTGCGTGCGTGCGTGCGTGCGTGCGTGCGTGCGTGCGTGTGTGTGTGTGTGTGTGTGTGTACAATGTGACTCTTGTGAGAATTCTCAAAAGACTTCGTGCGGGATGCTATGTGCATGTACAGTTCACATAGCATCGTGCTTCGTACAGTGTGATTTCCATGCATTGCGTTGCACTCACTGTCTCTATGCCCCTCTGTGTTGCCTCTCTCTTGTCATCTCTGTGTGTTTCCCCTCTGTTTGTTTCCCCTCTGTGTGTTTCCCCTCTGTGTGTTTTCCCTCTGTGTTTCCCCTCTCTGTGTTTCCCCTCTGTGTGTTGCTCCTCTGTGTGTCTCACTTGCAGGTACAAACTCTTCTTCAGCAAATGGTGAGGCTAATGTCCCGCAACACCCCTCGAATCAGCATCCTGCATTCCCAATTTCCGAACTAACGCTCTTTCAGCAAATGGAAAGGCTCCATGTCTGGAGCTGACTCATGAGTTGACTCAAAAGTCAGCTCCATGTCCCGTGAACCAGTCACATCATCTTGCATTCTCTATATCATTCTCGCCTCTCATCCATCTTCTCTGCTCCCTGTTCCGCGTCTCCATTCCATGCCATTGTGTTCGTCCACCTGCACTCAGTAAACGGCTTTTGAGGCGCCTCAAAAGTCAATCAATTACCATCGTGTTCCTCCACCTGCACTCAATGAAGCCCTATTGTACTTCTCTTCAATCTTTGTCCTTCCGTTTCTCCCCGCCCTCCACCTGCTCTCTTCCCCTGTGCCCTGCAGCAAGCTCGCTTTCAAACCATGTCCGAGACTATCATCTCGAGGAATATCCGCTTTCCCGCCCCTCATTGCCCCTATTCTCCTCCCTCTCCTTCACTCTACGTTTTACTTCCTCCCTATTCTTCCGCCCACCTCCCTCGCGTGTGCACCATTCACATTGCACGCAATGCCATGTGCTTTTTGGTCGTTTACAGCTGGGCGTGTTCGTTTTTGCTCATCACCCTCTCCTTCTTCACCTCTCTCCTGCCTTGCCCGTTGTTTATCCTTAACTCACTCTCTCCCTATCTCTCTCTTGCATAACATGCCCCCTCTCTATCTCTTCTGTTCTCCCTCTATCTGCACTGTTTCGTATTTTTTCTTCATTCTTCATTTCTGCCCTTCTTATCCTCCCCTCTCTCCATCCTATCTGTCTGCTACCTCTACCCAATATCCTCCGCTTGCCCCCCTCCCTACTCTTCATTCTTTCTCCACCCAATTTCCTCCCCTTTCCCCCCTCCTCTTCCCTGCCTCGCACTCTTGCACTCTCAATCCCCTTTCACTTCTCTTTCGGTTCTCTTAATCCACTTATCCCAAACCACTCGATGAGATGGGCACGCGCATTGACGAGCTAGAGCGGAACGTGAATGACCTTATAAAGGAGACAGGAGGCACAGACACCTCTGCAGCTGCCGCGGCACCAGCCAAGTCAGAGCAACATGAGCTATAAACTCAGCTGCCTGGTACCAGTCAAGAAGACAGTCAGGAATGCTGCTACACTGAAGCAGAATATGGGAGGCATATATATGATTGTCTGTTACAGGCCAGGGTCTTGTGGTCCTGTGAGAGGGTGCATTGTGAGGCGACTGAGAAGCTTAAAGGGATAGTTTCGACTTGGATCCAACGGTCCTAACTCGCCCTATTCTCCTCTAGGCTGAGTTAAGGCTAGTAGGGAATGAATAGGTAAGAAGTTTGTCATTCAAACCTGAGCGTACGCGTTTCGGCCGGTGGCCTTCATCAGCGCTCTGTGAGAGGGGTGCATTGTGAGGCGACTGAGAAGCTTCGCACAGGACAGAGTTGGGAGGGAGTTGCGTTGCTGCAAGAGAGGAGGGCGGTAGCAACAACCTGCGCAGGGCAGCGAGCAGAAAGCTATGTGCCTGGCATGTGTGGCTGGATGATCAGCAGCAGGCTCAGGATGGCTCAGCAGAGAACCAGTCACATGGCTCGCCCTGAGTGTAGTGCATCCGTTGGGTGGGGGGCTGTGGGCTGCTAGGGGTTGCCTGGGTGTCCAATTTGTTTATACACGTACCATTATTCGATAAGCAAATACAGTCAGCATTGAATGAATGAAAACAATCCAATATCTAGCTCTATACTAGAGTCAGTCGAAGATTCCAGCCATCATGGTCTTGAACTCATTGTAATCCACACATCCATCCCCATTAGTGTCCACCCTCTTTATCATCCGTTTGCAGTCTTCCATCGTCAAATCATCCCCGTTAAGAACACCTATGACGAACTGTAGCTCCTCCGCAGTAATAACCCCATTGCTGTCACGATCAAAAACTTCAAACGCGCGGAACAAATCCCCTTCCCTCACGTCCTCTTCTGAGTCACTTCCACCCTCCGATTCTGATTCCTCCTCTTCACCATAATCTGAGGATGGAACTGAGACGAAGTACTCGCCCAACAGGGACGGCCCTGCGCGCGCCGAGAGCAGAAACTCCTCGAAATCGATCATTCCATCGCCGTCCACGTCAGCCTCTCTAATTACCTCCTCCGCGAAGCCAATCAAATCACCGCCTGCCGCCTCCTCGAGCGAAAAACTACCGAACAGTCCAGGCTTCGACGCAGCAGGAGCGGGAGCATTTTCCAGCCGGGATAGAAGAGTTGCGAGCTCGTGGGCGGAGATTTTTCCGTCTTTGTTGAGGTCGATGGTCTCGAAGGTGCGAGCGGCCTCGCGACGAAACGAGGAGGACGCGATTTGGCCGATATGGCTCGAGCGGGGATTGTGCGAGGCTGACGAAACGCTATCGTGCTGCTGGAGGGCCATGCACGGCGTGGAGGCGGCAAGACTATCTAGAAAGGTCCGAAAATGTGTGAAGATGGGAATTGGTTGATTGGCAGGTAGCGGGATGCTAAGAAGAGGATGCGAGTGATTAATTACTCGGGAGTATTAAGACTTGTGCTGATAATTTGGAAAGGCAGAAGCGATTTCGCAATTGCAGCTGGAGAACCAACTAGACAGGAAATAAGTAAGGCTTTTACAAGTGATCAATCGTCAATTTGTAGGCTGAATGTCGGAAATGCTTATTCGCCCCGCTTTGTATGTGTGGGTGGGTGCAGGGTTCAGCTGGTAGGTGGGGAGACGAGACTTCTCGGGTTACGTCTTTCGAGCACGTTCGCCTCTGCGTGTCTCAGCCAGTCATTGTCCCCGTTTCACTCTTACGAACTTTCGGACTTCCCCTCGCCAAGCAAGCCTGTCGTTGCGTGGCGGGCATGCTGCATTTGGAGGTGCTGCGAAGATGGCGAGGCAGCCTTCCCAGCGAATTGGGCGGAAGCGCACCAGCGAGGAGAGGAAGCAATGGGATGCGACGCGATGTCATGAAAGTCTTGCCTGTCGTTACAGTCAAGTCGGTGCCACGACATCTTCACAACAGAACTTGTCGTGGTTGGTTTACTCCGCTCACGAACTGACATTTATTGTTCATGTTTGTATTTCTCTCCTTAAAACCGAAATATAAAATACATATGGTTCCGCTATAAAGTCCCGCGCTCACAAAGTCCCATTTTCAGAATGAGGAGCTTTTTCCTTTAATTCCTAGGTGTGGCCCCTCCTCTACAGTCCCTTTTTTGACCAGGTTCATTGCACGTATAAGTGCCTTGAACATTTACGGAGAATGCTAAAAAGGGCAGTTTTGTTTTGAAGTAAACATCTACAACTGATATTTTTTGTTTCTCTTGACCGCGCTTGTTTCTTATTCCCGTCGCGCGATTCCTAGCGCGCTCCACGATGACATCTCAGTAATCTCGCTGACAGGAAGGAAAAACAAAAAGACAAACTTATTATGGCATCAAACATAATCGATGTTGTTTATTTCTGCCCGTTTTTCACGCATCACTGATAACGCGTAAAACCGTTCGACGAGAAGTTGAAGCAAGCGCGGTCCATACGTACGTATATGACAAAAAACAACAACCAGTAGAGACAAAAAACCGCTTTTCATGCAATTTTCTCGAATTTGGGACTATAGGGTCCCGTTTGCCCGGGGTTTCGGACATTTTGACATATAGTCCGCGCGCGGCGTGTTTCTCCGTCGGGCTTCAAACGAGAACAACTGTAGTGAACCCCGACCCAGCTTGAAAAAGTGTTGCGAAGAGGGAAAGAGATCGGGCCGATGCAAAACTGCTCCAAAAACTCAAGTGTTCAGAATGGAATGATGTGATTGGCTGTTTCCAAAAATTGGCTCCCGCCAAAACAATGTCAGCTGTCGCATGTTTACGTGCTTCACCCGCACGATCGTTCGCTGCGACGGTTTGAGTCGCCAGGCCCAACATCATTTTCAAGCTGGAACTGGGTGACATGACTCTGTTTTATACTTCCCTTGTCACCTGTTACTGCCAAGCTAAGAAAAGTTGAAATCCTAGTCGTTAGTCTCATAGGCGTGCAAATAATGACTTTGCTCGGGTGCGTTATGTAGTAAGACGTGATCTATGTCAGAGGTCCACTGGTGATCCCCGATTGATCCTAGGGAAGGGTTACAGGCATGGCGGCCTGGGGGGTTATGGGCGCACTCACCCGCTACACAAACAAGCCCTTTTATCCCAGTGGTTAGTGGCTGGGATTCTGACATGGTATCAGAGCGAAGGTCTCGGGTTCGATTCCCGGTGTGTGCACTTCGGGCATCCCAGTGCGGGGGGGTGTCAGAGGTCCACTGGGGATCCCCGATGATCCTAGGGAAGGGTTACAGGCATGTTGGCCTGGGGGGTTATGGGCGCACTCACCCGCTATATAAATAAGCCCTTTTATCCCAGTGGTTAGTGACTGGGATTCTGACATGGTATCAGAGCGAAGGTCTCGGGTTCGAATCCCGGTGTGTGCACCTCGGGCATCCCAGTGCGGGGGGGTGTCAGAGGTCCACTGGTGATCCCCGATTGATCCTAGGGAAGGGTTACAGGCATGGCGGCCTGGGGGGTTATGGGCGCACTCACCCGCTACACAAACAAGCCCTTTTATCCCAGTGGTTAGTGGCTGGGATTCTGACAATCTAGTACCGTAAATAGGTTTCGCTTGTCGCGCGCAATCGTCTATCGCTTCGTCGTCGTCGTCCGCACACGCTTCCTTCGCCGAGTCGCCATCCATGGCGTCACCCACCGTGCCTCCCCTACCAACTTTCCACTCGTCGTTATCGCGCTATGTTACCAGCAGCTTCTACACCGTATGCAACGCGAAATGTCGAATTCCTGCTGCGTGTCGCCTCGCTATTTCCCCTCGCTGCCCGTCAGCTCGCAACCCCCCCTCGCTGCGCGTCGCTGCGCTATGTGTCAGAATCCCAGTCACTAACCACTGGGATAAAATGTCAGAAGAAGAGACTGGAATGGGTGAACTAGAAAGCAAGAATTGTGAGTACAAATATGAAACCCTAATGAGGTGACCCCCTATAGGCTAACCCACTACAGCCTACACAAATACAACATGTATAATGTTTGACACACCCCCATAGGCAAAGTGGGGGAGACCTAGGGGTCACAAGACCAGTCAAGGCAAAGCAAGACAACAACAAGCTCAGGGTGGATCTCAAGGATACCACACAAATTCCGAGCACAAGTAAGTGGTCACAAGACCAGTTCACATGCAGGTTTATAACAGAGCATGGGATACAGTGATCACAACCTAGCAAGAGTAAACATGCAGGTATATATATATAAATCACAGTACAAGCAAGGTCAAGAGGTAAGTAAGTGAGGTCCAGTAGGCACAAGGCCTAGCAGAGTGCAGAAGCGCTGATGGTCACAAGGCGGAAGCGCCTTGGTGAACACATCAGCAAGGTTGGCCTCAGTGGCCACGTAACGCAGACAAAGCTGACCGCGCTGCTGCAGCTCTCGAGCAAGGAAGTACCGCAGGGCGATGTGCTTCGTTCTGTGCTCCAGTCTGTGCTCCTCACACAAGGCAATGGCAGCCTGGTTGTCGACGTACAGCACTGGAGGAGAACGAGGCCGCTCTCCCAAGTCGGTCAGCAAGTAGGTCAGCCAGCGTAGCTCCTGGGCAGCCATGGCTGTGGCGTAGATCTCAGCCTCACAACTGGAGCTGAGAACAGAAGAAGAGCGTGTAGAACGCCAAGAAACTGAGCCGGAGCCAAGGCTGAAGGTGTAACCCTGAGACGACCGCTGAGTAGCCTGGTCGTCCGCCCAAGAAGCGTCTGAGTGTCCAGTAAGTACAACTCGGTCTCGCCCTCCAAGCACTAGCCCCATGCCCGACGTACTGCACAAGTAGCGCAACAACCTCTTAGCGGCATCCATGTGCTCCTTCCTGTGACGGCCAGGAGCGACATAGCGTGCAAGGATGCTAAGAGGGTATGCAAGGTCAGGTCGAGTGCAGGTCATCAGGTACATGAGGCAGCCCACAAGCTCTGGATACGGGCCACTCGGCTCTACGGACTCATCCGAAGGCAGAGCTGAGAGCGAGTGACCGGTAGGCAGAGGAGTGGACTGAGGCGAGGAGTACGTGAAGCCGAAGCGCTGAAGGATCTGCTGCACCATGTGTGACTGAGTCAAGGTGATGGTGCGCCGTGCTCTGTCCCGGGTGATCCACAAGCCAAGATAGCTTGTCAGTTCACCCAGGTCTGTGCACGTGTGTCTCCTCTGCAGCTCCGACTTCACGTGGGCGAGTGCCGCGGTGTCAGCAGTGGCAAAGACCAAGTCGTCGACGTACACGAGGATGTAGAACGGCGGCAGTGAGGTGTCTGTGCGTAGAAACAGTGACGGGTCAGCAGTAGAGGGAGCGAACCCAAGAGCCGCAAGTGTCGTCCTCAGTGTGTCATGCCACTCACGCGGTGCCTGGCGGAGACCATAGACCGGCCGCTGAAGCCTCCACTGGGTACCAGGAGGAACCGACCCAGTGAAGCCAGGAGGGCGGCGCAGCCAGATCTCCTCGTGCAGGCTGCCCTGCAAGAAAGCAGTGCTGAAGTCCAGCGAGTGAAGCTCGTAGTCGCGCTGAGCGGCTATGTGCAGCAGCACCCGAAGAGTGGTCATCTTCGGGGTGGGGGAGAAGGTCTGAAAGAAGTCAACTCCCTCTCGCTGACTGAAGCCTCGAGCCACGTAGCGCGCCTTGAAGACAGGAGGAGAACCCGGCGGCTGCTTCACCCTGAAAATCCACATGCCACTGACGATGTTCGCCCCAGGTGGGGGAACCTCGTCGACGTAGGTGCGTGTGGACTTCCAGGAAGCCATCTCAGCGTCCATGGCTGTCTGCCACTGAGAGGAGTAGGGACCCGCCATCGCCTCAGCGTAAGTGCGCGGGGTCGGGATGTCTGGTGCATCCGGGTCTCCCTCAGGGGCAACTAGCATGGACACGAGGTGGGGCAAAGCAGTAGCAAAGCACTGGAACTCCTCCTGTCTGTCCTCAAGGACGTCCGTGCCAAGAGCACACTCACCCCCGACGGACGGAGGACAGACAGACGCAGACTCAGACTCGGCAACAAGGCTAGTGGCGTAGTCTAGACGACACCGGGCAGCAAAGTCTATCAACTCAGCGACCAGAGCAGACGCAGCAGAGGACTCAAAGGTAGGGTCAGTGACAACAGTAGCGAGGAGACGGGTGACTGTGGGACTGACAGCACGACGGGAGTCAGACTCCGGGTCAGGAAGAGTAGGCAGAGAGGAAGCAGGAGGAGACGGTAGCGGGACACGCTGAGGAGCAGTGGAGGGACGCAGAGTCATGTAGTGAGTGCCAAGGACAGGAGGAGGACGCTCACGTGGGACACGACGACCAGTGCGAGCAGTACGAACAGGCGACGCAGGACGAGACTCAGGCTCACGACGCTCTGTAAGACCTCCTGTGGGACCAGTGTAAGGAGAGGGAGCAGGGAGAGGCGAGGCAGGCGGTAACTGTGACGGCGACTGGACACGCGGAGGACACTCTACTGAGGGAGGAGGACAGGGAGGAGGAGCCTGACCAAGAACCTGCTGAAGAAGCGGTACGAAGTACGGTCGCGGCCGCGTAGCGTCTCCAGAACCAGCAGAGACACCAGCGGCAGGGTCCTCAGCACCAGCAGCAGCTCCACCGGCCGGGTCCTCAGCACCAGCAGCAGCACCACCGCTCGGGTCCTCAGCACCAGCAGCAGCTCCACCGTCCGGGTCCTCAGCTCCAGCAGCAGCTCCACCGGCCGGGTCCTCAGCACCAGGAGTAGCACCACCGCTCGGGTCCTCAGCACCAGCAGCAGCTCCACCGTCCGGGTCCTCAGCTCCAGCAGTAGCTCCAACGCCCGGGTCCTCAGCTCCAGCAGCAGCTCCACCGTCCGGGTCCTCAGCACCAGCAGCAGCACCACCGGTCGGGTCCTCAGCACCAGTAGTAGCTCCAACGCCCGGGTCCTCAGCAGCAGCAGCAGCGCCACCCCCAAGGTCCGCAGCACCCGGAGGACCACTCCGAAGACTGCAGCGGCGTGTGTACCACTCTCGGATCTGCTGAATGGGGGGGAGCTCCTGGGTAGGAGGGGAAGTACCGGGACGAGCTCCAGCAGCACCTCTCCGGAGGCGGCAGTACTCGAGGTACCTCTCCTGCAGCTGCTGGGAGGAGAGGGCTCCTCCAGGTGTAGCACGCTCAGTCTCAGCACCCCCAGACTCAGCACCCCCAGACTCCGCACCCCCAGGCTCCGCACCTCCAGGCTCAACACCCCCAGGCTCCGCACCCCCAGACTCAGCACCCCCAGGCTCAGCACCCCCAGACGCAGGACGAGAGTCAACAGCTACCTCGACCGGCTCACCCGGGTCTACCTGGGACACACCTGAGGGAGCGGCACCCTGAGGGGGGAGGGGGTCTGGTACCTCTGCACCTGGAGCGAGGAAGAGAGGCGGGGGGGGGAGCGGGGCAGTGCGGTAGGGGAAGAGGCGGTAGTAGGGGACGGACTCGTCAAAAGTGACGTCCTGAGAGGCCAGGACACGACGCGAGGTGGGGTGGTAGAACTGCCAACCAGGGGCGTCCGGGACAAAGCCAAGGAAGACGCAGGGGACAGCGCGACGGGAGAGCTTGTCCGCGGACGTGTCGCGGACAAAAGCTCGGGATCCCCAGACCCGAAAACGCGACGCATCGCCAGCCTCTCCCGTCCAACGCAGTGTCGGAGAAGTCTCCGGCAAGGAGATACGGGGCCAGAGGTTGAGCTGATGCGCAGCGTATCGGACCGCAAACGGCCACAGGAAATGGGGGGCAGCCACATGACTCAGGGAGGTACGAGCGACCTCCATGACTAGACCAATGCGGCGCTCAGCAACCCTATTCTGCTGTGGAGAGTCCGGAAGCGTGAACGACTGCTCAATGCCCTCCTGCTGACAGAAGGCCTCCAAGAGGCCAGAGGAAAACTCCCCACCTCTGTCAGAGTGCAGACGCAGGACAGGAAAGTCGGAGCGGAAACGCCTGGTGAGCTGGAGACGAGATCTGCGGATCCAAGGGATCAAGACATCAGGTACGTCACCCTTGGCTCGCAAGGGGAAGACCGTGGTGTAGCGCGAGAAGTCGTCAACAACGAGCAGGAAATACCGCTCCTGACCCTATCCACGGACGCGGGCTGGGCCCCACACGTCCAAGTGGAGCGTCTGCAGGGGAGCAGTCGTCGGGGGAAAGGAGGAGGAGTGAGGAGCGGCGCGCTGCCGCCCCTCGACACAGGGAATACAGGGAGGAGCAGGCGAGTCGGGAAGGGGAGGGAGCACCCTGGGAAGACCAGCAACAAGGTCCCGTTTGTGCATGGCCCGAAAGCGCTGCACAGACGGGTGACCAAGGCGGTGGTGCCAGAGGACAGTCTCATGCGCCAGAGAGCGACACGAGCAGGGGGCGGACAGCTGACCTGACGCAGACGCAGACGCAGCTACCGGAGGGGACTCAGTGGTCAGTGTGTACAGGTCCGACCCCGGCTCTCGAGTGAAAGTAGCCAGGTGGCGACCCGTCCGAGCACACGTGCAGTGTGTCACGCGCTCGTAGGCAGGGGTGAACTGGTGAACACCCGAGTCCTGGAGCGCACAACCCGCCACCAAGTTCGTAGAGAACGAGGGGAGGTAGAGACCTGACAGCGTGCCGGACGGGACCGCCGGACAAGGAAGGACAGTGGAGGAGGTCGCAATGACCGGACCCCCAGAGGGGTCAGCAAGGGAGACAGCAACTGGCCGAGCGAGGGGCTCGAGGACAGTGCGGTCACGAAAGAAAGAGCGAGAAGCACCTGAGTCTAGTGTGAAGGTGTGCAGTGCAACAGTGGACTCAGTACCAGGGGGCACAGACGCACTAGCACCTAGGGCAGCAGCCTCACCAGGACCTGTGGGAGCGGACGCACTAGCACCTAGAGCGGCAGCCGGACTGGCCTGAATGCCCGGGTCGGGCGGAACACGCAAGTACTGAGCACCCTCTCCACTAATAGACATAGCATACATGGCAGTGAGAATAGCATCAAAGTCTAAAGCCCAAATATCAACACCCCTCTTTTCCAGCTCAGCCCAGCGCGGCAGCTCAGTGGCAGTAGGAAACTGGGTGCGCCACGCGTCGGTAAGGCGCGCGAAGCAGCGCTGCGTGGGGTGCGGCCTCCCACACTGCTGGCCGCTGCGGTCACCTGTGCGAATGACGTACGTGCAGGTAAAGCCACGCTGCGCATACCACTCACGGGCGGCCTGAAGCGTCGGGGTGGGCTGCTGACTCTGCCCTCCGCCAGTGCCTCCACGACCACCACCCCCTCCGCCTCCGCCCCGGCCACCTCCACCCCTGCCGCCACCACGACCACCTCCGCCTCCGCTGCCGCCTCCGCCCCTGCCACCACTCCCGCCGCTGCTGTCGCCTCCCCCACTGCCGCCACTAGCCTCCTCAGCCGCGCCTCCACTCCCACCGCCTCCACCCCCACCTCCTCCGCCGCCACCCCCGCCCCTGCCCCCTTTGCCCCTGCGGCGCCCGCTCGAAGCAGACGCGGTCCCGACCTTCTCAGCACCAAGGAGGTCGACAGCAGCAGCAGAGGCGACAGAGGGGAGGAGGGGGGAAGGGGAACACCCCTCAAAGAACGGGGTGCGGGGGTCGCCACGAGAGGTGCCTACAGCGACGATGCTCGCCTCAGCTGCAAGCAGTTCCTTCTCGAGGAGGTCAACGGTGAGCTCAGTGGGGGAGCGAGAGAGGAAGTGGTCCCTGACTGCGCGCAGAGAGTCAGGGAGGCGGGTGACGATGTGGTAGAGAGTGATCCAGAGCGGGGGGGGGTTGCTAGTGAGAAACTCGGCAGGCATAGCAGCGCGAAAGCGGGCCTCACTAGTCTTAAGGTGGGTGATGAGGTCTGCGACAGTGTGAAAGGAGGCTAGGTCGGGGAACAGGTAGGGAAGAGTGAGGCGGCCTAGCGTAGCAGAAGCGGGTGAGGAGTAACGGGCAACTACAGCGGTGTAGAGGTCCCTAGCAGTCTTGCACTGGCCGAAGTGCTCGCGCTCATCTAACGGCAGGGAGTTGCGGATGGCAAAGCGAGCGTGGGCGTCACGAGTCTGCCACTGTGAGCGGGTAGTGCTGTCAGCATCAGTAGCAGGGGCAGGAGCATGGCCGAGGGCGTGGTCATACAGTGAGATATCCTCCTTGGCAGTGAGCTGTAGGAAGAGGTGCAGGTCATCAAGCCAGGTGTCAAACTTCACCGGGCGGCCCTCAGCATCGAAAGCTAGTACAGGCGGGGTAGCCATAGTAGCAGTAGGAGTAGCCGTAGCAGTAGCAGTAAGTGAGTCCTAAAAGCAGTGGGCAGCGCGACGCAGGTAGGGCGGCTCGGTCCAGAGAAGTTGCTCAGTGCGGGCGGCGCGGCTCGGTTCTGGCTGCTCGGCTCGGCTCGGACTGGGCGGCTCGGTACGGGCGGCTCGGTTCGGGCGGCCTGTTGCTGGCGGGGCCGCGGCTGTCGCGTGCGGTGCGGGTAGGGGCGGCGGGTAGGGTCGACGGAGCCGCTTTGGGGCGGCGGATAGGGTCGACGGGGCCTCTAAGCGGGGCGCGCGCGGGGTCGACGGGGCCAGCGGGGCCTCTAAGCGGGGCGCGCGTGGGGTCGACGGGGCCAAGCGGGGCCGTAAGCGGGGCGCGCGCGGGTCGACGGGGCCAAACGGGGCCAATAAGCGGGGCGCGAAGGGGTCGACGGGGCCAAACGGGGCCGTAAGCGGGGCGCGCGCGGGTCGACGGGGCCAAACGGGGCCGTAAGCGGGGCGCGCGCAGGTCGACGGGGCCAAACGGGGCCTCTAAGCGGGGCGCAGGCGGGTCGAGAGGGCCAAACGGGGCCGTAAGCGGGGCGCGCGCGGGTCGACGGGGCTAAACGGGGCCACTAAGCGGGCCGCGGGCGGGTCGACGGGGCCAAACGGGGCCTTAAGCGGGGCGCGCGCGGGTCGACGGGGCCTCTAAGGAGCGACGCGCGGGTCACTAAGGGGCGGCGCGCGGGGTCAACGAAGCCTTAAGGGGCCGTACACGAGGGCGCACTAGGGCGCTGAGAGGGGGAGGCGCTAACGCAGCACTCCGACAGTAGATAGGTAGGTAGGTATTCAGTGGTGGGCCCTAAGAACGGTCCTAGCGAAGGACCTGCTCTGAAACCATGTCAGAAGAAGAGACTGGAATGGGTGAACTAGAAAGCAAGAATTGTGAGTACAAATATGAAACCCTAATGAGGTGACCCCCTATAGGCTAACCCACTACAGCCTACACAAATACAACATGTATAATGTTTGACATAAAAGGGCTTGTTTATATAGCGGGTGAGTGCGCCCATAACCCCCCAGGCCGACGTGCCTGTAACCCTTCCCTAGGATCATCGGGGATCCCCAGTGGACCTCTGACACCCCCCCGCACTGGGATGCCCGAAGTGCACACACCGGGAATCGAACCCGAGACCTTCGCTCTGATACCATGTCAAAATCCCAGTCACTAACCACTGGGATAAAAGGGCTTGTTTATATAGCGGGTGAGTGCGCCCATAACCCCCCAGGCCGACGTGCCTGTAACCCTTCCCTAGGATCATCGGGGATCCCCAGTGGACCTCTGACACTATGTCCCCTCGCTGCACGTCGCTGCGCTATGTCCCCGCGCTGCCCGTTATTTCGATAGCTCTCCGTGCTTCTAGTCGCCTCGCCATACAGTCATTATTTCTCTCTCCCCCGTAGTTCGCCTCCTCTCCCCTCCCATCACGTCGTTCCTCCTCTCTCCCCTCCTATCCCGTCGCTATTCCACTCACATCCCATCCCGTTGTTCCTCCATTCTCCCCTCCCATCACGTCGAATCTGCTCTCTCCCCTCCCAACACGCCGTCCCTCCTCTCTCCTCTCCTATCCCGTCGCTATTCCACTCTCCCCTCCCATCCCGTTGTTCCTCTACTCTCCCCTCCCATCCTGTCATATCACCTTATGACAGCTTTTTGTTTTTTCCCCGTTACTCCCTATTTTTTCCCCTCTCTTATCATCAAGTCCAAGGAAACGCTTATATGCGTGTGTGCTGGATTTTACCTGTTTTGTTGCATGATGTGCGTTCTGGTGAACTTACGATGACTACTTGGGTGCATACAGTCATGGCAATATTGCGCCAAATTCGCACACAAGTAGTATGTGTGGGTTGTGTGTTAGTTTCGCTGCCAATCAGAATCGTACACATGTTCCAAGTGTTTCTAGTTCACAAAGAAACTCGTCTGGGGTGAAAAAATAAATGTGCACAGCACTTCCAACTTTCCGAAGAGTTCCAAAAAAACTTATGTTTTCAAGTGGACCCAACTAGAAGGGGGGGGTCACTATTTTAGCTGCTGGCTTTAATAAGAGGTAGAGAGCACAAAGAATCAGATCACATTCCACACAACAAATCCAGCATAAACCATCAGCCATGTCCATACACTTTCTATCACCATAAGTATATTAAAATCATACATGATTCCAAATTCTTTTGATATGGGTCCAACCTTTTTTATTCTCTAGAATGCTCATTTTAAGATACATCCGACCATCCTTACATTTCATACAATAAAAACAAATGAACACTCGTTCTTGCGGCATATTGCATTGTCTTGTGGCTACGGTTGCTCTAACATGTGCTTGTATGCCACTGCATTGTCATGCTCATACTCCGTACTCTGCATCTCCATCATTCTGTGGCAGAAAATCCGGTCAAAGAAGGAATGGATGGAAGCATTAATATCGGGAGTTTGTAAATCATGATGCAAGACCAGGGGGACAAGTGCAGCGCACACCAGAACCAACAACAATATGAATATAACGTTTTTTGGAAAGAACTGAAACGTCAAATGATATACCTTGAAAGGCACGGTGCATGCAAGACAATGAACTGAAATAGTCAGGCATGATTGGCATAGAATTTAAGAAAGGCTGTACAGCCATACAAGTCACTTATTAACGATTGATGACACAGGGTACACTGTATTTGCTTACAAAGGGTGTCCTTTATCCCTGCCTTACCTGCTGACTGTGCGGTCCTTAGCGAATCCCAGCTCGTCGTCCACCGCCACATCAGCATCCTCGGATCTTGCTGACCTGGCGGCCGTCCTACGTGGCGCGTTTGCGATGGTAACCACGCGCTCAAAGAGCTCAAAGGGAGTGCCCTCTGCCGAGCAGACGAGGCGGGTCTTGTGCTCGTACATCACCTGGGGAGGAGGGAAAGGAAGGGTTGGGTGGGGTGGGTGGATTGACTTGTGAGAAATCTCAGAAGTTCGTTCTGAGAATTCTCAAATAACAAATTGTCCCGAAAGGTCAAAAGGAGTGCTCCCTGCTGAACAGACGGGGCGGGTCTTGTGCCTGCTCGTACATCAGCTGGGGTGGGGGGAAAGGAAGGGGAGGGGGGTGAGGGGGGTTGGTGGGTGGGCGGTAAGAATAGGCAAATGAAAGGACTTAGAGGATTCTCAAAAGCTCAAAGGCAGTGCCTTCTGCAGGCAGACCAGGGAATTGGGGCAGGAGAGGGGGCTGGGTGGGAGGTTAGAAATAAGCCAAGGCCTAAGTCAAGGCCCAGAGTCACAGCACGAGTGGTTTGAGCACGAATCAAGTCGGGTGGTGACCTCGTGCATTGGAAGGGGGGAAGGAAAGGGTACCAGGCAGGGGTAAAGCCTCACTGCTTACAGACCTTGCATAGGAGTCTATTTTTGAGTCGACCCTGTACACCCCTGTTACTGTGAGCGATTTTTGAGAATTTTAGAAAATCGCTCACTGTATACCCCTGTTATTGTGCGTCTCGGGCTAGGGGTCTTTTTGAGTCGGCTCAAAAATAGACTCATTACGCGCGGATTATGTGGAGAAACAGGGGTGAAGCCTCACTGTAAACAGACCTTGCAGGCAAGGGGTGCGGGCAGGAGCCTGGCCTTCGTGCTAACACCTTGGTTTGGCTGGTGGGAGTCTGGTCTGTTGGGCCTTGTGCGTTTTTTGTGTGACCTGTTACCTAGTATAAGGCGGTATGCTAAGTGAAGAATGACACTTTGCTAAGTGTGACGATTGGTGTGGCAGTATTCCTTACTTTGGCATCCCTTGAAGCGATATATGTCATCTCGCCAATAAAAGTTTCCAATCTTCCATCCCCCAGTGACTCTCAGTATTCTGCTACGCTACTTTCACATATGTGTCAAAACATAAGTCCATACATCCATGAACTCACACATCAGGTGCAAAGACGAACGAGAGCAGGCTCATAGAAAGTAGCCAGCACCACTATTACTCACTCACTCACTCACTCACTCACATCAATTAAAGTGACGAATCGATACGCCGCCCCTCTGTTAGATGCCCCAAATACAGGAATGCCCTCCATGGCTATAGTGTGAAAGTTCTCTGAGAAAGAAGGGATAGATTGGAACAAGAGAAGAAATGAGAGACATTGGATCTGCGGAAGCTGCAAACAAAGGAATGAAACAAAATGGAAAAGGGACATTGAGACACAAGCCATGAGACACAAGTGCTAGCCCTCAATCTCACATTTTGTACTTTATACTTTCTATATCCTAGAGTAGTGTAGTTTGCACTTTGTGTTTGGTTGGGTGTACACCTACATCCCAACCAAACCCAAATGTAATCTCCAAGCAATCTCCAACCCACCAATTGGAGATTGCCTTGGGATTACCCCCAATCCCTAGAGATTGCCCACGATTCTCTTCTCCATCCACTCCTTGCCCATCTTGGATGTACTTAAAGAGCTTCAAGCTCACTACTAATGCATCAAGTCTAAGCCTACGTTGTGACAACAAGTACATTCGACGCGAGAGATCCTTGAGAGATTTTCCCTGAAGAGAAAGGAAATTGGCTTACTGCAGAGGGCGAAGTAGTCAGCAGCACCGAGAGGCACCTCACAAAGCTCAAAGAAGTGCACTGCTGCCACTCCTTTGGCTGCTCGTTGCACCTGATGGTGGATTGTAAGAGAGGAGTGAGAAAACAGAGGAGGGGAGGAAGAGAGTGTAATCAAGTGAGCTAGCAGTCAGCAGCAACAAGAAGCACCTCACAAAGCTCAAAAAAGTTCACTTCTGCACCTGATGGTTTTTGAGTCGACTTTAACGTTCACTGCTACACCTGATGGTGGGGATGCAGAGCAGGGGTTAAGGGTTTAGGGACAGCGGAATCAATGGAGAATACAGCCAACAGCGCGAAGAGGCCTCTAACAGCGCTGCCTTCTAAAAGCACTTCCTCTCAAAACACTGCTAACAATGGTACAGAAGGAACATGGGCCAAGGATCGAGAGTAAAGGAGAGAGAGGGAAGAAAAGCAAGAAGTGGAACAATAGGAGCCACTCACTCTGAATTTCCTCCGCAGGAGCACCTCCACGTGCACAGGGCCCAGGTCCGCCCCTCCCATGATGAGCGAGCAGCAAACGAGTGAGCGGAGGAGTGAGGTTAAAGGTGTGGGAAAAGGAGTGAGAGTGAAGGAGCCAGAGGGCAATAAGAGTCACTCACTCGAAGTTTCCGTCCCATAAGCACTTCCACGTCCACAAGGCGCAGCTCTGTCCCTCACATGATGAGGTGGCAGCTCAAATGAGGGACGAAAACCACTCACCCTGAGTTTCCGCCCCATCAGCACTTCAACGTCCACAGGGCGCAGCTCCGCCCCTCCCATGTGAAGAGATAGGGAAGCGAAGGAGTGAGCTACGGAGGGAGAGCAAAAGAATGAGAGGAAGCCACTCACCCTGATTTTCCGCCCCATGAGCACCTCCACGTCCACAGGACCCAGCTCCGCCCCTCCCACCAGCAGCTCCACCTTCTTCGCCAGCAGCGCTGCTGCCCCCGGGCCTGTGAAGTACCACCCCTGCTCCACCTGCTCGCATGATGGGGAAGGGTAGAGGATGGAGGAGAGTGGGAAAGAAGGGTGGGCAGTGTAATGAGTCGCACTCCCCTTCACTCAGACTCAGCAGCTCCGCCCCTTCCACCAGCAGTTCCACCTTCTTCCGCAACAGCGCTGCTGCCCCTGGGCCTGTGAAGTACCACCTCCCCTCCACCTGCTCACATGTAGTGGGGTTGAGGGAAGCAGGGTGGGGATGAGGGAGGATAGTGGAGATGAGGAATTGGAGGACACGGGCTCCACCTTCTTCAAAAGCTCTGCTGCCCCCAGGCCTGCAAAGTACCACTCCTGCTCCACCTGCTCGCACATAGGGAGGGTGAGGGAAGCAGGGTGGGGATGAGGAATTGGAGCACACAGGCTCCACCTTCTTCCTCAATAGCTCTGCTGCCCCCGGGCCTGTGAAGTACCACTCCTGCTCCACCTGCTCGCACATAGTGGGGGTGAGGGAAGGAGGGTGGGGATGAGGGAGGTGGGGGGGGGGGGGGAGGAATCGGAGCACACGGGCTCCACCTTCTGCCCCAGCAGCTCTGCTGCCCCCGGCCCCGTAAAGTACCACTCCTGCTCCACCTGCTCGCATGAAAAACGGAGGGTGGGAATGCGAGCGGGGGGGCGGGAATCAACGTGAGTTTCATTCTTCTACCTTCTTCCCCAGAAGCTCTGCTGCCCCCGGGCCTGTGAACTACCACCCCTTAGTCACCAGCAGGAACCGCCGTTAGATTCACTACAAGCACACTCACGTGCACACTCACAACTGCCTGCCAGCCTCCTGTGAACTATCTGTCATTAACTTGATCTCGTGCATAACACACACTGATCCTGCAGCCATACATACAACTGGGCGCGTGGGTGTGCGTGAGTGTGTGTGAGCAGCACTACCCAGTAACCGTCACTCACCGCCGCCAGCTTCCGTTAGTGTGTCATTGACTGGATCTCGTCCACCACACACACACACTGGGTCATGCATAGCACCTGAGTGCGTGAGTAAGCACACATGTGCAAGAGTGTGTGTGCGGCACTACCCAGAGACCATCACTCACCGCCGCCAGCTTCCGGTAGTCAGTCATTGACTTGATCTCATGCACCACACACTGAGACTGCAATCAGGGGAAACACGGTAATGGAATGGCGAGAGTACGTGTTCAGTTCCAGCACCACACGCTGGGACTGTGACAAGGACAAACACGATATGGGATGGAACGGTGCGAGCATTCGTTCAGGTGAGGTGAGGCGCTCTTGAGAGAGAGTTCTCAGTATAGCATGGCTTGGGTCGGGTTTTGAGACGTCTCAAAAGTTCAGGTGAGGTGAGGCGCTCTTGAGAGAGAGTTCTCAGTATAGCATGGCTTGGGTCGGGTTCTGAGACGTCTCAAAATTTCAGGTGAGGTGAGGCGCTCTTGAGAGAGAGTTCTCAATATAGCATGGCTTGGGTCGGGTTTTGAGACGTCTCAAAAGTTCAGGTGAGGTGAGGCGCTCTTGAGAGAGAGTTCTCAGTATAGCATGGCTTGGGTCGGGTTTTGAGACGTCTCAAAAGTTCAGGTGAGGTGAGGCGCTCTTGAGAGATAGTTCTCAATATAGCATGGCTTGGGTCAGGTTTTGAGAAGTCTCAAAAGTTCAGGTGAGGTGAGGCGCTCTTGAGAGAGAGTTCTCAGTATAGCATGGCTTGGGTCGGGTTTTGAGACGTCTCAAAAGTTCAGGTGAGGTGAGGCGCTCTTGAGAGAGAGTTCTCAATATAGCATGGCTTGGGTCGGGTTTTGAGACGTCTCAAAAGTTCAGGTGAGGTGAGGCGCTCTTGAGAGATAGTTCTCAATATAGCATGGCTTGGGTCGGGTTTTGAGACGTCTCAAAAGTTCAGGTGAGGTGAGGCGCTCTTGAGAGAGAGTTCTCAATATAGCATGGCTTGGGTCGGGTTTTGAGACGTCTCAAAAGTTCAGGTGAGGTGAGGCGCTCTTGAGAGAGAGTTCTCAGTATAGCATGGCTTGGGTCGGGTTTTGAGACGTCTCAAAAGTTCAGGTGAGGTGAGGCGCTCTTGAGAGAGAGTTCTCAGTATAGCATGACTTGGGTCGGGTTTTGAGACGTCTCAAAAGTTCAGGTGAGGTGAGGCGCTCTTGAGAGAGAGTTCTCAGTATAGCATGGCTTGGGTCGGGTTTTGAGACGTCTCAAAAGTTCAGGTGAGGTGAGGCGCTCTTGAGAGAGAGTTCTCAATATAGCATGGCTTGGGTCGGGTTTTGAGACGTCTCAAAAGTTCAGGTGAGGTGAGGCGCTCTTGAGAGAGAGTTCTCAGTATAGCATGGCTTGGGTCGGGTTTTGAGACGTCTCAAAAGTTCAGGTGAGGTGAGGCGCTCTTGAGAGAGAGTTCTCAGTATAGCATGGCTTGGGTCGGGTTTTGAGACGTCTCAAAAGTTCAGGTGAGGTGAGGCGCTCTTGAGAGAGAGTTCTCAGTATAGCATGGCTTGGGTCGGGTTTTGAGACGTCTCAAAAGTTCAGGTGAGGTGAGGCGCTCTTGAGAGAGAGTTCTCAGTATAGCATGGCTTGGGTCGGGTTTTGAGACGTCTCAAAAGTTCAGGTGAGGTGAGGCGCTCTTGAGAGATAGTTCTCAATATAGCATGGCTTGGGTCGGGTTTTGAGACGTCTCAAAAGTTCAGGTGAAGTGAGGCGCTCTTGAGAGAGAGTTCTCAGTATAGCATGGCTTGGGTCGGGTTTTGAGACGTCTCAAAAGTTCAGGTGAGGTGAGGCGCTCTTGAGAGAGAGTTCTCAGTATAGCATGGCTTGGGTCGGGTTTTGAGACGTCTCAAAAGTTCAGGTGAGGTGAGGCGCTCTTGAGAGAGAGTTCTCAGTATAGCATGGCTTGGGTCGGGTTTTGAGACGTCTCAAAAGTTCAGGTGAGGTGAGGCGCTCTTGAGAGAGAGTTCTCAGTATAGCATGGCTTGGGTCGGGTTTTGAGACGTCTCAAAAGTTCAGGTGAGGTGAGGCGCTCTTGAGAGAGAGTTCTCAGTATAGCATGGCTTGGGTCGGGTTTTGAGACGTCTCAAAAGTTCAGGTGAGGTGAGGCGCTCTTGAGAGAGAGTTCTCAGTATAGCATGGCTTGGGTCGGGTTTTGAGACGTCTCAAAAGTTCAGGTGAGGTGAGGCGCTCTTGAGAGAGAGTTCTCAGTATAGCATGGCTTGGGTCGGGTTTTGAGACGTCTCAAAAGTTCAGGTGAGGTGAGGCGCTCTTGAGAGATAGTTCTCAATATAGCATGGCTTGGGTCGGGTTTTGAGACGTCTCAAAAGTTCAGGTGAAGTGAGGCGCTCTTGAGAGAGAGTTCTCAGTATAGCATGGCTTGGGTCGGGTTTTGAGACGTCTCAAAAGTTCAGGTGAGGTGAGGCGCTCTTGAGAGAGAGTTCTCAGTATAGCATGGCTTGGGTCGGGTTTTGAGACGTCTCAAAAGTTCAGGTGAGGTGAGGCGCTCTTGAGAGATAGTTCTCAATATAGCATGGCTTGGGTCGGGCCCGCATATCCTTTGTTTGTATTGAATCTGAGTACTGTTTCCTTTTCATAACTCTTTGATTTTTTTTTTTTCCTCGAAATCACCGCGTTTCTGGTGGACTACACCACACCACAACACTCAGCAGCGGAGGGAAAGGGAGTGAAGGGACCTCTGAAGGGAGAGGAGAGAGGGGTTCACATGAAAGTGGAGAGAGGGGCATCACCTGGAGGAGGGCGATGAAGGGGAGGAAGAGGTCCCGTTGAAGGCCGTTCTCGTAGAGTCGTATTGGGGGCCGGTTGGACGTTGCCACGAGCACCTGGGTTTAGGGAGGAAGGATGTTGATGATTGGATGGATGGAGTTGTGAGATGTCTCAGAATAGAGTCGCTTTGAAGGCAGTTCTCGTAAACGCGCACTGGGGGGAGGCTGGATGTTGCCTTGCCACGAGCACCTGCGCACCTGGAGAGGACGTGGACGTGAATGGAACGATAAGGGGAAGATGTGAGGGGACTAGTGGTTCGAAGGACTGTAACTCACCAATCCTCTGTCGAACAGGTGCTTGAAGAGGCGGTTGAGGATCATGGCATCTGCCACGTCTGTCACCTGACGAGAGGTGATTGGTGGGGTTAAGAGGGTTGAAGTGCGGTTTAGAAAGGCAAGGAGAGATTGGGAGGGAGTGGGAGTGTAAGAGTGTAAGCTAGGGTGAGAGAAACAAACAGCATGCAGATATGGCAAGAAATGGCACGTCAAAAGCGTGACACAGGAACCCACCCCTCACAAAACTCACCAATTCTATGAGAATACTGTTTCAAACACGAGAACAAAAAAACTACTGTTATGCACTGCAGGTACCATAAAGGTGATTCCGTTTTAGAAAGAGAACTCTCGTTTCCGAGGTCAATTCGTTCACCACAATCTCCAAGGGGTCAGACGTGCCCTTGTGACTTTCTAGACGTGCCCTTGTGGCTTCCTAGTGACTCGAAAGTCACTGTTACCCCATGCTCCACTGCACTCACCATAAACTCATCCAGACAGAGAACCCTCGTTTCCGAGGCAATCTCGGTAGCCACCACCTCCAAGGGGTCAGATGTGCCCTTGTGCTTCTGCGAGGAGAGGCGAGGGGGAAGGCGGGAGAACAGGAAAAAGCCTGTTATTGGGTCGCCTTAAAAAAGAGACTCTTGTTCCGAGGCAATCTCAGTAGCCACAATCTCCAAGGGGTCGGACGTGCCCTTGTGCTTCTGCGAGGATGCAAGATGGAGAAGAGGGGAGAACGGGAAAGGCCTGTTATTGAGGAGGAGCTTCAAAACAAACTCTCGTTTCAGCAGTAATCTAGTTTCACACAATTTCCAAGGGTTCAGACGTGCCCTTGCGTGTGTTTCTGTCAGGAGGGGAGAGGGAGAATGTGGAGAGCAGGACATGAAGCTTTATCCAGAGGCAGCAAGAGAACTTCTTCAACGGAAAGCAGCAAGCACTCATTCGGTAGAATTACGGAGAAATATGCAGGGATCGACCTACGTGGCAACATTGCCTACGTGCCCACAACTGTCCACGTGGCAAAACTGCCTACGTGGCACCACTTGCCTGTAGCCTGGAGTGCACTGAGAGCATGAAGTCGTGGTAGTGGATCCTCGACTTTGTGATCCACTCTGGGCTGAGAGCAGGAGAAAGCCAAAAGAGGGAGGGATGGTTAACTTGATTAACTAGGCTACTCAGCTCGGAGAGCAATGGAAACAGTGTGAGCAGTGAGAGCAGTGAGAACCAGACAGGCACAAAACACAAGGGTGCACAGCACTCATGTGCACACTTACAGCTCTTCCAAGACTCCCAGCTCGTGAAAGAAAGGACCATCATCATGTCATGGTCTTGCCTGTGCTCACCAGCCTCAGGGATATGAAACGGTTTACACCTCTTTGAATACGCAGAGAGGGACCTTACGACTCACAGCACTACAGCTCATGGTAGAAGAGGTCCATCATCATGGTCTTGCCCGTGCCCACACGAAGCCACTCAGGTGAAGGTGCGCTTGCAGCTCTCTCAAGGGTCACACCACCTAAAAAACTCACAGCTCGTGGAAGAAGAGGTCCATCATCATGGTCTTGCCCGTGCCCACGCCGCCCCACAGGTACAGCCCCCTCATGGGCGGGTGGCTCTGCGGCTTGCGCATGAACAGCGACCAGAAGGCCGGCCGCCGCTTCCTCCTGCCCAGTGGTTGGGAAGAGGGTTGGGCATGGAAGGAGAATGACCACAAAGAACAACACGTGAACTGCTCGCTGCTGAGAAGCAAAACAAATGGTGAGAGTGACGGTGGAGTGGTGGGGAAATGGAGAATGAAGCACGCTAAAGAGAGGGAGGAGGGGAGTGAGAGAGGTTGGAAGGGGAGGAGGGGTGGGAGAGGAGAGAGGGGAGGGAAAGGGTAGGCAAGTAGGGGAGAAGGGGGGAGAAGGGAAGGGAGGTAGGGCGGGTTGTAAAAGGGATGATGGGGCCGCTTACTTTAGCAGGTGGCATGCTTGGTTTTGCAGTTGGAGTTGGTGGAAGGGAAAAGATAAGAGGGGCTTGGGCTTACTTTTGGAGCTGGAACTCGGGGTGGCCTCCGAATCCAATCAACGCGTCGTACAGCTTCTGCAGCGTTGCCACAGTTTCGCCCTCAAACGGATCGCCCGCTTTCATCAGAGCTCCCCAAGCTGCTTTCTGAGAGTTCCCAGAAACCAACCACCCCTAGACGCTTGCACTTACTTTTGGAGCTGGAACTCGAGGTCGCCTCCAAATCCAATCAGCATGCCGTAAAGCTTGGAGCATCCCCGCAGTTCCGTCCTATAATGGGTCGCCCATTCGCAAGTCCCCCAGAGCTGCTTTCTGAGAGTTCCGAAAAACTAAGCAAATATGCACCTGTGCTTACTTTTGAAGTTGGAACTCGGGATGGCCTCCGAAGCCGATCAACACGTCATACAGCTTCTGCAGCGTCCCCACGGTCTCGTCCTGAAACGGGTCGCCCGTTCGCAGCTCCCCCAGCTGCTTCCGCCGCTCGTACTCGCCTTCTGGACCCGCTCGGAAGACCTTGACTGCCAGGTAGGGTTAGCACCAGCACCAAATAGGTGAAGGAATATGTGTTTTGAGGTGCCTCGTAAACCGTTTCGCAGCTCCCCCAGCTGGCTTAAGCCGCTCGCGATCCCCGCTCGTAAGGCGTGTGGAAACGTGTGGGCCTCATTTGCCTCATCTTTGACCCTCATGTGCTTCGTACCTTCAGGATCTGAAGCCGGAAGAGCATCGCCAGACGACTCTTCTGGCACATCAAAAGACGACTTCTGAGGCGCCTCTAAGGAATTTTGACCCTCATGTTCTTCGTACCTTCAGGATCTGCGGAAGGAAGAGCATCGCCAGACGACGCTGCCGCGCCCCAGAGGCTTCGTCGACTGAACTCGTTACAGGACATTCGTTGATTCAACCCGTTATAAGACCACCGTTGATTCAACCCGTTAAGAGCGTACTTCGACACAACCACTGTGCCTGTTCTGCAGTCGGACAAATTTGCCGGTACTAAGCTTGTCGTATGTCGCACTGTACATGCTGATTGTTGACTCCATTCTCGCACTGCTTCTGGTCCGGCTATTGCTCTCTGGTCGACGAGAATCAGTCTCTGGGGGAAAGATATGCCTTCTATCAGCCTAGTTATTCTCCGAAATCTGGACATGTCTATTCGAATTCAAGTCTTGATTGATCTATAGTCCTGCGGTGGCACCTAGTTCCGGTCTGGCGCTCAAACTGATTACTGATCACTCTGCAGTTTGATCCAAGATCGAACAATTCAGGCGGAATCGTTCCACGTGTCCCCACAGACTATCCTAACGAACGGCATGATGGCAACGGGGGATGACCGTCAGCAAAGCGAGCGGACGTCAGAGGAGTACAGGGAACGAGCTTCACCAATCACTAGCGGAATGAATGTGATGCGATGGCATCTGTGTATAGTGCGAATCCGCAATGCGACTGCAAGCAGTTGTGAGAGCGCTACGCAGCTGTGAACGAGCCGTGGAAGCAAGCACGGAGCGAAAATGTTATGTGAAGAGTAATGTTAATGCCGCCTGACAGGCGACGGTTATGAGAAACTCGCCAGTCCTAGGCTCAAAAAGCTCAATCAAGCTCACGCCAGCCGCAAGGTCCGTCACAAAACGAGCCTCAGGACGACTTGGTGCTTGTGGGCCAGAACAAGCTGTAAGTTTGGCTTCAAGTAATTCACAAAAATAACATTCCACCATAGCTTCCCACTACGAGATACAAGACGAGAAAAAAGTCGGCGGATGACGTGGGCCCATTCCACCATAGTTGTTGGCGGGAAACAGTTTCCTTTGGTCAAGTCGTTGGATGACGTGGATACGAGAGCCCACCTGACGCAAGCACCAGATCAGCAATAGACTGCAATCTGTCAGCACACTGGAGCCCCTTCAACGAAGCTGCCCAGCCCAACCCCCTTCATCCAATGATTCAAACTTGATAGTTACACAAAAAAGAATTGCTATTATTTGAATGCATATTGCCTGAGTCGTTGAAAACTGATTCAGCATAATCATGATTCGCAAACATATTAATAACATATTTAAAGATTATAATTCATGGAGAAATGGTAAAACTTTGTCTATGCATTGGAACTAAACTTGTATGTAGTATATTCCACTTCATCCGTTTCAGGGTCTAACACTCTTTGCTTACAGCAGATCTGCCAAACATGGAGCATTCTCTTGAATTCTCTGGACTGTTGTCGAGCCAGTAAGTTGACGAGTCAAACGGGCCCAGTCACCTATTCTGAAGGATGTTGTGTCGAGGGTCAGCGCACTTCTGAATCCGTCGTCAAGCAATTTCTCCTATTCAGGATCACAGCGCTCGCAGAGCGTTACCAGTTAATTTGCGATCTTCGTGAGCTCGGCTTGAAGCTTTCGCCTACTTTTGTTCCCCAAACAATCTGTTACGTGCCGTCGCCGGTGTTCGCAATGTCTCTATGGCGGTGCGATTCCTCTCCGTCCAGTTTTGCCGAGGGCACCCCACGCTGATAAATTGAACGAAATGCAGCACATCACAAACACAACACAAAGACAGCGGCAGACGTTCTACGATTCCTATAAATAGAATTGCGTGCAGCACATTTTTCCCAAGATAAGGTGTGAGACTTGCTTCGCTGAAGTTGTCCAGCGGCAATTTTCCCTCCGCAATGCATCGACGCAAGGCAGTATCGTCTGCTGGATTAGCAGACAGCAGCTGCGTGATTCTTCTCCTGCTCCTCAGCTCGGCGCTGCTCTGCTTCCCAAGTGCCACAGACGGCGCGAGGCACAAGGCGCTTCGGTCCCAGGGAGTAGTATCGAGCGGCCGGACCATAGCGCACACAATATGGACTTCAGGAAGCACGTTCCTTCGCGGCAATATCAATGGTAAAAGGAGCAACGCTGGCAGCACTGCCGTTGCTGCTACTACAACCACCGCTGCTGGCACCGCCGCGGCGGCTGCTACAACCGCGGAGGCGGGCGCGGGGTGCGCGGCGTCGGCGCTGGAGGGGTTCTCGTGGTCGGCAGCGCTGGAGTCCACTGGACTCACGCTGCATTGGCGCGCAGTGGACTCGTCGCGCCTCGCCTTGGCGCTGGAAGCGGCGGGCGGCAGCGCAGCGGCGGCGGGGTGGTTCGCCGTGGGGTGGTCGGCGACGGGCCGCATGGCGGCGTCCGACGCCGTGGTGGGTAATCTGGCGGGCGGCGCCGCCGTCCAGGCGGTGTACATGAGCGGCACGGCGCAGAGCGACGTTCAGCCCACAAGCAGCTTCGATATTGGCAACGCGCAGCTCGCCATGTCACCCTCGGGATCCACCATTCTCAAGTACGTAGCGATGGTTTTCTGAGAGATCCATATTTGCGGATTTGGAAGGGGATTCGCGGTTTAGGGTTCAGGGTGAGTGTCAGGCCTTTTTTAGGCTTTTGACTCTCTCACCCACACACTCATTCTCCGCCATCGCGAAATTGGTTGGGTCTAAATTTTGGGCCTCGGTAGGTTTTTCCTCCGAAAAGCATACAAAAAGTCCCAACGAGCTCCGGAAACCTAACAGCACACTCCGTAACAATTCCGTGACTCCTTTCGGTATACATAAAAGTCACATCAGAGTCACATCTAGCGACACATGCACAGAATTGTGGCGCGAAATGCGCGATGCGACCAAATTTCCGACTCCGCGGTTCGAATCCAACACATTCGGACTCCGATACGCAACATTGGTGACTCATTAAACGACATTTGTACCAATTGCGGCCAGTTTTGTGGTTATAACGTATAGCTCGAACACGGTTTAGACTCTGGTTAGGTAGTGACCACGAGGCATGCGAAGCAACCCGACCACTAGCGAAAACAAATAGACGGGGCAACAGATTTTGTGAATGTCGTAAAAACAGAATCTAGTTGATTCCATCAAGTACACCTGGAAGCTACGCGTCGGACTCAATAGTGACGTATGCAAACCAATCAAAGCTACACATCAGACCAAGAAGTGCAACCCACAAACCAATCAGAGCCATTCCAAACTGTGTACATGGCTAGAAGAAAATTCTGGATGTTCCACGTCACAACCCTACCCATATCTTCCACTCTTGAGGTGAGCCTCACGAATCATTCCAACCAATTGCTGCAGCTCATAAACACAAATACCGCCTCCGATATCCGCCCATCCCAACCACTCGAGCCTCAGCCATCGTGAAACCCTACCCCATTCGCCATACAAATGTTCCATGCATTTCACTTTTGTTGTTCATAGTTCATACCTCAGTTTTATGCTCGCCTCCTATCACACCTTTCTATCAAACTCCGCACTTCAACCGCCATTAGCACTATACTCGTGAAGATCTACCACCACGCTCAAGGTTTTTAGAGATATATGCTATCCCGCCCTGGGCCTTGTGTTCACGCGCATCTCAAATGCCACTCTCGGCGCTAGTGGTAGTAGTTTTGCCACGATGAAGCTACTCTGTTTACATATCTCATTCTGCATCCACCCCGCACTAATCCTACCCTCCCCTCCCACCTCCATTCCCTAGGGTAGTTTGTGGTAGCATCAGCGCTACCGCACACTTAGCGACGAGATGTCGACTTCCGGGCAGCCGATGAGGATAACAGTGATGGTGAGGCTCCATTGGGATGCGCACGCCAACAGCTTTCGTTTGTCTCCCATGACCTTAATCCGATCCGCACGCAACATCCCTCGCAAAAAATGCAAACGCAAGTTTCGTAGATGGCTCCCACGCCTCCGTCGACCATGGTGTCGTTCTTGCTGATGCCGCCCCCCTTGCTTCTCTATGATAGTTAACATGTGGCAGGTGGCGCTAACGACTGTTTTTTTTTCCATTAAATCCCGTGGCCTGAGTTCTCTCTCTTCCTAATATTGTTTCCGTTCATCTCCGCGTTGCAGTTCGCATGGGACATCACCAAGGAGCGTGTCATGCCATTTTGTGTATCGTGTGAGAGCAACAGCGACCGAAGTGCAGTGACGCTTGTTCCTGTTTCACTGCCCCAGACTTTGATTTTGTATTTCGGACAAGCTGTAATGTCTAGTTTATTGGCTTATCCATGGGTTTTTTCTGCGTCGTGCAGATCGCGGCGTGCAGAAGTGCCACAAGAGCTGATAAGGGTATGTTGCGGCTGGCTGATTTGTGCATTCGGACGACCTGGAGGTATGAAATTTGTTTTATAAGTAGCGGTCGCTGCATAGCGCGGTTTTGATCTCTGGAAATTCAGATGAAACAAATCGCTATGATGTCGAGGTTCTATCACGTTTCATGTTTTTTTTTCTTGTGTGCAGGTTCAAGTTCCGGTTTTGTTGTGTGCAGATTTCAGCATGTTTCGTGCGACCATACGGTCCAATGATTGCTCGGCATACCACGGTTTTCGTAGCTAGACGACGTACGGACGTCGTGCAGGTTGCATTTCGACCACACGTGCAGTGGCTCTTGTCCGTACACCTGTGTTGTATCCCTAGTTCGCACACATGTGCGGTATCTGTAGTTCGTACATCCATGTATGAACATGTGACTAAAGAAGCCATTTGAGAGTTTCATCTACTTCTTGCTGTTCTGAAATTTCGGGTACTAAATGGGGACGATGGGTGTGCCGCGTGGTGGGTTACTGTTCAAAATCGCCGGCCAATCAAATACTAGTTCCGCACCCGGCTCGCTGACATTTGATTGGTCTATTTCGACCAATCACCAACAGTGACACGTGGCAACATATCTGATTACACGTGGACGCGGGGTATCCACGTGGCATGTTAACTAAAATGTGATGAGAACATCACTTCATGAGACACTAAAATGTGACATTCTGTATGACATTTGGTCACATCAACGTGACTTTTATGTGACTTCGTAGGTCACATCTTGGCCGGTACTTTCAACCATGACTAAAAAACGCCGGACTTGTTGTCACATGAAAGTCACATTTCTGTGACATTCTTGTGACTTTCGGCACTTGCCATTTCCGCAGCGGCTGCGCTCTCCCCCTCCCCTTTTTCTCGGTATTCAGGTTCAACCGCACGGCAGGAGACGGGTCGGTGCCGGTGATCGTGCAGGGCAGCGACACGCTCGTGTGGGCGCACTCCGCCGATGGCTCGCAGTCCCTCGGCTTCCACGGCGACTACGAGTGAGTGCAGCCCCTTGGGATATGATCTCATTATGAGGCGCCTCAAAAGCAGCCCCTTGGGATATCATATCATTTGCATCTCATCTGCATCTCGTGTGAGAGAGTGCAGTCCCTCGGCTTCCACGGCGACTACGAGTGAGTGACGTAGTTGAATGCAGGGAATGAGTGAACATGTGAAGGGCAAGAATAAGTGAGTGCAGTCCCTCGGCTTCCACGGCGACTATGAGTCAGTCTTCCAACACCAGCCCAGACGTGGGTGTGAGAGAAAGAGAGAGTGCGGTCCCTCAGCTTCCACGAAGACTGAGTGAGTGCATTCCCTCGGCTTTCACGGCGACTATGAGTCAGTCTTCCAACACCAGCCCAGACGTGGGTGTGAGAGAAAGAGAGAGTGCGGTCCCTCAGCTTCCACGAAGACTGAGTGAGTGCATTCCCTCGGCTTCCACGGCGACTATGAGTCAGTCTTCCAACACCAGCCCAGACGTGGGTGTGAGAGAAAGAGAGAGTGCGGTCCCTCAGCTTCCACGAAGACTATGAGTGAGTGCAGTCCCTCATCTCATGATTTAGTTCCTGAAAACTTATCTCTTTCAGCACAGACCAGCATAGACCAGGGTGAGAGTGTGAGTACGAGCCCTCAGCTTCCACTGCAGCTATGAGTGGCACTCACTGAGTACCGTCTGAGCCAACTCATCTCTTCACTTCATTCCAAACCATCTCGCAGCTTCCGTTTTCCTTCACTTAGTTCATTCTTCTCATGCTCCCTGCTTTTCCGTCTCTCCCCCTCCCCTCCTCCCCCTCTCTCCCATCCTCCCAGTGGCGCGCTGCAAGTGGACTTCGCGTGCTCCTCTGCCTCGTCCGGAGGGGGAGGGGGTGGCGGCACTGGTGGGGGCGCAGGGGGAGGCACTGGCGGAGGTGGGGGCGACTATGGGGGTGACTACAACGGGGGGAACAACGGGGGTGATTACAGTGGTGGTAATGGTGGTGGTGACTATAACGGGGGGAATGGAGGGGACTACAATGGTGAAGGAGACAATAATGGGGGGAGCGGGGGAGGCTATGGGGGTGGCAGTGGCGGTGGGGGTAATGGCTGCGGAGGTAGCAGTGGTGGGGGCGCAGGAGGCGGAGGAAGGGGAGGCGGTGGGGGGGACTGCAAGAGAGGGCCTGGGGGCGGACAGGGCGGACCTGGTGGCGGACAGGGGGGGCCTGGGGGCGGTCAGGGCGGACCTGGGGGCGGACGAGGCGGGCCAGGGGGCGGGCAAGGGGGAGCCGGTGGGAGACAGGGGGGATTCGGGGGCGGGCAGGGCGGGCCTGGGGGCGGGCAGGGCGGACCTGGCGCTGGTGGAAGGCAGGGGGGAGCTGGGGGCGGCAATGGTGGTGACTACAGCAATGGGGGGAGCTACATCGGCGGCAATGGTGGAGGCAACATAGGCGGACAAGGCGGTTTCTACAGAGCTTCAGGAGGGGGAGGAGGAGGGGGGGGCGCTGGTGGTGCTGCTGGTGATGGGGGCTGTGGGGGAGGGCAAGGGCAAGGCGGGGGACCTGGGAATGGGCAGGGCGGACCTGGGAGCGGGCAAGGGGGAGCTGGAGGCGGACAGGGCGGACAGGGCGGACCTGGGGGTGGTTATGGTGGGGGAAGCAATGGCGGTGACTATGAGGTTGGTAATGGTGGTGGTGACTATAGCGGGGGGAATGGAGGGGACTACAGCACTGGTGGTGACTACAGAGGGGGAAACACTGGACGAGGCTATGATGGCGGCAACAGTGGTGACTACAACGGGGGGAGCAATGGCGGTGACTATAACGGGGGCAGCAATGGTGACTACAGTGGAGACTATAATGGAGGGATGGGCGGCAGTCAGGGCGGCCTGTCGGGGGGTATGAGTGGCGGGGGAGGCATGGGCGGAGGAGGCATGGGCGGGGGAGGCATGGGCGGGGGAGGCATGGGCGGGGGAGGCATGGGCGGGGGAGGCATGGGCGGAGGAGGCATGGGCGGGGGAGGCATGGGCGGGGGAGGCATGGGCGGGGGAGGCATGGGCGGGGGAGGCATGGGCGGGGGAGGCATGGGCGGGGGAGGCATGGGCGGGGGAGGCATGGGCGGTGGAGGCATGGGCGGTGGAGGCATGGGCGGTGGTGCTGCTGGTGGTGGCATGGGAGGGCCAGGGGGAATGGGAGGAGGCGGGGGCATGGGAGGGCCAGGGGGAATGGGAGGAGGCGGGGGCATGGGAGGGGGCGGAGGAATGGGAGGGGGCGGGGGAATCGGAGGGGGCGGGGGAATGGGAGGGCCTGGGGGTGGCATGGGCGGAGGAGGAGGGATGATGGGAGGGGGAGGGATGGGCGGAGGTGGAGGCATGGGGGGAGGAGGCATGGGGGGAGGAGGCATGGGGGAAGGAGGCATGGGGGAAGGAGGCATGGGGGAAGGAGGCATGGGGGAAGGAGGCATGGGGGGAGGAGGCATGGGGGGAGGAGGCATGGGAGGGGGCAGGCCTTAGTGGTTCACAGTGGACAGGCAGGCAGGCAGGGGGGCAAGCAAACACGTGCGTCAAGCAACGCAGTTCTCAGTTAAGGATAGGGTTAGCACCCGTAGGGTGAAGGAGCTGGCCAAGGGAATGGCTAAGGGGAAAGCCAGAGAATGGATGAGCTTTGATTCACCTCAAGCCCCATCGCACCTGCTACTGAGGTGCATCGAAGCCCATCCTCCCACTCTAGGCTTGCTTGTAGATTCTGAAATTTTGTTGTAATTAGTTCTCATGTTGTTTCTACTGCTTGCTGCTTGTTATTGGAGTGAGCAATACATGTTTGTGCTTTCAATGCGTGAAATTTCTATCTTCTGAAATCAGTTTTGCAAATTCTTGACAATGTTGGAATCACAATTTGAGAAAGGATGCACATGTGTTTCACCTCTCATAAACTTACAAACATCACATCTGTTATGAATATACATTCATTACTGTAGAGGCTGCTCCTAGCGAGGACAGCCCCGAGCACTTCGCGTCAGTGTGGCTCGGCCTAGACTTTCGTACCGAACCAATGCCGAGTCGCCCATCACCAATCGCGACATTTCCGAGCCACGCACGTCACGCGGTTCTCGCCTAGCACGCATTCGCCCTATATTTGCTCGCTTTCTTCATTTTTCCTCATTATGTAATCACATTCTCTTTATAGAAGTCTTCCGCGCACTCTCTTTAGGACAACTCATAACACTTGGTATCAGAGCTACTTTCCTAGCTTCCCCGTTTTTTAGAGTGTATTACCCCTCGGGGGGGGGGGACAGGGAAGGATGCCGTTGTGACAAGAGCAGCGCAGTAGCCGGCTATGAGAACGGGTAGTTGCTCCTAGCGGCAATGAATTTCACTGGCGCTCCTGCTGCACCGACGGATCCTTGCCCTCGACGGTCAAGATCGACCGTGGCCTCCCTCCCCCCGGGTGGTGGACAGCTGTGGCTGTCGCACGTTAATTACATTTGTTGTTTTCGTCACTTCCGTTAATCTCGGCACTGTTTTTCATGCGGCAGTTGGCGTCAAGCAGGTTGTCGTCACTGCATGTGCGAGATTCTCAGATCGGAAGCAACAGCTGCGCGTGTTGGCATTCATCACGTGGTCATCAACTGCGGCGAGTACCGAGTATCGGTTTTTCAAGAGTTCGGCCGACAGTTTCAAGCGAACGGCGGAGTTGCAGCGGCGCTTGGCTAAGCGCGCGAAAACTGCCGTGGAAGACCTTCATGGCGGCAAAATCTGCAGAGTCGCAGGGGTACCAGCCGCAACACCGGTGAAAATTAAGGGGTGATCAAAGTACTGCACCAGCTCGACGTCGAGGAACGTCGGTGAATGTCAACCCTCGGATCAACGGCTCCAACCGTCAAGATTCACCGACATCCCTCGACATCTCGCTGGTGCAGTACTTTGATCACCCCTTTATCGCAACAGGAGGAGGGGAGGAAGGCCAGCTTTTTCGCCTCTGCCCCGATGTTCTCCGCTAGTCACGACAACACCGACAGTGCAGCTGGCGTCATCAACAGTCCAAGTTCGAGTTTGAAAAAATTGATGCGACGGTCAGGGGGAGGAGCAATAGTTGTTTTCACCTCTGCCCGGGAGTTTTCGGAGAATCACGATAAATACCTCGGCGAGCCACGACAAGATCGCCGAGGGTGCTGACGTCACCGACACCTGAGTTCAGATTTTGAAAGGAATAATCGATAGAGTTTCACGACAACACTCGGTTTGTTACGTGATCCGCCCTTCTCGCCGACAATCGCTGATGTACTCCAACGACTTCGCAATTTTCGCGACAGCTTCGACGACGAACCTTCACGATCTGGAATCACGATAGAAGAAGTTCGGGACCAGGGCTGTCGCTTGGTCTGGGCCTAAACCTTACGGCCATTATCTCCGATACTCAAATTATGCCCGGAGCATTTTTCGTTCGTACTCAACCGACAATTTCTCGTTATATTGCTCACATATACTGTTTCATTTTTTTATAGGCACAAAACTGAAACAAAGTTGCCACTAACACCTCACCTGCACATACCCCTGCAAACAAAACAAGATATAAAATGAAACACTTAGATAACCTGAATACACTTTGGGAAAATCAAACATAAATACAGGAAGCTACCAAATATTTAAGGTTGATGCCTTCGCTTTTGCCTGCAGTTTTTTAATGAGTGTTAATATACTTATTGTTCTTTACTGAAGTTAAGCTCCGATCCAAGGGCGCGTAGATATGGATTGAAAGATTTCATCTCAAATTTAAAACTGTTGAAGACTTGGTTGGATTTAGGATTCCGTGATTGGTTGGCGAACTACAAAATCTATGACGAGCTGGGGTAACTTTTTTGCTTCACCAATCACGGGCGAGCAAACCAGCCAAGTGTTAAACGTCAGGGTATAAGTGTAGAACGTTTGTAAATATGAGTCGCGAGTTTTAAGTTCACATCGAAAGCGCGATACAATTTTTCGTAATTTAATGTGGTAACTGCGTTCAGTAACCGCGTTCTGTTTCTATCATATTTCAACAGTATTATTAGCGTAGAAAGTGTGATTAAAGAGCGAGAGCCAATCGGCGATGAGGAATACAGGTTGAGTATGAACGAAAAACGCTCCGGGCATAATTTGAGTATCGGAGATAATGGCCGTAAACCTTACGAAGCTGAGCTGGCCCGAAACAAGCCCTGAAGCATCCGGACAGCAGTCGAATCTAGCCCTTAAATTCAGGCCATTTGGATTCCTGCCCTGAGCCACATGCGCCAGAAAGCTAAGTAACTCTAGGTACATACTCTACCGTTCAGAGCACGCTGGTGCGGGTGAGTAGAGAGGTTTGGGAGGAAGAGAAGTGGGACACGTGCACGGTCGAAGGTCAGGAAGAAGGGGGGAATGGGGGGGGGAGGGGAGAGCAGGTACACGGGAAATCCGAGGAAGGCTCCAAACCCGTCCGTCAGGAATACGGGCCAGGAAAAAACCAGCCCTGAAAATCTCTGAGCTGAGTTGAAACGAACCCTGAATTCTCAGGGAAAACGGGCAAATGCCCGTGAATCGACAAGCCTGTTCGGGACGGATTCGTTTTTCAGCAAGCGACAGAATGGCACCGGCTCTGGGTAGGAACTGCTGCCAACTGGAGATACTGCAGCAGTCGACAGAGGGTGCGTTCCTGGCGCGTGTCAAACTTCCGGTCTTCCAGGGATAACACGAAGCTGGCCCCACGAGACCAACTTCGGGTCTTCCAGCTAAAAATCGCCCCTGTTTCTGAAAGACTTGAAGTTTGACAGGAAGTTTGACCTAAACCTTTGGGTCTTCTCGGGAAGACCGGAAGTTTGACACGCGTCAGGAACGCACCCTGACTCGATTGTGCCACGCGGGATTTTCGGGGTGGCAGCCGCTGGAAATGCTGCAGCAGCAGTCGCGACAAAAGGACAGCAGCACAGTTTTCGGATTGCAGATGCTGCCAGCCGGGGATGCGGCAGCAATCGGGACATTCTGACAGGCTGGCGACAACAAGTATAATTTCGATCCCGTGAAATTCTACGATGTGCTTCGAAAGAGTTTACCCTAGGCATTTTTCTGAGTCTTCGACAGTGAAGATTTCGCCACCGAGAGAAATTTTGACAGCACAACGGCTGAATTTCAGACGGGAGGTCATAACACTTGGTATTCTGTTCTACCCTCGGCGTCAGGGTGGTTGTGGTTTTGTGCCCGCGCAGCGTGCACATTTTGGTGGGCAGCAATTATCTTCCAGTGGGGGGAAAAGAGTGCTGTCGCACTGTACCTGGCAGGTCTCTGACATTTCGGCAGTTATTTCTGACAGTTCATCTGACACATTCAACGCGATGGCTTCAACGACATCGACGGCTTCAGATTCAACGTTCTCTGACAATGTGTCAGACTTCCCGCCAACAGCTTGTTTTATCTTTACCGTCCGTTTTACTTTCGCGACATCGACGACTCTCATTCATCAACGGATTTTCAATTCGATATTCGCTTTCAACCGCCCGATCGACATCGGCAGTATCAACGGCTGACATTCCAACTCTGAATTTCGCCTTGGTCAACGCGCTCAGCCACGCGTCAGCTTGAAAGTCAACGTGCTTCTGCACCGTCAAATTGGCTTCAACCGAAGATCTGCAGCTTTCAAGCTATTGCAAGACTCGACTTCGTATAAGTGCACCTTATTTAGAAGGTGGGAGAGTGTAATGAATATACATTCATTACTGTAGAGGCTGCTCCTAGCGAGGACAGCCCCGAGCACTTCGCGTCAGTGTGGCTCGGCCTAGACTTTCGTACCGAAGCAATGCCGAGTCGCCCATCACCAATCGCGACATTTCCGAGCCACACACGTCACCCACTTCTCGCCTAGCACGCATTCGCCCTATATTTGTTCGTTTTCTTCATTGTTTCTTCATTCTGTAATCACAGTCTCTTTATAGAAGTCTTCTGCGCACTCTGTTTAGGACAACTCAAAACAACATCAACACATCCTGTTTTTTTAGAAACATCGATCGAACGACACTGTTCTTAACAAAAAAAAAAAAAAAAAAAAAAAACTGATTGTCTACATGTATACTCTTAGTAGGAGTTTCAAAGGCATACAATAAGCCATCAACGTACATTATATATGGCCCCTTATGGAGTTTGCTACCGTGCTATTAATCATTCACCGGTTCCTTCATTTTTATACCTCTCAAACTCCAATTCGTGAGTAGTATGTACTTCACACATGTGTGAGATGTATATGTTCTCTGGCTAAGCGTTCTACCTTGCATAGCAGCTGTCATCTCCATTGTTCTCGGTGTCACGCATCTCACGAGTGCCCTTACATACGCATTGGGCTCATGACGATTTTGCAGCATGCCATGCCCTCACTCCCATATCACTAACTCCCATATCACTCACTCCCATTTCACTCACTCCCATGTCACTCACTCCCATATCACTCACTCCCATATCACTCACTACCATATCCCTCAGTTCCATGTCACTCATTCGCATATTACTCATTCCCATATCACTCAATTCCGTATCACTCATTCACATATTACTCATTCCCATATCACTCATTTCTGTATCACTCATTCCCAAAGTATTCATCTCATGTCAATATCACTCATTGCCATATAACTCACTCCCATATCATTCATTTCCATATCACTCATTCCCATGTCACTCATTCCCATATTCCCGTATCACTCATTCCTGTTGGGCTGAGAAAAGCCCTTAGGATCGTTTTCAAGACTATGACTTAGGATGATGGTATAATTTGCGGAAGCGTTTAGTAAACTGATTGAACCACTTTGTACTGGTGTGTGAGGACAAGATAAGTTGATTATAGCAAGGAAATACAAAGTTTTTTATATGATAACAAGGAATACGAAAGGTTTAACTAACTGCTGTTACAACTACTGTTGCGATTCGATACAGCGACGACTCGGGCAACTGCTCAATAACGAGTCAGTTGTGTGTCCTTGCTGTCGCGCTGCTTTTCGGCGAGTCAAAGGTCGCTGACCTTTGACCTTCGCTTAACCTCTTGCTGTTGCTTTTCTCGTCAACCGCTGCACTGTAGTTTCGATTGACTCGCTGTTGCTTCGCAGTAGTCTGCTTCGTTTACGTTGTGGTGTTTGCCACATCAAAAGCGCGAACTATATTGTTTCTAACATTCCCCTTCCCTTTTGGAGTGTCATTGCCTTCGTTGTTGGTGACGTGGCCTTGTCCAGTCAGCAGCATGCAGTACTCGAACTTCTGTTTTCCAAGTTTCTTGGTCAAGTAGTCTGCTACCATCTCGGATGTGGGGCAGTAAGATAGCTCGAGTCTCCCCTTCTCGATCTCGTCTTTTACGAAGAAATATCGCAGGGCGATGTGCTTCGTCCAGTTTGAGCGGTGTGCGGTCGGTACTGTACCATGCAGCCGAACACTCGTAACATTTTTGTGTTGCCCAATTTTCCTGTCCACAGCAGGTGCGGTGATGCGTTGTTCGGAGTGAGGACGACGAGAGCAAGTTGTGCAGCATGACAGCATGGTCCATTGTTGCAGGCCACTGGCTCTCGGGCAATTGCATGCCACGTAGCAGCTTGCGCATGGTGTTCTGGAGGGTTGTGTTCATCCTTTCTGCTACGCCTTGCTGTTGATGAGCGTAGGGAAGGGAGATGAGCCGCTTGATGCCTCTCTCTGCCAAGTACTGCTTGAACCTCTGTGACTGATATTCCCCTCACCCGTCTGATTGAAAGCTTTTCGGCTTTACTCCTGATATCATTTCTGCTACTGGTAGCCAGGCGACGAAGGCTTCGAAAGCCATGTCGCGACTCAGAAGATTAAGATGCCAGACATATCTGGTGGCGGCGTTGATGAATGTGATAACGTAGTTGTAGTCTCCTTGTCCACTGTCGCGCGCGTACAGGATGTCGTTGTAGACTTTCTCCAGTGGTGCATATGCCGGTGCGCTCGGATTGTGGTGAGAAACAAATGATTGATGCGGTAAGTCGGCTTCGGGGCAGGTAAAGCAAGTTCCATGAGCTTGTTGAAGTTCTCTGCTGTCGGGTAGGAGTAGCGAGTCTTTGTCAAGAACTCCTGCTCTTATTGTGTTGTTCAGCGTCGTGTTGCTGGGAAGACCTAACCTTTCGTGCCACAATGATTCGTTGGCGCGATGTCCAGGTGACCGTCTGTACAGGTCGGAGTTGGAGTAGAAGCTGGCGACGACGTTGGCGCTTCGGTGGATGGCTCGTGGGACTGGAGTCAGCTTTCGGGCTGGAGTTGGTGTTGGTTCCTCGAGGGGTGGTGCCGTTGAAGGTCCTGCGACAGGGAGGTTTGGTGCTGCTATTGTCTCTGCTACTGTCGATGTTGTTCCTGTTGCTGTTGTTGTTTCTGCTGCTGCCAAGGTTGTCTCTGCTACTTCCGAGGTTGTCTCTGCTGCTGCCGATATTGTTCCAGCTGCTTCCTGTTGTGTCCCGGCTAATGCTCTTGTGCGTTCTGCCTCAGGGATCGTGTGTGAGTACAAGAAGCCTCCGCGACTCAGATCGGTGTCAAGATCTGGCGGATGCATTCAAGTGGTGAAGCTTACGATCCCGTCGCTGTCGGCGGCGCCTTGATCTGGAACGAAGTCTATGACGAAGACGTTGTTCTTGAGGACCGCCTTCCCGATGTAGAGGCCGCCCTTCCCGTGGTACAGCTTGAACTCCTGAGTGGTGCTGTCGGCTTCAAGGTGAATCCCCTTCGCCATGAGTTGACTGACGCTGAGTAAGTTGTAGTCGAGGCCTTCTGCAATCAAGAATTTGTACATTTGCAGAATAACGTTAGTTTCTCGTGATTGTAACTGAACCACTCCTTGTCGTCGTGTGCGCAGGTTCTGGTTGTTGGCGACGGTTATCACGACTTCGCGATTGAGGCGTTGTTCCCGTTGAACGAAACAATTCGAGGAGCACATGTGTTGTCCGCAACAGCTGTCCAAAAACCAAGTGTCCTTCCCGGATGGTTCGCTCTGGGCGATGGCTGCGTACGTCGGGTTCGGCTCCAGTGATTCGCGACGAGGTGTACGTTCGTCGAGTAGTTCTTCCGGTGAATAAGTTGGTGGTGATTCGGTGATGTAGGAGTCCGTCCTTGTCATGTAGCTTACGATATTTGTTGTGCCTCATGCAGGTTGTGTTGTTGAGGACTGTGCCTGGTTGGGAGGATGTGGCTGCGTGGAAGTCACTTGAATGCATGAAGGTCGAAGTTGGCGTGGTGGTGGCGTTGACTGCTGCTGATTTGGGCGATGGACACGGAAGTGTCCAGAAGTTCTGCAGAGGTGACAGAATGGTGGTACGTGTCTTCATGCCTGATGCTCGTGTTGTCGGTGGTTGTTGTTGTTGTTGTTGTTGTTGTTGTTGTTGTTGTTGTTTTTGTTGTTGTTGTTGTTGTTGTTGTTGTTGTTGTTGTTGTTGTTGTTGTTGTTGTTGTTGTTGTTGTTGTTGTTGTTGTTGTTGTTGTTGTTGTTGTTGTTGTTGTTGTTGTTGTTGTTGTTGTCGTTGTTGTAGCGTCTCTGACTGTGGAAGACGAATTCCGGTACTGATGATCTTTTCTTGTGTCGTTCTTCGTGCAGGTCCATGTCTTGTTGCTCGGCGTGGATTTCTGCGCAGAGGGCTGCTTCGGAGATTTGTCCGTGGCGTCGAAGGATAGCTCACGTGGAACGCCACTGGGGTCCGAGGCCGGCAATGACGATGGTTACGAATGCCTCTTCGGATAGTGATCCGCCGCATCGATGGAGCCTGTCGCGTAGACCACGACAGCGACTGATATATGCCATTCCCTTTTCGCCGGGTTGCATTTGGACTGTTGTCAATTGCGCCATGAGACGACTCTAGTTAACGCTGTCGTTTGCTTGATACAGGGTCTTCACATGGTTGTACGCGAGTTCGGCGGAGTTACCGTATCCGCGATAAGACCGAATGTTCCGCTGCTCGTTTGCCGTTATATTTCGCAGGAGAATTGTGTATGCCATCAGTGACTGATACGCGTGCTGCTGCTTGTCGTGCTGTGTCCCGTGCGTTGGATATGGCAGGGAACCGTCAAAGAAGCCAAGAATTTGAGCGCCTTCCATCATCAGCTCGAACTCGAAGGACCATGTATAGAAGTCCTTGCCATAGAAAGGTGTTGTCGTTTGCCGTTTCAGAACGTGTGCAAACTGTGACTGCAGCTAAAGCGCATCCATTGGCCTTGTTTCTTGTCCAGGTGTGACTGGAAGTCGATTCGGCATGAAGCTAATGGAGCCGCGTTAAGGCTCGTACGACGCGAAGGTAGGTTGCTGATTTCCGCGCGCAAAGGATGAGCCATCGAGACTCATGGGGGTAATGCCGTTGTTGTTGCTGTTGTTTGACTGCGCAGGTGCCGCTTGTTGCTGTTGTTCGTAGAACGACATGAAGGAGAAGAACTTCTCCATTATGCTTGGGTCGAAGCCAATTGCTTGGTTAACGGGTGTTTCAGTAGATTCGACCGCTGGTCTTTGAGTTGTGCCTCCCTCTATCTGTAGTCCAGAGGTTGGTGGTGGGGTAGGAGTAGTTCCGGGAGATCCAGTAGACGAGCCTCTCTCTTTCTATGTTGCCATGATTTAGATGTTGTAGGAAGTTGAACATAGTTGAGCCTTGTCTTGTCTGCTCTCATACCATGTTGGGCTGAGAAAAGCCCTTAGGATCGTTTTCAAGACTATGACTCAGGATGATGATATAATTTGCGGAAGCATCTAGTCAACTGATTGAACCACCTTGTACTGGTGTGTGAGGATAAGTTAAGTTGATTATAGCAAGGAAATAGAAAGTAACTGCTCTTACAGCTGCTGTTGCGATTCGATACAGCGACGACTCGGGCAACTGCTCAATAACGAGTCAGTTGTGTGTCCTTGCTGTCGCGCTGCTTTTCGGCGAGTCAAAGGTCGCTGACCTTTGACCTTCGCTTAACCTCTTGCTGTTGCTTTTCTCGTCAACCGCTTCACTGTAGTTTCGGTTGACTCGCTGTTGCTTCGCAGTAGTCTGCTTCGTTTACGTTCTGGTGTTTGCCACATCAGAAGCGCGAACTGTATTGTTTCCAACAATTCCAATATCAGTCATTCCCATATTCTCCCTACCATATAGCATTCCCATAACACTCACTCCCATATCACTCATTCTTGTATCACTCACCCTCATATCCTTCAATACCAAGTCTCTCAATCCCAAAATCCCTCACTCCCGAATCACTTCAAAATCCATCACTCCCATTTCCCTCACTCCCAAATCTTCACTCCCAAGTAATAACTCACTCTTAAAACCCGCAGCCTGAATTACAAAAAAAGTTGGGAGGTGTTAACACTTTCCCTCCCGAACCAGGGTGGTTACCAGTTGTTCACCTGCAAAACGTGATGAAGTCGCAGGCAGCTCGGGGGAGTGTCGCTCGGTTCCTGCGCAACCACTCTGGCCAGAGGTCGGAGGTGTGCACACCAATCTGGAAATATGTAATTCAGGTCGTTCGAAACTACCTAGTCTGATCAGCTAGAGCTGCAGCCACAGCTTAGAACAGCTAGGCTCCAACCCCATTCCAACCCCAGGCCTCTTATTTCCGCCTTACTCGTTAGGACTATTACTCCATTCCGTCCAATCCGGAGATATATTTTTCCGCGATTCTAGGTCACGTTTTCACTCGACTTAGCTAGCCGTGCCCATGGATGCACATGTGCCCATTGTCGCCCTGGTTGCACCTCCCCATCGCCCACCGCATCATGTCGCCCCTGTTCATAGCCGCGGCGTCCTCTTTGTGCGCGGTATTAAGATTTTATCCAACTACTTCGTCGCATTCGCTTCTTTTCCCCGACGAGAACACTCGGTCCCCTTCCATCCCACACACTCACTCCCCTCCATCGCTCACGCTTCCTCGCTCAAACGAGCACGCTCCCTCCCCTCCCGTCTCCTCCGTCGTGGATTACAAATTCCTTCCCGTCTCCCACGCGCACTCCCCGAGACCGAGCACGCACACTCCCTTCCGTCGCCCACGCGCACTCCGTTGCCGCCGCCCACGCGCACTCCCTTCCGGCGCCCACGCGCACTCCGTTCCCGCCGCCCACGCGCACTCCTTTCCCTCGCCCACGCGCACTCCGTTGCCGCCGCCCACACGCTCTCCCTTCCGTCGCCCACGCGCACTCCGTTCCCACCGCCCGCGCTTTCTCCCTTCCCGTCGCCCACGCTCACTCCCTTTCCATCGCCTTAACGCAATCCTTCCGTCGCACACGCTCACCCCCGCTCGTCGCACATGGCCACTCCCCTCTCGTCGCACGCTGCTGCCCGCGCCGCACACTCCCTTTCAATCTCCTTCCGGCGTCTACGCGCACTTCCTCCTGTCACGCTCGATGACTCCCCTTTCGCCCCCCACGCTCACTCCCTCCCGCCGCGACGGTCCCCTCCGTCGCCCCCACTCCCTCTCGTCGCCCACGCTCACTCTCTCCCGTCGCGAAAGCGCGTGCCCCTTCCGCCGCCCACGCTCACTCCCCTGTCGTCACACACGCAACGACCCAACCTCCACCCTTTCTCCCTTCTCATCCCCACCCTTTCTCCCTTCTCGTCTCCAACCTTTCTCCCCTCAGGCTAGAGTTAGTGTCAGCGCATGCAGCGTACGACAAGACAGCGGTTTATTTCCAGGTGCAGCGCCACCCCTCACCTCCCCATCCCTCACCTCCCCACCCCTCACCTCCCCATCCCTCACCTCCCCATCCCTCACCTCCCCATCCCTCACCTCCCCATCCCTCACCGCCCCATCCCACACCTCCCCATCCCTCACCTCCCCATCCCTCACCGCCCCATCCCACACCTCCCCATCCCACACCTCCCCATCCCTCACCTCCCCATCCCTCACCTCCCCACCCCTCACCTCCCCATCCCTCACCTCCCCACCCCTCACCTCCCCATCCCTCACCTCCCCATCCCTCACCTCCCCATCCCTCACCTCCCCACCCCACACCTCCCCATCCCTCACCTCCCCACCATTCACCTCCCCATCCCACACCTCCCCATCCCTCACCTCCCCATCCCTCACCTCCCCACCCCTCACCTCCCCATCCCACACCTCCCCACCCCTCACCTCCCCATCCCACACCTCCCCATCCCTCACCTCCCCATCCCTCACCTCCCCACCCCTCACCTCCCCATCCCTCACCTCCCCATCCCTCACCTCCCCATCCCTCAACTCCCCATCCCTCACCTCCCCACTCCTCACCTCCCCATCCCTCACCTCCCCATCCCTCACCTCCCCATCCCTCACCTCCCCATCCCACACCTCCCCATCCCTCACCTCCCCACCCCTCACCTCCCCATCCCTCACCTCCCCATCCCTCACCGCCCCATCCCACACCTCCCCATCCCTCACCTCCCCACCCCTCACCTCCCCATCCCTCACCTCCCCACCCCTCACCTTCCCATCCCTCACCTCCCCATCCCTCACCGCCCCATCCCACACCTCCCCATCCCTCACCTCCCCACCCCTCACCTCCCCATCCCTCACCTCCCCATCCCTCACCTCCCCATCCCTCACCTCCCCATCCCTCAACTCCCCATCCCTCACCTCCCCACTCCTCACCTCCCCATCCCTCACCTCCCCATCCCTCACCGCCCCATCCCACACCTCCCCATCCCTCAACTCCCCACCCCTCACCTCCCCATCCCTCACCTCCCCATCCCTCACCTCCCCATCCCTCACCTCCCCACCCCTCACCTCCCCATCCCTCACCTCCCCATCCCTCACCTCCCCATCCCTCACCTCCCCATCCCTCACCTCCCCATCCCTCACCTCCCCATCCCACACCTCCCCATCCCTCATCTCCCCATCCCTCTCCTCCTCCCCATCCCGCATCTCCCCATCCCTACTGCTGTTGCTGTGAATGATAAGGAAACCCGCCCTGTGTCCCCTCCCCTCACCCATCTCCGCCTCACCCCATACGTCGCCTACCCACCTGCCATAGCCATTCCGTCCCATTGCACCCCGTGGCATCGTCACACCTCGCCACGATCTCCCTGCCTTCCTACTTCTCATCCTCATCCTCCACTCCACCCCGTCCGCTCTCCTCCCTGCTTCTTCCCATTTTCCTCCTCGCCGAAAGGTTCTTCCCCATCACCTCCCTACCACACTACCATGCGCAATGCCTCTTTCCCTTCCGCCGTTACTCCAAATTTTTTTCTTACCTCCTTCGCACACTCCCCTCCTCTCTGCCCCCCGTCCAGGGTTTCCCTCAGTGGGAGGCTCCTTCTCAGCCACATGGCAGCTGCCGGGCGGCATCACGCATGGGCCATGCATGTACAACCTAAATCTCCGCCTCCTCGCCTTATCTCCGCCTCACTCAATCTCCTCCTAACCCCCTCCGAGCATCCGATTTACACAATCTTGTTTGTACCCCCCCCCCCCCTCCCCCCCCCCCCATGCATTTGGTTCTGGAATGTTGGTCGTTTGGTAGGACCACTAGGTATGACACATAACCATTCCCATGCTGTATGTTTATTATTAATAATCAATTTTGATCCATGGAGTACTGTGACCATTGACCACCTACAAAGTGCAACGAACGATCTAGTTCTAAAAGAACATAGTTACTCAACAATATGTATCTTCCCAGTCTTGTCTGCACACACAGCACAAAAATATCCAACACTTTTCTTTCCCTCCCTACACCTGGTGCTGGGCACCTGTACATTGCATGGGGGGAAACCGCGTAAGCAGGAAAAGACAGAGTGCAGGGGAGACAGTGAGCAGGGGGAAAGAGAGTGATTAGGGGAAGAGGGTGAGGATGATGAAAGGGAGTGAGCAGAGACGGAAACGGAATGAGGAGGGGGTAAGAGATAGAGCAAGGGGAAAGGGGGTGGGCATGGGGAAAGAGAGTGAGCAGGGGAAAAGAGGGTGGGCATGGGGAAAGGGAATGAGCAGGGGATGCGAGAATGAGCAGCGGGGAAGAGAATGAGCAATGGAGAAAGAGAGTGAGCAATGGGGAAACGGAATGAGGAGGGAGGAAGAGAGAGAGCAAGGAGGAAGAGAGTGAGCAGAGGGGAATAGAGTGAGGAAGGGGGAAGAGAGTGAGGAGGAGAGGGGAGAGAGAGCAAGGAGGAAACAGAGTGAGGGGGGGGGGGAAAGGGAGTGAGCAGGGGGAAACATAGTGAGCAAGGGCGAAGAGAGTGAGCAAGGGGGGAGCAGATTGAGGAGGGGGGAACAGATTAAGGAGGGGGGAAGAGAGTGAGCAGGGGGTTACAGAGTGAGGGAGGGAGGAAAGAATGAGATAGGGGAAGGAGGCATCCGCAAAAAAGAAGCAGCAGCGATTGAAGGGACAATAGGGGTGAGAAGGTGATTTGAAGGAATGGGAAGGTGAAGGGGAGGAATAGGAGGGTAAAAAGGGAGATAATTAGGCTCGGAGGCTGGTAGGATGGGAGGAAGGAAGGAAGAGTGAAATGCGAGTAGTTTTTTTCGCATAAGAGGACGAGGGTGAGAGTGAGGGTGGGGAAATGGAGGGGGTAAACACGGGCATTAGGAAGGGTAGCGAAGGCGCCGGGGGGGGGGGGGGGGGGGGGGGGGGGGGGGGGGGGAACGAGGGCGACGGCGCGAGGGAGGGGAATGGGCATGGGCGACGGGGGAAGGAAGAGAGGGCGAAGAAGAGGGGAAGCTCGACAAAGAGTGGGCGGTGGGAACGAGAGCGACGTCGACGGGAAGCGAGGTCGACGGGAGGGGGAAAGCGAGGTCGACGGGAGGGGGAAAGCGAGGTCGACGGGAGGGGGAAAGCGAGGTCGACGGGAGGGGGAAAGCGAGGGCGACGAGAGGGGGAAAGCGAGGGCGAAGAGAGGGGGAAAGCGAGGTCGACGGGAGGGGGAAAGCGAGATCGACGGGAGGGGGAAACCGAGGGCGACGGACGGGGAGGCGGCGATGGCGACCCGCAAGGCGAGGGTGGTAGGCAGGGAAGAGGCGGTACGTGACGGGCGCGGGAAGCGAGGGCGACGGGCATGGGAAGCAAGGGTGACGGGAGGGGAGAAGCGAGGGCGGGCGGAGGAAGCAAAGGCGATGGGCGGGGAGGAGGCGAGGCGACGGGCGCAGCGAAGGCGGTGGGCGGGAAGAGTAAAGGCGACGGGCTGGGGAAGCGAGGTGGGCAAGCGCTAATATCTCCCGTGCCGACCATATTCTACGTGCGTCACACTCGCAGTCAGCGCCTTCGATTCCCTTCGATTGCATATCCGCTGTGCACCTTCTATTCGATCGTCACTAATTTGTGTTCACTTGATATGCCTGGCTGTTGTGCGCGATGCTTGGATCCTAAAAAGCTAGTGTCTGAGTAGTTAGCTTGTTCTGTCGCACAAGTTTTCCAGCTCTCTGGGGCTGTTAGCAGATTGGGGGCGAACTGTTGGGTTGCGATGTCTGATATCCCCTCGTTGACTCACGGGAGCGTCGCATCTTGTTTCGCTAACCATTTTTGCTGTCGCAATTCGTCCGCACCTCATATTGCCCGAACCCCAGACTTACCGAACCAAGCGTTGACTCAGTTTTTGTAATTCAGGCTTCGGGTTTTAAACCCTCACTCCCGAATCTCTCACAACCAAATCCCTCACTCCCAAACTACTCTAATATTCCTCACTCCCATAATCCTCACCCCAATTCTTTCACTCCTAAATCATTCACTCCCCTATCCCTCACTCCCATAACTCACACCCAAAACCCTTCACACCCAAACCACTCACTCCCAAATCCATTACTTCCAAATCCATTACTCCTGAATCCCTCACTCCCAAATCCTTCACTCCCGAGTCATGCTCCATATCACACACTCCCATATCCTTCACTCTGATATCACTCTCCCATATCCCTCTTTCCCATATCCATCACTCCCAAATCCCTCAGTCCTAATCCCTCACTCCCATATCCCGCACTCCTCTAAATCACTCACTCCCATATCCTTCACTCCCACCACTCAGTGCACCCACCACTCTTGAATTCCTCTTTCTCCCACCCCTTCTCACCCAACCCCTACCAGTGTCCTCCCGCCCTTCACATTCCACCCCACTCATCCCCACACCTTCATTGCTACTGTTGCTGGTCCATCACTTCCCTAAGTAGGTCCAACCTTTCCCTTCGCTGATGCTGAACTCTCAGTGCTTCTTTCAACGATTCACCTCCCCTGTTGCCCCCGCTTCACCAAATGCAACTGCTTTAAGCTTCAGCCGCTGCTTCAGCAGCACTCTTGCAAGTGTTTATTTCCCTAGGTGGTTTACCTTCCGGTGCAGCAGTAAAATCGGGCAGTTGGTCCGGTGGCCCATGAGGGCCAGCATCTCCTACTATCGAGAGCGGCAGGTGCAGCAGAAGCAGCAATGATAAACATATTCCGTGTTAATACTGCTTTAGCCACTGCTTCAGCCGCTGCTGCACCTGCTGCCTCCGCCCAGGCACCATATGCCATGCACTTTGGCCACGCCAATGGGGGAGCGATCCCGCCAATCGGTCACCATTCCCGCAACAAAGGCACAAGGAGCCAAAAGCAACGGAAAATTCCTGGACATGCAGCGCAGACAAAAGGAGCCAGCTGCCAGCCGGGGCTGGAACTGTACTGGTTCAGGCACATTCGGTGCAACGATGGGGGGGTTACAGGGAGGGGAAGAGGGTGGAGTGGGAATGGGTGGAGCACGGTTTGGTTTGGCTGATGACAATGCACCTGGAATGGGTGGTGGGATGGGTGGGCAATTTTTGCCCTAAGCTCCTTCAGGAGTGGGTGAAGGCTTAGGCTGAGCTGAAATTCACGCATTTGGCACGAAGGAGGCTTCATGGCATTGGCAGGAGGACCTGCTATCATGACATGGAAGAGGAAGTGTATAACAAGGTGCTTACCTGGTGGAAGATGGGTCTTCTAGTGGTGGTGATGATGGGCAGTTAAGGAGTGGGGTGGGGAGAGGGGGAGCGTCTCATTCAGAGCATGGAGGTGGGGGGTTCTTTTAGCTGTTACAGCAGGAGTAGAATAGTGGTATCTTGTGAGATGCAAATATGCATGGTGTATTGTACAATGGTTTGTGGTTCTTCTGAAACGAAAACCGTCATGGGCTGATTCCAATTGGGTAGATGTTGATGACGATTGGCCATATTCTAACGCATAAGGAGCTTCCAACGCTGCGCCTGAAGTGGATGTCGAGTATTGGCACCGTGTGGACTTTCCTGAAAAGCTCCCCGTTCCAACCTTCCCAAGGGGAAGACGTCTAAACAACAAGAAGGATGTGAACCCCCCTTTCCATAGGCATTGTCGTACAAAGTCTGCGCTGCACTCGTACACAGCGGCGGAGAAGCTTCATTAGGTCGTGAAGCTCTAAGTCTGGCATGAGCACCGCAAGGTGGAGGGCAATTTCTGCCGTAAGCTCCTGCAAGAGTGGATGAAGGCTGAGGCTGAGCTGCAATCCACGCATTTGGCATGAAGGAGGCTTCATGGCGTTGGCTGCTGGACCTACTATCATGACATGGAAGAGGAAGTGTATAACAAGGTGCTTAACTGGTGGAAAACATGTCTTCTGGTCTTTGTGAAGCATCGTCAGAAGTTTAGCGTGGAGATAATGAAAAGCGAACCATATGTGGTATGGAAGGCGAACCACTGGTAGACTGGGCGGATGTGCGCGAATATATTATAAAAAAAAAAAAGAAAAAAAAAAAAGAGGAGAGAAAATGACGGCAAGTACAAGCTACATAACGATGTAGTTTTTGCAGACATATTGATACAACTTGTGGATGTTACTTAGTGATTCCCATATTAAAACCATTCAAGAGGCCTAGTGCCTCCTCCATATATACAAATGGAGGTTGTGAAAAGATTTTGGACTTACGTAAGGCACGTCTGGTGGGAGCACGACAATGATGAACGCTGGATCATAAATGTCGACCAGACGCCCTTTGTGGCTGGAGATGGCGGCCGACAAGAAGATTGACCATGTCAGCCCGAAGAGCATCCTCATCAGCTCGTATAGCTACCAGATAGAGCGAAAGACGATGATGCTCTCGTACACCATGAGTGGAATCAAGCTCAAGCCGTGCGTTTCTTACGCAAGCATCCGCTCAAGGGAGAAGTGTGATGTTAACTGCTAACATAGACTCCGTGTTCTTGCCTGTTGCTATGATTCTATAACCGTACTTGCCTACTACCATGAATGACTCCATGCAGGTGTGGTGGTGGCAGCTACATATTAGCACGAACCGAACTCAAACGTGTTTGCTCAAACTTTTTTGAACCTTGCATGGGGGTCAAACCGAACCGAACTTTTTTGCTCGATTTTTTTTTTTGTTTGAATGTTGAGGTTTGAGGTTTGTATATGTAACTGCAAACCTTAAAGGTTTGCTCAAACCTTGAAAGGTTTGTGCGAACTCGAACCTAGTTAGTTTTGGGGGTTAATATCATGCGCGTCAGACGGTTCAGCAGTGTTTTATCTAACTTAACACCTGAACAAATGTATGACGCATCTTAAGAGGGAGTTGTAGTGAATAAATAGTAGTGTGGGAGGTTGGGTGTGGTAGTTAGGAGCAGAACAAGATCTTCTCTACCGAACTTATGATCTTAGGGTTGGCTGCCGTGAAATGGCAGCCAATCCTACGACTTTCCCGATTTTGACGAGAAAGTCGAGTGGGTTCAAGCGGGGTCTAATTCGAACCCCGCGAAGTTTGAAAATTGTTGTTTCGAACTTCGAACTGGTTTGGTACGAAGTTCTAAACTCAACCATAAAAGTTTGTGAAAACGGTTCGCGCGAACGTTTTCAAGGTTTGCGCAAACCTTTTTCAAAAAAAAAAAAAAAATCGGTTCGTTTTAATTCGAACCGGTTCGAGCGAACCGAGCCTAGGTTCGGTTCGTTGCTCATATCTAGTGGCAGCGTAGATGAACGGTTGGAAAGATGAGATGGGTGTGCTGCAATGGATGGAGGAGGAGGTGGAGCTCCAAGAAGGCCCTCCTTGTCCTCAATAACTACAGATGAATTGAAAGGACGGCTCCACAAGCACGACATCATCCCCACCGTAATCCCTTCTGGTTGCATGTTTCTGGGTAGCAACTGGACGCCTGTGTCAAGTATTTCAAGGCACATGTCCAAAGTCAGTACCAAGACTGGCTTGCGTCCATCGGAGTAAACACCAATACCAAAAAGGGTAAGAACACTCCCGCAGGTTTTGTGCAATTGTTTGTACTATACCATTTCCTACTAGCTATTGTTTGCCCCTATATGTAACCTCATATAACCTCAGGAAGCCCCCGTTGGAGGAGACATTGAGTGTCAGTCATACATCCCTCTTTAACTTCCAAGATGTTTGTCGTGATAAGCTAATCAGATGCCTCTAGGGGGCTGTTATAGAAACTAGACATAAGCACGTGGGGCTTGTTATTCATATTTCAAGACCAACGGATCTTTTGATTGGAAAAACCTTATACAAGCTTCAAGACTTCCGCGGCTGTAGTGGAAAAAAAAAAATATTATTGCTCCTTCTGTTTATGTTCAACCCTATGGTGAAACTGTTAGAACTATATTGTAGGCTGCAGTGGGGTAGACAATATGGGGTACAACTCTTTTAGGTTTTGATACTTGTACCCACCTGTTTGCTAGTTCATTCATTCCTTGTTCTTATTTTCGCATGGTATTAGAGCAGAATCGTTCCTAGGGCCCACCGAACGTTCCGCCCTGCCCTACCTGATTTTTTTTTTTTTTGCTGCCCATGCAGCCGCGCTGCCCTTACAGCCCGCGTGCTGCCCCTGCGACCGTGCTGCCCCTGCAGCCGTGCCTGCCCCTGCAGCCGTGCCTGCCCCTGCAGCCGTGCCTGCCTCTGCAGCACGTGGGAGCTGCCTCTGCAGCCCGCGCGCCGCCCTCCCGAGCAGCTGTGCCTGCCACTGCAGCCCGCGCGCCGCCCTCCCGAGTAGCTGTGCCTGCCCCTGCAGCCCGTGGGCGCTGCCTCTGCAGCCGTGCCTGCCCCTGCAGCCCGTGGGAGCTGCCTCTGCAGCCCGCGCGCCGCCCTAAACCCTGCTCGTCGCGACGCCCCTGCGAGACCCGCGCGGCGTCCCCCCCCCCTGCTCGTCGCGGCGCCCCCCTCGGCGCCGTCCCTGCTCGTCGCGGCGCCCCCGGGGCGTTGCCCCTGCTCGTCGCGGCACCCCCTGGGCGCCGACCCTGCTCGTCGCGACGCCCCCGGGGCGTCGCCCCTGCTCGTCGCGACGCCCCCTGGGCGCCGTCCCTGCTCCTCGCGACGCCCCCGGGGCGTCGCCCCTGCTCGTCGCGGCGCCCCCGGGGCGTCGCCCCTGCTCGTCGTGGCGCCCCCTGCAGCAACTGCCTCGGAGCCCCGCCCTGCAGCAGCTGCCGCGGAGCCCCCTGCCGCCGTCGCGACCCCGCCCTGCTGCAGCTGCCGCGGAGCCCCCTGCCGCTGTCGCGGCCCCGCCCTGCAGCTGTCCCGGCCCCGCCGTCGCCGTCGTCGTGCGCTACCCTGCTCGCCCGGCGAGCGCCTGCCCTTCCCGCCACTGGTGAGCACTTGCCCTACCCGCGCTTCCCCCGCGCCTGCCTTACTAGCGCGCTGCCGCGCTGGCCTTCCTGCCTGCCTGCCGCGCCTGCCTGCCAGCCAAGCCGCGCCGCTCCGCTGAGCCAAGCCACCTTGCGGCGCCGAGCCGCCCAGCCGAGCCGTGTCGTGCTGCCGGGCTGTGCAGCCCTGCTCTACTGAGCCACACTGCCCTGCCCGTGCTGGTACTACTGTTTCTGCTACTATTGCTGCTGCTACTGCTCTTTCTACTGCTACTGCTGCTCCTGGTGGTGGCCAGATGCAGCCCCAGCGACGTCCGCGTGAGTCCCTGACACCCCAGCAGCTTCGTGAGTGGTACGCTAGTTGGGGTTGTAGGAGTGGTCGCGCTGCTACTGCTGCTACTGCTGCTACTGCTGCTACTGCTGCTACTGCTGCTACTGCTGTTACTTCTGCTACTGCGGCTACTACTGCTACTGTTGCTCCTGGCGGTGGCCAGATGCAGCTCCGGCGACGTCCGCGTGAGTGAGACCCTTACGCCCCAGCAGCTTCGTGAGTGGTACGCTCAGAGTAGAGGGTCATGGAGTACTGCTCGCTGCCCGTACGTCATTCGCACTGGTGCTCGGACTGGTCAGCCTTGCGAGACGGTTGGTCACACAGAGTCCCGCTGCTTCGCCAGTCTGAGCGACGTCTGGCGTACAGAGTTTGGCGACGACGCTGAGCTCCCCTCCTGGCTGGAGCTCCTTAGGCAGAGTGTGAGGATCTGGTTCAGGAAAGATGATTCTATTGAATGATTCACCTGGGTACAAGGCGAGGCTATATATAGGCTCGACACAAAGGCAGTAACCCGGGTGTTACTAGAAGGTTCCGCGGGTCGCGAAGCGTCCCGAACGGGTCCTTCCCAAATTCGGTAGAAGGCAATTCGGTGGCAACCGAAAAGCCTAGAATTCGGTGCACTCAACCTAGTTCGGTGCCTACAACTATAATAACTATAGTAAAGGCAACGAATCTAGGAAATCAAGCAAAAGCATGCAAGATAAAATAAAGCTAAGCTAGTAATAACCTAAGAAAGTCCAGGCAAGCTAGCAAAGCCAGCATAAGCCGTCGTACTCTCACACGTCCCCCCCTCAAAGCTGGGTGGCGTGAGAAACACCCTGCTTGACAAGATAGTCCTTGAGAGCACGGCGTGCGTTGCCCATATCAGCTTCTGCAACCCAACTGTCCTCCGATGGGTCATATCCCTTCCAGCGTATCAGGAACTCGAGCGTATTGCCGCGTCTGCGTCGATGAGCGAGAACTCGTTCCACCTCGTACTCTGGTTCATCCTGTACGAGAACAGGTGGTGGTGGCGGTAGTTGTCGTCCCGTAAACTGCTGGTTGGGGTCCGTGTAGGGTTTCAGCAGCTGAACATGGAAAGCGTTATGAAGCTTCCAAGTAATAGGTAAGCGCAAGCGGAATGTTACTGGTGTCACCTGTGCCTCAATGCGAAAAGGACCACAGAAGCGAGGCCGGAGCTTGGACGGTAGGTGAGACAGGTTCAAGTTGTGCGTGTCAAGAAGCACCTGATCTCCGACTGCTACTGAGTGATCACGTCGCTGGCGATCGGCATACTGCTTCTGGGAGTTCTGCATCGTGGAAAGACGTCGCTGAGTCTTCTCCCATAACTGCCGCATGGTGGTGACGAAGTCGTGTGCGGCTTGGACGTGTGCCGGTGTGGTTGGCTGCTGTGGTGTAAGTGGTTCCCGTCCGTAGCACAGGAAGAATGGAGATTTCCCTGTGGCCGCATGCGACGCGTTATTGTAAGCGAACTCAAGTGTCGGTAACTGTGAATCCCAGTGGTTGACATCGTCTTTGCAAGCTGTGTGCAGTAACTGTTCAACCACCTGATTGAGTCGCTCTGTCTGTCTGTCAGTCTGGGGGTGGTACGCTGAAGACATCGCAAGCTTTGTCCCCAACAATCCCATAAGTTCCCTCCAGAACTTACTAGTGAACTTAGGGTCTCTGTCCGAGATAAGTGTAGCGGGGATGCCGTGGATGGTGATGATGCGGTCGAAGAAGAGGCGAGCAGTTGCTTCAGCAGTAGCCGTGGCGTTGATCGGAATGAAGTGTCCCATTTTAGAGAACTTATCGATCACCACGAGTATAGCGTCATGCCCTCGTGAGGTCGAAGAAAGCCCAGTAATGTAGTATAGGCTGACAACTTGCCATGGCTGCTCCGGGACGGGTAGAGGCTGAAGTAACCCTTTTTTTTTTTGCTTGCTACTCTTCATCCGCTGGCACGTGTCGCATGAAGTGACGAACTGCTGCACGTCTGTTGCCATCCGGGGCCAGTAGTAATACTTCGCTATTCCCACTAACGTCTTGTTGCTCCCGAAATGTCCCGCATATGCCACATCGTGAAATTCCTCCAGTAAGATCTGTCGGAGCGGGGCATAGTTCGGTACCCAAATCTTTCCTGATCCCTTTCTTACAGCTAGGTCCTTCTCCCACTGTAACAGCTTCTGTTTCTCTGCTGTAGTGATTTCTGCGTCCACGGAGTATCCATGCTGGAATAGACCCTTGAGCAGAGGGTTCATCCCGTTGTTGTAGATACACGCCTTCCGGTTGACCCAGTCGATCTCGGGGTTGAACCGCTTCAGAAAATCACGCCCCAAGATGAAATCTAAACCCTTGATGTTCGTGATCGGCAACGTCGGCTTCCACCTTAACGCTCCTATCTGCAGCTGCAGTGTTGACTCGCCGTGGATGGGAAGCTTCGTACCGTCCACCATCGTTGCTGTAAACTGGGTCTCTTCTGAGGATTCTTCAATTTTCTCCAACGTCCCGCGGTCGCACACCGAGTGGGACGCACCACTGTCCACCAGTGCCTGGAGGCGTCGCCCGTTGCAGATCACCTCGAGTACTAGTGGCTGTTGCTGCTCCGAGTAGCCGTAGATGGTATCGCTTATAGGATCGTAGGGTACGTCGAATATGTCATCCCTAGGTCCTGCGCTCGAAGATGCAGCTTCAATATCAGGTATCAACTGAGTAGGGTTAGAAGGATTTATCCGAGGCTGGTACAGCTTCTCTTGAGCCTGGAACCTTCCCCTAGGCCTTTGCAGCAGTGTAGGCTTCATCTGTGGGGGAGCCTTTAAACAGAGCTGCTGGGAGAGAATATTAACTCCTCGGAACGCTCGACCCTTGTTAGCGCTCCGGAGTAGGGTCCCCATATTACCCGGTACCGGTTTAATTTCTGACTCTCCCTTAATAAAGGCTTGAAACCCACGAGAAGTAATATTCTTACTTGTCGGGGTGTACGGCTGGAGTTTCCCAGTCGGTGCAGGGTCTTGTTTCGCGGAGTCTCCATTTGTCTCGGCGATTTCCCCTGGTGCCGGCTGGTCGTGACGTTTTAAACTCGCGCCATCATATTCTCCTTTTTTCGCCCTCTCCGAAGTTGCCACGTTGTCCGTTTTCTGCTTCGGGGGTGCCGCACTGTTCTTGTATCTCAGCTCCGCACGCCTTCCCTTCATTTCCCAACACGCCAAGATACGATGTCCTGTAGCGCCGCAAAATTTGTACGTCTCAGTTTTTGCTAGCCGCTGCTCCACATCGCCCTCGTCGTTCTCCATCGGTTCAGCAGTCGTGGGTGGTGCCAATCGCCCCATGCCACTAGTTGGCTTGTTGCGTCGTGTTCCGTAGTAGCTACTGTTCAACGTGTCGAACTGTTCGATCAGTGCTGCCCGAAACTGCGCCCACGTCCCTTCGCCTTGGACTATTCTGTTGTTGATCCACTCTAGAGCTGGGCCTTGTAACAGTGTTGCTGCGAGCCGTATGCGCATTGCGTCTTCTGTCGGGGTCGTGCATCCAACGGCTTCGAAGTAAATTTCGAGTTCAGCTACAAATCGACGAACGTCGTTCCCTTTAACTATAGGATCGAACGCCTCCGGTAGCCTCAGCTTCACTGTTTCGAGGTTAACTGTAGCTGCTACCGTTGTCGTAGATAGAATTGTCGGTGTCGCCGCTGCTGCTGCTGCTGTCGTTGTTGCATTCGCTGCTGCTGTGGCGGTTGCCGACTGGTTCGCAAGGAGTTTCTCGAGTCTAGGGAGCGCCGCACGTATCTGCTTATGCTCGGCACGTAACTCCGCGATTTTCTGTACTGAAATATCTCTTTTTCCCTCCATTTGGCGATTTACAGAAAGAAGCGCGACGAAAATAATTGAATTTTGGGTGCTGGTCTACTTTCTGCGAGTCGAGTTGACTGTAGAATCGACGAGCACAAATTCTGTAAGTCGCGTAAATCTTCCTTAGTCGAAATTCGCGTTCGATCTCGGCCGTTGAGAAGAAACTCGATCCGACGCTCCAAATTCCAAATGTTTTGGGCGAAATTCTCTGGGCCGTTGAGATGAAACTCGATCGAACGGTCGAAACTCCAACCTTTCCACCAGAAAATCTGAGGGGTGTTCGAAAACCGAATCGAGGGGGACTTAGAAAAATTGCGCGGAACTGGTTTTACATACCCGTATCGGCGCCTTCGTCGTCGCCCCCGCGGTTTTTAAAGGCCGGAACTACGCGGTTGAAGACCTCGCGTGTAAACCTGCTCTGATTACCAAGTGTGAGGATCTGGTTCAGGAAAGATGATTCTATTGAATGATTCACCTGGGTACAAGGCGAGGCTCTCTAGGCTCGACACAAAGGCAGTAACCCGGGTGTTACTAGAAGGTTCCGCGGGTCGCGAAGCGTCCCGAACGGGTCCTTCCCGAATTCGGTAGAAGGCAATTCGGTGGCAACCGAAAAGCCTAGAATTCGGTGCACTCAACCTAGTTCGGTGCCTACAACTATAATAACTATAGTAAAGGCAACGAATCTAGGAAATCAAGCAAAAGCATGCAAGATAAAATAAAGCTAAGCTAGTAATAACCTAAGAAAGTCCAGGCAAGCTAGCAAAGCCAGCATAAGCCGTCGTACTCTCACAGAGGGTAGATATCTTTGCTCTTGACTATGACGCTATCCTCACTGCCATGTATGCATTGCCTACTAGTGCTGAGGGTGCCTGTTACCTGTGTGTGCCGCCTGACCAAGGTATTGAGTCTGCTGCTCTAGGTGCTGGTGAGGCTGCTGCTCTAGGTGCAGGTGCGTCTCCTGCTACCCCAGGTGCCGGTGAGGCTGCTGCTCTTGGCGCTAGTGAGTCCACTGCTCCAGGTGCTGGTGCGTCTGCTCTCTCTGGTACTGCGCCCACTGCGGTCTCGCACACCTTCACCCTTGACTCAGGTGCTTCCCACTCCTTCTTTCGCGACTGCACCACGCTCTCGCCACTCAGTCGGCCAGTGTCAGTCTCTCTGGCTGACCCCTCCGGGGGTCCGGTCCTTGCACACTCGTCCACGGTCCTGCCGTGTCCGGCGGTCCCGTCTGGCTCTCTGTCTAGCCTCCACCTCCCCTCGTTCTCCACGAACTTGGTGAGTGGAGTTGACCTTCAGGACGAGTGGGTTGACCAGTTCACTCCTGGAGGTCAGCGGATGACCCACTGTTCGTGTACTCGGACGGGCCGCCACCTGGCCACGTTCACCCGTCGGCCGGGGTCGAGCCTGTACACCCTGACTACCGTGTCTCCTCCATTTGCTGAGTCTTGTCAGGTAGCTGCGTCGGGTCAGGTGTTTGCTGCAGCGTCTCGGTCTGGTCCTGAGTCTGCCCCCTGCTCGTGTCGCCTCCTGTCTCACCAGACTCTCCTCTGGCACCACCGCCTTGGTCACCCCTCCCTGCCTCGTCTCCGAGGCATGGCCTCCCGTGTCCTTGTCACTGGTCTTCCCTTGTCTCTCCCTCCCCTTCCCCCGGGGCCTACCCCCACCTGCGTTCCTTGTGTCGAGGGGCGGCAGCGCGCTGCTCCTCACTCCTACGAGTTCCCTCCGACCGAGGCTCCGCTGCAGACGCTTCACATGGACGTGTGGGGCCCAGCCCGCGTCCGTGGCCAGGATCACGAGCGCTACTTTCTGCTGGTTGTTGACGACTACTCGCGTTACACCACAGTCTTCCCCTTGCGCCTCAAGGGTGAGGTCAATGAGGTGCTGATCGACTGGATACGCGCTGCCCGTCGTCAGCTCAACGAGAGTTTCGGCTCGGACCTTCCTGTTCTGCGTCTGCAGTCCGACAGAGGTGGGCATCCGCCAGACGTTCACGCTTCCGGCCTCTCCGCAGCAAAATGGGATTGCTGAGCGCCGCATTGGCATGGTCATGGATGTCGCTCGTACGTCCATGATCCATGCGGCTGCTCCCCATTTTCTGTGGCCGTTTGCGGTTCGGTACGCGGCGCATCAGCTCAACCTCCAGCCCCGGGTCTCCGTGTTAGAATTACTAGGCAGGAATGAATGAACTAGCAGCAGGATGGGTACAAGTATGAAACCCTAATTTGGGTTGTACCCCATATGGGCTACCCCACTACAGCCTACACAATAAGCAGCATATATGTTTGACACACCCCCATAGGCAAAGTGGGGGAGAACAAGAGGTCACAAGACCAGTCAAGAAAGGCAAAGCAAGCTCAGGGTGGATCACAACGTCACCACACACTCTGAGCACAAGCAAAGGGCCACAAGGCTAGTTCACATGCAGAGGTATATATGCAACAACAACAGAGCAGAGATCACTACCTAGCAAGAACAAGCATGCAGGTATATAATATAGATCACAGTACAAACAAAGTCTACAGCAAGTGTGGAAACGTAGGCACAAGGCCCAACAAAGTACAAAAGCGCTGATGATCACCAGACGGAAGTGCCTTGGTGAATATATTAGCAGTGTTGGCCCGAGTGGCCACATGAGCAAGACGAAGCTGACCACGCTGCTGCAACTCTTGAGCCAGGAAGTAACGCAGAGCGATGTGCTTCGTTCTGTACTCCAGTCTGTGCTCCTCACACAAGGCAATGGCGGCCTTGTTGTCAACGTACAGCACTGGAGGAGAACGAGGCCGCTCTCCCAAGTCGGTCAGCAGGTAAGTAAGCCAGCGTAACTCCTGTGCAGCCATGGCAGTGGCGTAGATCTCAGCCTCACAACTGGAGCTAAGAACAGAAGACGAGCGAGTAGAACGCCAAGAAACAGAACCTGAGCCAAGGCTAAAAGTGTAACCCTGTGACGACCGCTGTGTAGCCTGGTCGTCAACCCAAGAAGCGTCTGAGTGCCCAGTGAGGACCACGTCTCTCCGCCCTCCAAGCACGAGCCCCATGCCCGATGTACTGCACAAGTAGCGCAATACCCTCTTCGCGGCATCCCAGTGCACCTTTCGGTGTCGACCAGGAGCCACGTAGCGTGCCAGAAGGCCAAGAGGGTACGCAAGGTCAGGACGAGTGCAGGTCATCAGGTACATGAGGCAGCCCACTAGCTCTGGGTAAGGACCACTCGGCTCTACGGACTCGTCCGAAGGTGGAGCTGAGAGCGAGTGACCTGTAGCCAGAGGAGTGGACTGTGGCGAGGATAAGGTGAAGCCGAAGCGCTGAAGGACCTGCTGCACCATGTGTGACTGAGTCAGTGTGATGGTGCGCTGTGCTCTGTCCCGGGTGATCTGCAAGCCAAGGTAGCTGCGCAGTTCACCCAGGTCTGTGCACGTGTGTCTCTTCTGCAGCTCCGACTTCACCAGGGCGAGAGCCTCAGTGTCAGCAGTGGCAAAGACAAAGTCGTCGACGTACACGAGAATGTAGAACGGCGGCAGCGAAGTGTCGGTGCGCAGAAACAGCGACGGGTCAGCAGTAGAAGGAGTGAACCCAAGAGCCGCAAGTGTAGTCCTCAGTGTGTCGTGCCACTCACGAGGCGCCTGGCGGAGACCGTAGACTGGCCGCTGGAGGCTCCACTGGGTACCAGGCGGGAACGACCCAGTGAAGCCAGGTGGGCGGCGCAGCCAGATCTCCTCGTGCAGGCTGCCTTGTAAGAAGGCTGTGCTGAAGTCCAGTGAGTGAAGCTCGTAGTCACGCTGAGCGGCAACGTGCAGCAGCACCCGAAGAGTAGTCATCTTCGGGGTAGGGGAGAAGGTCTGGAAGAAGTCAACTCCCTGTCGCTGACTGAAGCCTCGAGCAACGTAACGAGCCTTGAAGACAGGCGGAGAACCCGGCGGCCGCTTCACCCTGAAAATCCACATGCCATCGACGATGTTCGCCCCAGGAGGGGGAACCTCGTCAACGTAAGTGCCTGTGGACTTCCAGGATGCCATCTCTGCGTCCATGGCTGTCTGCCACTGAGAGGAGTAGGGACCCGCAATCGCCTCAGCGTAAGAGCGCGGGGTAGGGATGTCAAGAGCATCCGGGTCTCCCTCAGGGGCAAGCAGCATGGCCACGAGATGAGGCGCAGCGGCCGCAAGACACTCAAGGTCCTCGTGCCTGTCCTCAAGGACGTCCGTGCCAAGAGAACACTCACCCCCGACGGACGGAGGATAGACAGACGCAGACTCAGCAACAAGGCTAGCAACGTAGTCTAGACGACAGGCAGCAGCAAAGTCAACAAGCTCAGCGACCAAGGCAGACGCAGCAGTAGACTCAAACGACGGTTCGGTAACAACAGTGGCTAACAGACGCGTGAGAGTAGGGTGCTCAGCACGAAACCGGTCAGACTCAGGGTCCGGAACGTCAGGCAGAGAGGACGCAGGAGGAGACGGCAGAGGAACACGCTGCGGAGCAGAGGACGGACGACGGACAACGAGGTGCGCGCCGGGGACAGCCGGCTGACGCGGACGAGAAACACGACGACCGGTACGACCAGTGGGAACAGGCGAGACAGGACGCGACGCTGGGCCAACCTTCCCCGTCCACAGCAGTGTGGGCGAGGTCTCCGGCAAGGAGACACGGGGCCAGAGGTTGAGCTGATGCGCGGCGTACCGGACTGCAAACGGCCACAGAAAATGGGGGGCAGCCGCATGGATCATGGAGGTACGAGCGACCTCCATGACTAAGCCAATGCGGCGCTCAGCAACCCCATTCTGCTGCGGAGAGGCCGGAAGCGTGAATGTGGTGGATGCCGTGCTCCGCACAGAAGGCTGCCAAGAGGTCGGAGGAGAACTCACCACCCCTGTCAGAGTGCAGACGCAGGACGGGAAACTCCGTCTTGAACCGCTCGCGGAGCTGGAGACGGGCAGCGCGGATCCAAGGGATCAAAACATCAGGGACCTCCCCCTTGCGCTGCAAGGGGAAGACCGTGGTGTAACGCGTGTAGTCGTCGACGACCAGCAGGAAGTACCGCTCGTGGCCCGGTCCACGGACGCGGGCTGGGCCCCACACGTCCAGGTGGAGAGTCTGCAGGGGAGCCTCTGTGGGAGGGAACGAGGAGGAGTGAGGAGCGGCGCGCTGCCGCCCCTCGACACAGGGAAGACAGGGAGGAGCAGGCGAGGGTGGCAGGGGAGGGAGAACCCTGGGAAGACCAGAGACAAGGACACGGCGGTGCATGCTACGAAGGCGCTGCACCGAGGGGTGACCAAGGCGGTGGTGCCAAAGGAGGGTCTGGTGCGACAAAGCGCGACACGAGCAGGGGGCCGCTAGCTGACCTGACGCAGACGCAGACGCAGACGCAGCGACCTGAGGGGACACAGTAGTCAGTGTGTACAGACTCGAGCCAGGCGCACGGGTAAACGTGGCCAAGTGCCGGCCCGTCCGGGAGCACGTACAGTGGGTCACGCGCTGACCTCCAGGAGTGAACTGGTCAACCCACTGGTCCTGGAGGTCAGCACCACTCACCAAGTTCGTAGAGAACGAGGGGAGGTGAAGACCTGACAGGGAGCCAGACGGGACCGCCGGACACGGCAGGACCGTGGAGGAGTGCGCAAGGACCGGACCCTTAGAGGAGTCTGCTAGGGAGATTGCAACCGGTTGACTGAGCGGCGTGAGGGTGGTGCTGTCGCGAAAGAAGGAGCGGGAAGCACCTGAGTCAAGCGTGAAGGTGTACAAGGCCTCAGCAGGCGTAGTACCAGAGAGAGCAGACTCACCAGCACCTGGAGGAGGAGACGCACGAGCACCTAGAGCAGCAGCCTCACCAGCACCTAGAGCAGCAGGCTCTATACCGGGGTCAGGCAGCACGCACAGGTAACAGGCACCATCAGCACTAGTAGGCAACGCATACATGGCAGTGAGAATAGCATCATAGTCAAGAGCAAAGATATCGACCCTCTGCCTAAGCAGCTCCAGCCAGGTGGGGAGCTCAGCCGCGTCGCCAAACTCGGTACGCCAGGCGTCGCTCAGACGGGCGAAACAGCGGGACTGTGTGTGACCAAGTGTCCCGCAAGGCTGACCAGTCCGATCACCTGTGCGAATGACGTACTGGCAGCGAGCGGTACTCCGAGACCCTCTACTCTGAGCGTACCACTCATGAAGCTGCTGGGGTGTAAGTGGCTCGCGAAGGCGCCGCTGCAGCTGCAGCTGGCCACACCCAGATGCTCCCAACTGACCAGCTCCAGGGCGACAGCCACGACGGCTACCGCCACAACCCCAACTAGTGTACCACTCACGAAGCTGCTGGGGTGTGAGAGACTCGCGCGAAAGTCGCTGGAGCTGCATCGGGCCACCGCCAGCAGCAGGACTAGTAGGAGGAGCAGCAGTAGCAGCGCGAGCAGGGTAGGCGCGGCAGGCACGCAGGCAAGCAGGCAAGCAGGCCGGCAGGCAGGCAGGCAGGCCGGCAGGCAGGCAGGCCGGCAGGCAGGCAGGTGCTCACCAGTGGCGGGCAGTGGGGCCGCAAAAGCGGCTGCAGAGAAGGGCCGCGTCAGCTGCAGGGCGGTGCTGCGTCAGCGGCAGGGCGGGGCCAGGCGGGGCCGCGTCGGCGGCAGGTCGGGGCCGCGACAGCGGCAGGGTGGGGCGGCGTTGGCGGCAGGGCGGAGCCGCGACGGTGGCAGGGCGGGGCCGCGGCGGCGGCAGGTCGGGGCCGCGGCGACGGCAGGGCAGGGCCGCGCTCTGGCGGCGGGACGGGCGGCGCGCGAAGCCGCGGGGCCGCGCGACGGGCTGGCAGGGCGCGCGCGGGGCTACGGGTCAGCAGGACGGGCGGCGCGCGGGGCGGCAGGGCAGCGCGACGGGCGGGCAAGGCGCCCGCGGGGCTGCAGGTCAGCAGGACGGGTGGTGCGCGGGGCTACGGGGCAGCGCGACGGGCAGCGGCAGGGCGCGCGCGGGGCTGCAGGGCAGCGCGACGGGCGGCGCGCGGGGCTGCAGGGCAGCGCGACGGGCGGGCAAGGCGCTCGCGGGGCTGCGGGTCAGCAGGACGGGCGGCGCGCGGGGCTACGGGGCAGTGCGACGGGCAAGGGCAGGGCGCGCGCGAGGCTGCAGGGTAGTGCGACGGACACGTAAGGCAGGCTCAGACAGGGCGTGGGGTAGCAAGGTAACCGCAAACAGTAGGTGGTGGGCCCTAAAAAAAATCGATCCTGAGGTCCTAGGGACCTCCTGCTCTGAATACCATGTTAGAATTACTAGGCAGGAATGAATGAACTAGCAGCAGGATGGGTACAAGTATGAAACCCTAATTTGGGTTGTACCCCATATGGGTTACTCCACTACAGCCTACACAATAAGCAGCATATATGTTTGACACTCCGTGCCGGAGACCACCCCTACTCTGCGGTGGACGGGGAAGGTGGGCGATGCGTTTGCGTTCCGTGTCTGGGGATCTCAAGCTTTCGTCCGCGACTTATCTGCGGACAAGCTATCCTCCGGTGCTGTTCCCTGCGTCTTCCTTGGCTTTCCCACTGACGCGCCTGGTTGGCAGTTTTACCACCCCACCTCGCGCCGTGTTCTGTCCTCTCAGGACGTCACGTTTGACGAGTCGGTTCCGTACTACCGTCTCTTCCCCTACCGCACTGCCCCCCTCCCCCCCCCCCGCCGCTCTTCCTCGCTCCAGGTCCTCCCGCGGTAGACCCCCTCCCCCCTCAGGGTCCTGCCCCCTCAGGTGTGTCCCAGGTAGACGCAGTCGAGCTTGTCGAAGTAGCTGTTGACTCTGGTGCTGCTAGGGGTGCTGAGCCTGGGGGTGCTGGGTCTGGGGGTGCTGAGCCTGAGCGTGCGGAGCCTGGGGTTGCTGAGTCTGGGGGTGCGGAGCCTGAGGGTGCTGGGCCTGCTCGTGTGGAGTCTGGCGGTGCTGGGCCTGGAGGTTCTTCGGGTGCTTCGTCCCGGCGGGAGCCTCTCTCACCACAGCAGCTGCGCGAGTGGTTTGCTCGGCGCTAGAGCCGTGCTGCTGGGCCTGGTGGTTCTCCGGGTGCTGGAGGCCCTGCTGCTGCTGGAGGTCTTGCTGCTGCTTGAGCTGCTGGGGGTTCTGGGGCCACGGGTCCCGGAGGTGCTCGTACTGGAGGTACTGGAGCTGCTGGGCCTGGTGGTGCTGCTGGGGCAGGTGCTGCTGGAGGTACTGGAGCTGGACCTGGTGGTACTGCTGGAGCTTCTGGTGGTCCTACTGGAGGTGCTGGAGCTGCTGGAGGTGCTGCTGGAGCCGGTGCTCCTGTGGGTGCTGGAGTTGGCGCTTCTGGTGCTGCTGGAGGTGCTACTAGAGCTGGTGGTACTACTGGAGTTGGAGCCTTCTACTGATCCTGCTCCCTCCTTAGAGTGTCCTCCGCCTGTCCAGTCGCAGTCCCAGTTACAGCCCGCCTCCCCACTGCCTGCTCCTTCTTCTTACACTGGTCCGACCGGAGGTCCTGCTGAGCGTCGTGAGCCTGCGTCTCGTCCTGCGTTGCCTGTTCGTGCTGCTAGCACTAGTCGTGGTGGTTCGCGTCAGCGTCCTTCTCCTGTCCCTGGCACGCACCGGATGGCTCTGCGCTCTTCCATTGCTCCACAGTGTGTCCCTTTGCCGTCTCCTCCTGCGTCCTCTCTTCCTGCCCCTTCTGACCCGGAGTCTGACTCCCTTCGTGCTGCTAGTCCTACTGTCACGCGTCTCCTGGCCACTGTTGTCACTGACCCTTCCTTTGAGTCCACTGCTGCGTCTGCCTTAGTTGCTGAGCTTGTCGACTTTGCTGCTCACTGTCGTCTCGACTACGGCGCTAGTCTTGTTGCTGAGTCTGCGTCTGTCTGTCCTCCGTCTGTCGGGGGTGAGTGTGCTCTTGGCACGGACGTCCTTGAGGACAGACAGGAGGACTTTGAGTGCTTTGCAGCCGCTGTACCTCATCTCGTGTCCATGCTGATTGCACCTGAGGGAGACCCGGATGCACCAGACATCCCGACCCCGCGCTCTTACGCAGAGGCGATAGAGGGTCCCTACTCCTCTCAGTGGCAGACAGCCATGGACGCAGAGATGGCATCCTGGAAGTCCACGGGCACTTACGTCGACGAGGTTCCCCCTCCTGGGGCAAACATCGTCAGTGGCATGTGGATTTTCAGGGTGAAGCGGCCGCCGAGTTCTCCGCCTGTCTTCAAGGCGCGTTACGTTGCTCAAGGCTTCAGTCAGCGACAGGGAGTTGACTTCTTCCAGACCTTCTCCCCGACCCCGAAGATGACCACTCTTGGGTTCTACTGCACGTCGCTGCTCAGCGTGACTACGAGCTTTAGCACTGCTTTCTTACAGGGCAGCCTGCACGAGGAGATCTGGCTGCGCCGCCCACCTGGCTTCACTGGGTCGTTTCCTCCTGGTACCCAGTGGAGCCTCCGGCGGCCAGTCTATGGTCACCGCCAGGCGCCCCTTGAGTGGCACGACACACTGAGGACTACGCTTGCGGCTCTTGGGTTTGCTCCTTCTACTGCTGACCCGTCGCTGTTTCTGCACACCGACACTTCGCTGCCGCCGTTCTATATCCTGCTGACACTGAGGGATTCGCCCACGTGAAGTCGGAGCTGCAGAAGAGGCACACGTGCACAGACCTGGGTGAACTGCGCAGCTATCTTGGCTTGCAGATCACCCGAGACAGAGCACGGCGCACCATTACCTTGACTCAGTCACACATGGTGCAACAGGTCCTTCAGCGCTTCAACTTCACGTACTCCTCGCCTCAGGCCACTCCTCTGTCTACTCGCCACTCGCTCTCTGTTCTGCCTTCGGATGAGTCCGTAGAGCCGAGTGGCCCGTACCCAGAGCTTGTTGGCTGCCTCATGTACCTGATGACCTGCACTCGACCTGACCTGGCATACCCTCTTAGCATCTTGGCACGCTATGTTGCTCCTGGGAGACACCGACCAGAGCACATGGATGCAGCTAAGAGGGTGTTGCGCTACCTGTGCAGTACGTCGGGCATGGGGCTCGTGCTTGGAGGACGGGCTCGAGTTGTCCTCACTGGGCACTCAGACGCTTCTTGGGTTGACGACTTGGCTACGCAGCGGTCGTCACAGGGTTACACCTTCAGCCTTGGTTCCGGCTCTGTTTCGTGGCGGTCTACCCGCTCGTCTTCTGTTCTCAGCTTCAGTTGTGAGGCTGAGATCTACGCTGGGGCCATGGCTGCACAGGAGTTACGCTGGCTCACCTACCTGCTGACCGACCTGGGAGAGGCGCCTCGTTCTTCCCCAGTTCTGTACGTCGACAACAAGGCCATGCTGGCCTTGTGTCAGGAGCACAGACTGGAGCACAGAACGAAGCACATTGCTCTGCGCTACTTCCTTGCTCGAGAGTTGCAGCAGCGTGGTCAGCTTCGTCTTGCTTACGTGGCCTCTCGGGCCAACACTGCTGATATCTTTACCAAGGCACTTCAGCCTTGTGATCATCAACGTTTCTGTACTATGCTAGGTCTTGTGCCTACTGGGCCTCACTTACTTACCTCTTGACTTTGTTTGTACTGTGATCTATATATACCCTTGCTAGGTTGAGATCACTGTCTTGCTTGTTCATCTTGCTTTATAATCCTGCATGTGAACTGGCCTTGTGGCCTTGAACTGATGCTCAGAGTGTGTGGTGATGTTGTGATCCACCCTGAGCTTGACCTTGCCTTGTTCTCTTGCTTGTTTCCCACTTTGCCTATGGGGGCGTGTCAGAACTATATTGTAGGCTGCAATGGGGTAGACAATATGGGGTACAACTCTTTTAGGTTTTGATACTTGTACCCACCTGCTTGCTAGTTCATTCATTCCTTGTTCTTATTCTCACAGAAACAAAACTCGAGAGGAGGCTCGGTATGACCAATCAGTCCCAATTCTGCCTCAATTATGGGATAGACCTAGTGGTAGCCTCGTCGACTACACTCGACAACCCGGCACCACGCTTGCAGCAATTTCGTCATGGAATTACAGGCTCGCACGGAGCCATCGACAGAGTTAATTCGCCAAGTGGATACAGTTGCTAGCCGTAGCGCAGATAGGGGTCGATGCGATTTACCCCTAAATGTCGGACAACTATTAATGCTGGACACGAAGAACCTTCGGGTGAACCTTGTCCGAGGTTTGTGGGACCATCCCATGCCCTTAAGATGCGGACGCCTTCCACAATAATATTACTGCTGTTTGAAGACTAGTGCATGTACGATGCGTTCCAAATCGGTTTGTTGCGACATTTTATCGCATCGTCGTCATATGCTGCACATCTCGCCAAGTGTTTAGTTTGTGGTAGATGCAATACTTGAGCCCCGTAGGGTTTCAAATCATCGGGTTCGACTAACGACGTTCGGATGCCACGTCGACTTGCTACTTCGGTGGATTGACCGAACCAGCGAGGATGATACGTGGGTCACACATGACGCGTTCTAATGATACTAAGTACTACTGGATTACCTCTCCCGCCACGCCACCACTTGTCTGATGAAGGATGGGAGGAAGGTAGTGTAAGGAATTTCTGCCATTCCGTACTAAACACATTACTAGATATACAATTCAAACCTTTTTGGAAGACTTCCAGGCTCGTTCCGATGATCTCGCCTTCCGATCATGACCATGTCTCACAGGAAATCGGCGTCCAATCTTGCCGTCCAAGGGGTCTCGCTAGCTAGGTCCCTCGCTGTGTCTTTTCTAGGCTTCATAGTTTTATTTCTAGTTGTAATAATGGCCTAGGTGTTGACTTATAAGAACTCATAACAACTTTCTTTCAGAACTCAAAACAACTACATATGGAGCTCAACTAGCAACTTTCAATGAAGGGAACTGGAATCCAGCGTGACCGCCGCCACCTGATGCTCGTTTGAGTCACCCATGGTTGCTTTGTAAAGAGGGCATTTAAAGTGTTCTTGCATTTCGCAAAGGTTTCGTCAATTCACAGCTAGCAAAAAAAGGATTCATTAGGTGCTTATAAAATAATTGTAACTTATCCGTTAACATTTTTACTTCAGTTTCTTCATGTTGACTTTGGTTTCTTTGTTACGATTGGTTCAGAATCACTGCAACTTGCGCGGGCTGCTTGTAAAGTGGGTGCAACTGGCTCGAAGAAAAACAAGGGTGCAGGCTTTCCGTCTGGTGCAGGAAAACTTGCGTGCAGGGGTTGAGAATCCTGTGTAGTGCTTCCCCATGCACTTGCACGCACCGCCACAACCAAGCAAAACCAGCTCACTGTACAGTGCTCGTGAAGTGGTTTGTGGTTGGGGGAACGGTCAGCAGCAGCAGCAGCAGCAGCAGCATCCCACAAGGAAGTGTGGTCGTCGTATCTCACTCAAACAGGCCACGGTCCATCGCATCGCACCCCCATCGCACGGTCCGTGTTCATCCAAAAGGGCATCCACGATGACGTTCGTTTGGTTGGTACAGTATGAACTGACGGCGCTGTACAACAGCACTGCAGGAAGAAACGAAACGCCACGCCCTGGAGGGTCCACCGAACCGTTTGTGCCCGTGCAGCGCTGTCCACACCACAAGCAACGAGTGCGTTTCCTTCCCAGGCGTGGTGGCTTGTGATTTGGCTGAAGTAGTCGTATCTCTTCGTAAACCGCATAGAACCGTTCTGCATGTACATCGGCTTCCACCAATTTCCAAAAATCGCCCTGTCATCCGTGTAGGGAAGCCATTCTTTCCCGCATGGAAGCAGTCTGTCAGTGACTGCGTTACGGCGTGTCTCGCTCCTTAGAAGTACATTTATTTCTAGGAATGTTACCCGATAACACCTTGTTACAGTTGGCTACCCTACCAGCCAGACAAGCTCCTCTTGATTCCTTTCTGGCATACGTTTTTTTTACGTGTCCAAGTTCGTGAGCCGCACGTGCCATGCACGCTTGTACAGAACACTGACAGGTACATTTCAGGGTTTGCACTATGTGTTACCCGAATTTTGACCTTCGCGACCTCATAAAGTGGATGTTTGTTGCGCACCACGAATTTTCGTGAAGCGCAAGCGTGAGCGAATTCCGCCAAATTCTACACGGATTTCGTAGGGCGGCATGGTTATCGATTGGGACTGTGTGGTCAAGCTTGCACTCGGTTCGGATTCCTCAAGGGTGGGTCTGTTTTTCCGCGTGCAGAAAGTGGATTCGCGTCGGGCGGACACATATCATTTTCTGTACGTGTGGGCAGCAAATTTGTGAACAATCAGAATTACATAAAAGTTATGAAAATGGCCATACAACACCCTGCAAGACACGCCCTTACAGTACGGTTCGGTGCAAAGACCGCGACAGGTCATCACGTATGGGCAGGTCGTGGCATGGCCTGATTCGTGAACGGTTTCGTGATCGTCCGAGTTACCAGTTCTATACCGAAGTCTGGCACAACAAGCTGTCGCATGAGTGTGTGCGACTTGTCGCTGACGGGCATCACCCTTCACGACCCAGAATGTGGGAGTCTACGACAGAACGAAGCAGTCTGTTTGAACCTACGAAGGGCGAAAGCAGCAGAAGCTTAAGACAACAATCAGCGAGTCTGGCTGAAGGTAGAGGAGACAACAATCAGCGAGTCTGACTGAGAACTGCCGCTGAAATGACGGAGGCTCCGTGAGAGTGGGCTGTTCTGACAACAATACATTTCTCTTGAGCCGAGGGCCAATGAGAGCGCTAGTACGGATTCGATTATTGAGTTTCTAAATATAATGTTCGCACTTTTTGATCGCCTCGTCGTTGCTCAGGTCGGCAGCATCTGTCGCGAGAGCGCGAGGAACGCACACGTAAACGTTTCGAGTCGGCCATGGCAAATACGGACAGAGCTCTGTTGCAACTAAAACGGTTCCACCTACCATTCCCGATACATTAGCTTGAACGCACTGCTCGCGACTCGGTGATCAAAAGCGATTCCGTGCGATAGTATTCTCCTCAACGCAAACTCGGTTGCATAATTTAATAATAATTGTTATACACCACTAACTCGCTAAGGTATCTGTTATGGAGTCCTATAAGGAGAAGCGGCACGCGTACAGACGGCGGTACCTGCCTTGGTATTGCCGACCGATGCGGCTAAGCGAAGAAGACTTAGAGCTTGGGGAGATGGAGGAGGAGGAGAGGGAGGAGGAGGAGCGGCGGCGACACGAGGAGAAGTTACAGATGATCATGGCCGCGAAACCCGTCAAGTGGACCACATACGCGATATTGGTCCGTTCCGTTTCCTGTGCACTTGGTCTCACATAGCTGTCGCATGATCATGATACCTAGAAACGCTAAACGCTTAAAATGGTAACGCTTCGGCCGCGATTGCATTTGCTCTTCACGCCAAGCCTCCCGCCGCTCTAGTGTCACTTATTGCCACGCTCAGCCGCTTCGTCTGGTGATTATCTCAGCCAGCTTGAGAGCTCTTAGAATAACGTTTTCTTCTGGTTTGATACTGAAAACTACGCGCACGAGACCTAGATCAGTCAGCGCACGCGATTTCGAGTTCTGTGCCACGTCAGGTACCTGTCACGCCGCGGCTCGAGACTGAGCCTGTCGTACTTAGAGCCGTTGTAGCAGTCGCTGACGGGATGGCATGGCGTGGCGTGGCGTCGCATTAGACACTGTAGCGAGATTGGCGTAATTTTATTATAAGACGCAACACGGCTCACCGAAGGTTCTCAGAATGACAGCGCGTCGGGCTTGGCGGTTACCGATTTTGCCAAAGCAGACGATGTTTCGCACCTAGTGGTGTGTCCGTGCGGGGTGCGTAGAAGGGGTAGTCAGCGCCGCAAACGCTGTGCTGTCACGTGGCTCCTTACGTGCGCGATGTTCTCTAGGGTTTCACTAAAGCGCGACTCGTTTAGAGTGTTCCAAGTTCAACCTTACAGAGGGGATGATTCCAACCGCTCGCTTCCTTTTACTCCCTACTCCACCATCCCCCCCCATCCCCCCGCCCCTTGTCCCACCCTTGCGGCCCTTGCATGCACGCAATCCGTCCGCGCTACAGGCTGCTGCGTTTTCCGCGCTGGTGCTGCTGGCGGTGCTGTGCTGGGCGTTCATCTCCGCCATGCAGCCCTCCCCCCACTCCCTCGCCCTCCACCTGCGCACGCAACGCCTTGACGCCGCTGCTCTCGCCGTCCTCTCCATCCAACAGGTAAAGTAACTGCACAATATGCCTGCTAACATGGGGTGACTTTTGAGTCGACTCAAAAATCTTTTCTTTTGAGTCAACTCAAAAGTCACCTCCTCTCCATCCAACAGGTAAAGTAAGTGCACAATATGCCTCCTAGCCTGGGCCCTAGGTAGCCGCCCTCCATTCCCTCCCCCTCCACCTGCGCGCTCAACGCCATGCCGCCCTCGCCGTTCTCTCCATCCAACAGGTAACTGCACAGTATACCTGCTAGCCTGGGCCCTGGGTATACGCTCTCCAACTCCAACTTAACCCCCCTTCCACCTGCGCACTTAAAGCCTCACCATTCTCTCTATCCAACAGGCGACAGACAAAACTATAAGTTCGCCTGCCTAACGTTCTGGGTAATGCTCCTCTCCTGCCCTTCACATCTCATAAAAAGCTCCTTTCCGCCCTCCCTGCTCCCCCCCATTCTCCCCCCCTCAACCCCGCCCTTCCACTCGTGGTCCCCTCTGACCCCCGCTCATTTAGAAGCCTTGCTCTGTGCTTTTAATCTGTTCGATGGCCTAACCGGGATCCCTCTGCCCCTCTGCTCCTCCGTTCATCTCCTGGTCCTTCTGTGCCTTCATTCCCTTCCCTTCCCACTTTCCCCCGTTTCCCCCCTCCCTAATCCCCCTTCTCCAACGTCTCCCCCTTCTCCCGTTCCCCCCTTTCCCCACCTCACCCCCCGCTTCCCCCATTTCCTCAGAGGCTGCAATACGCAGCAGTGGCGCAGGCCATAGCGCTGACGTCAGCTCTTAACGCTGTGGCCAGAAGCAACGTCAGCACTGGTAGACAGAGCAGCAGCAGCAACGTAACGAGCATCCTAGCACACTCCCAGGAGGTGCGGTCTTTATTTATGCCATACGTAACCTTATTTATTGTGGACACTCACTTCTCGCAGAACCCCAATCCCCCTCTACACAATACCCTTTTGAACCAAACCCCCTTTCCCATCTCCTTTCCCCCCGACCCCCCCAACACTCCCCTTTCCTGCTCTCCCCACACACACATGAACTTTACCCTCTCCTCCATCTGTCTCCCAAGGTTTTCCTGCACCATCCTCTGACCTCTTCTCCCTTACCCCCACTCTCCAGAACTCCCCTTACTCTCCTTCATATCAACAGTTGATACAGAGTCCAACCCCATGCAGAGTCCCAACTGCTTCCAACCCCATGCCCCGCTTCCTCTCTCCCCCTCCCCTCTGATCCCCCACCCCCTCCCTATTGCCACTGCAGGCCCTGCTAGCTCCGTCCTTCCCCTTCATTCGGCCTGACCTATCTCTCCGCGTCACTACTCACACGAATGCAACATCACACTCGAGTTAACTCAAAACTTCCCATGCCCCTCCCCTCCCTCCATCCCCCTTTGCCTCCACAGGCCCTGCTCGCCGCGTCCTTCCCCTTCATTCGCCCCGACCCATCTCTCCACATCGCTGCGTTCATTTCCCCAGACGGCTCCGTTGCCGGCTACCTGCGCCCTTCCCAAGGGCCCTTCCACAGCAGCGACGGCAGCAGAAGCAGCAGCAGCAGCAGCAGCAGCGGTGGCAGCAGCAGTAGAGATAGAAGCAGCAGCACGGGCAGTGGTAGCGCCAACAGCAGCAACAGCCTCGTTGCTGCGCCTCTGTACCGCATCCGATCTCCACTCAACCTGCCCCTCACTCCCCCAGATGCTGCTGCGGGAACCAGCCAAGATCTAGGGGCGCAACGGAGCTTGGGACTTCAGCAGCAGCAGCAACAGCAACAGCAACAGCAACAGCAACAGCAACAGCAACAGCAACAGCAACAGCAACCAGCCGGCTGTGACTGTGTCTGACCCCACACTCACTCAAACCAACGCCCCAACTGAGGTTCCTTCCAGACAACTGTTGAGACGCCCAGAAAGTCGGAGCATGGGAAACAGAAACCGGCTGGCTGTGACTGTTTCTGAACCCGCTCTGACTGACCTCCATGCCCCACCTGAGACTCCTTCGAGACGGCTAGCTGCCTCGGCTGCCATTGCCACCGCACCCCACCGTTCTGAGTTTCACAGACCTCGTGGGGCAAGAAAGGCTGGTGGTAGTAGGATATCAGGCAATGGTGGTGCAGCAGTATCCGTCAGTGCTGCAGCGGAACAGACTAGTACTGCATTGCCTGCTGCTGCTGCTGCTGCATCAACCCAGAGTAGAGGCACCGTCCACAGCAGCCATAGCAGCAGGTCCAGCGCCATTCCAGGTTCGGGACAAACCTCAGTTTCAGCCTCGGCAGCAGCAGTAACAGTATCAGCAGCCGCCGTCTCTCCTTCTCCTTGCACCCTTCTACCTTACGTTCTAGAGGGATCTTTTCTAAACGGTTCGTTAGTGAATCAGTCTGTAGTGAGTACAGCCATGCTACCTGACCTGCGCACTGTGCCGGGCTACAGTGCCTCTCTCTCGTTACATGCAGGCTCCTTTATAGACACATTCAGTACAGTGCCGCCTGCTAATTGCCCGCCCCCAGATAAAGCTCCCCCTCCTGATTGGCCTTTGACCTTTTTAGCAGCGCTTTCTCCCGTTTTTTTGGGTGAGACTGCCAGCTCAGCAATTGCCACGTCTGTGGGCGCTAGCCTGGCAGCTGTCCCCCTTGCTGACGTGGCAGCAGCTTGGGCTGGCATCAGCATCAACAGTGGCAGCAGGCCAGCCAGTCCGGAAGAAACCCAGAAGCTTCCTTCGCGTCTTCTGCTTGTTTCAGCCACTGGAGGGCTTTTGTTGTCCTCTTCTGGTGCAGCGGGCGGCCCTGTAGCACCTGATGACGTCATTGTGACGTCATTAATGTCTGCATTAGGTTTAGGCAAGCCTGCTGAGTCAGCAGGTCAGGGTGCTGAGTCAGCAGTGCCTGTGGTCGAACCAGTATCGGTGAACACGTCAGCAGCAGCGTTAGGCAGTGTGATGAGATCGCTACAGACAAATATCGCCGGCCAGGAGTACCATGTTGACTCTCTTCCTCTTGTCTTCAGCACTACTGCCAATTACGTGAGTCCACCACATGCCCTGGAGCTCTCTCACTTCCCCCATCCACCCGAAAATCCGATTTCACCTGCTTCTGCTCTCCCTGGCCACTCCCCTCTGTCCTTCATACTAAAATGGCGTATGCACCTCGCTTCCCTCTCACCCTCCCCTCGCCCACTCGCCTCCCCCGCTCTCCCCTTGCAGATCATCGTGTATGCATCAGCAGTGACCCTGTATGAGACACCACCCCCAACATCCACAAGAATCTCACCCCCTACCCCTTCCCACCCTTCCCCACCCCTACCCTTCCTGCCCCACCGCTCTCCCTCCCGCCCTTCAGACCATCGTGTATGCATCAGCAGTGGCCCTGTATGAGACACCGCCACCAACCTCCACGAAAATTGCGTCCCTCGTGCTGCTGCTGCTCTCCATCGCTGCTCTGCTCGCCTGTGCGCTGCTGCTCATCTCGGCCGTACGCAGGCGCAGTGGCAATGTGGCCTTCCTGCAGGTTAGTGTTTAGATGGATAGGTGTAAAGTGGGGTGAAGTGCGGTGAAGGTTGGGCATTTTTGCTGCTCTGCTCGCCTGTGCGACGCTGCTCGTCTCGGCCGTCCGCAGGCGCAGTGGCAACGTGGCCTTCCTGCAGGTTGGTGTCTAGATGGATAGGTGTGAAGGGATGAAGAGTGGGGTGACGGTCAGTCAGGCATCGCTGCTGCTCTCCACGCCTTGTGCGCCGCTGCTCGTCTCGGCTGTTCTCATGCCCAGTGGCAACGTGACCTTCCTGCAGGCTGGTGGTGGGGGGTGGGGGGGGTGAAGTGGGGTGCAGTGTGGTGCACTTTGGTGACCGGTGGTGGCTTCTTGGACTTGCATTGCCTCCTTCGCACATTCGTTTTTTAATATGCGTTACGCCGCTTGCCCTTTCTTCCACGGCCCTTTATCCCGTGCCCTCACTCTCCTGTATCCTCTTGTCTGCGGGTTGGTGGCAGGACGAGGTGCAGAGGCAGATGATGCTCACCAAGAGGGCGGAAACGAGGTCCCAGACCAAGGTAACGGTGATGGATGGTGCGGATGGCTGGTGGTGATGTACGGTGGTGATGGACGGTGGTGATGGACGGTGGTCGGGATGGTAACGATATGTCTCAGGTAGCATTCATGTTGCTTGCTAACTGTATAATTCATGCCCGTTTGGTCTGTGCCTGCTGGACTGCCGCGCTTCCATCCCTCTACCCCTCTGCCCCTCAATCCCCCTCGCCCCCACCTTCCTCCCCCCAGAGCGCCTTTCTCGCCAGCATGAGTCACGAGCTGCGCACCCCAATGGCAGCCATTCTAGGCCTGCTGGACCTCGTGTTGTGTGAGGACCTGCTGCCCGAGGTGCATGTGAACGTGCAGCAGATCAAGCTGGCAGCCACTGCGCTGCTAGGCCTGCTCAACTCCATCCTCGACCTCAGCAAGGTGAGTGTGGTGTGGGCGTGCTGTGGTGGGCTGTAAGGGAAGAGCCGTACACCTGGAGCGCGTGTGCAAGGAGGGCCTGCACCTCTACCTGTGCCTTCATGTCTATCTATGTCTCTCTGTGTCTGTGTCTGTGTGTGTTTATGTGTTCATATGTGTGCTCTCATGTGTTTATCTGCATGTTGGTGCTCAATGTGTGTGCGTGCATGCAGGTGGAAGCGGGCAAGCTGGTGTTGGCTGGAATTTGTTCACTATTGTTTGTTGGGGCATATTATTGATTGTCTGTGTGTGTGTGTGTGTGTGTGTGTGTGTGTGTGTGTGTGTGTGTGTGTGTGTGTGTGTGTGTGTGTGTGTGTGTGTGTGTGTGTGTGTGTGAGTGTGTATCTGTGTATGCTGTGTGCGTACATGCAGGTGGAAGCGGGAAAGCTGGTGCTGGAGTGTGTGGACTTTGACATCAGGAAAGACCTTGAGCTCATCGTGGAGATATTCTCCGTGCAGGTGAGATATTGTCAGGGCAGGTGAGATATTGTCAGGGCAGGTGAGATACTGTCACGACAGGTGAGATATAGGGCAGGTGAGATTTTTCAGGGCAGGTGAGATTTTTCAGGGCAGTTGAGATCTTCCCCGTGCAGGTGAGATTTATTCTTTTAAGCGAGCTACTATCAGATCAGTGATGCAGGTAGACATTATACACTTTGTATATTTAGTGGTGTAGTGTATATGTTCCATCAACAGTAAAGGTCTGCGATTTGAGCCAATCAGGGTGTTTTCATGCACATTTTTTTCCTGCCGTCAACACATCCGTGTCATGCTCACTCTCCCACCTCACCCCCCCTTTGGTGCGCACACGCTTCCCTCTCTCCCCATCCCAGGCTTTAACCAAAGGAACAGAGATCTCTCTAGATCTTTCAGATGATCTGACGCGCATGGTTCGGGGCGACCCGCACCGCGTGCGGCAGGTGTTTAACAACCTGCTCTCCAACTCCATCAAGTTCACCCCCAACGGCCACATCGTCATCCGCGCCTGGAACCGCCCCGCTCATGGCCAGCAACAGCAGCACGCGCAGCAGTACGGACAGCAGCAGCAGCACGGGCAGTTGGGATGGGCAGAAGGGGAACGGGCGGCGCTGCAAGGGGTCGGGTCGGGGGCGATGGAGGGGAGTCAGCACGGGGGAGGGGAAGGGGGCGGGGGGGAGGAGAAGGAGAGGGGGAAGGGGAAGGTGGAGCTGGTGTTTGAGTTGGAGGACACGGGGTGTGGAGTGCCCAAGGACAAGAGGGAGGCGATCTTTGAGACGTACGGCCAGGCGGACCAGGCGCATGGGCGGATCGGCACGGGGCTGGGCTTGGCTATCGTGCGATCACTAGTGAGACTTGGGTTTAGCAGCCGTGCAGAGGGGGGCGAGGCGGAGCATGTGAAAGAGAGCTGGCGCCTGGGACCTTGAGGCATAGAGATTCTGTATCTGTATCTGTGCTGTGCCCTTGTGCATGCCTCAGCTTGCTGTCTCTCTCCTGTTCTCTTCCCTCCTCTCCCTACATCCCCTCAGGTGGAGATGATGGGGGGCAAGATAGCCGTAGTGGACAAGCCCACGCCTGGCCCAGGCTCCCTTCTCCGCTTCAACCTCTCGGTCGACCGCCCCGACCCCACAGCAGCAGCCGTGCACGCAGGGGGGGCAGGAGAAGGAGAGGTGGCGTCCGGATGCCAGAGGCATAAAGATGCAGTGTCTGGCCCCCTGCGCGTGTTTTCGCTTACTGTGTCGCTCCTGTCCGCTTCCCTCCTCCTCCCTCCCCTCGCAGGTGGAGATGATGGGGGGCAAGATAGCAGTGGTCGACAAGCCCACGCTCGGTCCAGGCTCCCTTTTCCGCTTCAACCTCTCCCTCGACCACCCCGACCCCGCAGCAGCAGCCGTGCGGGCGAGCGGGGAGGCGGAGGAGCAGGAGAAGGAGAGCTGGCGGCTGGAGGCGCCGCTGATGCGCGCGCTGTGGGACGGAGACGTGCTGCTGGTGATGGGGGCGTGCCCTGGCAGGGAGGTGGCGGGGAAATGGTTGAGGCAGCGAGGGCTGACAGTGGTGGAGGTTGGGGCGTGGGAGGAGATGGTCGACCGCATTCGCCAGGTGGGTGCTTGATGGGAATCTGCTGGCTCTGTTGTGATTAATTTTGAGAGTCGTACGGGTTTTTTGAGATTTCTCAAAAAACATACACGGAATCTGGTGGTTCTGTTGTGATTAATTTTGAGAGTCGTATGGGTGACTGTGGTGAAGCAGTAGCAGCATCAGAGGAGAGGGCTTGAGCAGCACAGGCAGATTTCTTTTCCATGAGAATATTCTATTCCATGAAAATGGACGAGTCCTTGTGTTTCATCCCCCTTCTTTCCTTATCTCCCCTTATTCTTCTCCCTTCCTTCCTTCCCGCCTCCCTCTCCTCTCCCAACGCAGGTAGCAACAGCAGCAGAGGAGAAGGCGAGGGCAACGGAGGCAGCATACGAGCGCATGAGAATGGACGACCCGTTTCTGCTCCTCCCATCCTTCCCCAACGCCAACCCTAACCCTAACCCTAACCCTAATTCTGACTCCACTGCCGCCCAGCCTCTAAGCTCTGCCGATGCTTTTGCCGCCCTGCAAAGGTTCGGAGATCCGCCAGCCGGGGCAGCAGGTTCGGGAGAAGCAGGGAAGGAAGGTTCGGGGCTAGGTTCGGCGGCGCCCTGGCCGAGGGTCGGGGGACTGGGGCCAGGGGGAGGGGGAGGGGGAGGAGGGCTAGGAGGGGGACTTCGCAGGCAAACCAGTTTGGGGGTGGCTCTGGGGGGAGGGGGAGGATTGGGGGGAGCGTTGGGGGGAGGTTTGGGGGGAGGAGGGGGAGGAGGCGGAGGGTTGATGGGCAGTGGAGGGGGAGGGCTGATGGGGGGAGGAGTGGATCTGGAAAGCTTCAAGAAGGGCATTTTGTCGCTTGGCCTGAGGGATGCTGGTGGCAGTGCTGGGTCTCTGCTGTCGGCAGGTAGCGGGGGAGGTGGAACTGGGGGAGGTGGAGGGGGAGGAGGGAGTGGTGATGGTGCGCGGAATGGGCTAGGGGGTGAGATATCAGGGGCAGGGGTGGAGGCAGGGGGAAGGATACCTGGAGTGGCTTCTGTAGAGGCAGCAGCAGGAGGCGCAGCAACAACAGCAGGCGAGGCAACAGCAGGGGGAGCAGCAGCAGCAGGAGGAGCAGCAGCAGCAGGGGAGAAGGGTAGCATTGTGGGTGGGATTCGCAGTGCAGGCAGCTCGCCCCTGCGGTTGGCGCGCATAGCGAGTGTGAGCAGCGGGCACAGGAGACAGAGCAGCCTGGAGCGAATCGGAGCACTCTTTAGCGGAGCAGGAGGGGGACCAGGGGGAGGGGGAGACAAAGATGCAGGAGGGGTTGGGGTGGGTGGATGGGAGGCGCCTGGTAAGAGTGGTTTAGCCAAGGAAGGGATGGGGGGTGGGGGCGCAGGAGGGGGGACAGGAGGGGGAACAGCAGGGGGAGTAGGAGTGGGAGCAGGAGGGGGGGCGAGGAGAGGACTCGAAAGGACAGTGAGTTTACAGTCTGATAAAAAAGTTCTGGGAGGGGGAGGAGCAGCAGCAGGGGGCGGTGCTGGTGGTGGGCTGTGGAAGCAAGGAAGCTTGACCCTCGGGAAGGTGTTTCGGCGGGGCAGTGGGGGCAGTGATGCGAGCTCTGGTGGGGCGGGAGGGGGTATGGGTGGCAGCGGCGGCAGCGGGAGCAGTAGCAGCACCAGCGTGTGGCGGCAGAGTAGCATGGAAGGGCTGTTTTCGAATGCGTTTGTGCGTAACGACCGGAAGAGCAGCGGGTTTTCAAGCACGAACAGCGACGGTGAGGATATCACTAACATTAATATTAATAATGGTGATGATAATAGTAATCACGGGCAAAAACAGGCTACTGTGGCGCTCGTTGTAGTGGATACCTGCATGCTTCCGGGGCTGACGTTACCGTTACCGTCGGACAACAAGCAGCCCGGTGATTGGTCGGCGCAAAACCCGCCGCCCCTCCCGTCGTCTGCTGCTGCTGCTGCCGCTGCCACGGCTGCCTCGGCAGCAGCAGGGCAGGCAGAGGCTCTCGGCACAGCTGCTGCTGCAACGACAGGGGCGGGAGGGGTAGGAGGGGCGGGATGCGGAGGAGGAGGAGGGGGAGGGGGGAGTGGGGCAGGTGGAACAGCAGCAGGGGGGGCGGGGGCGGCCGGGGGTGCAGGGGCAGGAGCAGAGGCGGATCTAGGCCCTCTGAATGAGCTGTTAGCGCTATTGGAAATTTGCAGGGCGGGTGGGGGTAATAGCTCTCTGCCTGTCATGTGGTTGGTGGCTGCTAACACGCCTGCCTCTGTGCGTGAGCGGTTGAGAGCGGCCGGGTGCGATACTATTGTGTCTAAGCCCCTGCATCCGACTAGGATGGAGCAGCTGTTGAATCTGGCTATGGATATTAAGTACGGGATTGGGGGGAATGCGGAGGGGGGTGTGGGAGGGGAGCGAGGAGGTGAGGATGGGGAGGAGAGAGAGGGGGATGGGGAGGGAGAGGGAGCTGGGGGGAGTGAGGGAGGTGCAGGAGGAGGGGTGTGGGGGGTTCTGGACGAGTTGGGGAAGGAGAAGGGGAGGGAGAGAGGGAGGGAGAAGGGAGGAGGGAACGGAGGAGTGAAGGGAGGAGGGAAGGAGGGGAAGGGGCGCAAGAGTGTGAATGTGAATGTGAGGATTCAGAGGTGCTTGAGTGCGGTGGATGAGGAATTGGGCCATGCAGACGAGATGAGCAATGGAGGGGAGGATTCCTGCCTCTCCACCCCTGTTGGTAGTTCTGAGTTCGATCTCACGACCCCGAGGTCTGGTGATGGGGCGTGGGAAGGGAGGGAGGGGAGGGACAGGAGGGAGGGGAGAGATAGGAGGGAGGGGAGGGAAGAGAGGGAAGGGAGGGACAGGCCGAGCACTTGTGGTGATGATGAGAGTGATGGTGATGGGGAAAGAGGAGGTAGAGGAGCGAGAGGAGAAAGAGATGATGGATGGGAGAGAGGGGAGAGAGGGGAAAGAGGAGAGAGGAGAGAACGAGGGCAAAGAGGAGAGAGGAGAGATAGAGCGGAGAGAGGGGAAAGAGGAGAGAGAGGAGAGAGAGGAGAGAGAAGAGACGGCCAGTACCGTTCGCAAAGAAGGAGGGAGGGTTCCGAGAGTGGTGATAGCGACAGATACGGCGATGAAGCAGGGGACACACGAGCGGGAGGAGGAGGGGCAATCACGCCCAGAACGCCCCGCACACCAGGAACCCTTCTCGTGCCATTCCCTCGCTCTGAATCCCGGGGGTCTCAAGACGGGAGCAAAGTGGGCGGGCAGGAGGAGCATCGGCGCGGGTCTTTCCGAAAAGACTCGGTGGCGTCACTCTCTCTCATCTCGCCTCGCTCCCCCTCGTCTCTCTCCTCCGGATCCTCTCCTTCTATGGATCGCTCTGCTAGTGGACGGCTCTTGCCGGCCATTGAATCGCTCTTCTCCCCTCGCAAGCACTCGCAGTCTCACTCTCAGTCACACTCCCAGTCGCATCGTGCCTCCTCCTCCTCGTCCTCTTCCTCTCGTGCCAAGCGTACTGGCAGCGGCAGTGGCAGCAGAAGCAGAGAGAGGAGCGGAGGGGTTGCGAGTGCATCGGCTGCTTCGGCCCACCAGAAGGCTGTTTTGGGCCCGGCGTCAGCTCTGGCAGGTGCGGGGGTGTGTGCATGAGTGAGTGAGTGTGTGAGTGAGTGCGCGCGAGTGTGTGTGTCCGTGTGCGCGCGGGCACAGGCATGCATATGTCACTGTGTGTGCAGGTATGTGTTCAATTCTCTATGCTTTTCTGTCTGATTCCGTGACCATGCATGCCCATCTGTCAGTATAAAATCCAGGATCTTACTACCCAACTGGATCTTACTGCCCAACTGGATCTTACTGCCCAACTGGATCTTACTGCCAAACTGGATCTTACTGCCCAACTGGATCTTACTGCCCAACTGGATCTTACTGCCCAACTGGATCTTACTGCCCAACTGGATCTTACTGCCCAACTGGATCTTACTGCCCAACTGGATCTTACTGCCCAACTGGATCTTACTGCCCAACTGGCACAGTGGCACTCTATGTCCACAACCATACCTCATACACAAACCCCCCCATGCCGGCCCATCACACCACCCCCGCCAGGTGTGCACATCCTATTGGCGGAGGACGTGGCAATGCTGCAGCGGGTGGCGGTGCTGATGTTGAAGAAGATGGGCGCGACGGTGGTGGTGGTGAGCAACGGTCAGGAGGCGTTGGATGCGGTGACGAGGCAGATCCGAGGGGAGGCGGGCGGGGGAGAGGCGTTTGACCTCGTGCTCATGGATTGCCAGGTGCGTGGTGGGGGGAGGGTAGAAGGGGCAGGCGTGTGGGGGGGGAAAAGAGGGGGGAGTTTGGACTGCTAGGGGCGTGGGTGGGGGGAAAGCAGGGAGGAGGAGAAGGGAGGGGACAGAAGGACTGCCAGGGGCGTTTGACCTCGTGCTAATGGACTGCCAGGTGCGTCAGGGAAAGCGAAGGGGCAGGCGCGTGGGGGGGAAAAGGAGGGGAAGGAGAGAATGGACTCAAACCCAGGCATGTGGGTGGGTTGGGGGGTGAACGAGAGGGAGATGAGGACGGATAGAAGGGGATTGGGGGTAGGAAAGGAGGCAACTGTTGGTGGCAGTTCTGAGAGGCACTGGTGGAAGGTTGGGGGGGTTGGAGGGATGTGTGCACTGACAGGTTGTGGATGGTTCTGACTAGATAGGGAAATTCTTCCGTCGATGCATGTGCACATAGATGGGATCTTGTGCGTCGCTGCGTGCCCATTTTTAATGATGGAATGTCACACACAGTGCTCCGTGCCTTCCTCATCCACCTTCCCCAATGTATGCCCCTGTGTATCACACCCATAACCACTTGCTGCCCACCTGCCGCCCATCTGCCCCCACTTTCCCCCACCCCGCTGCAGATGCCTGTGTTGGACGGGTACGCGGCAACGCGGGCAATAAGAGAGGTGGAGAGGGGTGCACAGGTGCACATTCCGGTGGTGGCACTCACAGCTAATGCAATGGCAGGGGACCACCACAAGTGCCTAGATGCCGGCATGGATGGGTATCTCACTAAGCCTATAGACAGCAAGCTACTAACGGAAACGGTGAAGAAGCTCTTAGGGGAACGGAGGAAGCACCAGTGACTGTACAGGGGAGGCCGGAGTGGTTGAATCGGAAGTGCTTGTATCATTGTATGTATGTGCTCCTGTGTGTGTAAATTCTTGCGGTGTGGCTGTGTGCACTTACCGTACTAATGACTACTGATAGCTTACGTCTGAAACAGTCTATTTGCGCATGATAGGTGTAGCTCATTTGCTTACCGTGATGTCAGAATTCTTCATTCATTAGAGAACCCTCCAAACCAGCTACAGTACTTTGTACCATTCTTCAACTCTCAGCAATTTTTAGATGTTCATGGTTGGGTGTGCATAGGTTTGGAGGCAAGGCAAACAGTGCGAACAGGATAGATACTGTAGCTGGTTTGGAGGGAAAAAATAGATACTGTAAGTATAAAAGAAAGAAAAAAACAAAAACAAATAAAGGCAAAAGAAGGGTACAATAATCTAAATCGTATTAGCCCAAATGGGCACGAATGTGGTCACTAGAGGCAGGTCAGACTCAGTTCACTTTCAGTTCAGTGTACGCAAGCAGTGGAAAATTATGCTATGCAGTGCGTTGTAGAGCTGTTTGCCTTGATTCACTGCTCTGAACCTCTATCCACAGGTCTGAACAGTGATACCTGAACTGGAAAACGAACTAGGCGTGACCCACCCTAATTCAGTAAATAAGAAGCCATTGCGCGGTTCGTGCACGCAGCACACTTCCTTATACCACTCACCACACTGAAGCCCTTCACTACGGTAATCACCTGAACCATCACCGAAGCCGCATCCACAGCTGGAGGTTCACTCACTGCTTCACCCTCACTAAGCGATCCTCCGCCAATCGGGACTCGCCGCTCGGAGTTACCGCAGGCCGCTTCAACCCATTCTTCGACATCGACGGAAACCTCCACAGTCCCACACCCGGCGAAAATACTTTAGGTGTCGCAAACGGGTAACCAGAGCCAGCCTTCGGCGTAGCTCCCTTGGGAGTAAATCCCACGGGCGTGAACACCTTAGGTGTGAATCCCTTTCCGAACGATAGTCCCCTAGGAGTCAACGCGCTGAACATGTCAGAAAACATGTCTTTAAAACCCCCATCGCCATTAGGCGATCCGCTCTTCCCTTTACCCTCTCCGTGAATCCCGGCTCCCGACTTTTCTGCCGAGCTTTTGTCTGCAGGCGAGCCGTTATCGGAACTGACATGTGGAGTGAAGATGTCAGCAGAGTCTAAAACTTTGTGCATCCACGTGTACCCGTGTCGTTGGCTTGGATGCTCCGGGACCTCAATGGTGACGTCATCATGCCCGTGCAGATACATGGGCTGCTCCAGATCTGCCGTCGCTAGTCCCGAGGCGAGTGATGGCGCGACGACAGCAGCAGCGGACGCGCCGCCAGTAGTTGCGCCGCCAGTTACGCCAGTATCTGGGCCGACAGTGTCAGTGGAAGCAATTTGAGGACTGCGAGGAACCTTCCAGGTTCTCGCAGCTGCCGGAGCGCACTGAGACTCAGCCATGGTTACATTCTCATAGCTCGCCGACGATAATTTCTCGAACGCGCTGCTGCTGTTACCGTTGCAAGCACCAGGCAGGTCCGTGTTGCTGCCGTGTTGTGACTGAAATCCCCCGAATCTCCCGCTCTCCTCCGCGTCTGTCGCGCTCCCGCCCCATCCCGAGACGAATCTTTCCGAGTTATCCACTGAAGAATCCACGAACGCCTCCGATACAAGCTGCACCGACGCAGTCACATCGTCGCTCCCGGATTTCACGGACCGATCTCCGTCGTCGATTATAATCGCGTCCATCATCGTGCTTAGAAGCATGCGCTCCTCGTCATTAGCAGATCCTTTAGTATCACCGCCGGTCATGCCACTCTCAACCTCGTCTTTCGCGAGAAGAAGATCGACAAACCGCTCGGCGCAGTCGTCGCCGCCACACATCGCCGATGCAGAAGCCGCGCCCGGTACAGTCATCTGCTTCGCTTGAATCACACTGTTAACAACATCGCAATTGTCCGTCACGATTTGTCCCTTCGCCATAGTAACATGCTCCGCGAAGGCGCCGAGCGTCAGCGACGGCGCGGGCGACATCGGTCGTGTGACCGTCGCGGAGCTCAAGTTCGGCGAAGCCGGCGCGATTGACGGCGGGTTACGCGGCGCGTTTGGCGGGGCGACATTGCCCTTGATGAAGACACGGCACAACACCAGCGCCGCGAGCTCGCTCCCGGCTTCCGCTTCGAGTCGATACTCGTCCATAATCCAGTCCGTCTTAGATCCCTTGTGGTCGCTCGGCCCGGACTTTGAATAGTAGACTAATTTCTTCTTCATTCCCGTTACGCCGCCGTCTGGAAGGGCCTTTTGCGACGCGTGGCCGTTGCTGCTGCTGCTCTTACTCCTGCCGAGGCGCACCGCGTGATCGTTTCCCGTGGATTTCCAGAATCCGACGACCGTCTCGCCGCATTTCACGGAGCGTTCTTTTTTCGAGCCATGCTGCGACGGGCGGTAGTAGAAAAACCATTCGCCGTCGAAGCACGCGTCGGAAGGCAGGCTGCTCGGGTCGCACCGCAAAACGTTAACCTCGGGCAGCTGAAGGAGTGGACGCGCAGCGTAAGCTTGCCCCGATGTGCGGTTAAGGAGGTAAGAGAAAACGAGTTCTTCTTCCGACGGTCGAAAACGGTAACCGACTGGAAGGGAGTGTAACAGCGGTGAAGCTGCCATCCTCACACCGAGGTTGGGATCGAAACAATCTATTAAGAGAAGCCCCTAACTACGAGTTACGACCACACTACAACGTGAGCAAGTTCTACTACACGCTAGTAATCTGCGAGTATTGCAGGCTCAACGTTCAGGGTGGAGATGTCGCTAGTTGTAGGGAGAGTTGAAGTGGATAGCACCAGAAATCTTCGGGATAATGGGTGTGGTGTTTATGCTTTTAGCCACCTCAAGGGCAGTCATGCCCTTGCTCCAGACGGCTGTTGCGCCAGAGAGAACTCGCTCACTCGCTTCTCCTCATCTCGTGTGAGGCGGGGGAGGATACTGTACAGCACAACCACCACTCTGCGGCGGCAGGAGCTTGGAAGGAGGAGGATGAAGAGCTTTCGGCAATTGGCTGGCTGGTCTAAGCTCGGACCAAGGCTTGGTCTGTGCCGGGCTGCGTGGCCTGGTCTGGCCTGGGCTGCGCTGACCTGGGTTTGGCGTAACGCCATCCGTTTCACGAATCACAAGTGGCTGCTCAGGTTTAGCCCCGTCCGAACCGAAGGGAGGCAAGGCAAGCAACAGAACTGTACAGTGCTTCAGGCGCGTACACTTGATGCTCGTTTGAGGAACCCATGGTTGCCTTGTAAAGAGGGCGCTAAATGATTCTTGCATTTCGCAAACATTTCGTTGATTTGCAGCTAAAAAAAAGGATTCTTTCGTGCTTATAAAAAAACATTTGTAACCTATTCGTTGACATTTGACTTCAGCCTCTTCAGTTTGACATCGGTTTCTTCGTTACTATTGGTTCAGAATCACTGCAACTTGCGTGAGGTGCTTGTAACTAGGGTGCAACTGGCTGCTAGAAAAAAACATGGTGCAGGCTTTCTCAAATATGAAGACCAAATTCGCGTGCAGGGGTTGGGCATCATGTGTACAGCAGGCTCCGCCGAGCAGGCATGCGGGGTTTGGGCGAACAATTGACAGGGTGGTGGCTGCGGTGTGGAGTGGAGGAGAGGCAAGCTGGTGGGGAGGAGATACAATTGATGCCTGTTTGAGCCCCTCCCGGTTGCCTTATGAAGGGGGCGTATAAGCTGTCACGAGCAGTTCGCATATAATTCGTCAATTCGCAGCTAGCTAAAAAGAATTCGCATGTGCTTATAAACAAGACTCTGCTACCTAGTTACCTAGTTTGACTTCAGTCTCTTCTGCTTGACTTCGGTCTCTTCTGCTTGACGCGCTTGTAATGTAGGTGCATAAGGCTGGGGAAACAACCTCGGGTGCAGCGTATCCATCCGGCGCAAGGCAAATTCGCGTGCATGGGGTGAGCATCAATTGTATATGGTTGGAGAATCAAGAGTGAGGAAGAAACGACAAGATTCATTGACTGCCGTGAACCATTAATCGATGAACTAGCCATCACAGGTGGCATGTTCTAATTGGAAGAACTGATGCGTCGTGCGGAACCGAGGTGGAAGACTGTCGCACCCCATCGGGAGACTGGCGCTTCCAGGGCATTAACCCTCATTTTCCGGGTGCCCCAAAACGAATCGACAGCCCTAATGAAGTGGGGGATATTCTTGGCGGAGAGGTCGTGTGTCTCCAAACGTCGCGCACAAGTGCGCAGCACAGCACGGGTGACGGGCGGTCTCTAGGCGACATCAGGTCGCACAACTTTTGTACGCTCCCTGCGGTCAACTACGTTTTGTCATGGTGCGAAACGGTAAATCTACGTTTCGTCGAAGCGTGTCGCATTGCTGGATGGGGTTGTATTGCACTGTGTTGTCTTCGACAATGGCATGTTTTGCATACGGGATAGGTTGGGAGTGATGAATCTAAGAAAGTTAGTTAACAAATCCAGCATACACAACTCCTACTTCAATAATGTTCAAAACAAAGGCCAACATAGATAACACCTAGTCAGGCTTCGAGATCACAAGGGTAGCGCACACACATCTACTCTAGTGTCATCGTCATCTCTCTCGGTAACCACTTCTCTTTCTCCCTCTTTGCCTCAGCTTCGTTCTAGTTCTCTAAAACCTAGTTCATTCATGACACATATATCTGGTCCAGATTAGCATCAACTGGCATAAGAATGTAAGTATTGTGTTCAGTTTTTCCTAGTGCACCAACTTTGGACTCCGTTTTAAGCTGTTCCCAGTGAGTGTGGGCTTGCAGCGTGCCGCGCAACCTGAGCAAGTGTGGTTAGAGCGTTGCCCCTACCTGCCAGCTTTCCAGCCAGACCACTAGGAGAAATGCTTGCACCACCAGCACCACGCCACCACCGTCCGCAACTGATCCTCGCTGATTTCGCTTGAGATTTTCGTACAATGCGTGGCTCTTGCGCACTGCGATTCGCCTCGAGATCTGCTTTGGCTCACGAAATAATTCTTCATGTGGTAACCCCTATACGTTGATTCGTCACCCCCTCTCGCAAGCTCAATTTCGCGAATGCGCCTCTCCTGTGCGATTCCAGCTTCCATCCAACAAGCCAAGTCATCTTTCATCTATAACCGGCAGCCGCACTCACCCCAACTTCGACACGAGGAGGATTTGGTACACGAAGTGATCGTCTTTCGTGATCGACTTTCTTTTGGATCATAGAGCCATTGTAGCGTCACTACCAGCTCTTGCATTCGCACCGTGAAAGTAGATTACGACGACCTAAACCAGCTTAGCCCGTCTCTGACTCTGGCAGTCGACTCCCACACGCTCGACTAGTAATCGGCCACCCCTCCACCCCACAGCCCTGCTAATACCAATCAGGGCCATCACTTTCAAGCCGGTCATAGCGGGAGTTCCCGCGGCAATGTCGCGAGAGGAGAGAGCGTCCCCGTCAATGCCGACGCTGCTCGTTCTCGTTCTGCTGCTGCTCGGAGCTCAACGGGCCCGCATTGTTCAAGGACAGAACGGCGCTTTTCAAATCCGTGGATTGGTATGTTTCACTGATTGGCAATCTCAGTGTCCCTTCCTCCCTCTCCCCCCCCAGTCCCCTCCCCTCCTCCTCTCCCCCTCCTCCCCCCTTCTTCCTTCTCCATATTTCCCGCCCGCCGCCCTCCCCACCCCCACCCAACCGATTCCAAAAGTGGCAGGCAGTCCCAAACGCTAAACCTCCCCATCTTCCCGCACGCTCCCCATCCTCCGAGCATCACTTTGAGATACTTGTTACGGCGTGCAACAATCGCAGCTTTAGTAAAATGCATCCGCCGCTCCCGCCGCGTGTAACCTGTGCCAGGTGGACGAGAGTCCGGGTCGCATGCTGGAGCGGCATCAGTACGAACAGGAGGAGGCGGCAGTGCTGCAGTCGTCATCCTCGCTACAAGCAGGCCACGAATCTCGGGAAGAAGAGCATCATGTGCGGAGGTGAGAGTGGAGCCTTGCCGCACCAACGAGCATACATGCCGTTCGCTTAGCGAAGAGTCTATTAAAGTCCCCAAGGCTAGTATAGTAAAGCTACTAGCCCCATCTAACTTCCTTGCAAGCTACTACCTTCGTATCGCTTCATCGTCCGCTTTTTCCGAGGATGGGCATCGTGCACTCGTGCGCTCGCGCTCTCTCCCATTTTTCGTTTCCAGGCTCCTCGCTGCTAGCGCTAACCGCACGCGCCGTTCCCCCATTTTTTACGCTCCCCCTTCCCCTCCTCCCGCCTGCCATCGCTTGCGCTAGCAGAGTGTTCGAGGCGGGGCAGGGCTCGTGCGGCTTCCCCGACATGCGCGCAGACGCGGACGAGTGCGTGGCGGACCTGGCGGAGTTTCCCGTGCTGAACGCGCGCAGCCGTTCCGCCAGCGCGCGGAAGCTGGCGTGCCTGGCGCACAACTACCTGCGCCCGTGGACGGGCATTCCGGGCGTCACCGCGGGGATGGGAGCGCGGGGAATGATCAATCCCGCGATGCTGCAGCAGATGGGCACCATGGCGAACGTGCGTTACAAATACAGCACATTCCCTCCCGCACTCCTGCCCCACACGTACCCACACCCCGTTCCCTTTCCCCCGCTTTCCCCCCCCCCCCCCCCCCCCCCCCGACCCGCCCTCCCCTTTCGGCCCACCACGACATCCCCCTGGTATTTCGCGATTACCTTACCTCTCCACATTTCACATCTTGCCTTCGATTCTCTCGCTCCTGCCCCCCACCACCCTCCTCCCTCTCCTCCCCACACCTCCACTCTACCTTCCCGTCTCTACATCCTCGTGTCTGCATCACGTCCCCTTTTCCGCTGCTCATCCCGTCTATTTCCAATGCTTGCCCCGTTGCTTCGCGGTTGCGCGAATGGCTGCGCGCAGGTGCTGTCGTGCGCGGGCCACGTGCGCATCGTTCGCGGGAAGATATTCTTCCGATTCGGCAACTTCGAGTTCGACTGGTACCGCCTCAGGCGCTTCGTTTTCTCCGTGAAAATGATCCAGGTGAGCACGTGTGGCAATATCGAGATGCGCTAGCTTCTATAGCGGGGACACGCCAGAATGCTGAGACAATGCCATTCATATGCAGACATTATTCGTGAAGCTAATTTCGAACGAAATTCTGTGCGACCTTCTCAAACATTAATGACACGTCACCTCATATCCATCCACCCAACCAAAACCGGCTTATCAATCTCCTGATTTGCCAAAACTCAATCCCTCCAACCCGTTGCACATCCCCGTTATACAACACAGGATGCGATACGCGAATACAAGCTACACAACCTGAACGCGGAATTCTTCCTCAATACATGCGATATGTACATTAGCAAGGCCAGCAGCGTCGCCAAGCCGCTAGCAGGGCTGCCCATTTTCAGCGTACACGGCGCGCCGGGCAGCATCGACATTCTTTATCCTGACCCCATCGACCTCAGCAGCAACTATTTCCGGGAAGCAGAAGATGAGGTGAGAAAGCACACAATCTGTGATAAGGCCTTGAGTGATTGACAAGGAAGTGAGCGTCTTTATCCCGACCCAGTGGACCTCAGAAGCAACTATTTCCGGGAAGCAGAAGATGAGGTGAGCATGGGCAGATTGGTGACAGCACGTGAACAGAGACTGGGCAGTTGGAGGGCAGGTGAACGGGCATTTGTTCTAAAAAAGGACGTCATTCTTGAGATCATTAGCTATTTATGCAGGTACATCTCTCATGTCCTTTACACTCCTCCAGACATTTCCTCTCGATTATCACACAATGTCCCTGTGTATAACATCTTGAGCATTAAAATCTGTGCCATTGCATGTGTGTAGATTCCATGGGAGCAGAAGGAGAGCCGAGCTGTGTTCCGAGGTGGCATGACCAATTACAAGGTCATCTACCCCAAGCACTGGCGGGGCAGCCCTCGATTCCGAGTGCACAGGTGAGGCACCACATGGCATCACATGGCATCACATGGTATGGCATTACATAGCATGGAATCACATGGTATGACTAATTACAAGGTAATCTACCCCAAGCACTGGCGGGGCAGCCCTCGATTCCGCATGCACAGGTGAGGTGGTATTGTGTGATTTTGTCGTCTTGCGTTACAATTATACTACATGGCACCGTATAGCACCACATGGCACCACATGACACCACATGGCACCATATAGCACCATATAGCACCACGTGGCACCACATGGCACCATGTAGCACTGTGTTCTGCACGCACCAGCATTCAACTCACTCTCACTCTCATTCCGCACTCTCCTTCCGGCCCTGTCTGTTCCGCCACTCGCTTCCCCTTCTGCTTCGGTCCCCAACCAGGATGTCGGACGTTCGGCCGGACCTGCTGGACGCCAGGGTAGTGGGGGGAGTGGACCCTGAGTACCGTGCAGGGTGAGTGATGAATCATAAAATGTGAATACTCCTTAGTAGCTGTCTGTATATTCACACACTCCAATAGCTCTTTTAGTTGGCAATTTGGACTCAGTTAACCCAAGTAGCCACCAATGGGTCACAGTTGCTTCCCTGGTGGGACTTTTGAGTCGCCTCAAAAGTCTACAGGTTGGACTGAAATACCTAGCGGAAGGTGGAAACGGGCGGTGAGCATGTGTGCGGCGAGCTGTCGAGCAGTCAGAAGCTATACTGATCAAGCAGGTCAGCCAGTCCACCCAGTTCTTCATTGCGCCCGCTCCTTCTTGCACCCCTCCATCCTGCTCCTCCCCCTTCCCCTATCTCTTTCCCTCCACCCTCCTTTTCACCCCTTTCCCCCTGCAGGCTTCGTAAGGATGCCATCGCAGTTGGTAAGCGCCTGGACATGGATGGCGGCACGGGCAGTGGGCGTGTGTGCGGCGTGCTGACGAGCAGCCAGGTGCTGATCAAGCAGACCAGCGAGTACACCCATTTCTTCCTTCCCCCACTCCATTGCACCCCTCCAACTACTCCTTCCTCCCCTCTCGCTTTTCCCTGCCCTCTCATCACCGCTTGCCTCCCTGCAGACTCCGGCAAGATGCCATCTCATTCGGTAAACGCCTAGGCCCGGCAGACCTGCAGAGCTACAAGTATGAGCTTGACGTGGACGGCGGCACGGGCAGTGGGCGGGTGTGCGGCGTGCTGTCAAGCAGCCAGCTGCTGATCAAGCAGGCCAGCGAGTACACTCAATTCTTCGACCCGCTCATGTGCCCGTACCGGCACTTCCTGCCCACTCACCGGTTCTTCTCGGACCTTTTCGGGCAGATTGAGTGGGCGAAAAGGAATGATGGCGAGGCGAGGCGGATTGTTGGACAAGCGAACGAGCTCGCAAGGTGGGTGTTGCTGTCATGCGTGATGCACATTCCAGTGATGTGTGTATGTTTGACAGCCGGCTCACAAATCTCTCGTACTTCCCTCACACTACCCTCGCACATCTCATACTTTTCTCGCAATTCTAACACACGTCTCTCATACCTCCCACGCTTTCCCCCACACAACTCTCTGATTTCCCTCACAGCTCCCCTCACACATCTCTCATACTGCCCTCCCACTTCCCTCACACTTCCTCTCCCCTCCCTCCCTCCCCACCACCCTCATTACAGTGACATATGCACGTTTGACGGCCGGCGACTCTACTGGGCCATCCTTTTGGCCAAATACTCCGTGTCTGCACTAGAGGACAACCGCAACATCACGCAGCCACCACTGTTCACGTGCACTTCGCCGCCCACCCAAGGAGATGTGGACGGCCCCAAGAGCCAGACGAGGAGGCCGCCGCCCAGATGGCCGCCCAGATGTGACAGTGTGGACGCGGAGAACCAGCCACCTTGTACTCATTATTGCATAGGGCCTCTCGAGGACGAGAGCAAGTGGAAGTGGCTCACTGTAGACTCGCTTGATGGGATTGAGGTGTACAAACCTCACAATAAGCGCATCAAGTTCCAGGATATGTGAGCAAGTGGGGAACACTGGCACACTGAGAGCATCTGCTAATAAATGCGTGTATGAGTAGCACTTTGAATAATGCTAGTTTGCAAGTACAAATATCATGTCTATTTTCAGCCCTTTCAATATGGTCACTTTATTGAAGCTTGCCGAATCCAATCTAGAAGTTATCCACCACCCACCCACTGGAGGAGGTAAGGCACGAGTACAGATATACTCATCCACCCGTAATCGATTGCTACATTCTGCAATTGCGATCTTGACGATCCACCCGTAATCGATTGCTACATTCTGCAATTGCGATACTGACGATCCACCAGTTTTTTGTTCCTAATAGTGTATGCCAACTGGAAAAATGTGTTGTGTAATCAATCAACTTAACTGTTATGCACTCCATTCAATATTTTTACAAGGTGTGAATGGATTTCATTAAGGTATTTGTCAACCGGGTGGTACTCAGCTCAATTCCTAAACATACGTGTGGCATATGTAAGTAACAGCCACACCAGAAATCGCGTGGCCTTGTAGTGGAGGTAGGGCGGCGAGGTGTGGAGCGAGGGGGCGAGTGTGGGCAGGCTGGCATGTCTCGCTCGCACCAGATGTGATGACAAACAAGGGTTTAGCACCTCTGGCGCCTGCCACAACCCCAGCACCTGAATCGCCAGCCAGCCAATCTGCCATAATTCCACAATCCAGCCAACCTTCCCCCAAGGTTTGCACTTTTACCTGATCAAGCTGTCGTCATTGGCATTTTGTCAATTGCGAAAGCTTGCACGACACAGAGCAGAGAGAACGAAATATTGCCGTTTCCGAAGGGTTCGCAGAGGCGTAACCACCAAGTATGATGCTCGAGAATTTCGCAAATGCATTGAGGGATTGATGCTGTGTGGGAGAGGCAAAAATTTGCACCAAAACTCCACCAAAATGCACATGAAATGTGTGTTGTCCTAAGCTTTAGGAGGAGTTCACCAGTCTCCTTCTAGTTGCTTCACTCGACATATAGGCACAAGCCCACGGGCTCCTTGCACAATCCGTCGATTCTTCACCGGTGCTACGGGCCGTGCTAAACTACCACGTTGAACGGCTCTCGCTCTCTTACTACCTCCTCCGAATTCGAGACCGGGGCTCAACAGAGAGGCGCATCGCCGCGTCGCTGAGTGACCACAGCAAGCACCATGCGACGGTCCTGCCCACCGCCACGCTTAACGGGGCGGAGTATGTCGCGAATAGCGCCTGCGCTAGTTCCAGTGACGCTGCTGCTATGGCTGTCGCTCTCCGCGTCGCAGTGGCGAGGGTCGCTCGGACAGCAGTTTGAGCAGCATCTCGGGCAGCAGCTCGGCGAGCTGTACCGCTTCACAGACACGGTGAGAGCCCTTGAGCCTTTGAGCACCTCGCTCTCTCTGCGCGTCGCACACTCGAGGGTCGCTCGTGCAGCAGCTCGGCGAGCTGTACCGCTTTACAGACACGGTGAGCGCTTTCGAGCATTTCACACGAAAAGGTTGATTTCTTTGACCCGGTTGGCATGCATGCATTTGAGAAACTCGGGCAGCTTTCGAGCATTTCCCCCCCCCCCAAAAAAGGTCGAGTTTTTCGAGTTGGGAAATCTCGAGTTTCTACAATGACTGGCGTAGTCGGGTCGGTCACAGTCTCAGCAATTCTCCCTACCACCCCCGCTCGAGACTCGTTTCAACGTCGTGTCGTGCCTCCGCACGTGTTTCCCGCGCGTTCTCCGCGCGTCCTCCCGCCTGGTAGCTCCACCCTCACCTTCCTTTGTCTCGTCTTCTTTCCCTCTTCTTTCCCTCTCCCTCTTCATCTTCGCTCCTCCCTTCCGCGAACCACCACACGCACCCACCCATCCACACCCCCCAATCCATCCCCCTCACCCACACCCCCCCTCCCCTCCCTTCCCCCTCCTCTCCGTCCCCTACCTTTTCCTTCAGCCTGACGACAGCCCGCGAAGGCGATTAGAGCGCTTCCAGTCCGACGAGACCCCAATCTTGCAGTCCCTTCCTACCGCCGCCATCGGCGCCGTGAAAAGCGCTGACAGCATCGCCGACCGCGGTCGCGGAGACTCCACCAGGGAGGACGGCGCTGCTGGTTTTCCCTCCTCCGCCTTCCCCCGCGTGTTCGAGTCGGGGCAGGGCTCGTGCGGCTTCCCCGACACGCGCGCAGACGCGGACGAGTGCGTGGCGGACCTGGCGGAGTTCCCCGCTCTAAGCGCGCGCAGCGGTTCCGCCACCGTGCGGAAGTTGGCGTGCCTGGCGCACAACTACCTGCGCCCCTGGATGGGCATTCCAGGCGTCACCGCGGGCATGGGCGCGCGGGGAATGATATCCGCGGAGATTCTGCACCAGATGGGGACCATGGCCAATGTATGTAAGGGCGAACCGCTACAATTTTCGCAAGTTCGCTCCAGAACTTTTGAGGCGCCTCAGAAGTAGAACACGATAAACACTGGTTCCCCACCTTCCACAGTCCCGCTGCATCCGCAACTTTTTCCTCGTTAGCAACATTCTTTTACCATCGATCCCTCCTCCGTCTTCCGTGTCTGCCACTACCGCGTTCCCCGCACTTCCCCCCTCTCCCCCTTCCCCCCACCCCTCAGTTTCCTCTCCCTCCCCACCCCTGCCCTCATTCCGATTTCTTCCTTACCGCCCCCTACTGCTCCCTTCCCATCCGTCCGATCAGATCCTCTCGTGCTCTGGTCACATCCGCATCGTGCGCGGAAAGGTGTTCTTCCGCCTGGGGGCTTTTCAGTTCGACTGGTATCGCATGCGCCGATTCGTCTTCACCGTCAAAATGATCCAGGACGCTATTAGCGCGTACAAACTGTACAACCTGAACGCGGAGCTGTTTATAAACACATGCGATCTGCCAACCAGCAAGGCGGACTCGGTCGCGCGGGCGGACCGCGCGGGAATGCCGCTGTTTAGTCCGCACGTCGTCCCGGGCTCCCTCGATATTCCCTACCCCGACCCCGTCGATCTGTCCAGCAGCTATTTCCGTGACGTTGAGGATAAGGTGCGTTAGGCGATACGCGTGCCGCACTGGCAGGTGCCTCAGGTAGCGTGCATCCATAGCTGTGTCGATTCGTGCGCTGATCTGAAGGTCACTTGGTCGGCCGGGAAAATCGTACATGAATTTGCCAGACCTCTTTCTTTCAACGTCGCTATTAGAAGCCTCGACACTCGCTGGTTCCGATACCTCTGTACAGTAAGGGTGAGTATGCTGAACAAACAAACATATTTTTCCCCACACCTCAGGTTCCTTGGGAGGAGAAGCAGGGCCGGGCGGTGTTCCGGGGCGGGATGACCAACTACCACATCGCCATGCCCATGCACTGGCGCTCCAGCCCTCGCTTCCGCGTGCACCGCATGGCAGACGCCCGCCCAGACCTGCTAGACGCGCGTGTCATGAGCGGCGTGGATGTGCGGTGGCGTGAGAGTATGGAGGCAGATGGGGTGCGGCTGGGCGGGAGGTTAAAGCCCGAGGAGCTGCAGGGGTTCAAATACGAGCTGGATGTGGACGGCGGGACGGGAAGCGGCCGGACGTGTGGAATTCTGGCGAGCAATCAGGTATGCTAGTGGTCCCATTTTCGTTCCCTGTTGTGGTGCTCTCTGTTTCGCTCCTCACCCCATTTCCCCACCCCCCTCTCCCCCATAAGTGCTTCCTCTCTCATGCACACTCGCTCCCTCTCTCATATTCACAGTGTGTCACCTCTCTCTCCTTTCCCCACATACACTCATCTACCAAACCAGATAGCACTACCAGAGTTGGCATGTGTCAAAAGCCGTACCAGTCAGAGCACTACCCTGGTCCTACAACCCCATTAATTCCTCCTCTCCTCTTTCGTTCCTTTTCTCCTCCCTCTCCTCCCTATCTTGTTCCAACCTGTATCCCTCCTGCTTCCCTCCCCCACCCTTCATAATGGATTCACAGGTACTGATTCGCCAGGCCAGCGAGTACTATCAGTTCTTTGACCCGCTGCTGTGCCCCATCCATGACTCCCACCTGCCCCATCACTCCCACCTGTCCCATGACTCCCACCTGTCCCATCACTCCCACCTGTCCCATCACTCCCACCTGTCCCATGACTCCCACCTGCCCCATCACTCCCACCTGTCCCATGACTCCCACCTGCCCCATGACTCCCACCTGTCCCATGACTCCCACCTGTCCCATGACTCCCACCTGCCCCATGACTCCCACCTGTCCCATGACTCCCACCTGTCCCATGACTCCCACCTGTCCCATCCACTGTCAATCTCACTCCCTTGTCCATCCTCTCCCACCCCGTCTGATGCACTCGCAGGTGCTCATCCGGCAAGCCAGCGAGTACTATCAGTTCTTTGACCCGCTGCTGTGCCCCATGAAGCACTTCATCCCCACCCACCGCTACTTCAACAACCTCTACTCGCAAATCCAATGGGCCCGCGCCAACGACCAACGGGCACGCGAGATCGTTGCGGCTGCCAACGACTTTGCCAGGTAGGAAACACAACCAACACCAACAATGAAGCACTTCCTACCCTCCCCACCCACCGCTACTTCAACAACATCTACTCACAAATCCAGTGGGCCCGCGCCAATGACCAACGGGCACGCGAGATTGTCGCGGCTGCCAATGACTGTACCAGGTAAAACACACAACCGATACTTATTACCTCCAATATGCCACTTGCTGCCCACCCACCCACCGCTACTCCAATGGGCCCACGCCAACGACCAACGGGCACGCGAGATCTGCGGCTGCCAATGAGTTCGCCTGGTTAATTTGGCCCATTGCTACCAAGTGATTTTCATCCGACTCTGCCCTGCCTCCCCCACCTCCTTCCTCCCCTCCGTTTCCCTCCATTACCCTCCCTTATCCTCCCCTTCAAAATCCTCTCCCTCCTGCAGCTTAGTGCTGACCATGACCATTCTATCCCTTACACAAAATCTCTCTCAACTAGTTCTTTCCATTTTCCCTCTCGCATCTCTCCCTTTCCTCCCTGCAGCACCCTGTGCACGTGGGAGGGACGGAGGCTATTCTGGGCCATTCTCCTCGCCAAGTACTCTACCAGTGCCATAGAGGACAGCGCCAGCATCACAGCTCCACCTCTCCACCCCTGCTCCTCCCCTCCTACTCAAGCCGACGTTGAGAAGCCCAGCAAGGCCACGCGGCACTTGAGACAAAAGATGCCGGCCGTGTGGCCGCCCTGGTGCGGCACAAAAGACGAGGTGCCCAACCAGCCGGAGTGTACTTATTACTGTATCGGGTACTTGGACGACGAGAGCAAGTGGAAGTGGTTGTCAGGGGAGCTCTTAGAGGGAATAGAGGTGTTCAAACCACGCAACGAGCGAGTGCGATTTCGAGACGAGTGAGGGTAGAACACAAGTGGGCAGGGCAGGCGATTAGATATCAGTGGCACGGGATGGTATGCTGCAGTCGACTCATATGGGCACCTCTTTGCTTGGGTGGACCAAAGGGGAGCAGCAGTCTTTTGCAGCAGAGGGATACTGTAAAGGGTCACAGGCAATAGCTGAGTCGATTTCTGAGTCGACTCAGAAAGGGGTGCAGCAGTCGCACAGGAAAGGGCCACCACAGAGAGTGTGTGACAGGCAGTAGCTGAGCCACAGCAATGGTGAATGCCGACCTCTCAGAATGGCATCTAACGCAGCCTTCGGAAGGGGCCCATTGTGCCTGAGTAAGTGCACATGCACGCAGCAGCTTCTGCAGCCTGTAGGAGCGGCGGTGGCATGCACTGGTGTGGCCCAAGCGCTGCACAAATAAGCAAGGTGCATGGAGGTTATATGGTATATGTAACTGCTATGACGTGTATAGTAGTTATTCATGGTACTGAGTGAATGTAGATGTCTACGTAGCTTGTGTGTGTAATGCTAGCAATGTGTTGCTAGCGCTGAAAGGACGGCACTCACACAACAGCTTGCAAACATGCACAGGGAAGTACCTTTTTTTACAGCAATAATGCTACACACATGCAATGCAAACATCAGGTACAAGCAACCAAATCTACATACACAAGAAAAAACCACTGAGAACAAAATTTCAGAAACAAGCCTTGAGTTGTGGTTGGGCTTTGATGCACCTCAGTTGCGGTGAAGCTTGAGGTGAATCAAAGCCCATCCATTCACTGCCCATCCCGTTGCAGTCACTTGTCCCTATGCTTCGTCCACCTCTACACCAGCCTCTGAGTGACACTTGAGAAATGCCTGAGGCATGTGTTTACATGTGTGCCTGCCTGCCTGCCTGCCTGCCTCCAACAAATACCATTAAGGCCTGCCACCTCCCATGCCGCCACCTCCCATGCCGCCACCTCCCATGCCGCCTCCTCCCATGCCGCCAGCTCCCATGCCGCCAGCTCCCATGCCGCCTCCTCCCATGCCGCCAGCTCCCATGCCGCCTCCTCCCATGCCGCCACCTCCCATGCCGCCTCCCCTCATGCCTCCTCCCCCCATCCCCCCACCTCCCCCCATGCCTCCCACTCCCATGCCTCCACCTCCAACCATACCCCCCCCTCCCCTCATCCCCCCCCCGCCGCCCATGCTGCCGCCAGGCCCTCCCATTCCCCCGCCCCCTCCCATCCCCCCAGGCCCTCCCATGCCACCGCCAGCAGCACCACCGCCCATGCCTCCCCCGCCACTCACACCCCCAGATGGGCCGCCCTGACTGCCGCCCATCCTTCCGCTATAGTCCCCACTGTAGTCAGCATTGCTGCCCCCGTTATAGTCACCACCATTGCCACCACCATAGCCTCCTCCAGTGTTCCCCCCGCTATAGTCACCGCCAGTGTTGTAGTCCCCTCCATTCCCCCCGCTATAGTCACCACCGCCATTACCAGCACCGTAGTCCCCGCCATTGCTCCCCCCATCATAATCACCCCCAGGTCCGCCCTGCCCGCCTCCAGCTCCCCCCTGCCCGCTCCCAGGTCCGCCCTGCCCTCCCCCAGCTCCCCCCTGTCCCCCAGGTCCCTCGCCTTGCCCTTGCCCTCCCCCACAGCCCCCACCAGCAGCACCACCACCACCAGCCCCCCCCACTCCTCCTCCTCCTGCAGCGCTGTAGAAACCACCTTGTCCGCCTGTGTTGCCTCCGCCGCTGTAGCTCCCCCCATTGCTGTAGTCACCACCGTTGCTGCCCTCACTTCCCCCCTGTCCGCTCCCAGCTCCCCCTTGCCCCCCACCAGCGCCAGGTCCGCCCTGTCCGCCCCCAAATCCCCCCTGTCCCCCACCAGCCCCCCCTTGCCCGCCCCCTGGCCCGCCTCGTCCGCCCCCAGGTCCGCCCTGACCGCCCCCAGGCCCCCCCTGTCCGCCACCAGGTCCCCCCTGTCCGCCCCCAGGCCCTCTCCTGCAGTCCCCCCTACCGCCTCCCCTTCCTCCGCCTCCTACCCCCCCACCACTGCTACCTCCGCCGCCACCACTCCCCCCACCGCCGCTGCCACCTCCCGCGTTATAGTCCGCTCCATTCTCCCCGTTATAATCACCGCCGCCGTTACCACCACTGTAATCACCCCCGTTGTTCCCCCCGTTGTAGTCACCCCCATAGTCGCCCCCACCTCCGCCAGTGCCTCCCCCCGCGTCCCCACCAGTGCCGCCACCCCCTCCCCCTCCGGACGAGGCAGAGGAGCACGCGAAGTCCACTTGCAGCGCGCCACTGGGAGGAGGGGAGAGGGGGAGAAGGGGAGGGGGAGAGACGGAAAAGCAGGGAGCATGAGAAGAATGAACAAAGTGAAGGAAAACGGAAGCTGCAAGATGGGTTGGAATGAAGTGAAGAGATGAGTTGGCTCAGACGGTACTCACTGAGTGGCACTCATAGCTGCCGTGGAAGCTGAGGGTATGCACTCCCTTTGGTGATGGATCACTCACTCATAGTCGCCGTGGAAGCCGAGGGACTGCGAGCCATCGGCGGAGTGCGCCCACACGAGCGTGTTGCTGCCCTGCACGCTCACCGGCACCGACCCGTCTCCTGCCGTGCGGTTGAACCTGCACAGGAGAGGGGGAAGGGGAGATGGCAGCGGAGAATGAGTGTGTGAGTGGGAAATTCAGAATGGAACCCAAACCCTAAAAAGCAAAACTGAACCTGGCACACACCACCCTGAACCCTAAACCATGAGAACAGTGTCATAGATAGAATGGCGGACCCCGGAAAGATAGATTTCCTGAAAAAGCGTCATTGCGTACGTGAGAATGGTGGATCCCGAGGGTGACGTGGCGAGCTGCGCGTTGCCGATATCGAAGCTGCTTGTGGGCTGAACGTCGCTCTGCGCCGTGCCGCTCATGTACACCGCCTGGACGGCGGCGCCGCCCGCCAGATTGCCCACCACGGCGTCGGACGCCGCCATGCGGCCCGTCGCCGACCACCCCACGGCGAAACACCCCGCCGCCGCCGCGCTGCCGCCCGCCGCTTCCAGCGCCAAGGCGAGGCGCGACGAGTCCACTGCGCGCCAATGCAGCGTGAGTCCAGTGGACCCCAGCGCCGCCGACCACGCGAACCCCTCCAGCGCCGACGCCGCGCACCCCGCGCCCGCCGCCGCGGTTGTAGCGCCGGTGGTTGTAGTAGCAGCAACTGCAGTGCTGCCAGTGTTGCTCCGTTTACCGTTGATATTGCCGCGAAGGAATGTGCTGCCTGACGTCCATATTGTGTGCACTATGGTCCGGCCGCTCGATACCACTCCCTGGGATCGAAGATTCGTGTGTCTCGCGCCGTCTGCGGCGCTTGGGAGGCTGAGGAGCGCAGCGCCCAGCAGCAAGAGAAGCGTGAGTCGGCCGTTCATACCCTTGGTACTAGTCCTTGAGCCAGGCGAACCCGGCATCATGCGCCGATGCATCAAGCGTTGTAAAATGGGCAGAAATGAAAATAATATTTCAATAACAGCGATTCATTCAAAGGTTCGTGACTTACACTGTGCTAGCTGTTCAGCTACTAGTAAGTAGTACTTCTACTCCAACTCTTGTTGCTGGTGCGAGGATGGTTCACAAGCTCGAGGTATCTCCCAACAATTTTGAGTGATGATGGGGTTTGCAGCGTGGCACTTCGATTTATATGTGCTCTTATAAGCGAAAGCGCTGGAGGCGAGAGCAACACTACCCAGCCTCGCAAAATCTGATGCCGATGGACGAATTTCGACGACCATTCACGAGATGTAGAACTTCGCCGGAAAAACAATTCGGGACAAAGAACCAAGATTGACGATGATGGGTAACGCTACATCTCTTCGTCAAGGAAACCCTAGTCATTTCGTGACTGTTGACTGCTGAAGCCCGATTCACGCTGAAGGTTGCTGGGAGACTCGTTGACCCAAGGGATGTCGGCTCGTTCGCTGCTCCCGTCAAGTGAATTCCATAGAAATACCGGTTATTCACAGGCTCGACTTTATACGATAGGAACGGAGACAAACAATTGATAGACACTGAACTACAGATGCTCCCTCTAATTGATAACATACATTATCCGGGGTACCATGTTATTGTAACGGCATGACAGCCCACCATGTTTTTGTTACGAATGGCGACATCAGAACACTACTGTGCACTCCTCACCGCAGCTAAAGAAGCACGCAGTAACGAGAATGAATGAGAAGAGTCAAAACTGACTCGAAGCGTCGCAGACGGTTGAACTGCATCTGGATTGTCAGGAGCAGACGGCATCGGGCAGCTGCAGGCAAGAGGAATTGGCGGGAACAGTTTTGTAACTGTACGCGCCGCACGGTTGAGAATGAACTTGAATAAGGGAATGTACCCCTTAGAGTACATGGCTAGCTAGGTCGATTCGAATTCCCTGTAGTCCTATTTATTCCCCCGGATATAAGACCCTAGGGTCTTATGCTAAATCCCTAGAAAAAATCGGGGGGGGTCTTTACAAAGGAAAAAAAAATATAACACCTGGGTCTTTTCATATGGCATTACTTTTTTTTTTTAGTGTTTTCAACACCAAAGTTAATACTGGAGTTGTGGGTTTGCTTTTGGTGATCGCTTGACCAGTCAAAACGAATTCGCCAGTCACAGTAAAATTCGCCCCTCTGACGCAGCAATTTCGCCCCCCTGGCACACCAATTTCGCCACCTGACGCAGCAAACTGCCCCCCATGACACGGGAATTCGCCCCCGAAAGCCGAATTCGCACTATAGAATGCCTCAGTTTCAAGTGAAGCAAATGAAAAGTACATGAAAAACCCCTTATACAGGGGAAATGGGGGGGTCTTATATTGATCACCCCCCAAAGGGGGGGTATAACGAAATCGAGGTTTAATAAAGTACCCCCCCCGTATTAGGTACCCGGGGGTGTTGTATTTTGGGGGGGTCTTCTATCCGGGGGAATACGGTATATCGTTGTATTTGCATGTTCTAATCATCTCAAGCATTTTACATTCACTCTGCTATTGAGATCAAGGGCCCACCAACACTATCTACCTGCGTGCGAACCTTCCCGAGTAGATCCTGGGAGCGATCCCCCTCAGATCGCAGCATGGTATGAGAGCGGCTCGGGAATCCTTCGCACTGCCACTCCCGAAAATTACGACATTCGGAAAGTGGCGTCCGGCACACGCTCGCGTGTGAGAATGGCCGGAGGATCTGGTGGTCAGACTAATCTGACGGCTGAAGCGCAAACCAGCCCGGCTGCGACCAGCGAGGGAACGACAACGATCGGTACCGAAGTCCTCGCACAACTCCTTCAGCGACTCACCAGCTTGGAGCAAGGGCTCCAAACATTGCGGAACGGCGATGCGGGAACATCCTCGCAACCCTCTCAACCGGCCCCAACTGGCCAGAACGCCGCCCCGCACACTTTCTCCCTCGACACAAATGGTTCAACCCCCAAGGCTCCCCGTCCCAGTGAAGAGGCAATTCTCTCCGCTCAATCAAGGTTTCTCAGCATATCAAAAATAAAGACAAGTACCTGCTTTGACGGCAGAGATTTCTATACCTGGAGCTTCGAAATAGAGCTCCTGCTGCAGAACGCCCAAATCTTCCATTATTTCGACGGGAGCTACGCGGAACCCACTGAGGACACCGACGGCGCCAGAACTCGCTATTACAACGAGTCATTGATGGCGTACGGAGTCTTCATGCGCAACATGTCGCCGACAGAGCAGTTAAGCATCCGTTCGTACAAGACATCGGCTGCTCCGGCCCTCGACGCTTGGCGCCACCTGAACGGTGTGTATCAGCCGAAGGACTCAGTCTCTTCGAGCCGGCTACTCCAGCAGTTACTGGAGACCAAAATGACCTCAGGGGAGAAGGTCAATCGCTGTCGGAGCCTTCGCGACCAAATCGCGAAGTTGGGAAGTTCGATTTCGGAGGAAATCTTCGTGAACATCGTGCTTCAAGGGCTCGGCCCAGAGTGGCGGCCCTGCAAGGCGCTTCTCCGACAGCAGGGGGTCATCTCGGAGGCCGCCCTTTGCGCCGCCCTTCTCGTCGAACAACGGGATATGGATCAGCAGCGACCAGCGCCACGACGAGAACGAGAACGGCTCGCCTTCTACGCCGACAACACCGAAGAGCGACGGCCGCGGCGCCTCTACTGCAAAATCTACATAAATTTTGGGCACCTAGCGGATTGAAGTAAATTCCGATCTCGCCCTCGCCCGACCAATCCGAGCAACTGGTCAGGCCGAAAAGACGCACGAGGCGACGTGCGTCCAGCCCACGGGTACCAACCCCCACCCGCGCGCAACCTGAACCCAGCGGTTCAGCATCAGCAGCAGCAGCCATCACCGTTTGCCCCAGCTTGCAATGTCATAAGCAATATGGCCATGACGGGCGAGTCGCGTCGTCGCCGCGTGCGCTCACCTTCACCTGAGCCAGCACCCCACCCTATTGGCGCATTCAACAACTACAATCCGTTCACTACGCGCCACGACTTCACCGACGACAACAACGGGGACTGGAATCTTCCAGTCCCGCTGCTTGAAAGTCCTCCGCACGTAGCTGATATGCGGGTGGCACCACTTGATTGGCACTCGCGGGAACAATTTCTGAAATTTGACACTCCGCACATCGTCACACCGCGACTGGCGCTGCTCGCCCGTGACGACAACAAGCGCTACAACACCTGGTACCTGGACAGCTGCTGCGGCCAGCACATGGTGGGCTCCGAGCGTTACATATCCAACGCCGTCGCCACCCCCACAGTCACCTACGTCACCGTGGCTAACAACTCACGCTTGCGCGCAAGCGCGCAAGGCATCGTCGTGCTCAAGGCACGCGGAAGCCGCACGCATATCACGCTCAACGATGTGCTGATCGTCCAGAATCTGCGCTTCAACCTGCTTTCCGCCGCACAGCTCATGGACTGCGGCGTCGAACTCAGCATAGATCGCGCGACACGCGACATTTTGCTGCACTACGAATCCAGGGCCTTCCCCCGCAGGCAGATCGGACGAGCACACTCCGAAAATGGAGTGTATGTCCTAGACTTCGACATCCCCGACTGCAGCGGCGACTCGCACGAGCTAATCAATCTCGTGCCACTGCGCTTCGAGCACATTCACCGCAGGGATTGGAAACACCCTGACGGAAGACCATGGGTGTGTCAGAATAACTGAGCAGGAATGAAATGAACTAGCACAGAGTTTGGTACAAGTAGGAAACCCTAACTTTGTGTACCCCCTAAGGTGTAACCCACTACAGCCTACACAATATAAACATACAATGTTTGACACACCCCCATAGGCGCAGTGGGAGACAACCACAGGGTCACAAGACCAGTCAAAGCAAAGCAAAGCAAGCTCAGGGTGGATCTCAAGGATTCCACACAAATTCCGAGCACAAGCAAGCGGTCACAAGACCAGTTCACATGCAGGTTTATAACAAAGCAAGAGATACAGTGATCACAACCTAGCAAACGTAAACAAGTAGGCATATATATATAGTGATCACAGTACAAGCAAGGTCAAGAGGTAAGCAAGTGAGGCCCAGTAGGTACAAGGCCTAGCAGAGTGCAAAAGCGCTGATGGTCACAAGGCTGAAGCGCCTTGGTGAACACATCAGCAGTGTTGGCCTCCGTGGCCACGTAACGCAGACAAAGCTGACCACGCTGCTGCAGCTCTCGAGCAAGGAAGTACCGCAGAGCGATGTGCTTCGTTCTGTGCTCCAGTCTGTGCTCCTCACACAAGGCAATGGCAGCCTTGTTGTCGACGTACAGCACTGGAGGAGAACGAGGCCGCTCTCCGAGGTCGGTCAGCAGGTAGGTCAGCCAGCGTAGCTCCTGAGCAGCCATGGCTGTGGCGTAGATCTCAGCCTCACAACTGGAGCTGAGAACAGAAGAAGAGCGAGTAGAACGCCAAGAAACTGAGCCAGAGCCAAGGCTGAAGGTGTAACCCTGGGACGACCGCTGAGTAGCCTGGTCGTCAGCCCAAGAAGCGTCTGAGTGCCCTGTGAGAACAACCCGGTCTCGCCCTCCAAGCACAAGCCCCATGCCCGACGTACTGCACAAGTAGCGCAACACCCTCTTAGCAGCATCCATGTGCTCCTTCCGGTGACGGCCAGGAGCGACATAGCGTGCTAGGATGCTAAGAGGGTATGCAAGGTCAGGTCGAGTGCAGGTCATCAGGTACATGAGGCAGCCCACAAGCTCTGGATACGGGCCACTCGGCTCTACGGACTCATCCGAAGGCAGAGCTGAGAGCGAGTGACCGGTAGGCAGAGGAGTGGACTGAGGCGAGGAGTACGTGAAGCGGAAGCGCTGGAGAACCTGCTGCACCATGTGTGACTGAGTCAGGGTGATGGTGCGCCGTGCTCTGTCCCGGGTGATCCGCAAGCCAAGATAGCTCGTCAGCTCACCCAGGTCTGTGCACGTGTGTCTCCTCTGCAGCTCCGACTTCACGTGGGCGAGTGCCGCGGTGTCAGCAGTGGCAAAGACCAAGTCGTCGACGTACACGAGGATGTAGAACGGCGGCAGCGAGGTGTCGGTGCGTAGAAACAGCGACGGGTCAGCAGTAGAGGGAGCGAACCCAAGAGCCGCAAGTGTCGTCCTCAGTGTGTCGTGCCACTCACGTGGCGCCTGGCGGAGACCGTAGACCGGCCGCTGAAGCCTCCACTGGGTGCCAGGAGGAACTGACCCAGTGAAGCCAGGGGGGCGTCGCAGCCAGATCTCCTCGTGCAGGCTGCCCTGCAAGAAAGCAGTGCTGAAGTCAAGAGAGTGAAGCTCGTAGTCGCGGTGAGCGGCTATGTGCAGCAGCACCCGAAGAGTAGTCATCTTCGGGGTGGGGGAGAAGGTCTGAAAGAAGTCTACTCCCTCTCGCTGACTGAAGCCTCGAGCCACGTAACACGCGGAGAACCCGGCGGCCGCTTCACCCTGAAAATCCACATGCCACTGACGATGTTCGCCCCAGGAGGGGGAACCTCGTCTACGTAGGTGCCTGTGGACTTCCAGGAAGCCATCTCTGCGTCCATGGCTGTCTGCCACTGAGAGGAGTAGGGACCCGCCATCGCCTCAGCGTAAGAGCGTGGGGTCGGGATGTCTGGTGCATCCGGGTCTCCCTCAGGGGCAACTAGCAAGGACACGAGACGGGGCAAAGCAGCAGCAAGGCAGTGGAACTCCTCCTGTCTGTCCTCAAGGACGTCCGTGCCGAGGGCACACTCACCCCCGACGGACGGAGGACAGGCAGACGCAGACTCAGACTCAGCGACAAGGCTGGCAGCGTAGTCTAGGCGACAGCGAGCAGCAAAGTCAACCAACTCAGCGACCAGAGCAGACGCAGCAGAGGACTCAAAGGTCGGGTCAGTGACAACTGTAGCGAGGAGACGCGTAACAGTGGGACTGGCAGCACGACGGGAGTCAGACTCCGGGTCAGGAAGAGTAGGAAGAGAGGACGCAGGAGGAGACGGCAGCGGGACACGCTGCGGAGCAGTGGAGGGACGCAGAGTCATGTAGTGAGTGCCAGGGACAGGAGGAGGACGCTCACGTGGGACACGACGACCAGTGCGAGCAGTACGAACAGGCGACGCAGGACGAGACTCAGGCTCACGACGCTCTGTAAGACCTCCTGTGGGACCAGCGTAAGGAGAGGGAGCAGGGAGAGGCGAGGCAGGCGGTAACTGTGACTGCGGCTGGACAGGCAGAGGACACTCGACGGAGGGAGGAGGACTAGGAGGAGGAGCCTGACCAAGAACCTGCTGAAGGAGCGGTACGAAGTACGGTCGCGGCCGCGCAGCGTCTCCAGAAGCAGCAGGGACACCAGTGGCAGCCCCAACGCCCGAGTCCTCAGCACCAGCAGCAGCTCCAACGCCCGGGTCCTCAGCACCAGTAGGAGCTCCAACGCCCGAGTCCTCAGCACCAGCAGCAGCGCCACCGGTCGGGTCCTCAGCACCAGCAGCAGCTCCAACGCCCGGGTCCTCAGCACCAGCAGCAGGGCCACCGGTCAGGTCCTCAGCACCAGCAGCAGCGCCACCGGTCGGGTCCTCAGCACCAGCAGCAGCTCCAACGCCCGGGTCCTCAGCACCAGCAGCAGCTCCAGCCCTCGGGTCCTCAGCACCAGCAACAGCACCACCGCTCGGGTCCGCAGCACCAGGAGCACCACTACGAAGACTGCAGCGCCGCGTGTACCACTCGCGGATCACCTGAATGGGGGGGAGCTCCTGGGTAGGAGGGGAAGTACCGGGACGAGCTCCAGAAGCACCTCTCCGGAGGCGGCAGTACTCGAGGTACCTCTCCTGCAGCTGCTGGGAGGAGAGGGCTCCTCCAGGTGGAGCACGCTCAGGCTCAGCACCCCCAGACTCAGCACCCCCAGACTCAGCACCCCCAGACTCAGCACGTCCAGACTCAGCACCCCCAGGCTCAGTACCTCCAGGCTCCGCACCTCCAGGCTCCGCACCTCCAGGCTCCGCACCTCCAGGCTCAGCACCCCCAGGCTCCGCACCTCCAGGCTCAGCACCCCCAGGCTCCGCACCCTCAGACGCAGCACTCCCAGGCTCAGCACCCCCAGACGCAGGACGCGAGTCAACAGCTACCTCGACAGGCTCACCCGGGTCTACCTGGGACACACCTGAGGGAGCGGCACCCTGAGGGGGGAGGGGGTCTGGTACCTCAGCACCTGGAGCGAGGAAGAGAGGCGGGGGGGGGAGCGGGGCAGTGCGGTAGGGGAAGAGGCGGTAGAAGGGGACGGAACAAAGCCAAGAAAGACACAGGGAACAGCGCGACGCGAGAGCTTGTCCGCGGACGTGTCGCGGACAAAAGCTCGAGATCCCCAGACCCGGAAACGCGACGCATCGCCAACCTCTCCCGTCCACCGTAGAGTCGGGGAAGTCTCCGGCAAGGAGACACGGGGCCAGAGGTTGAGCTGATGCGCTGCGTACCGGACCGCAAACGGCCACAGAAAGTGGGGAGCAGCCGCATGGGTCAGGGAGGTACGAGCGACCTCCATGACCAAGCCAATGCGGCGCTCAGCGACCCCATTCTGCTGTGGAGAGGCCGGAAGCGTGAACGACTGCTCAATGCCGTGCTCAGCACAGTAGGCTGCCAAGAGGTCGGAGGCGAACTCACCACCTCTGTCAGAGTGCAAGCGCAGGACAGGAAAGTCCGAGTGAAAGCGCTTGCCTAGCTGGAGACGGGCTCGGCTGATCCAGGGGATCAAAACACCAGGGACGTCACCCTTGGCGCGCAAGGGGAAGACCGTGGTGTAGCGCGAGTAGTCGTCAACAACTATCAGGAAGTACCTCTCCTGACCCTGACCACGGACGCGGGCTGGGCCCCACACGTCCATGTGGAGCGTCTGCAAGGGAGCAGTCGTCGGGGGAAAGGAGGAGGAGTGAGGAGCGGCGCGCTGCCGCCCCTCGACACAGGGAATGCAGTCAGGAGCAGGGGAGTCGGGAAGGGGAGGGAGCACCCTGGGAAGACCAGCAACAAGGTCCCGTTTGTGCATGGCCCGAAGGCGCTGCACAGACGGGTGACCAAGGCGGTGGTGCCAGAGGACAGTCTCATGCGCCAGAGAGCGACATGAGCAGGGGGCGGACAGCTGACCTGACGCAGACGCAGACGCAGACGCAGCTACCTGAGGGGACTCAGTGGTCAGTGTGTACAGGTCCGACCCCGGCTCCCGAGTGAAAGTAGCCAGGTGGCGGCCCGTCCGAGCACACGTGCAATGTGTCACACGCTCGTAGGCAGGGGTGAACTGGTGAACACCCCCGTCCTGCAGAGCACAGCCCGCCACCAAGTTCGTAGAGAACGAGGGGAGGTAGAGACCTGAGAGCGTGCCGGACGGAACCGCTGGACACGGAAGTGTAGTGGAGGAGGTCGCAATGACCGGACCCCCTGAGGGGTCAGCAAGAGAGACAGCAACCGGCCGAGCTAGTGGCTCAAGGACAGTGCGGTCACGAAAGAAAGAGCGAGAAGCACCTGAGTCCAGTGTGAAGGTGTGCAGTGCTGCAGTTGACTCAGTACCAGGGGGCACAGACGCACTAGCACCTAGGGCAGCTGCTGCAGCAGGACCTGTGGGAGCAGACACACTAGCACCTAGAGCAGCAGCTGGGCTGGCCTGAATGCCCGGGTCGGGCGGAACACGCAAGTACTGAGCACCCTCTCCACTAATAGACATTGCATACATGGCAGTGAGAATAGCATCAAAGTCTAGAGCCCAGATATCAACACCCCTCTTTTCCAGATCAGCCCAGCGCGGCAGCTCAGTGGCGTCAGGAAACTGGGTGCGCCACGCGTCGTTGAGGCGCGCGAAGCAGCGCTGCGTCTGGTGCGCCCTCCCACACGTCTGGCCAGTGCGGTCGCCTGTGCGAATAACGTACGTGCAGGTAAAGCCGCGCTGCGCATACCACTCACGGGCGGCCTGAAGCGTCGGGGCAGGCTGCTGACTCTGGCCTCCGCCCGTGCCTCCACGACCACCACCTCCTCCGCCTCCGCCCCGGCCACCTCCACCCCTGCCGCTGCCACGACCACCTCCGCCTCCGCCGCCGCCTCCGCCCCTGCCACCACTCCCACCGCTGCTGTCACCTCCCCCACTGCCGCCACTAGCCTCCCCAGTCGCGCCTCCACCGCCACCACCTCCACCCCCGCCTCCTCCGCCGCCACCCCCACCCCTGCCCCCCTTGCTCCTGCGGCGCCCGCCCGAAGCAGACGCAGTCCCGACCTTCTCAGCACCAAGGAGGTCGACAGCAGCAGCAGAGGCGACAGAGGGGAGGAGGGGGGAAGGGGAACACCCCTCAAAGAAGGGGCCGCGAGGGTCGCCACGAGAGGTGCCTACAGCGACGATACTGGCCTCAGCTGCAAGCAGTTCCTTCTCGAGGAGGGCTACGGTGAGCTCGGTGGGGGAGCGAGAGAGGAAGTGGTCCCTGACTGCGCGCAGAGAGTCAGGGAGGCGAGTGACGATGTGGTAGAGAGTGATCCAGAGCGGGGGGGGGTTGCTAGCGAGGAACTCGTCAGGCATGGCAGCGCGAAAGCGGGCCTCACTAGTCTTAAGGTGGGTGATGAGGTCTGCGACAGTGTGAAAGGAGGCCAGGTCGGGGAACAGGTAGGGGAGAGTGAGGCGGCCTAGCGTGGCAGAAGCGGGTGAGGAGTAGCGGGCAACGACAGCGGTGTACAGTTCCTTAGCAGTCTTGCACTGGCCGAAGTGCTCGCGCTCATCTAGCGGCAGGGAGTTGCGTATGGCGAAGCGAGCGTGCGCGTCACGGGTCTGCCACTGTGAGCGCTCAGTGGGGGGAGCAGTAGTAAGAGGGGCAGTAGCGTGGCCGAGAGCATGGTCGTACAGAGAAATATCCTCCTTGGCCGTGAGCTGTAGGAACAGGTGCAGGTCATCGAGCCAGGTTTCGAACTTCACTGGACGGCCCTCGGCGTCGAAAGCTAGAACGGGAGGGCTAGCCATAGCGATAGTAGCAGTAGCAGCAGTAGTAGACAGAGTAGGGCCGCTGTAGCTGTAAAGACGCACTAGCAGGAGTCGCAGGGGCGCACGGGCTGCGGTGGTAGGCCGGCAGTAGCAGACAGTCAGTAGCGGCGGGCCGGCAGCGAGGGCGTGCGGCGGCGGCTGCGGGTGCGCACGGGCGGCAGCGGCGGGCCGGCAGGCGAGGGCGTGCGGCGGCAGCTGCGGGTGCGCACGGGCGGCAGCGGCGGGCCGGTAGCGGGTGCGTGCGGCGGCGGCTGCGGGTGCGTACGGGCGGCAGCGGCGGGCCGGCAGGCGAGGGCGTGCGGCGGCAGCTGCGGGTGCGCACGGGCGGCAGCGGCGGGCCGACAGGCGAGGGCGTGCGGCGGCGGCTGCGGGTGCGCACGGGCGGCAGCGGCGGGCCGGCAGCGGGTGCGTGCGGCGGCGGCTGCGGGTGCGCACGAGCGGCAGCGGCGGGCCGGCAGCAGGCTGCGTGCGGGCCGCGCAAGCAGCGCGCGGGCCGGCAGCGGGTAGCGGGCGGTTCGCGGGCGGCGTGCAGGCCGCGCGGGCGGTTCGCGGGCGGTTCGCGGGCGGTTCGCGGGCGGCGCGCAGGCCGCGCGGGCGGTTCGCGGGCGGTTCGCGGGCGGCGCGCAGGCCGCGCGGGCGGTTCGCGGGCGGTTCGCGGGCGGTTCGCGGGCGGCGCGCAGGCCGCGCGGGCGGTTCGCGGGCGGTTCGCGGGCGGTTCGCTAGAGGGCCAACGGGGCCGGTAGGTGCGATCGCAATCGACGGGGCCAGCGGGGCCGGGGAAAAAAAAAAAAAAAAAAAAAAAAGGTAACGCTCGCGAGGGCGCTACGGGGGAGACGCTAAGAACGCGCTCCGGTAGGTAGGTAGGTAGGTAGGTATCGTACGGTGGGCCCTAAGAACAGTCCTAGCGAAGGACCTGCTCTGAAACCATGTCAGAATAACTGAGCAGGAATGAAATGAACTAGCACAGAGTTTGGTACAAGTAGGAAACCCTAACTTTGTGTACCCCCTAAGGTGTAACCCACTACAGCCTACACAATATAAACATACAATGTTTGACAGGGTGCCGCACCACCCTCACCCACGTGAAGCGGCGCTGCACGACCCCGACACAAGTGGCATCTGCAGAGACTGTCACACTCCTACCGCGTCAACCAGCGGAATTGCCGGTCGTGGGCTTGCCGCCATCGCCGAAACTGAGCGACATGCACCTCCAGACGAAGGGATGTCACAGCTTGAACTCGAAATCACCACGCGCGGTGTGTTCGGCGCACCAGACCACCCTCTCATCGGACCCCCATCCCAACATCTCCAAGGGATGCTACGCGGCACTGGCGTCGGGACTTTCGACACACGCGGAGTCGCGCGGCCATACACACGGGAGGAATTCCAGAGAGCTTACCCCCACTGGCGCGACCCCACGGCAAAACTCACCGTGGAACAGGAGGAAGACTTGGCGCGCCGCGAAGCAGAGGAGCTTCGCCAACAAAGCCTCGCCGAAGCACGCGGAACATTCACCTGCGGCGCATGGGGAGCCGAAGCGGAAGAGAGCGCCTCCAATGAAGGGGGGTGGGGGAGCGTCGGCGGATGGGGAACGGCCGACACCGGCGGATGGGGCGCCGCATCTGGCGGCGAAACCAGCGGCTGGGGAACCTCTGTCGGAGGCTGGGGAACTTCCCGCGAAGAACAAGGGGGGGGGGGGGGGGGGGAAGAAGCAGTACAGGTTGCAGTTGTTCCCCTTGGTCGTCCCCCGCGCCATGCCCCACCCGCGCTGCCTCCGCCTAACATTCCGCCGCATCGCAACCCCTGGGACACCATCGACTGGGGCAACGAGCCGTCAACTCCGCGCCGCACCGTCTATGGACCCGCTCCCGAACCGCGCGAACCCACCTTTGTCCCTGGAACCATCCCTGGGACCAACATCTCTCTCTCTGAGATTCGCGACAGAGAGTTTCTGGCGCTAATGATGACCAACGCCAACGACGGAGAAGAGGCAACACCAAAACCTGCCCAAGTACCTGACGAAGACCCCGAAGAAGCTCGCGCACGCTACATGCGCACTTCCAGGTTCCGCGCCGACGATGCGCTCTGGCACCAGCGCCTCGGTCATCCTTCCCGCGCGACACTGAAAAACTGCATCGATGCATGCGTCTTCGATCGTGGAGCGCTCCTGCGCCCAGATGGCTCCGAAGTGAGAGGCGCGACGCATCCGCGCAACTGCACCGTCTGCCCTGAAGCTGCGCTGAGCCACCAACCGTTCCCGCTACTCGAACCCGGAACAAATCGCTACCCCAAGCTGCATAAAGTGTACAGCGACTTCCTGAACGTGGGGCACTGCGGAGTCAACGACGAAATGTACACGCTTAATTCATCGACGCCGGAACGCGCTACGTGTGGGTCGCAAACGTGGAGACCCGCGACAGAGCCTACGAGGTATTCCGACTCTGGCTGGCGGACGCGCAACGACAGTCTGAGAAAAAGCTGAAAATTTGGCAATCTGACGGCGCAGCAGAATTCAGGAGCAACCAGATGCAGAGCTACCTGGCGCAAAAGGGGATCGAGCATCACATCTCTCTCCCCTACGCACACCAGCAGCAGGGCGTAGCTGAGCGGACGAACCGCACGCTCATGACAAAGGTGCGGGCGCTGATGAAGCAGTCGAAGCTACCGCCGATCTACTGGACCTACGCGATGCACCACGTCGTACGGGTGCACAACCTGCTATCAACCACCGCCATTACTGGGAACTTGTCCCCGCACGTAAAGTGGACCGGGACTAAAGGGGACACATCCATGCTCCGCGTGTGGGGGTGCATGGTTCAATACCGCCCGCCGACGCCAACAATCGGAAAATTCTCCAGCCGCGCGCGATGGGGCATTCACCTCGGCATCAGTCACGAGCACAAGGCATGGATCGTGCTGGACCTGCTCAGTCAGAAGACCACCCATGCCCGCGACGTGATATTCTACGAACGCCTCTTCCTCGAACAATTCCGCACGACGAGCAGACAAATGCGAACCGCGTCTACGCGAACGACGGGCACAGCTACGCAATGCCCAAGGACGAAGCCGCCGCAGCAATTCTGGAGCAAGACACCAGGGGCGAGTTCACATGGGGAGATCGCCACAGCAGCGACGACGATGACTCCTCTGAAGGAGGAATGGGCGGAACGGGCGGAAGCGGCAGAGGCGCAACACCATCAGCACCACCCGAACCAGAGAGCGATGACGACAACGTGCAAGAAGTCATCCCACAACGCCGCCACGCCACGCCGCCTCAGGACTGCAGCTGCTCGGGCTCCACACCGCAACCTCGAAAGCGCCACGTGTCATCGAGCCACGAAACCCGCGCCAAGCTCTCACTGGACCACACAGCAAGGAATGGCGCGAGGCGATGGACGCGGAGATTCAAGCACTCGAATCCCGAGATACCAGGGTGCTCGTCGACCGCGCAGCAATCAAGGGCACGAGAATTCTCTCGGGAAAATGGTTCTTCCGCGTCAAGACCGCACCAAACGGAACGATCGAGCGCTTCAAGGCAAGATGGGTGGTGCGCGGCTACGACCAGAGGCACGGGATCGATTTCGATCAGACATTTGCTCCGGTCAGCCGCCACACCTCCGTCCGAATCCTGCTCGCCATCGCAGCCGCTCGACACCTGTCTCTACGCCAGATCGACGTGAAGAACGCGTTCCTGTACGCGTTAGTAGACGACGTCATCTACGTGGAGCAGCCTCACACATACGGCGAAGGGGATTCGCGAGTATGCCAGCTGCGCAAATCTCCTTACGGGATAAAACAGGCACCGAGGCTTTGGCAGCAGTATCTACACAACATCCTGCTTGAAATCGGGTTCAAGCAGATGCCGCACGATCCTGGGATGTACCGCCGTGATTTCAGGGGCGAATACATTCTGCTCACGGCCTATGTCGACGACTTACTTTACACAGGCTCAAGCAACGAACTACTGAAGCAGTTCGAGAGGAGTCTGGCGGGCCGCGTCGATATCACCTGCAACTACGAGGTGAAGCAATTCTTAGGCCTGAACATCTCCTACGCGCTCGAGGCCATTCACCTCTCAGCGGCTAAGTACGCAGAGGAGTTAGGGAAGCGGTTCAACATCTCACCTGCACCGCTCTCCACTCCCTACCGAACTCCCGGACCGAATCACAAACCTGACAACAAAGCCCTATCCCCTGCTGGCATTCAGACTTACCAGCAGCAGCTGGGATGCCTGCTCTTTGCCTCTGTCACATGCAGGCCTGACCTCTCCTACATCGCAAGTGAGCTGGCCCAATACTCACGTAAACCAACGGCTGAGAATCTTCAAGACTTGCAGCGCGCCTTGCAGCTCCTCATTTCAACGCCCAAGATCGGGCTGTGCTACTCAACTGCACCAACCCCATCCTTCAACCTCATCGGCTACGTGGATGCCGATCACGCAGCAGACCCCGATAATCGACGGTCCAGGACTGGCTTCCTGTTCCGACTCGAACCAACGGGACCAATCTCCTGGAATTCGCAGAAGCAGGAGTTGGTCGCCCTGTCATCAGCCAAAGCGGAATCCATCGTAGCAACTGCAGCAGTTCGCGAAGGGCTCTACTTTCTGGAACTTTTGCAGGAAGCAAAGATTCCAGTTTCGCCCACCTTTCGCCTCCACTGCGACAACCAGAGCGCGATTCGCATCGCGAACAAACCTGGCTTCGTCAACCGCACCAAGCACATTGCGCTGCGGTATTTCTTCGTCAAGGACGAAGTGGACAAGGGCAAGGTTGACTTGACCTATTGCCCGACCGGTGACATGGCAGCAGACTTCCTCACGAAGCGACTACCACGCCAGCAGTATCAGCACTGTTCCGAACTCAGCGGAGTGGTCAAGCAGGTCAAGTCGAGCTACGGCCAGGAGTGAAGGGGGGTGTTACGAATGGCGACATCAGAACACTACTGTGCACTCCTCACCGCAGCTAAAGAAGCACGCAGTAACGAGAATGAATGAGAAGAGTCAGAACTGACTCGAATCGTCGCAGACCGTTGAACTGCATCTGGACCGTCGGAGCAGACGGCATCGGGCAGCTGCAGGCAAGAGGAATTGGCGGGAACAGTTTTGTAACTGTACGCGCCGCACGGTTGAGAATGAACTTGAATAAGGGAATGTACCCCTTAGAGTACATGGCTAGCTAGGTCGATTCGAATTCCCTGTACTCCTATTTATATCGTTGTATTTGCATGTTCTAATCATCTCAAGCATTTTACATTCACTCTGCTATTGAGGTCAAGGGCCCACCAACACTATCTACCTGCGTGCGAACCTTCCCGAGTATATCCTGGGAGCGATCCCCCTCAGATCGCAGCAGTTTTTAACAGTTATTTAAAATTCAACAGTCCCACCCGCTTGCAAATGCATACACAAGCTTTATTGTTGGTCCGACATATTTTGATATAGAAGCCTCACATGATTCATGCAATGAAGCACATAAGGCACAGACGATCCGTACAATGTGAAACCATCGATTTCTTAGTATTATTGCTAATCCTACTGCATTTTGTTTCTGTTATGATACGAAGTTTTATGAGAAGGCAAGTTTTATGAGAAGGCATTCCTGTATGCTGCAGGAGCCGACTCTACCGAGTACGAAGTCGAGGAGTCAGAAGAATCGAAGCGACACAGCAACCGTCTGACCAAGACCGATGCGGGAAGAAGCATTTGAAATGAAAAGAGCGGGAACAGGTTTGAAACCGATTCCCGCGCCGCACGGTTTGAATTTCGCTGCAATAAGGGAATGTACCCCTTAGAGTACATGGCTAGTCTAGGTCGTTTTGCATTCCTTTGTATTTCTATATAAACCCTATGTATGCATGCTATTATCAATCTCAGTCATTTACATTCACTCTGACCTGAGTTCAATACTTCCGCTGCAACACTACTTGCGATCAACCCTGAACGATCCTCTTCTAAAGTCCCACTTCAGATTGTAACATGGTATGAGAGCTACTCAGGGATTCTTCGCAACGTCACTTCCATAAAATTCGCCGAACCTAAATCTGGCGAGCGGCACACGCTCCAAGACCAAGATGGCCGGATGATCTGGAGGCCAAACGAATCTAACGGCCGAAGGACAAACCAACCCGGCTGCGACAAATGAGGCGACAACCACGATCGGCACTGCCGCCCTCGAGCAGTTATTCGCTCGACTGTCAACCATGGAGAAAGAACTCCAAGATCTGCGCAAAGGCGATGCGGGAACCACTTCCCAACCAGCTCAACCTGGACAACCGGCTGCGAAAAGCCGCGATACCGCCGCGCATGGCTTCTCCCTCGATTCAGACAAATCTGCAACAACTGCCCCTCGTCCAAGCGACGAAACAATCAACTCTGCGCAAGCACGCTTTCTCAGTGTTTACAAAATTAAGACTACTGCCGCATTTGACGGCAAGGATTTCTACACATGGAGTTTTGAGCTTGAGCTCCTCCTACAGACAGCGCAGATCTACCACTACTTCGACGGCTCCTATCCTAAACCGGTGGAAGACACCGAAGACGCCCGGGCTCAATACTACAGTGAGTCCCTCATGGCGTACAGCGTTCTGCTACGCAAGATGACACCCGCATAATAGCTCGGCATTCGCTCCTACAAAGAGAGCGCCGCTCCAGCTCTGGAAGCCTGGAAGCACCTCGTTGAGGTATATCAGCCGAAGGACTCCGTCACCGCAAGCAGACTCCTGCAACAACTCATGGAGACCAAGATGGGGCACGGGGAGAAAGCAAACAGTTACATCAACCGTTGTCGGAACATCCGTGATCAAATCATGAAGAACGGAAGCTCTATTTCGGAGGAAATCTTCGTCAACATTATCCTCCAAGGACTCGGGCCTGAGTGGAAGCCCTGCAAAGCACTACTCCGACAACGAGGAACCATCTCTGAAGCCGCGCTATGCGCCGCACTGCTGACTGAACAGCAGGACATGGATTCGAGCAGAACAAGCTCCGCGCCGCGCCGAGAGCGCCTCGCCTTCTACGCAGACAACCGTGAAGAGCGACGACAACCCAGGCGCCACTATTGCAAAATATGCAAAGTCTTCGGACATTCAACGGATCGATGCAAATCCCGATCCAGTTATCGCCACCCGAATTCCACTCACCACAACAACTGGGTCGACCGACAAGACGCTTGTCATTCTCATCAACAACACACCTCTTGTCCCCCTGCACAGCAACAACCACAGCAGGCACAAGGACCTCAAGGAGGAGCTCCCAGAAACGTGATCGCGAACATGGCGACAAGACGCCGTCGCACCGCTGAACCAGATGAAGTAGATGAGATTCAAGGAGGGCTACTTCAACCAGAGGAAGGATACAATAATCCCCTCACGGAAAATCACTACTATGGGTACGACGAAGACGAGCAAGATTGGCATCTGCCGATCACACTGCAAGAAAGCCCGCCACATGACAACCAGCACAACGTACCTGTGGGGTGGAAGGAGGATGAAGACCTACTATTTCACAAGCGCTACAAAGCAACACTGGTAACTCCGCGACTCGCACTACTCCTACGCAACAACAACACCGACAATTACAACACCTGGTACCTGGACAGCTGCTGTGGACAGCACATGGTGGGGTCCGTCCGATACGTTTCGAACCTAAGCCGCGCCCCCGCAACCTACGTCGCCAACAACCATCAGCTGCGCGCCAACGCACAAGGCATCGTGGTCCTGCAAGCACGAGACAGCAACACGCACATCTCCTTCGACGATGTGCTCTACGTCCCGGACCTCCGCTTCAATCTTCTCTCGGCAGGACAACTTCGCGACTGCGGAGTCATGCTCACTACGGACCTGGCCACATGCGATCTCATCCTCACCCACGCCCCTCCGGACACACCTCCCGAGTCACACAAATACCTTGGGCGGGCTCGATCGATCAACGGCACGATCTACGTTCTGGACTTCGACATACCAAGCTGTCAGGCTTCGTCCGACGAGCTCGTGGATCTCGTCCCCCTCGATTTCCCTTTCATGAACCAAGAGTCGTGGGAGCATCCAGACGGAAGACCGTGGATTCGCCGAAGCCCTCATCCCCGCGAAATCAACCTGCACGAACCCGACATCAACGGCCTCTGCACTACCTGCCACACGCCCACAGTAAGCCGCAAGGGACTATGCGGCAACCCAGGAAGCAGAGAGCGCCGAGGCAGAACCCACTGGCATGACTGAGGAGGAACTAGCTATAACCACTCACCGTATCTTCGGGGAAGGAAACGAGAGATTCGGACAATTACCCATCCCGCGCCCAACGCCGCGCACAGAAACACTCCGCTTCATTCTTGAAGCTAACACCGGCACCTTCAACGAAAAGAATCGCCCACGTCCGTACACTCGCAAGGTCTACTGCAGGGAAATTGACCCCGTCTGGAAAGATCCTGACGCAGAAGGAGAGCTGAGCGTTAAGGAGGAAAGAGACAAGGTCAAGGCAGAAAAGAAACAGAAGCTGTACGAGGAGCGTGTAGCGGCGGGCTAGAGCAAGGAATCAGCACGGCATGGCGCATGGGGAGACGAAGATTACGAGCCGGAAGAAGGCGCCACCTGGGGATCAGCCACTGGCGCTTGGGGAGCCAGCGGCATGGTCACCACAGGAGGATGGGGCACCATGGAAACACCTGAAGAAGATCTGACACAAGAAGAACTACAGGAAGCAGAGCGGGAGATGCGAGCTGAGCGCGGAGAAGAATCTCCACGAGTCGTCGTCCCGCTCGGCCGACCCCCTCGCACTCGCTCACCTCCTCGCTCACCTTACCGATGGAAAAGCACCTGGACAACGATTGAAGAGGGGAATGTACCACCAACCCCGGCGTGCGACTCACTTGGTCCAATCTCACGCCCAGATCCACTTGCCTGTCTCATCGAGGGCACGAGGACGCCGCTGAATATCATCCCCGATGGAGAATTCCTCGCCCTCTACCTCACGACGGCACCTGCAGAAGGAAAGACAGCAACAGAAGCAGAGACAGAAGAGGCAGAGGACGAAGCAGAACCAGGAGAAGAGGAAGAACCCCCACTCCGATTTCCGCAAGAGACGGAGACGGAAGCAGCAGAACACCGCGCTCGCTACATGCGCACCAGCGGCATTTGCGCAGAAGAAGACCTCTGGCATCAGCGGTTCGGTCACCCCTCGTGCCAGACCTTTGCCAACAGTCTCTGTGCCAAAGTTTTCCTCCCAGGAGCACTTCTACGCCTCGACGGGACTGAACCACACAACACACCACATCCGCTTACTTGCACCATTTGCCCCACAGCGGCTCTCTCCCACAGTGCCTACCCCTCTTTGGAACCAAGTACCAACCGCTACAAGAAGCTGCAAAAGATGTACAGTGACTTCATCGTGCTTACCTGCGACAGCCTCAACGGCGAAAAATACACGTTGAACTTCATCGACGCCCACTCACGCTACGTTTGGATCGCCAACGTCGACGCTCGCTCCAAGGCCCCAGAAGTTTTCCGCATCTGACTTGCACACGCACAGCGGCAATCGGGGAGAAAGCTGAAAACCTGGCAGAGTGATGGCGCCAAAGAGTTTCGCAGCCACGAACTGGAGAGTGTTCGCATCGAGAAAGGGATCAGGCACGAGATTTCCCTCCCCTACGCTCACCAGCAGCAAGGTGTCGCAGAAAGAGTCAACCGCACCTTCATGACAAAGTGCGCACTCTCATGAATCAGTCAGGCCTGCCCTAGAAATTCTGGCCTTACGCCATGAACCACGCGGTGCGCCTGCACAACCTCCTCTCCACCACAGCCAACAGGGACAACCTTTCTCCACACATGAAGTGGACCGGCTCAAGGGGAGACCCCTCCATGGTGCAGTACCAGCCAACCTTAGCCACAATCGGGAAGTTCGCCCAACGAGCACGCTGGGGAATCCATCTGGGACTCAGCAACGAGCATAAGGGTTGGCTCATTCTCGACATTGACAGCAAGGAGATTGTTCCCGCGCGCGATGTTCTCTTCTACGAACGACTCACCTTGAAGCAGTGGATCGAAGACGAACGGCGCAACCAAGCTCGTGGCTACGTCAACAGCGGCCGCAGCTTTGCATCCCCAGAGGATGCAGCAGCAGCAGCAGCAGCAGCAGCAGCAGCAGCACTTGACCGCGACGACACCGACGATCATCCCGGTATTCCGCCTCGCCCGCGCGACGACGACGACGACGATGATAGTGACGACGCGCCCGCACCCGGACCATCCCGCTGCCAAGCAGAACCGAGCACATCCTCACCTGCCCACGAGAGCGACGATGATGACGTGGTGGAAGTCCCCACCACCAACACCGCGGACACCACGAATGTGTCTGGTCTGCAACTTCTTGGCCTTCACACCTCGGTCTCTACCCGCGTCCGTGCCATCGAACCCAAGAACCCGCGCCAGGCCTTGACAGGCCCTCACGCAAAGGAATGGCGTGCAGCAATGGATGCAGAACTCAAGGCGCTGGAGTCCCGTGACACCTGGGTTCTCGTCGATCGTGCACCTGTGAAGGGGAGAAGGGTGCTAAGCGGAAAATGGGCATTTCGTCTCAAGACCAACACTGACGGAACCATCGAACGCTTCAAGGCACGATGGGTCGTACGCGGATACGACCAGCGCCACGGCATCGACTTCGACCAAACCTTCGCTCCCGTTAGCCGCCACACATCGGTCAGGATTCTACTCGCCATAGCCGCCGCTAAGCATCTGCCACTGCGACAGATCGACGTAAAGAACGCGTTCTTATACGCGTTGGTGGACGCAACCATCTTCGTGGAGCAACCACACACTTACGGAGAAGGAGACCCCAGGGTGTGCCAGCTAAAGAAATCCCTCTACGGGATCAAGCAGGCGCCTCGACTTTGGCAGCAGCACCTACACAAAATCCTACTCGATATCGGTTTCAGGCAGCTGCCGCACGACCCGGGGATGTACCGCCTTCACTTTAGCAGGAACTACATCCTCCTCACCGTCTACGTCGACGACCTGCTGTACACTGGCACCTGCAGCAAGCTTCTTAACCAGTTCGAGGAGAACCTGGCGAAGCGCGTAGACATCACCATCAACCATAACGTCACTCAGTTTTTGGGCCTGAACATCACCTACGCGCCAGAAGCAATCCATCTGTCAGCCTCTAAGTACGCAGAGGAGCTGGGGGAATGCTTCAACATCTCACCCACACCACTCTCAACTCCCTATCGTAGCCCCAGCTCCAACTACAAACTGGACAACAAACCCCTGTCCCCTGCAGAACTTCAACTATACCAGCAACAACTGGGTTGTCTGCTGTTCGCTTCTGTCACATGCCGACCCGACCTCTCGTACATCGCCAGCCAACTGGCACAGTACTCTCGCAAGCCAGTAGTCGAGAACCAGCTGGACCTGGAACGCGCCCTGCAGTACTTCATCTCCACACCTGACATCGGGCTCTCCTACTCCACGCTGGCAACAACCTCCTTCAACCTCAATGGCTACGTGGACGCAGATCACGCCGCTGACCCTGCGAATCGACGGTCCCGAACCGGCTTTGTTTTCCGCCTGGAGCCTACTGGCCCAATCTCCTGGAACTCGCAGAAGCAGGAACTTGTTGCCCTGTCATCGGCCGAAGCAGAATACATCGCCGCGACAGCAGCAGTTCGCGAAGGCCTGTACCTGCAGGAGCTGCTACAGGAGGCGAAAATTCCAACTTCGCCCACCTTTCGCCTTCACTGCGACAACCAGAGCGCCGTCAAGATCGCAAATAAACCAGGTTTCGTGAACCGCACGAAGCACATCGCGTTGCGATACTTCTTCGTCAAGGACGAAATCGACCAGGGCAAGGTTGACCTCGCGTACTGCCCGACAACTGACATGGCAGCCGACTTCCTCACCAAGCGTCTGCCACGTCAGCAGTTCAAACACTGCTCCGACCTCACCGGAGTGGTCAAGCGAGTCAGCACCCTTCGCGTCCAGGAATGAAGGGGAGTGTTACGATACGAAGTTTTATGAGAAGGCATTCCTGTATGCTGCAGGAGCCGACTCTACCGAGTACGAAGTCGAGGAGTCAGAAGAATCGAAGCGACACAGCAACCGTCTGACCAAGACCGATGCGGGAAGAAGCATTTGAAATGAAAAGAGCGGGAACAGGTTTGAAACCGATTCCCGCGCCGCACGGTTTGAATTTCGCTGCAATAAGGGAATGTACCCCTTAGAGTACATGGCTAGTCTAGGTCGTTTCGCATTCCTTTGTCATTCTATATAAACCCTATGTATGCATGCTATTATCAATCTCAGTCATTTACATTCACTCTGACCTGAGTTCAATACTTCCGCTGCAACACTATTTGCGATCAACCCAAGTCCCACCTCAGATTGTAACAGTTTCAAAGGATCCACAAACCATTCTATAATACACCATGCATATTTGCATCTCGCAAGATACCACTATGCTACTCTTGCTGTAGCGGTTGAAAGTACCCCCCTCCTCCATGCTGTGACAGCAATGCCCACCTTTCCCCACCCCACTCCCCAACCGCCCTTCGTCTCCACCGCCCACCCCAAGTCCTTCCTCCCCAAACAAGCCAAACTGTGCTCCACCCATTCCCACTCCTCCCCCTCCCCCACCACCTCCCCCAACCCCAGCTCCTCTGCCTCCCCCTCGTTGACCCCCACCCCCCCCTTCATTGTCAGAATCCCAGCCACTAACCACTGGGATAAAAGGGCTTGTTTGTGTAGCGGGTGAGTGCGCCCATAACCCCCCAGGCCGACGTGCTTGTAACCCTTCCCTAGGATCAATCGGGGATCACTAGTGGACCTCTGACACCCCCCCGCACTGGGATGCCCGAGGTGCACACACTGGGATTCGAACCCGAGACCTTCGCTCTGATACCATGTCAGAATCCCAGCCACTAACCACTGGGATAAAAAGGCTTGTTTGTGTAGCGGGTGAGTGCGCCCATAACCCCCCAGGCCGACGTGCCTGTAACCCTTCACTAGGATCAATCGGGGATCTCCAGTGGACCTCTGACATTCATCACTGGACCGAACGTGCCGGACCTCGCAGAGCTCCATCCTCTGCTGCCAGCTGGCGGGGATTTCGGCTCCTTGTGTCTGCGTTGCATTTCCAGGAATATCCTGAGAAGCGATGGACTGGCTAGTGACGAACCGCTTCTGTCTATGCTGCTGCTGTTCCTGCTGGTGGTGGTGGCAGCAGTGGCGGTGGTTGTGGTTGTGGTGGTTGTGGTGGTGTTGGGAAAGGACGCATTGTGGTGGTGGTGGTGTTCATTATCACTGTTTCTCAAGCCGACCGGTGCTGCAACCTTGTGCTTCTGCTGCTCCTGCTGCTCCTGATGGTATGGCCATACCTGCTCCTCCTGCCGCTGCCATTGCCATAGATGGCACTGCTAATGCTTGGCCAACTGCACGATGTTACTGCTGCTGTAGAGGGTAAACTACCGTGTAAAATAAACATTGGCGGGAACACTGACCCATGGGCGGGACTTCTCAACCATTAGAGCGGCTAGAGTGCATGGTATGTGGTGCCTGGGCGGAGGCAGCAGGTGCAGCAGCAGCAGAAGCAGTTGGATTCGGTGCAGCGGGGGCAACAAGGGAGGTGAATCGTTGAAAGAAGCACAGAGAGTTCAGCATCAGCGACGGGGAAGTGCAGCACTGGTGAGAGTGTGGAGAGGAGTGGGTAGGAATGTGAAGGGCGGGAGGACGCTGGTGGGTGATGGGTGGGAAGGGGTGGGGGAGAAGAGGAAATTAGAGTGGCAGGCGCACTAAGTGATGGGAGTAAGGGATATGCGAGGGAGGGATGTGTGAGTGAGTGATATGCGAGTGAGGAATATGCGGGTGAGGGATATGGGAGTGAGTGATATGGGAGTGAGATATTTGGGAGTGAGGGATTTGGGAGTGTGATAGCGATTTGGGAGTGAAGGATTTGGTAGTAATGGATTTGGGAGTGAGGAATTTTGGAGTGGCGGAGTTCGGAATGAGGGACATGGGGGTGAGTGATATGGGAGTGAGGGAAATGGGAGAGAGGGACATTGGAGTGAGAGATTTGGGAGTGAGTAATTTGGGAGTGAGTGATTTGGGAATTAGAGGCATGGGAGTGTGGATTATGGGAGAGAGAGAGATTTGGGGGTGAGTGTTTTGAGAGTGAGAGATATGGGAGTGAGTAATTTAGGAGTGAGGGAATTGGGAGAGAGGGACTTGGGAGTGAGAAGTAAAAAATTTGAGATATGGTTTAGTGATTTGAAAGTGCAGAATGGATATTGGAGTGGGAAAGAGGATTTGGGAGTGATGGAATTGGGAGTGAGTGATTGGGAGAGAGGGATCTGTGAGTGAGTTCTTTGGGGGTGAAAGATATGGGATAGTAAACTGGGAGTGACGGATTTTGGAGTGAGCGATACGGAAGTGAGAGGGAGCGAGGGACATGGGAGCGAGGGACATGGGAGCGAGGGACATGGGAGCGAGGGACATGGGAGCGAGGGACATGGGAGCGAGGGACATGGGAGCGAGGGACATGGGAGCGAGGGACATGGGAGCGAGGGACATGGGAGCGAGGGACATGGGAGCGAGGGACATGGGAGCGAGGGACATGGGAGCGAGGGACATGGGAGCGAGGGACATGGGAGCGAGGGACATGGGAGCGAGGGACATGGGAGCGAGGGACATGGGAGCGAGGGACATGGGAGCGAGGGACATGGGAGCGAGGGACATGGGAGCGAGGGACATGGGAGCGAGGGACATGGGAGCGAGGGACATGGGAGCGAGGGACATGGGAGCGAGGGACATGGGAGCGAGGGACATGGGAGCGAGGGACATGGGAGCGAGGGACATGGGAGCGAGGGACATGGGAGCGAGGGAGCCAGGGAACGAGGGAGCCAGGGAGCGAGGGAGCCAGGGAGCGAGGGATATGGGAGCGAGGGATATGGGAGCGAGGGATATGGGAGCGAGGGATATGGGAGCGAGGGATATGGGAGCGAGGGATATGGGAGCGAGGGAGCGAGGGAGCGAGGGAGCGAGGGAGCGAGGGATATGGGAGCGAGGGATATGGGAGCGAGGGAGCGAGGGAGCGAGGGAGCGAGGGAGCGAGGGATATGGGAGCGAGGGATATGGGAGCGAGGCATATGGGAGCGAGGCATATGGGAGCGAGGGATATGGGAGCGAGGGATATGGGAGCGAGGGATATGGGAGCGAGGGATATGGGAGCGAGGGATATGGGAGCGAGGTATATGGGAGCGAGGGATATGAAAGCGAGGTATATGGGAGTGAGGGCGTTGTGAGCTGCAGTAACGTCATGAGCTCAATGCCCATGTAAGGATAGCTGCAATGTAAGGTAGTACACGTGCGTATAGACGCTGGCTCCTTTTCATTCACCCACAAGGATATTCATCGCATATATGCGTGAATTACATTCCTCTCATAAAATGGAGCTCGGGAGGTGAAAAATGAATGAACCGGTGAATGAACTACAAGGTAGCAAACTCCATAAGCCGCTGTATAAAAAGCATCTCCGTAAGCTGATATGTAAAAACCACCTCAAGAGAAATGGAAGTTGATGGCTTATTGTGTGCCATTGAGGTTCTTACTGTCTGCTTTTTGGTGAAACTAACTGAAATGAGGTGACTTTTGAGTCGACGCAAAATTAACGGAAATGCAAATTCCTCAACGTGACCGTTGTTTCTTGAGAAACAGAGAAATTGGAGGGGAAAAACAATGGTATCCTTTCTCAACATGCAGATTACAAAATAAAATTACGAACCGCTGCATGAATTTCCGCACTGATTAGGCTTTGATGTACCTCAAAATCACCAGCCACTTTGAGAAATCTAAAAAAACATACGCTGAAATTCCGCACTGATTAGGCTTTGATGTACCTCAAAATCACCAGCCACTTTGAGGTAAATCAAAGCTAAATCAACTTGCAACCAAGAACCACCTTCCATTTGCTTCCAAAGCTCCTCTGATTGGAGTTTATGTGCCTGCCTCAGCCACACCTCCTCAGCCAGCAGCCCTCAACGCCTTCCACGACCACCACGCCCTCCTCCCCCCATGCCTCCCCCTCCCATGCCTCCTCCTCCCATGCCACCCCCCCGCATGCCTCCTCCACCCATCCCTCCCCCTCCCCCCATGCCTCCCCCTCCCATGCCCCCCCCTCCCATGCCTCCCCCTCCCATGCCTCCCCCTCCCATGCCTCCTCCCCTCATGACTCCTCCTCCCATGCCTCCACCTCCACCTCCACCTCCACCTCCGCCCATCCCTCCCCCCCCCCCATCCCTCCCCCTCCCCCCATCCCTCCCCCTCCCCCCATCCCTCCTCCTCCGCCCCCTCCGATGCCTTCGCCTCCTCCCATCCCCCCAGGCCCTCCCATGCCACCGCCAGCAGCACCACCTCCAGCAGCACCACCGCCCATGCCTCCCCCGCCACTCACACCCCCGGATGGGCCGCCCTGACTGCCGCCCATCCCCCCGCTGTAATCCCCACTGTAGTCACCATTTCTCCCCCCGTTATAGTCACCACCGTTGCTCCCCCCGTTAAAGTCACCTCCATTGCTCCCCCCGTTATAGTCACCACCATTGCCGCCACCATAGCCCCCTCCAGTGTTCCCCCCACTGTAGTCACCACCAGTGTTGTAGTCCCCTCCATTCCCCCCGCTATTTTCACCACCGCCACTACCAGCACCATAGTCACCGCCGTTGCTCCCCCCACCATAACCTCCCCCAGGTCCGCCCTGCCCGCCCCCAGCTCCCCCTTGCCCGCTCCCAGGACCGCCCTGTCCGCCACCACGTCCCCCCTGCCCGGCGCCAGGCCCTCCCCCGCAGTCCCCCCCACCGCCTCCCCTTCCTCCGCCTCCTGCGCCCCCACCACTGCTACCTCCGCCGCCACCACTCCCCCCACCGCCGCTGCCACCCTCATAGTCACCACCGCTCCCCCCGTTATCGTCACCTCCAGCGTTGTAGTCGCCTCCATCCCCCCCGTTATAGTCGCCGCCGCCATTACCACCGCTGTAATCACCACCCCCATTGTTCCCCCCGTTGTAGTCACCCCCATAGTCGCCCCCACCTCCGCCAGTGCCTCCCCCCGTGCCCCCACCAGTGCCGCCACCCCCTCCCCCTCCGGACGAGGCAGAGGAGCACGCGAAGTCCACTTGCAGCGCGCCACTGGGAGGAGGGGAGAGAGGGGGAGAGCGAGAAGGGGAGGGGGGAGAGACGAAAAAGCAGGAGCATGAGAAGAATGAACAAAGTGAAGGAAAACGGAAGCTGCAAGATGGGTTGGAATGAAGTGAAGAGATGAGTTGGCTCGGACTGTTCTCACTGAGTGGCACTCATAGCTGCCGTGGAAGCTGAGGGTATGCACTCCCTTTGGTGTGGGATCACTCACTCATAGTCGCCGTGGAAGCGGAGTGACTGCGAGCCATCGGCGGAGTGCGCCCACACGAGCGTGTTGCTGCCCTGCACGCTCACCGGCACCGACCCGTCTCCTGCCGTGCGGTTGAACCTGCACACGAGAGGGGGAAGGGGAGATGGCAGCGGAGAATGAGTGTGTGAGTGGGAAATTCAGAATGGAACCCAAACCCTAAAAAGCAAAACTGAACCTGGCACACACCACCCTGAACCCTAAACCATGAGAACAGTGTCATAGATAGAATGGCGGACCCCGGAAAGATAGATTTCCTGAAAAAGCGTCATTGCGTACGTGAGAATGGTGGATCCCGAGGGTGACGTGGCGAGCTGCGCGTTGCCGATATCGAAGCTGCTTGTGGGCTGAACGTCGCTCTGCGCAGTGCCTCTCATGTACACCGCCTGGACGGCGGCGCCGCCCGCCAGATTGCCCACCACGGCGTCGGACGCCGCCATGCGGCCCGTCGCCGACCACCCCACGGCGAACCACCCCGCCGCCGCCGCGCTGCCGCCCGCCGCTTCCAGCGCCAAGGCGAGGCGCGACGAGTCCACTGCGCGCCAATGCAGCGTGAGTCCAGTAGATCCCAGCGCCACCGACCACGCGAACCCCTCTAGAGCCGACGCCGCGCACCCCGCGCTCGCCGCGGCGGCTGTAGCAGCCGCGAAGCCAGCAGCGGCGGTTGTAGCGCCGGTGGTTGTAGAAACTGCGGTGCTGCCACTGTTGCTCCTTTTACCTCCATTGATATTGCCGCGAAGGAACGTGCTTCCTGACGCCCATATCGTGTGCGCTATGGTCCGGCTGCTCGATATCACTCCCTGCGACCGAACTGTCATGTGCCTTGCGGCATCCGTGGCGCTTGGAAAGCAGATCAGCGCAGCGCCCAGCAGCAGGAGAAGTATTATCAGACCGTTGGAGCCAGGCGAACACGCCATCATGCGTCGATGCATCAGGCAATGTTAATTGCGGAAAGAGCGGAATTTCCTAAGTGCTGCGACTCATTAACAGGGTCGTCACGTGTGCTGCTGCAGTAATAGCTGTTCAAACAGACGCTTCCTTCAAGGAAGAGGTTGCGAGACAAGATGGAAGTCCCTACAATTTTTACTGATGAGCCGAGTAATGTGGCACCACAATTTATGCATGCTCTCTCAGTACCAAAGCGCACGAGCAGGCCACAGCAACATCCACACCCTCATTTTTTGGGGAGAATTCACGATTGATTGCGAGCTATTGCGAGATAATATTCTTTCGCTGACGCCGACATTTACCACGGAATGCTCGTGTTGACGACGGATATGGTAACGCGTCGCCGTTTCGCCAAGACCGACCTCCCCACCTCTGATGTGTTGACCACTCAAGCTTTGATTCACGCTGACGTCGGCTAGAGTGTTCGGGGGAGACTCGTTGACTCTGGGGGGGGTTTGACTCGTTGGCCTTGGTCGAGAGAATTCCGAAGAAATTTATATTATTGAGAGGTTCGATTTCATGAGGCATCACCAGATTCAAAGTGATACGTGATACTGTAGATAAATGTAGATAGTGGACAACTATAGTTTTGGTTGTCTAAACCCTGGCGCTCTGTAAATAGTTTCTGAACCAGTACAGATATGCCACAGATACAATTACATCAGATTGTCATGAAAAGAAAACCTGACCAAATGCGACACCCATATAGCATATGCGAATCTATATTTCTAACATATCCCCCCTGATCTCACGGATCTCACGATGAGATGCATGCTTCAATTTACGTACGTGCAATAATGCACATACCAGGTACGCAGTCAATCCAAACACTGCGACCAAACATAATACGGTACGGTGTTGCTACTAATCCTACTGTATATGGTCACAGAGGAACCACACCACAAATCATTGTACCTCAATGCAGACTGCAAGCAGCTGCTGTCCTACTCCTGCTGTAACGATTGAAAGAATCCCCCACCTCCATGCTGTGAATGCGACAACCCCCCTCTCCCCACCCCACTCCCCAACCGCCCATCATCACCACCATCCTCACCAACCGTACCAAACTGCGCTCCACCCACTCCCACTCCCCCACCGCCTCCCCCGCCCCCTCCTCCGCCACCTCCCCCTCCCTGAAACCCCCCCATCACTCCACCAAACGTGCCTGATCCAGCAGTGCCCCATCCCCTGCTGCCAGCTGGCAGGGCTTTTGGCTCCTTGTGTCTGCGTTGCATGTCCAGGAATATTCGGAGGAGCGACGGACCGTCTAGTGACGATCCGCTTCCGTCTGTGCTGCTGCTGCTGGTGGCAGTGGTGGTGGCTGCGGTGGTGTTGGGAAAGGTGGCATTGGCACCAAACCCGTTCATCGTTGCCCCTTCTGCTGATCCTGCTGCTGTTGTTGGTATGGCCACGCCTGCTCCTCCTGCTGCTGCCACTGCCATCGGAATCGCTGCTGCGGCTGTGCCACCGGACCAGCTGTCCGATCTTACTGCAGCCGTGGAGGGTAAATTACCCTGGAAAGGCGTTAGCGAAACTGCGGATTTGTCTGCGATACTAGACTGCACGGCATGGGCAGTGGCTGAAGAAGAGGTAGCAGGGGAGAGGAAGGCGTTGAATGAGGCACTGCGCATGGCAGCAGCAGTGAGCGGGAAAGCTGGGCCTGCTGAGGGGATGGCTGGAACAGCAGCAGTAGCAGTGGGTGTGGCTGCAGCAGCAACAGTTGGTCTTTGTCCTCCTCCCGTGCGCTCCTCTTGGCTGCTTGCCGTGCCAGCTGCAGCTGCTGCTGCAGCATTACTGCTGCTGTGATGGGAAAGTGAGCTGCTCTGAGATGGAATGGCAATGGGCTGTGAAGCAGAGCCTAGGTTCGCTGCTGCTGAAGCAGAGGAAATGAGGTGGGAGTGGGGGAGTGGGCCGTGGAGGGAGGAATGAAGGGGAGGGGAGGAGGAGCGAGAGGAGGGTTTGGAGGAGAATGCAGAAGGATTGGAAGTGAGGTGTGGAGGGAGTGTGGTAGGTGCGAAGGAGGCGGTTAGAGGGATAGCTGGATGAGGTAGGTGGGAGGAGGAGGAGGAGTGAAGAGGGAGGGAGGAGATGGGGGGAGGGGGTGGGTGGAGCATGAAGGGAGGGGGGACGGTGGAGAGACGCGTGTGCAGCACTCTGAATGCCACTCCGTGCTGTGAAAGGGGGTAGGGGGGAGACGGGAGGGAGGCGCAATGGGAGAGGAGGGAGGGGAGAGGAGAGGGAGGAGAGGAGCAAAAGGGGGGAGGCAAGGATGTGGTGGGAAAATGGGACGAAAGTGAGAGAAAGATGGATGGGAACGGAGACAAGCAAACGGAAATGGAGGGAGGAAGAACTTGAGAGAGGGGCGGGAAAAGCGAGAGGTAGAGAGGATGTTATTTCCCAAGAGGTCATAGAGGATGGTGCAGAGCAGGTTGGTACAGTGATAGATGGTACAGTGATAGATGGTACAGTGATAGATGGTACAGTGATAGATGGTACAGTGATAGATGGTACAGTGATAGATGGTACAGTGATAGATGGTACAGTGATAGATGGTACAGTGATAGATGGTACAGTGATAGATGGTACAGTGATAGATGGTACAGTGATAGATGGTACAGTGATAGATGGTACAGTGATAGATGGTACAGTGATAGATGGTACAGTGATAGATGGTACAGTGATAGATGGTACAGTGATAGATGGTACAGTGATAGATGGTACAGTGATAGATGGTACAGTGATAGATGGTACAGTGATAGATGGTACAGTGATAGATGGTACAGTGATAGATGGTACAGTGATAGATGGTACAGTGATAGATGGTACAGTGATAGATGGTACAGTGAGAGATGTTGCAGTGAGTGTGAGGAGTCTATTTCTGAGTCGAATAAAAAATAGACTCATCAGGTTGGTGCAGCGAGTGTGAGAGTACGCCCTTTTCGTCACCTCTCAATAAATAATTCCTTCTCAAAGGACGTCAAAGGACGTCCAATAAATGATTCCTTCTCTCAATTCTCCTCATTTTGTTTTGTAATATTGAGGCGTACAGTCACACTGTATCAATCCATAGAGAACAGACGTGAGTGGCACACCATGAGCATCACATACTGCATATACACGCATACCTGTGGTAGCAGCATGAGCAGTCCGTAGAGTGCTTTCAAGAGAGCAGGTGAACGAGAAGGGTCGAGCAGCTGTTGGGGGGACATGGGAGGAGAAGGAAAGCTGTTTTGGAGGACCAGGGCGTGATTGGCAGCAAGAGGGCGAGAGTCTGAAACTAAGGTAGATCGTGCAATGGTTTCAACAACCATAGTACGGAGTTATGATGGCATGCAAGCATGATGAATGGCGCAACCACGATGATGGAACCAGGATGAAATCATGATGACATAAATGGAACACATGGTGACACACGGAAGGCATGGCGACACAACTGAAGGCATTTGAAATAGAGTTCACTTGTGGTACGTCTCCTGAAGTTCCTTCATGTCAGCATGCCTTTTAAATTGTCGAGTCACATAACAAGGATCGGAGTTTTAAACGTCTCGAAACTCAACCATTGGCAAGGAAAACTTGGACAAGGAAAACTCCATTTCTGAAGAGAAACGATACTTGAGTGCCTCTAATAGAGAATTCATGGTTACCCCATGCCTGATTAGTTTTGAGCAAGTGAAAAGGCCACTGACCTGCAGTCTCAGTCTGCTGAAAATGGGCGTTTCAAGCAGAAGCACCAGCTTGTCCATCTGTATAGATGGATATGCATACATGCACGTAATCATATGCACACGCACGTTCACAAAATCCACACACACATGCATGCACGCACAATACCACATCTTCAAATGCAATTGCATCATCAAAACGCCAACGTTTACTAACAACCTTATGGATCCGGAAAAAGAGAGGCTCCATGTATAAATGCCTCCAACTTGCCGCACTGCTGCTCGCCCAGTCTCTATTATCTACCACTTCTCTCCTGCCACCCACCTGCACCATGAGGCTGAGGGAGAGGTCGCTCTCTTCTAACACATCCACGATGCACCATGCACGTTCGTATGCCTGGGTGCTTGGCAGTGGGTGCCGGTACTACTATTTGTCTATCCCCCCCAACCCCCTCTACCACTTCTCTCCTGCCACCCACCTGTACCATGAGGCTGAGGGAGAGGTCGCTCTCTTCTAACGCGTCCACGATGCACCACGCATGCTCGTACGCCTGGGCCAGCAGGCACAGGCTCACCGCAGCTATGGGCGAGTGACACCACGCCGGGTACAGCGCCAGGAACAACCCCCTCCCACTGCACGCCACCGCTGTTGTTGCTGCTGGTGCTGCTGATGGTGCTCCTGGTGCTGTTGTGGGTGCCCTGCCCGTGGCAGCAACTTTTGATCCTCCCACTCTGCTTCCCCCCCCACCCCCACCCTCACTCGCAAGCACAGACGGGGGGGAGGCGGAGGAGGGAGAGGGAGAGAAAGAGTACCCAGCACCATCTGCTGCAGAAGCAGCAGAAGCAGCATGAGCGGCAGCAGCGGCAGAGAAAGAGGCTTGAGTCATCAGGCCAGCAGCAGAAACCGGCGGAGGAGGAGCAGCAGCGAAGGAGCGGCGGAGCTTGGAGCGGATGGGGGCGAGCTCGGGGGCGGTGAGGAGGATGAGGGAGAGCGTGGGGACGATGGTGGCGGCGAACTGACAGTCTGACTCGTTCTGCAGGATGAACGCCAGCTCCCTGAGGACCTTGTCGGCGTCTAGCATGGCGCACAGATGGCGGATGATGATGCTGCCCCGCCTGGGAAGGGCAGGCAGGGGGAGGGGGGGACGGTTAGAGAGTGGGGAATGAGCACGATGGTGGCGAGGAAATGGGAGCGGGACTCGTTCTGAAGGATAAAGGCCAGCTATCGAAGGACCTTGTCTGCGTCTAGCATGGCGCACGGATGGCGGATGATGATGCTGCCCCGCCTGTGGGGGAGTTGGGGGGAAAGTTGAGAATCGTACGACAATTTGGGCATGCTGAGAGCTCGCAATCGGACTCGTCCACGAAGAAAGGGACATCATGTAGAGTAAGGGCGCCTTTCGAGGAGGCCTCGGTTGGTGGTGAAGCGCAGGAAGAGGAGCAGCATCTGAAGGAGAAAATAGAGAGGGTCAGTGAGGAGGAGGGGAGGGGAGCATGCAGAGAGGCAGGGCGGGTCGTGACAGCGCACCTGTCCAGAAGCGCACGGTCAGAGTTGAAGCGCAGGAGGAGGAGCAGCAGCAGGCGGTGGAAGTGGTGGGGATGGCTGGCCACTGTGGCCTGTACTGACAGCGCCTCCAGCACCACCTGGTAGAGGATGGTACATAGTGGGATGACCATTGCACGGATTGGGGGAGAAGAGAGAGGTTTAGCCACTGTGGAAGTGGTGCGGGGTGGCTGGCCACTGTGGAAGTGGTGCGGGGTGGCTGGCCACTGTGGAAGTGGTGCGGGGTGGCTGGCCACTGTGGAAGTGGTGCGGGGTGGCTGGCCACTGTGGAAGTGGTGCGGGGTGGCTGGCCACTGTGGAAGTGGTGCGGGGTGGCTGGCCACTGTGGAAGTGGTGCGGGGTGGCTGGCCACTGTGGAAGTGGTGCGGGGTGGCTGGCCACTGTGGAAGTGGTGCGGGGTGGCTGGCCACTGTGGAAGTGGTGCGGGGTGGCTGGCCACTGTGGAAGTGGTGCGGGGTGGCTGGCCACTGTGGAAGTGGTGCGGGGTGGCTGGCCACTGTGGAAGTGGTGCGGGGTGGCTGGCCACTGTGGAAGTGGTGCGGGGTGGCTGGCCACTGTGGAAGTGGTGCGGGGTGGCTGGCCACTGTGGAAGTGGTGCGGGGTGGCTGGCCACTGTGGAAGTGGTGCGGGGTGGCTGGCCACTGTGGAAGTGGTGCGGGGTGGCTGGCCACTGTGGAAGTGGTGCGGGGTGGCTGGCCACTGTGGAAGTGGTGCGGGGTGGCTGGCCACTGTGGAAGTGGTGCGGGGTGGCTGGCCACTGTGGAAGTGGTGCGGGGTGGCTGGCCACTGTGGAAGTGGTGCGGGGTGGCTGGCCACTGTGGAAGTGGTGCGGGGTGGCTGGCCACTGTGGAAGTGGTGCGGGGTGGCTGGCCACTGTGGAAGTGGTGCGGGGTGGCTGGCCACTGTGGAAGTGGTGCGGGGTGGCTGGCCACTGTGGAAGTGGTGCGGGGTGGCTGGCCACTGTGGAAGTGGTGCGGGGTGGCTGGCCACTGTGGAAGTGGTGCGGGGTGGCTGGCCACTGTGGAAGTGGTGCGGGGTGGCTGGCCACTGTGGAAGTGGTGCGGGGTGGCTGGCCACTGTGGAAGTGGTGCGGGGTGGCTGGCCACTGTGGAAGTGGTGCGGGGTGGCTGGCCACTGTGGAAGTGGTGCGGGGTGGCTGGCCACTGTGGAAGTGGTGCGGGGTGGCTGGCCACTGTGGAAGTGGTGCGGGGTGGCTGGCCACTGTGGAAGTGGTGCGGGGTGGCTGGCCACTGTGGAAGTGGTGCGGGGTGGCTGGCCACTGTGGAAGTGGTGCGGGGTGGCTGGCCACTGTGGAAGTGGTGCGGGGTGGCTGGCCACTGTGGAAGTGGTGCGGGGTGGCTGGCCACTGTGGAAGTGGTGCGGGGTGGCTGGCCACTGTGGAAGTGGTGCGGGGTGGCTGGCCACTGTGGAAGTGGTGCGGGGTGGCTGGCCACTGTGGAAGTGGTGCGGGGTGGCTGGCCACTGTGGAAGTGGTGCGGGGTGGCTGGCCACTGTGGAAGTGGTGCGGGGTGGCTGGCCACTGTGGAAGTGGTGCGGGGTGGCTGGCCACTGTGGAAGTGGTGCGGGGTGGCTGGCCACTGTGGAAGTGGTGCGGGGTGGCTGGCCACTGTGGAAGTGGTGCGGGGTGGCTGGCCACTGTGGAAGTGGTGCGGGGTGGCTGGCCACTGTGGAAGTGGTGCGGGGTGGCTGGCCACTGTGGAAGTGGTGCGGGGTGGCTGGCCACTGTGGAAGTGGTGCGGGGTGGCTGGCCACTGTGGAAGTGGTGCGGGGTGGCTGGCCACTGTGGAAGTGGTGCGGGGTGGCTGGCCACTGTGGAAGTGGTGCGGGGTGGCTGGCCACTGTGGAAGTGGTGCGGGGTGGCTGGCCACTGTGGAAGTGGTGCGGGGTGGCTGGCCACTGTGGAAGTGGTGCGGGGTGGCTGGCCACTGTGGAAGTGGTGCGGGGTGGCTGGCCACTGTGGAAGTGGTGCGGGGTGGCTGGCCACTGTGGAAGTGGTGCGGGGTGGCTGGCCACTGTGGAAGTGGTGCGGGGTGGCTGGCCACTGTGGAAGTGGTGCGGGGTGGCTGGCCACTGTGGAAGTGGTGCGGGGTGGCTGGCCACTGTGGAAGTGGTGCGGGGTGGCTGGCCACTGTGGAAGTGGTGCGGGGTGGCTGGCCACTGTGGAAGTGGTGCGGGGTGGCTGGCCACTGTGGAAGTGGTGCGGGGTGGCTGGCCACTGTGGAAGTGGTGCGGGGTGGCTGGCCACTGTGGAAGTGGTGCGGGGTGGCTGGCCACTGTGGAAGTGGTGCGGGGTGGCTGGCCACTGTGGAAGTGGTGCGGGGTGGCTGGCCACTGTGGAAGTGGTGCGGGGTGGCTGGCCACTGTGGAAGTGGTGCGGGGTGGCTGGCCACTGTGGAAGTGGTGCGGGGTGGCTGGCCACTGTGGAAGTGGTGCGGGGTGGCTGGCCACTGTGGAAGTGGTGCGGGGTGGCTGGCCACTGTGGAAGTGGTGCGGGGTGGCTGGCCACTGTGGAAGTGGTGCGGGGTGGCTGGCCACTGTGGAAGTGGTGCGGGGTGGCTGGCCACTGTGGAAGTGGTGCGGGGTGGCTGGCCACTGTGGAAGTGGTGCGGGGTGGCTGGCCACTGTGGAAGTGGTGCGGGGTGGCTGGCCACTGTGGAAGTGGTGCGGGGTGGCTGGCCACTGTGGAAGTGGTGCGGGGTGGCTGGCCACTGTGGAAGTGGTGCGGGGTGGCTGGCCACTGTGGAAGTGGTGCGGGGTGGCTGGCCACTGTGGAAGTGGTGCGGGGTGGCTGGCCACTGTGGAAGTGGTGCGGGGTGGCTGGCCACTGTGGAAGTGGTGCGGGGTGGCTGGCCACTGTGGAAGTGGTGCGGGGTGGCTGGCCACTGTGGAAGTGGTGCGGGGTGGCTGGCCACTGTGGAAGTGGTGCGGGGTGGCTGGCCACTGTGGAAGTGGTGCGGGGTGGCTGGCCACTGTGGAAGTGGTGCGGGGTGGCTGGCCACTGTGGAAGTGGTGCGGGGTGGCTGGCCACTGTGGAAGTGGTGCGGGGTGGCTGGCCACTGTGGAAGTGGTGCGGGGTGGCTGGCCACTGTGGAAGTGGTGCGGGGTGGCTGGCCACTGTGGAAGTGGTGCGGGGTGGCTGGCCACTGTGGAAGTGGTGCGGGGTGGCTGGCCACTGTGGAAGTGGTGCGGGGTGGCTGGCCACTGTGGAAGTGGTGCGGGGTGGCTGGCCACTGTGGAAGTGGTGCGGGGTGGCTGGCCACTGTGGAAGTGGTGCGGGGTGGCTGGCCACTGTGGAAGTGGTGCGGGGTGGCTGGCCACTGTGGAAGTGGTGCGGGGTGGCTGGCCACTGTGGAAGTGGTGCGGGGTGGCTGGCCACTGTGGAAGTGGTGCGGGGTGGCTGGCCACTGTGGAAGTGGTGCGGGGTGGCTGGCCACTGTGGAAGTGGTGCGGGGTGGCTGGCCACTGTGGAAGTGGTGCGGGGTGGCTGGCCACTGTGGAAGTGGTGCGGGGTGGCTGGCCACTGTGGAAGTGGTGCGGGGTGGCTGGCCACTGTGGAAGTGGTGCGGGGTGGCTGGCCACTGTGGAAGTGGTGCGGGGTGGCTGGCCACTGTGGAAGTGGTGCGGGGTGGCTGGCCACTGTGGAAGTGGTGCGGGGTGGCTGGCCACTGTGGAAGTGGTGCGGGGTGGCTGGCCACTGTGGAAGTGGTGCGGGGTGGCTGGCCACTGTGGAAGTGGTGCGGGGTGGCTGGCCACTGTGGAAGTGGTGCGGGGTGGCTGGCCACTGTGGAAGTGGTGCGGGGTGGCTGGCCACTGTGGAAGTGGTGCGGGGTGGCTGGCCACTGTGGAAGTGGTGCGGGGTGGCTGGCCACTGTGGAAGTGGTGCGGGGTGGCTGGCCACTGTGGAAGTGGTGCGGGGTGGCTGGCCACTGTGGAAGTGGTGCGGGGTGGCTGGCCACTGTGGAAGTGGTGCGGGGTGGCTGGCCACTGTGGAAGTGGTGCGGGGTGGCTGGCCACTGTGGAAGTGGTGCGGGGTGGCTGGCCACTGTGGAAGTGGTGCGGGGTGGCTGGCCACTGTGGAAGTGGTGCGGGGTGGCTGGCCACTGTGGAAGTGGTGCGGGGTGGCTGGCCACTGTGGAAGTGGTGCGGGGTGGCTGGCCACTGTGGAAGTGGTGCGGGGTGGCTGGCCACTGTGGAAGTGGTGCGGGGTGGCTGGCCACTGTGGAAGTGGTGCGGGGTGGCTGGCCACTGTGGAAGTGGTGCGGGGTGGCTGGCCACTGTGGAAGTGGTGCGGGGTGGCTGGCCACTGTGGAAGTGGTGCGGGGTGGCTGGCCACTGTGGAAGTGGTGCGGGGTGGCTGGCCACTGTGGAAGTGGTGCGGGGTGGCTGGCCACTGTGGAAGTGGTGCGGGGTGGCTGGCCACTGTGGAAGTGGTGCGGGGTGGCTGGCCACTGTGGAAGTGGTGCGGGGTGGCTGGCCACTGTGGAAGTGGTGCGGGGTGGCTGGCCACTGTGGAAGTGGTGCGGGGTGGCTGGCCACTGTGGAAGTGGTGCGGGGTGGCTGGCCACTGTGGAAGTGGTGCGGGGTGGCTGGCCACTGTGGAAGTGGTGCGGGGTGGCTGGCCACTGTGGAAGTGGTGCGGGGTGGCTGGCCACTGTGGAAGTGGTGCGGGGTGGCTGGCCACTGTGGAAGTGGTGCGGGGTGGCTGGCCACTGTGGAAGTGGTGCGGGGTGGCTGGCCACTGTGGAAGTGGTGCGGGGTGGCTGGCCACTGTGGAAGTGGTGCGGGGTGGCTGGCCACTGTGGAAGTGGTGCGGGGTGGCTGGCCACTGTGGAAGTGGTGCGGGGTGGCTGGCCACTGTGGAAGTGGTGCGGGGTGGCTGGCCACTGTGGAAGTGGTGCGGGGTGGCTGGCCACTGTGGAAGTGGTGCGGGGTGGCTGGCCACTGTGGAAGTGGTGCGGGGTGGCTGGCCACTGTGGAAGTGGTGCGGGGTGGCTGGCCACTGTGGAAGTGGTGCGGGGTGGCTGGCCACTGTGGAAGTGGTGCGGGGTGGCTGGCCACTGTGGAAGTGGTGCGGGGTGGCTGGCCACTGTGGAAGTGGTGCGGGGTGGCTGGCCACTGTGGAAGTGGTGCGGGGTGGCTGGCCACTGTGGAAGTGGTGCGGGGTGGCTGGCCACTGTGGAAGTGGTGCGGGGTGGCTGGCCACTGTGGAAGTGGTGCGGGGTGGCTGGCCACTGTGGAAGTGGTGCGGGGTGGCTGGCCACTGTGGAAGTGGTGCGGGGTGGCTGGCCACTGTGGAAGTGGTGCGGGGTGGCTGGCCACTGTGGAAGTGGTGCGGGGTGGCTGGCCACTGTGGAAGTGGTGCGGGGTGGCTGGCCACTGTGGAAGTGGTGCGGGGTGGCTGGCCACTGTGGAAGTGGTGCGGGGTGGCTGGCCACTGTGGAAGTGGTGCGGGGTGGCTGGCCACTGTGGAAGTGGTGCGGGGTGGCTGGCCACTGTGGAAGTGGTGCGGGGTGGCTGGCCACTGTGGAAGTGGTGCGGGGTGGCTGGCCACTGTGGAAGTGGTGCGGGGTGGCTGGCCACTGTGGAAGTGGTGCGGGGTGGCTGGCCACTGTGGAAGTGGTGCGGGGTGGCTGGCCACTGTGGAAGTGGTGCGGGGTGGCTGGCCACTGTGGAAGTGGTGCGGGGTGGCTGGCCACTGTGGAAGTGGTGCGGGGTGGCTGGCCACTGTGGAAGTGGTGCGGGGTGGCTGGCCACTGTGGAAGTGGTGCGGGGTGGCTGGCCACTGTGGAAGTGGTGCGGGGTGGCTGGCCACTGTGGAAGTGGTGCGGGGTGGCTGGCCACTGTGGAAGTGGTGCGGGGTGGCTGGCCACTGTGGAAGTGGTGCGGGGTGGCTGGCCACTGTGGAAGTGGTGCGGGGTGGCTGGCCACTGTGGAAGTGGTGCGGGGTGGCTGGCCACTGTGGAAGTGGTGCGGGGTGGCTGGCCACTGTGGAAGTGGTGCGGGGTGGCTGGCCACTGTGGAAGTGGTGCGGGGTGGCTGGCCACTGTGGAAGTGGTGCGGGGTGGCTGGCCACTGTGGAAGTGGTGCGGGGTGGCTGGCCACTGTGGAAGTGGTGCGGGGTGGCTGGCCACTGTGGAAGTGGTGCGGGGTGGCTGGCCACTGTGGAAGTGGTGCGGGGTGGCTGGCCACTGTGGAAGTGGTGCGGGGTGGCTGGCCACTGTGGAAGTGGTGCGGGGTGGCTGGCCACTGTGGAAGTGGTGCGGGGTGGCTGGCCACTGTGGAAGTGGTGCGGGGTGGCTGGCCACTGTGGAAGTGGTGCGGGGTGGCTGGCCACTGTGGAAGTGGTGCGGGGTGGCTGGCCACTGTGGAAGTGGTGCGGGGTGGCTGGCCACTGTGGAAGTGGTGCGGGGTGGCTGGCCACTGTGGAAGTGGTGCGGGGTGGCTGGCCACTGTGGAAGTGGTGCGGGGTGGCTGGCCACTGTGGAAGTGGTGCGGGGTGGCTGGCCACTGTGGAAGTGGTGCGGGGTGGCTGGCCACTGTGGAAGTGGTGCGGGGTGGCTGGCCACTGTGGAAGTGGTGCGGGGTGGCTGGCCACTGTGGAAGTGGTGCGGGGTGGCTGGCCACTGTGGAAGTGGTGCGGGGTGGCTGGCCACTGTGGAAGTGGTGCGGGGTGGCTGGCCACTGTGGAAGTGGTGCGGGGTGGCTGGCCACTGTGGAAGTGGTGCGGGGTGGCTGGCCACTGTGGAAGTGGTGCGGGGTGGCTGGCCACTGTGGAAGTGGTGCGGGGTGGCTGGCCACTGTGGAAGTGGTGCGGGGTGGCTGGCCACTGTGGAAGTGGTGCGGGGTGGCTGGCCACTGTGGAAGTGGTGCGGGGTGGCTGGCGAAAGGGGGCCAAAAGAGGGGCTAGGATTCAAGTCTGCCAAAATTCATATCGCACAGAGATCCGCCATCAAACCTGCCATCATGTGTGCACGGCACCGCACTGCACTGCACTGCACTGCACTGCATACCTGGTCTGAGTCATCTGCCAATGCTGCGAGCAAGGACTCGAGAAGAGCAGTGGAGGGATCGTCCATGAGGTCTAGTAGCTGTGGGGGGGGGGTGGGAGGAGCGCGGGCGGATGAGAAGGCGGAACAGTAAACCTGCGAAACAGCAAACCTGAGAAACAGCAAACCTGAGAAACAGGAAGCAAGTGGAGGGATCGTCCCTTAGGTTTAAGAGATGTGAGGGGAAGGAGAGGAGTTGAGGGAAGAAAGCGAGAAAATCAGACCAAACAGCCCACTTGCTCTGAAATTAGGTCAAACCACTCCAACTGGTGTGAGAATGCAATCAAATCAGCTCACCTGGTGTGGGAAGCGGTGCAAAAGGGTGGCAATCCATGCGAGCGCCTCCAGCCTTGTGGCCTCCCAGCTGCTGCTCAATTCCCTGCAATATCCATGAGCAACAGTAACCACAAACAACAGGGGGTGGGTGCTGCACTGTTCCTGCACACATTCCGGCTTCTGCAAGTCGAGTCAACACGCCACGACCTTGAGACTGAAAGCTACGTGCACACAATAACCGGCCGGCGTGCTATCGCCTCGCCCCCCTTGTAGCATTCCCCGAGCTTTCTCCCATTCAGCCAAGCTCACCGCCGGGCAATTTCCACGACTGCCCGCACATCGAAGCCGTCCGCCATCAGTCAAAAATGGCAAAGCCATCCATGCAATGGTGCAATCCCCACTCCTCCCTTCCCCACCCTCCCCCTTCCCTCAAGCTCACCGCCGGGCAATTTCAACGACTGCCCGTACGTCGAAGCCATCAGCCACGCTCTGCTCTCTCACCCTCGCCAGCTGCTCCTCGTTTGTGTCGCGCGCTATCTGCGTGGCGGGAGAGAGGCAAGGGGACAAGGGATCACAACGCGTTGTGAATTACGCACGTCACATGTGTTTCAGTCCGCCACACCAGTTGAGGCGCCTCAGTCCGCCACGCCAGCTGCTCGTCATCTGTGTCACGCGCTATCTGCGTGGAGGAGCAAGGGAAAGGAACGAGCAGAGAGCAAAGCAGACAAGTTGCGACTTTTGAGTCGCTTCAAAAGCCACCTCATCCGGTGCGATGTGAACCACATGCAAACAGAAACAATATGAGGCATACCCATCTTGGTGCACTCACGAAGACGAGTTTTCTTGACATCTCTAGAATAGTCGCTTTGGTGCACTCAAGAATACCAAAGCGACTATTCTAGAGATGTCAAGAAAACTCGTAGCGATCGGGGATACCATCTTGACATGTCAAGAATACCATCTACATCTCACCGCTGTGATCTTCTCCTAACGGTCAGCGATGCAGGGAAGAATGGCAGCCACCACAGCAGCAGCAAGTCTTTCCCTGGTTAGCGATGCACCATAGAACAGAACCAGCACAGGGCTTATACAACACCAGCGAGCTTCCATGTAAGCCCCACTCACCGCTGCGATCTTCTCCTCCCTGTCAGCGATGCAGGGCAGAATGGCACCCACCACAGCCGCATAGTACGGCATCATCTGTGCGCCCCCCAGCTTCACAAAGTCGTTGATCTGCGATGAATGACGGAGAGCAGAGAGCATGCATGAGCTTGAGACATGGGATCACATGGCATCATCGTCGTCGTCGTCGTCGTCGTCGTCATCATCATCATCATCATCATCTGTGCGCCCCTCAGCTTCACAAAGTCACTGATTTGCACTGGATTAGAGGCAGGTGGTAACGAGCATGTGTTAGTAGCGCATCATGAGATAGCATGGCATCATTTGTACCCATGAGGCGGCAGTGAGGCAAACCCATGTGACAACATCACATCACATCACATCACATCACAACGCAACATGTCACATAAAAACACATCACATCACATCACATCACATCACATCACATCCCATCACATCAAAACACATGAAATCACACCACATCCCATCATACCCATGTGACAGCAGTGAGGCGAGTGAACTCATCGGACGACCCCGCCCGCTGCACCAGGATCTCCATCATTCGACCGTACTCCACCGCCTGGGTTGTACAGGTGGTAGGGAGAGGGGAGATACGGGAGACGGGCGAGAAGGGAGCAATGCGCTTCCGATGAGTTTTTTTTAGGCGCCTCAAAAATCGTTTCCGATGAGTCTTGCCATCAGCAGGGGTTGGCCATCCATCATACTTGCTGCACCGGAATCTCCATCACACGCCCGTCCATTTTGAGTCGCATCAAAAGCCATCAATCATACTTGCTGCGACAGAATTCCCATCACGCGCCCATACTCCACCACCTGGAATTCACTTAAGAGAAAGCTCAAAAGTGATTTCCGCCAGACTTGCTGCACCAGAATGTCCATCACGCGCCCATACCACACTCCACCGCCTGAATATGGGCGGAGTGGAGGGGGGGAAGAAAGCCGCAGAGAAATGAAGAAACCATTCAACTCCCCCCAACATATCCGCACCACTCAAACTTGGGCCGAGCAAATAAACGAACACCTGTTCGGCGTTCGAGGCGAACCGAACAGGTTTGTTTTTTTGCTTAAAGTGTTCGTGACAAACATGTTCGAGGTTCGCCCGAACACGTTCGTGTTCGGGCCGCTGCTGCAATTTGCCCCGCGTCGAACACGAACGTGTTCGAGGTTCGCCCGAACACACCTTCACAGGCAAACACCGAACACCTTTTTTTGCTAAAAGTGTTCGCCGAGTTCGGTTCGGCGAACGGCTGTGTTCGTGCAGGGGCGAACGCGAACACGTTCGTGTTCGCCCCTTGCTCACCCCTAACTCAAACCCCTGCGCTACTGCAATCCCTCCTCGCCACACTCACAGAAGCATGGCGAATCTCGTGCAGGAACTCCCTCCCTCGGCGCGCTGTCTGCCTGCAGCACTGCAGTCCAAGCCAAGCCACCTTATCCGCACCTCACTGCTACTCAACCTCCCCCCGCTTCCCCCCCTTCCCCCACCCTCCCACTCACAGGAGCGTGGCGAATCTCGTGCAGGAACTCCTTTAAAGCGCTGTCTGCCTGCACTGCAACCCACCTTATTCACTGACACCACTCAAACCCCCCAGCGCAGCACATCCTCGTTACTTCGCCCCCACACACTCACAGGCGCGTGGCGGATCTCGTGCAGGAACTCCCTTAAAGCGCTGTCTGCCTGCACTCTGATCTCGTGGGCTGAATCGCCCAGCATGTTGAACAGCCCTGGTGGTGGGATGGCACGGGAAGGGGATGGCAGGGAAGGGGATGGCAGGGGAAGGCACTGTGCGGGCAGCCCATCCAGGCACAAGCCATGCATGCAGAACAATCGCCCAGCCCCGCCCAGCCCCGCCCAGCCCCGCCCAGCCCCACCCAGCCCCGCCCAGCCCCACCCAGCCCCACCCAGCCGGTCAGGTAGGAACCCTAGCGTGTCCATGTCAGGCACGCTGTCAAGCACGGTGATCCCTTGAGAGTGGAGTTAGAAGGCAGACACGTCATCCACTCCTCATGAACCCGAAAACACAGCACTGAGTCACTGACAACCTAACCCACCATCCAGGAGATCAGGTAGGAACCCGAGCATGTCGATATCGGGCACGCTGTCGAGCACCGTGATCCATCCGACCAGGAACTGCTGCACAAAGGGGTTGAGGACGCTCATGTGCGCTCGGAGCAGAGGGATGAACTCCTCTATGCTGTGTGGATAGGGATAGGGGGAATGGGAGATGGAGGGGATCGAGTAGGGGTACAAGGGTAGAGCATGGGCCAGCACGAGGGAAGGAAGTGAGGCATGGTGGTGATCCATCCGACCAGGAGCTGCTGCGGCGAAGGGGTTGAAGTCGCGCATGTGCGCTCGGAGGAGCCGGATGAACTCCTTTATGCTGTGAGAAAAATAAAAGGGTGGTGAATGAGGAACAAACATAGGATGTGGGACAAGCAAGGAGTGATCCAGGTAAATGCATGAATTTCATTTTTCTATGCTGCATGCATGGGGTAAGGGAAGGGTAGAAAAACGTATCCATTAATGGAATGAGTGCTGCACGATGCTTCTTGGGACAGAGGTAGCTTTTGAGTCGACTCAAAAATCGACTTATCACACACGGTAAATTGTTAGTGAATAGGGGTGTGGTCTGGTCGGGATGCAGACCGGGAAGAAGCTCATAGAAAAGGGACTGGATGCCACGAGCGAGGAGAGGAGGGGGGATGCAGATGAAAAAGGGAGGATATGGCAGCAACGCAGCACACATGAGATGTACGGATCCTAAATAGGGACTAGGAGGAGCAAGCGAGGGAGTGAAGGGATGTGCGAGGGAGTGAAGAAGTGTGAAAGCCATGGAACTAGGCATGGTTCCAGAGTGAGACAGAGAATCATGAGGGACGATGCAGATTGGTGAGAGGGGGTGATGATGGGGCCGGAGGGGCACCTGAACTGGTCGCTGACGGTGACAATGTCCTGCAAGGAGTGCGAGCATGAGAGCAGGTGCATGGCATGTGGAAGGAGGAGAAATGAGTTGTGAATTGTGGGAGACGAGACGAGTTAGAAATCCAAAGTTTGGGTTCAATGCTTTTACTACCAAGGCTCAAACGATAGATGCTGCGGAGCTCGAGGTGCATTGAAACACCAACATTGGCGCCTCAATGGACGAAGCGCAATGCAATGGGAGAAGCATACATTGGCTTCTGCACAGGTCAGCAGCTGAAATGCACCAACAGCAGCAGGAGCGCAGCAGACTGACTCACAGACTCTCTCTCACTCACTCACTCACTCACGCACTCACTCACTCGATCGCTCACTCCTCACTCCTCACCACTCAATACTTACCTTGACGAGCCAGTCAAGCAGATGAACAACGGACTGCACGTTGGGGTCCAGGTCGGCAGACAGCTTGCAGAGGGCGTTGAACACCCATTTACACTCCCACTTCACACTCCCTCACACTCCCTCACACTCCCACAGTCCCACTCAATCACCCACCTTCACGAGGCGGTCCAGCAGGTGGGCAGCGGACTGCACGTTGGGGTCGAGGTCAGCAGAGAGCTTGCAGAGGGCGTTGAATACATCGTTGAAGAACACTATGAAGTCGCCACGTGTCACCTGGTGATAGGACGGACGAAGGGAGGGGGTGCACACATGATGTGCAGTGTGTGTGAACGGTGCCGACGTAGCATGCATCTCATCTGAATCAATTCATGGGACGCCTCAATTCATGGGACGCCTCAATAAAAGTTTTTTTTTCCACACAAGTTGGGTGCATGCGCAGTGGAGTGCATGCATACCCATTTACGCACTCCTCAGGAATGCATAACCACTATGTGCAAAATCTCGTTTTGTATTATAATGGGTTTCAATAAACCTCCACTTTCACGCAATCTTCTCACCGCTCACCTACCATTCAACCAACAGCTTTTCACTCCACGCTCGCTGGTGAATCTCTCTAAGCACCAAAAGCGGACTTGGCAGTGTTGTGTTGCAGAGCACAGGCGGATTTTGAGTAAGCGGGACCCAAAACCTGAACCCCAAGTCCCAAAGCCCGAAACCTCAAACCCGTCTGGAAAAACAGCAGCAAGGGTTTAGGTTTTCAGGTTTAAGGTGATAAAAGTAGTGTTTTGAGACGTCTCAAAACACTACTTCTATCACGTAAGTTTTTAAGGTTTAAGGTTTAGGGTCGGCAGCAAGGAGGTCACATCGGCAACACTGTTGAGCGCATCACAGGAGTAGTGCGTCGGAAATGTTGAAGCGGCATTTGAGATTGTTAAGAGTTCTCAAAAGACGTGACTTTACACACGCAGGGAAGCTTAGGATGGCAGCTTGGCGATATTGTAGAGTGCTTCACAGGCACAGTTGCGCACACGGCTGAGTTTCGCAGCACCTTGCAAATCTCGTGGTTTGTGAGAGACGAAGGAATGTTACCTTAGTGATGTTGTAGAGCGCCTCACAGGCGTCGTAGTGGCGCACTCGGCTGTCGCCACTGCGAGTCAACTCACAACACAAGTCATCTTGATGCAATGGCACGCAGGGAGCACAAGGTTAGGGTTAGACCATCACCTTAGCGATGTTGTAGAGCGCCTCACAGGCGTAGTGGCGCACTCGGCTGTCTGTCGTCATCGTGAGTCAACTCACGAGTCACCTTGATGCAATGACACGCAGAAAGAGGAAGGTTAGGGTTAGGGCATCACCTTGGCGATGTTGTAGAGCGCCTCACAGGCGTAGTAGCGCACTCGGCTGTCCGAATCCGAAAACGACTTGAGCACCTCTGGCACGATGCGCTGGTGGGGGGGAGAGAAGGGGGCGGTGGGATGCATTGCACGGCACGGGGTGGGGTGGGGTGCACAACAAGTGAGTGAACACGAGGGGAGGCGTCTGGAAAGAAAGCGCCTCACAGGCGTTGTAGCGCACTCGGCTGTCTGAGTGTGAAAAGGACTTGAGCACCTCTGGCACGATGCCCTGGGAGGAGAGGGTAGAGGGGGAGGGAGTGGCAGGGGCGCGCACGAGTGGAGGCTCGCAGCAAAGTTGGGCACTCAAATCAAGGGTATGTGCAGTGCGTACTCAAGCAGAAGGACTTGAGCACCTCGGCTCGGGCACAACGCAGTTTGGGGAGGGATGCGATGCATTACATGGGGCAGTCTCAAACCAACTAGATATGGAAGCACCATGCTTGCGTGTATCAAAATAGCTTTCCTCCTCCCCACCCCCCAAACACGTACATCGAGGTAGGTACTGACTTGCGTCAGGGCCCAGCCCACCGTGACTGCCGCCAGCCACCAGTGTATCAAAATAGACCTCCCACTCTAACCCAACCACTCCCATCCACCCTGCCAACCCCCCCCCCCCCCCTCACAACGTACATCGAGGTACTGACTGGCGTCAGGGCCCAGCCCCACCGTGACCGCCGCCAGCCCTATGAGACCCCCCTGGAGCCATGGTCAGCGCAGGGCAGGGCGGTGCAGACAGACAAGATGGGATGGTGCCGGCAGGGCAGGGCACATGTAGGTAAAATGGGAAGGGGGGGAAGAGAAAAGGATTTTTTATTTTTAATTATTATTATTATTATTTCCTCTTCGACTCAGAAGTCAGGGCAGGACGGTGTTGAAAGACAAGAGGGGGGTGATACTGCATTTTTCAGAGTTCTCAAAAGCGTATACAGGGCGAGGGTTAGTCAGAGCAGCATAGGGTGGATTCAAGGCAAAGGCTACAATGAACTACTCAGCCCACTCCCACCGCACACCACCCTTAATCACCACGGCTTCTTCTTGTGCCGCTGTGCATCACTCGCTCACCCACTCCCTCCTCACCCTCCCTTCACCCCCTCCTCACAGTCCTCCTCTCCTCACCCCTCTCCTCACCCCTCTCCTCACCCCTCTCCTCACCCCTCTCCTCACCCCTCTCCTCACCCCTCTCCTCACCCCTCTCCTCACCCCTCTCCTCACCCCTCTCCTCGCCCCACTTCCTTCTACAAAATCTCCTCCACCCACCTTTCTCTGGTTCGGCTGCGCTGACGTGGCGTAATCATTGGCCAGCAGGGAAATGATTGCGTTGATCCGCTCATCGTTGCCCTCTGCTACAGCCGCCTTCACTGCTGTTTCGATCTGCACAGCACGTGGCAGCACAAGGACGAGGGGGAGGGACGCGGAGAAGGGCGAGAGTGAGGGGAAGAGAGAGTCAAGGGGAGAAAGGCGTTCGTCCGCTCGTCGTTCCCCTCTGCTACAGCCGCCTTCACTGCTATCTCTATCTGCATAGCACACAGAGCACGGGGGGGGGAGGAGGAGGGGAGGAGGGTATGAGTGCTTGAGGAAAAGAGAGAGTGAACAAGGGAAAGGCGTTCATCCGTCGTTCCCCTCTGCTATAGCCGCCTTCACTGCCGTTTCTATCTGCTCTGCTCATGTAGCACAATGGGGGGAACGGGAGATGGGGCACAGCGGAGTGAGGGGAAGAGAGTGAGGGCAGTAAAAAGAGTTGATTTGTTCCTCACTCCCCTCTGCTACAGCCGCCTTCGCTGCCGTCTTGATCCGCACGCTCAGCACATGTCTCACAATGGGGGGGGGGGACCCGGAAGAGGTGTGTGTGAGGGAAAACCAGAGAAAAAGCGCGAGAGATGTAGCGAGAGGAAGGCGCTGTTTCTCTCCTGCACCCGTTACCCGCTCTTTCCCCCTTTCCTACTCTCCGCGCACCTCAAGCGCGGCCGCCTTGCGCTTGTCATAGAGCTTATCGGAGAGGTTGCGCAGCACCTGCTTCCCCCATGGCCCCGCTTCCCCCATGGCCCCGCTTCTCCCCACCCGTTCCCCCCGCTTTCCCCCTCAGCGCACCTCGAGCGCGGCCGCCTTGCGCTTGTCGTAGAGCTTATCAGAGAGGTTGCGCAGCACCTGCGCGGGGAGCAGCGCTGCGCCGTCGATCATCCTGACGAATGGCTAGATGCGCCGCTAGGATGGAGAAAAAAAACGATGACGCGTATTTTGTTACGTCATCCTTATCGTCTGGCAACCGTCGCGCCGCCGTTCGCTTCGAAGCTAAGCATATCACTATTTATTAGCCGTCTATGCATTCCAAGTTACTACAGCACTGTAACGTAGGTTTGCCTTGCAAGCATTTCGAAACACCGCGTCGTCGTGGATCGTGGAATAACCAATTTGAAATTGCGAACTTCGGGTGTACTTCGTGCCAGGATTGCTGGCGTTTTCACCAAGGCCTGAAAACGACACTTTGATGATACGTAGCCATGGCTCAAGTGGCAACTACAAGTTGCTCGAATTCTCGCGAACACGATCCCATGTTCTCTATGGGGCAGCCTGACTTCGCAAAGCTTTAACAGGCTTCGCTAGGGGCATCTGGCACTGGCTACGATTACCTACATCAATGTAACAGAACCGACACGCAACCTCCTTGTCATGCGGGATAGGTCCCTGGACAGAATCTCATGCTCGTTTGTAATGTATCCCACTTTAGGTGTATTCAGCTTATTATTCACCCTACTATTCAAGCAGATTACTAGTCTTATTACGTTTCATGGTAGCACTAGTAAAAAACAGAGCACTTTTAGCTGGACACAGAAACACAAAACAAATCTTCTAACATGCCTTACAAGCTTTTCTACAATTCCCAGTGTACGCCCCATCCCCAAGCATATACGCTGGGTTCTTTTTACACTCGCCCAGAGCCGCCCACTCCTCGCATTTAGGGTTCAAATCCTCGCAACCGTGCGCCAGGGGGCGGGCCTCAAAGGACCGCACGTGGATCCACTTGGTTGCCGACCACTTCTCTCCGCGGATGACGGGACAGCTGGCGTGCAATGATGACTGGTCCGTGGTGCCGTCCGGGTGGAGGGAGTAGAAGAGCAGTGCATCTCCCTTCTGGGGCTTGACTGGTGAGGGAGTGAAGGGGGAGAGGGTGACGAGTGGGGGAGGGCAGGCGGGGAGAAGGCGCAGTGATGACTGGACTGTGGTGCCGTCCGGGCGGAGGGAGTACAAGAGAAGAACGTCCCCCTTCCGAGGCTTGACTGGCAAAGTTGGGAGAGGGGGGGGAAGGAGGGAGAAGGGAGGGTGAGGGGATGCAGAGGGCGTTGGGATAGGGCGTGCAATGATGACTGGTCTGTGCTGTGGTGCTGTCCGGTTGGGGGGAGTAGGAGAGCAGCGCTTCCCTCTTATGAGGCTTGACTAGCGGCGGGAATGGAGGGGAAGAGGGAGGGGTGGGGGTTGGGCGCAGGGGTTAGGAGAGAGGTAGCAACGATTGTTGAGGTGATCGACACTGATACCCAACGAGCGCACGCGAGTGCTCGCACACACACACACCCACCCACACACGTGCACATGCCCACAGACACACGCGCACACGCCCACCCACACACACGCAGGTACCCGCTCACACGCACGCACACGTGCACGTGCGCACACACATACACACACTCCCATACTACAATCCCACCAAGCACACCTGCTAGGCCTCTGTTTGCACAGTCAGATGCAGTGGCGTCCATCGCAGGCTTGGGCTGGAAAAGAGAACAGAGAGGAGAGAGCAGAGAGCAAAGGGGCAGTGGGAATGAGAAGAGGAGAGAAGAGAGAGGAGAGAGTGAGGCGAGGGGTGAGGAAAAACATCAATTGCCTGTCTGCACGCTCTCACCCATCCCATCCTCCCTGTTGACAGTACCACCCTTAACCACTGAAGCCACTTCTGCAGTGAGAAAGACAGCCTTCTTGGAATCACTTTTGAGAACTCTCAAAAGGGATTTCAATACATCTCTCCTTTATCCACACTGGTCAAATACATGAGCAGAGTGGACACCCTGTGCCCGCCCTTCTGTGTGCTCACCAGCCTCATCCCCCTCTCACCAGCCTCATCCCCCTCTCACCAGCCTCATCCCCCTCTCACCAGCCTCATCCCCCTCTCACCAGCCTCATCCCCCTCTCACCAGCCTCATCCCCCTCTCACCAGCCTCATCCCCCTCTCACCAGCCTCATCCCCCTCTCACCAGCCTCATCCCCCTCTCACCAGCCTCATCCCCCTCTCACCAGCCTCATCCCCCTCTCACCAGCCTCATCCCCCTCTCACCAGCCTCATCCCCCTCTCACCAGCCTCATCCCCCTCTCACCAGCCTCATCCCCCTCTCACCAGCCTCATCCCCCTCTCACCAGCCTCATCCCCCTCTCACCAGCCTCATCCCCCTCTCACCAGCCTCATCCCCCTCTCACCAGCCTCATCCCCCTCTCACCAGCCTCATCCCCCTCTCACCAGCCTCATCCCCCTCTCACCAGCCTCATCCCCCTCTCACCAGCCTCATCCCCCTCTCACCAGCCTCATCCCCCTCTCACCAGCCTCATCCCCCTCTCACCAGCCTCATCCCCCTCTCACCAGCCTCATCCCCCTCTCACCAGCCTCATCCCCCTCTCACCAGCCTCATCCCCCTCTCACCAGCCTCATCCCCCTCTCACCAGCCTCATCCCCCTCTCACCAGCCTCATCCCCCTCTCACCAGCCTCATCCCCCTCTCACCAGCCTCATCCCCCTCTCACCAGCCTCATCCCCCTCTCACCAGCCTCATCCCCCTCTCACCAGCCTCATCCCCCTCTCACCAGCCTCATCCCCCTCTCACCAGCCTCATCCCCCTCTCACCAGCCTCATCCCCCTCTCACCAGCCTCATCCCCCTCTCACCAGCCTCATCCCCCTCTCACCAGCCTCATCCCCCTCTCACCAGCCTCATCCCCCTCTCACCAGCCTCATCCCCCTCTCACCAGCCTCATCCCCCTCTCACCAGCCTCATCCCCCTCTCACCAGCCTCATCCCCCTCTCACCAGCCTCATCCCCCTCTCACCAGCCTCATCCCCCTCTCACCAGCCTCATCCCCCTCTCACCAGCCTCATCCCCCTCTCACCAGCCTCATCCCCCTCTCACCAGCCTCATCCCCCTCTCACCAGCCTCATCCCCCTCTCACCAGCCTCATCCCCCTCTCACCAGCCTCATCCCCCTCTCACCAGCCTCATCCCCCTCTCACCAGCCTCATCCCCCTCTCACCAGCCTCATCCCCCTCTCACCAGCCTCATCCCCCTCTCACCAGCCTCATCCCCCTCTCACCAGCACGGGAACCACCAGCAGCACTGAACACGAACCTGTGCACTGGGAAGCATGGTCTCTCCCTTTCCTCCACAGTGGTCAGATGGTCAGTACACCGTACCACCACCACCACCACCATCACTGAACACACACCTGTGCATTGGGAAACACGGTCTCCCCTCCTGCCTCCACCGTGGTGAGATACATGAGCACCGTTGCCACCCGGTGCCCGCCTATCTGTGTGTTGACTGAGTCAAAGAAATAGTCAAAGTGAGCCTCGTACTTCTGCCCGATCTCGTACTTGAGAATCTGAATGGCTTCACCGTGCTCTGGTGGACATAGAGGGAGAACAAGAGCGGGGGCGAGAGAGCAGTAATGCGTGAATAGCCGACACGGCAATGAGGGTGACCTGGCGTGAAAATACTCAGAGTGAGGCCAGGCTACTCTGAGTATTTTCACGAGGGTGGCCATGAGGGTGGCCGAGCATCGTGCTTCTGCCAGCATGGCAATGAGGGTAGCCTGCCCTGCCCTCTCTCATTCTTGAGAATCTGAATCGCCTCACCGTGCTCTGGTGGAGTTTAGAGTCGACTCAAACTCGACTCAAAAGTCGATTCAAATCATGAGAATCTGAATCGCCTCACCGTGCTCTGGTGGACACAAGGACATGGTGAGCGGGAGAGGAGGGGGAAATCAAGGCGTAAAAAGGTTGGGCTACCATTGGGGATCAAGAATGCGATTCTGCTAGAAAAGGTACCTTCACTTTGGAGAGAAGGGGCATTTGTTGCCTAAGCTTGTGCTGGCAGAGCCAACTGTTGAGGCAGAGGGATACCTATTAAGAAGTCTCAGTAACGGTTCTGAGAATGCAAAATACGACTCAGACGATGCCCAAGCTTGTGCCTTTTGGTGGAGCCAACTGTTGAGGCGGAGGGGCACCACTGGCAAACACGCACCTTTAGACAAGAACGTCTAGGCAGCAATTCATTCCTCCATGCGCTTCACCGCGTCGTCCTGGTACTTGTTCAGGAACATACCTGAGCTAAGGAGAGGACTAAGAGAGGGCTACTGAGAGGGCTACTTGTTGGGATGAAGCGTACCTTTAGGAAGGAAGGTGGTCCAGGCAGCAATGCGCTCCTCTACGCGCTTCACCACGTCATCCTGGTACCTGTTGAGAAACGTGCCCGAGCTCGTGCACATGCAAGGGAGGAGGGCTGCAACTGGGCAGCAAGCGTACCTTTGAGCAAGAGGGGTTCACCTTTTGGGAGGAAGGTCCAAGCAGCAATGCGTTCCTCTATGCACTTGACCACATCATCTTGATACTTGTTCAGAAACGTGCCTGAGCTCGTGCGGATCTCACTCAGCACGCTCTTGCCCGACTGGTTGTCTGCTACAGATGACCGTGTCACCTTGTCCCGGGCCTGGGAGGGAGGAAGGGAGGGTAGAGGCGGGGGGGTGTGGAGGGTGTGTGCAGAGAGGGGAGAGCTCGTGCGGACCTCGCTCAACAATGAGATACCAATCATTGCCGGACTCATCCGATACTAATGAGCTGAGCGAGTCACCTTGTCGCGGGCCTGGGAGGGAGGGCGGAGGAAGGGTTGGTCGGAGGGTCAAACGCATAGGACTAAAACGAGGGAGGAGGTGTTGCGCAGCTACAGGACTTTTGAGAATTCTCAAAGGTGTTGCGGAGCTACAGGACGGTGCTTCGGAGGTCATGCGTGTTAATGTTGGACCTCAGTTCTAACAATGCGGATCCCACTCGTCTGCCACAGACGATCGCATCACCTTGTCGCCGGCCATTGAGGGGAGGGCAGAAGACGTTGGAAAAGCTGCCTTTGGCCCTTCCGGTTCGACTCGTGGCCGGTACGCATGAAGAATTACCATAGTTCGGTTCGTTCAACCCCCCCCCCCCCCCCCCCCCACCGGTTCTGAGACGTCTCAAAACACTTCTTTTTACACGCAGAAGACATTGGAAAGGCTGCCTTCAACCCTTCTGGTTCGACTCGTGGTAGGCAAGCATGAGAAATTACAGGGTGTTTTTGAGAATTCTCAAAAACACACTATATTTGATTCGAATCGAGCCTTTTTTATAAAATTTGAAACAAACGTACAGCGCAGAGTGCAGGGACGGCAGAAAGAGGAGGAAAGGAAGGGAAAGGAAGAGAATGGAAAGAAGAGCATCAGGATTTTGAGGATCCTTGAGGAGTAAGGAGAAAGGAGAGCAGTGAAGGACAGGCAGGGTGAGAAGGCAGGGAAGAGAAAGTGGGAGAGAAGGGAAGGAAAAAAAGGGTGAGTACAGAATTGAAGGGAAAGAAGGAGGGTAGAAGGGAAGCGAGGGGAAAGAGAAGGGGTGAAGGGACGGGATGGGAAAGAGAAGGGGCGAAGGGACGGGAGGGGAAAGAGGAGCTTACGAGGTTGATGAGGTGGTCGCACTCCTCATAGGAAAGAAAGCCCGAGTACAGGAAGGCTCTGCATGGCGGTATCGGGTGGCATTGGGCGGTATCAGGAGGCATTGGGCGGTATCAGGAGGCATTGGGCGGTATCAGGAGGCATTGGGCGGTATCAGGAGGCATTGGGCGGTATCAGGAGGCATTGGGCGGTATCAGAAGGCATTGGGCGGTATCAGGAGGCATTGGGCGGTATCAGGAGGCATTGGGCGGTATCAGGAGGCATTGGGCGGTATCAGGAGGCATTGGGCGGTATCAGGCGGCATTGGGCGGTATCAGGAGGCATTGGGCGGTATCAGGCGGCATTGGGCGGTATCAGGAGGCATTGGGCGGTATCAGGAGGCATTGGGCGGTATCAGGCGGCATTGGGCGGTATCGGGTGGCATTGGGTGGCGCTTAATAACATGAGACCCGAGTACAGGAAGGCTCTGACATGAGATGAGATGGATATTTACCAAGTTCAAGATCACGGCCTTCCGACAGTCCAAGCCAAATGCAACGCATTGCCCAGATCAGCAGGGGATGCCATTGCATGCCCCAACAGAGCTACGCATAGAAACAGACTGAAACGCATTGTTCCCTTTTTCCTTTCCTTCTTCTTCTTGTCATGTTCAGCACGCCTTATCTGCATTCCAGTCCATGCCCCCTGTGCCCCGATTGACTAGAGGTGGGCCCAAGGACGAGCGATAACACAGAGCAATTATCCTAAACCCTTATACCCCCACTACAGCAGCCACAACCACGCTCTGCGCCACACTTGCTCTCTCCCCCCTTTCACCTCCAGTCTGATCCCCTTACACTTGACCCACTATGCTATCACCACCCACTCTGCTGTGACTCATCCCCCTTACTCAGAGCTCCTCTCTGGTCACCTCGGCTCCCACGACAGGCGGGTGATGCGAGAGGGTCTGGTCCTGCCTGCCTGCACCCTCGCTGCCTTCCCGCCCTACTGCTCCCACCCATCCCCCTCTAGCCTCACCTCGGCTCCCATGACAGGCGAGTGATGAGAGAGGGATCAACGGATCCATGGCAATGCCCCTCCCTGCCTGCCTGCACCCTTACTGCCTTCCCATCATGTTGCCCCCATCCCTCCTCACGCCACACCTCACCTCGGCTCCCATGACAGGCGAGTGATGCGCGAGGGATCGATGGGGATGCCTGGTCCTGCTTGCAGAGTAGTTGCGTTCCCATCCTCATGCTGCTGCTGCTGCTGTTGGTTATCACCCGAAGCGATGAGCCTGCCCAATGTGGGATGATGCATGGGAATGGCATGGCACATTAGCATGCTGTGACGAGTGGTGTGGAGTGGTGTGAGAGTGGTGTGAGGGGGTGGTGAGGAGTGGTGTGAGGGTGGAATAAGGGTAGTGAAGAGTGGAAGGGAAAGGAGTGGAGTAACTAAGGCATGGCATAAGATGGCACGTATGTGTGAATGAAATACGGTTGGGCGAGCTGTGATGATTGCCTGGTGGGATGTAGTGATGATGCCATAGTGATGTCATGGTGATGTCATAGTGATGTGATGGTGGTGTGATGGTGGTGTCATGGTGATGTCATGGTGGTGTCATGGTGGTGCCAGCCAGGGCTTGAATCATGTGCATCGTACAACCAAGAAGCTTTCTAGCCATCCACGTACAGCACTCCATTTTCCCAGCATTCACCCGCACAGCAGAGCCCACTATGTCGCACCCACCAGCCTCGATTCCCTCCCACTGCCTCGTCCCCAATCCGCCTCATCCCCAATCCGCCCCATCCCCAATCCGCCTCACCCCCCCCTCCCCCCCAACCCACAAAGTCCGCATCCCCATCCGCCGTCTCCCCATCCTCCCTCCTCCTCATCTTCCCGCCTCCCCGTCCCCCCGCTTCCCCATTCCCCTCTTTCCCCATCCCTCCACCTCACCATCCTGTTTCGCACACAGCCCCTCTTCCCTCCACATCTCTCCAGCCCCTATTCCCTCCACATTCCAACGTCTCACTTCCGCCGTCGATTTTAGTGCTCAGCCCTCCCCCGCCCCCCAACCCCCCGCTTCCCCTTCAGTGCTCAGCCCCCCCCCGTCCCCCATCCCACGCTTTCCCTTCAGTGCTCAGCTCCCCCCCCGCCCCCATCCCCCCGCTTCCCCTTCAGTGCTCAGCTCCTCCCACCTCGCGCAATCGCCCATGGCTTCTCCACCAGCACCAATCACGGTCCTTACCATCAGCTGCGACGTTTCTAGCGTTTCGAGGGGCGCATGCTGCCGCCTCACCGCTCTAACGCGTAAGAACACGCGGCGCTTAGTTTCTAGCGGTTTTAGGGTTTCGAGCTGCGTCAAATCGCCATATCGAACGAAGGCCAAGGCCGTCGGGACTGTACTGCTCTTCATAATATTAAAAAAACGGCAATTTAACCACTGTTACCTCTTCTGCGAACTGAAAGCGGACTCGGCGACGGTCTGCGACACGGCGAGCGACAGCGCGAAGAGCGACGCGACGAGAACCAGAATCGCGTGACAGTGCGAGTCCCGAAGAGGCAAATTTCCCGACATGGCTGCCGTCTGAAGCGAGGGAGGACGGGACTGGATATATTTAATTCCGAATGCTACATCGAGGAGCTTTTTCAGATGCCGGTTCAGCTGCCCGTGCGGGCCGGCTGGAAGAAAGGGGAGCAATACTTAGTGAGCTGTGTAGTTGTGACAACTAATGCGTCGTGGCTGGTATTCTCGTTATGCGGCCATGCATCAACATGTACAAGGTTTTAGGGTGAGTACTACGCACATCAAGAACTACAGAATGCTGGGTGTTTGAGCATTTCCAAATTTCAATCATTGAGCAAGCTCACATGGTTTATCATTCTATGAATGTTCAAAATACCGGATCTGCTAGTAAGAGGTGATTTGTTTTCGGTCGGCTGACTTTTCTGGTGGGCGGAGTACAGTACACTGATTGGATGCCCCACCCCACACTCGCGACAGCTAGCGACGCGCAACACTCCAGCAATCAGCCCCTGCGGCTCGGCTTCCTGCCTCCTTGCCAGCAAAGCTGTGGGGCATCAGGCATTCAAACGAGCCTGTTCGAGCCTGCTACCGCACTAAACCACACTTTATGTTACTCGAAGCTGTCATACCGTGTTACCCATCCATACCATACTTGCTATTTTGAGGCACACTGGCCCCCTTCCCTGCTTTGTTTGAACAGGCCACGCTCACCGCCATGGGCCAGTCGAGGCGTACAAACGGGCCTCTGCTTTCATTCCGCATCGCCATCTTCCCCTCACGATCGCGGATTTTTATCCCCCCGTCGAAACAGCCGCACATACATACGCGTACTGCGAGCAGCCGGCCCACCAATTCACGAAAGTCTCCTCAGAGTGATTTTCATATGTACTTTCAAAGATTCAGCCTCGAGTGTTGCCATTTTCCCGCCACTCGCAGCAGCACCTTCACGAGTTCCGCACCATCGACTGAAAATAACATACTATAGTATTTACGCGTACCTAATACGAAGAAGGATCCAATCTCTTCTTCTGTCGGCATTTTAGTCGACGCATTGCGACGCGAGGTGTATCGCTTCTTGCTTTCGAAAATGACAGGCCGTACGGTTGGATACTGCATTAGAAGAACGAATATGAATGTTACACTTCTGCTCGTGCTGTTGGCCTGCGTGTTCGCGATACAAGCGGCGCCGTTAAGAGGCCGGCGCGGAATGACGGGGGAGGAGCAGCATGAGCAGGAGTACATCGAAATGCCGCAAGACGACGACAACGCGGCGCGCGCCAACGAGCTGCCTTCATTCGAACGGTCCATGGAGCTATATCGCGTACGTTCGATCCCCCTCACCCTCGCCATCGAAATTGATAGACGGCTTTCCGCGTCGTTGGCAACATGCATTGAAAAACTATAGGGGATCAAGATAATACGATGCAGTCGTGCATTGGCAGTAGTGTACACGGTAGTTGATGATCCCTCTCTTACCCGTCCCACCCCTTCCCTTCCCTACCCCCAGTCCCTTTGCCTCCCCTATCCTCCCCATCCCCTCCCTCTTCCCTCCCCATCCTTCCCCCCTTCCCTCCCACTCCCTCCTCCTTCCCTTCCCTCCCTCCCCTTTCCATCCTATTCCCCTCTCGCGTCCTCCTGCCCGCCAGGCTTGGGAGCGGGTATACGGCCTCGCAGACTTTTCAGAATTCTCAAAAGTCGCCTCCCTCTTCTGCCCCCTCCCCCAATCTCCTCTCCACCAGGCCTGGGAGCGGGTCTACGGCCTCGCGGACCCTGCGCAACCGCCCGCGCGCATTGCCCTGCCGCCCAACGTGCCGCGCGCGCCGCACCTGGAGGACTGCTCGGCGCGCAGCGCATTCCGCCGGCAGACAGAGGCGCGCGGGGCGCGCGGGGAAGCGCCCGCGTGGACCAGTGCGCCGAGCGAGTGCCGCTACCCGCAACCGCCTTGGGTGCGCGGATCGGACGCCGCCAATCTCGCCGCCACGCGCCAGGCGCAGGCCGACATTTGGCTGCACCAGTTCCCCGCACCGTCCCCCTCCGCATCCGCGCAAGCCGCCAGGGGGGCCTGCGGCGGGCGGCGCTTGCTGGTGGTGCCGTGGCCGAGCCGCAGAAACGGCATCGGATCGCAGATTCACATCATGAGCGCGTGGTTGAACCACGCCCTGTCGCACGACCGCATTCTCGTCCCCACGCCTGGATCATTCGAGCGCGCCAACCACTCCCATTGCACTGGTACGATCTTTGAGACGGCACAACGCTCATGGCGTGGATGTACGTTCAGACACTCGCACATCCACGCCATGAGCGCGTGGCTGAATCACGCCCTGTCGCACGACCGCATTCTCGTCCCCACGCCTGGATCATTCGAGCGCGCCAATCACTCCCACTGCACTGGTAAGGACTGGGCTGGTAATGACTGATCCAAACGGTAATGAGAGGCTGAACGTCTCCTCGATCAGGCGCGCACATGGGCCCCTTACGAGAATTCCCGTCTCCTTCCGTGTTTTGAGTCGACTCAAAACAAATCCTTTCCCCCGCGCCGCCGAGTCGCACCCGCATGCGAAGAGGCAGCTCTAGGAGGGCCGTCCGTCACCTGTCTCTCCCTTGTTCCCCATCCCCCCACCCCTTCCCCCTCACAGGCGCAGACAAGGGCTCCTTCTCCTGCTACTTCTTCCCCGTCGTCTCCCCCGCCTGCGACGAAGCCGCACTCGAAGCCATTGCGGCCGTCGCAGCAGCAGCGCCAGCAGAAAAGGGTGGGGTGCGGGAGGTGGTGATGGGGGGAGGGGTGAGCGTGCTGGCAACGAGTCCCACGGGCATGGGCGCGGAGGAGATGGCGGCGGTAATGGCGTCCGACGCGCGCGTTCTGCTCTTCACTGAGTCTACTTTCCCCCCTCATTCCACAGCGCTTGCTGCCAGGTGAGAGAGAGGGTGTAGTAGAGGGAAGAGGGGTGAGCGTGGGGGGGAGGTGTGAGCGTGCTGGCGACGAGTCCCACGGGCATGGGCGCGGAGGACATGGCGGCGGTACTGGCGTCCGACGCGCGCATTCTGCTCTTCACTGAGTCGACTTTCCCCCCGCACGCCACGGCGCTTGCTGCCAGGTGAGACGCTTGAAGCAACCCCCTGCATTGCACGGTGCATACTACCAGATGACAGAGAGTGGGGGGGGGCACGGCCATTCTAGAGAGAAGGGGTCACGCGGAGGTGATGGGTGGGCCGTTCTAACTGTCTTACCTGCGCCCGTTCCAAACCCCTCCTTTCCATCCCCATCTCCGTCCCATCAGGCGGTGGGGCACGGCGTTTCTGAAGAGCATGGGGGAAACAGAGGCGATGTGAAGGCTCACTCTCTCCTCTCCCACCTGCGCCCCTCCAATCCATCCCCTCCTCCCATCTCCCTCACACCAGGTGGTGGGGAACAGCATACCTGGAGAGCAGGGGGACCACGGAGGTGATCGGGAGGGTCACTCTATTCTCTCACCTCTCCTCCCACCCCTTCTTACCTCCTCCCCTCACTCCCATCTCCCTCACACCAGGTGGTGGGGAACAGCATACCTGGAGAGCAGGAGGGCCACGGAGGTGATCGGGAGGGTCACTCTATTCTCTCACCTCTCCTCCCACCCCTTCTTACCTCCTCCCCTCACTCCCATCTCCCTCACACCAGGTGGTGGGGAACAGCATACCTGGAGAGCAGGGGGGACACGGAGGTGATGGGGAGGGTCACTCTATTCTCTCACCTCTCCTCCCACCCCTTCTTACCTCCTCCCTTCACTCCCATCTCCCTCACACCAGACGGTGGGGAGCAGCATATCTGGAGAGCAATGGGGACACGGAGGTGATGGGGAGGCGGCTCACTCTATTCTCTCGCCTCATCTCCTCTCCCCCATCTCCCTTACACCAGGCGGTGGGGAACAGCATATCTGGAGAGCAGGGGGGACACGGAGGTGATGGGGCGGGTGCGCGCGGAAAACCCTCCGTACCTGCAGGTGCACTGGTGGCGCGCGCAATCCTTCCGCTTCATGCTGCGCTGGCCCTCCGCCTACCTCTGCCACCTCACCAACCGCGCCCGCCACGAGGCCTACGGCCTGCCTGTCGCCACCCGCCTCGTCAACTCCCTCTTGCAGCAGCAAAACATCATCGCCTCCCTCTCCTCCACTTCCTCCTCCGCTTCTCCCTCCCTCCAAGACTCGGCCAACCCGGACAATCTCAAGATTAACGCATCATCCGAAGCAGCCGTGCTAGCAGCTCTCTCTTTCTCCCCGCAAACCTCCCTCGAAACCAGGGCCTGGCCGGCTCTAGGCTTCGACGGATGCTCCTCTGAAACCCATGTCTCCCCGGAAATCGCCCGCCAACTCGACCTCACTCCCTCCTCCTCCGCCTCCTCCTCTCTCCCGCTCACTTTCACGCCACAAGGCATAGTGGATTCGGTGTATGAGGGGGTGGGAGGGGAGGTGTACATGCCGCGGCCGGTGGTGAGCGTGCATGTGCGGCAGGGCGACAAGGCAATAGAAATGGAGCTCTCCTCCTTCGCCTCCTACATGTTCCTTGCGCACCGCCTCCGCTCCCACACGCCGGATCTGCAGTACGCCTGGCTCAGCACAGAAATGGAGGTGAGTGGGTCTGGTCGGAATGAGGCAGAATGAAGGGCGGGGATGTGAGAGGAGGAGGGGAGCGAAAGGTAATGGAGGCTGTGTATGTGTGTGGGGTGTGCGAGTGGAGCATGTGTGGTGGGCGGTGGTGAGCGTGCATGTGCGGTAGGGCGACAAGGCAATCGAGTTGGAGCTCTCCTCCTTCGCATCCTACATGTTCCTCGCACACCGCCTCCGCTCTAACACATCGGATTTGCAGTATGTGTGGCTCAGCACTGAGATGGAGGTGAGCGGGTTGGTGGAAATGAGGGGTGGTTGTGTGAGTGCGATTGGGAAGGAGACATGTATTGACTCTTGAGGGAGCACGGAGACGAGAGGTAGGGTGGATGACTGAGGAGTGGAAAGTGAGTGTGTGGAGCTTGCTTGACCGCTCCACCCTTCACTCATTCACTCCCACCCCCACTCCCTTCACCCCTCTTCCCCCACTCCCTTCACCCCTCTTCCCCCATTCCCATGTATAAATTTGTTTTGTCTCATCCACAGTCGGTGGTCCAGCAGTCTCGAACTCGCATACAAGGACTGGACCTTCTTCTACACTCGCAACAAGAGGCAGACAGGAGCAACAGCCATGGTGGCTTACGAGCAGGACGCGGGTGTAGAGCTGCTGGTGGGGGTGAGCTTTGCCAACCTCATTATAGCGTCGGAGTGCGATTATTTCATTGGTCCCCTTAAGTCCAACTGGAACAGGCTAATCAATGGCCTGAGAATGACGAATGGACGCATGAATAGGGGATATGCAGCTCTCAATTTCGGAGGGTGGTAGGTTAGTAGTCGTAAGATACAGTGAGCAGTCGCTCAATCTAAATAAACTGCTTCTGCACATAGTGAATGTGGTACAGTACAGCAGTACCGTACAGTACATTCACGTGCTGGATCATCCTTACCGTAATACGGCATTAAAAGCCCTCTTTACTGCTTGTTTACCTTTGCTAGCCTGGAAATCCAGCCAAGTTTCCAGCATAAATTTGCACATATCAGCATGCTTTCTCATGTACCTATTATAAAAAATACACATTCTGGTACATACCTTATATTACAGCATAACGACCATTAACCTATCTTAGGGGGTGTTGCGAGTGGAATTGAGCGAGCGAGCGAGAATTGTGGGTGACGCGCGACGGGCCTGTGACTGAGGTTGGGACTGAGGTCGGGAAGTGTCGAAGCGGAGGCCCGGAGCGCGGGTTACCAGCTGAGCCGTGAGGTTGGGTTGCGACTGTCAGAATGTGATGTTTGTCAAGCCTGCATGTCAAGATTCTAGGCAAGAATGAATGCATTGAAAGGAGAACAAGAGTACAAGTACCTAACCCTAATGGGGTTGTACCCTATATTGTCTACCCCACTACAGCCTACCAACACATTATAGTTTAACACACCCCCATAGGCAAAGTGGGGGAGAACAAGGGGTCACAAGACCAGTCCAGCAAAGCAAAGCAAGCCCAGGGTGGATCACAACGTCACCACACTCTGAACACAAGCAAAGGCCACAAGGCCAGTTCACATGCAGAGCTATATAGATAGAAAAAGACAAGCAACACAGTGATCAAAACCTAGCAAGCAAGCAGCGATATATATAAATCACAGTACAAAGAAAGTCAAGCAGTAAGCAAATGAGGTAATGTGGACACAAGGCCTAACGCAGTACAGTGCCGCTGATGATCACTAGGCGGAAGCGCCTTGGTGAAGACATCAGCAGTGTTGGCCTTCGAGTCCACGTACACAAGACGAAGCTGACCACGCTGCTGCAGCTCTCGAGCAAGAAAGTAGCGAAGAGCAATGTGCTTCGTTCTGTGCTCCAGTCTGTGCTCCTGACACAAGGCAAGGGCCGCCTTGTTGTCTCCGTACAGAACTGGAGGAGAACTAGGCCGCTCTCCCAAGTCAGTCAGCAGGTAGGTGAGCCAGCGTAACTCTTGTGCAGCCATGGCCGTGGCGTAGATCTCAGCCTCACAACTAGAGCTGAGAACAGAAGAAGAGCGGGTGGACCGCCAAGAGACAGAACCAGAGCCAAGGCTGAAAGTGTAACCCTGTGACGACCGCTGCGTAGCCAGGTCGTCCACCCAAGAAGCGTCTGAGTGACCAGTGAGGGCAACTCTGTCGCGTCCTCCAAGCACCAGCCCCATGCCTGATGTACTGCACAAGTAGCGCAGCACCCTCTTAGCAGCCTCCCAGTGCTCTCGCCTGTGTCTCCCAGGCGCAACGTAACGAGCAAGGATGCTGAGAGGGTACGCGAGGTCAGGTCGCGTGCAAGTCATCAAGTACATGAGGCAGCCTACAAGCTCTGGGTATGGGCCACTCGGCTCTACGGACTCGTCCGAAGGTGGAGCTGAGAGCGAGTGACTGGTAGCCAGAGGTGTGGCCTGTGGTGAGGAGAACTGGAAGCCGAAGCGCTGAAGGACCTGCTGCACCATGTGTGACTGAGTCAGGGTAATGGTGCGGCGTGCTCTGTCCCGGGTGATCTGCAAGCCAAGGTAGCTGCGCAGCTCACCCAGGTCAGTGCAGGTGTGTCTCTTCTGCAGCTCCGACTTCACACGAGCGAGTGCCTCAGTGTCAGCAGTAGCAAAGACCAAGTCGTCGACGTACACGAGGATGTAAAACGGCGGCAGCGACGTGTCTGTGCGCAGGAACAGTGACGGGTCAGCAGTGGAAGGAGCAAACCCAAGGGCCGCAAGTGTAGTCCTCAATGTGTCGTGCCACTCGCGCGGCGCCTGGCGGAGACCGTAGACTGGCCGCCGAAGGCTCCACTGGGTACCAGGAGGGAACGACCCAGTGAAGCCAGGAGGGCGGCGCAGCCAGATCTCCTCGTGCAGGGTGCCCTGCAAGAAAGCTGTGCTGAAGTCAAGAGAGTGCAGCTCGTAGTCACGCTGAGCAGCAACGTGCAGCAACACCCGAAGAGTGGTCATCTTCGGGGTGGGGGAGAAGGTCTGAAAGAAGTCAACTCCCTGTCGCTGACTGAAACCTCTAGCAACGTAACGAGCTTTGAAGACAGGCGGAGAACCCGGCGGCCGCTTCACCCTGAAAATCCACATGCCATCGACGATGTTCGCCCCTGGAGGGGGAACCTCGTCGACGTAGGTGCCTGTGGACTTCCAGGATGCCATCTCTGCGTCCATGGCTATCTGCCACTGAGAGGAGTAGGGACCCGAGATCGCCTCTGCGTAAGAGCGCGGAGTGGGGATGTCTAGTGCATCCGGGTCTCCCTTAGGGGCAAGCAGCCAGGCCACGAGATGAGGTACAGCAGCCGCAAGAGAGTCAAAGTCCTCCTGCCTGTCCTCAAGGACGTCCGTGCCAAGAGCACACTCACCCCCGACGGACGGAGGACAGACAGACTCAGACTCAGCAACAAGACTGGCAGTGTAGTCTAGACGACAGACAGCAGCAAAGTCAACAAGCTCAGCGACCAGGGCAGACGCAGCAGCCGACTCAAAAGACGGGTCAGTGACAGCAGTGGCTAACAGACGCGTGACGGTAGGGTGCTCAGCACGAAAACGGTCAGACGCAGGGTCCGGAACGTCAGGCAAAGAAGACGCAGGAGGAGACGGCAGAGGAACCGACTGTGGTACAGAGGAGGGACGACGGACGACAAGGCGAGAACCAGCAACAGGCGGCGAACGCTGGTGCGAGACGCGGCGAGCGGAACGACCAGAACGAACAGGCGAGACAGGACGCGACGCAGGCTCACGACGCTCAGTAAGACCCCCTGACAGCTCAGTGTAAGGAGAAGGAGCAGGCAAGGGCGAGCCAGGCAGTAACGGAAGACCAGTAGAAGACGGAAGACTAAGAACCTGGCGAAGGACAGAGTCAGACGGCGGCAGAGACGACGGCGACGGCGGAGCGAAGAACAGGCGCGACTGTACAGTACCGCCAGCACCAGCAGCTCCAGCACCTCCAGCGACACCACCACCCCCAGTGTCAGCTCCTCCAGGACTGTCCCCACTAGCAGCAGCACCCCCAGAACCAGCACCTCCAGTCCCAGGGTCTCCAGGCGCAGCGTCTCCAGCGGTAGCACCCTCAGACACAGCACCACCAGCAGTAGAGCCCGGAGCTCCAGGAGGGCGACGCTGACGGCGACCGAACCAGTCGTGCAGCTGCTGGGAGGTGAGAGGAACACGCGAACGAAGGCGGCCAGTCCAGGGCGCAGCCTCCACTGGCGACGCACCCCCAGACTCAGCACCCCCAGACGCAGCACACCCAGACCCCTCAAGCACAGGCTCAGCTCCCTCAGACGGAGCACCGCGACAACGAGCAGCTCCAGCTCCTCCAGTACCTCCAGCTCCAGTGTCTCCAGCTCCAGTGGCACCAGGCTCAGGACCTCCAGAACAACCAGCTCCGGCAGCCGCAGTACCTCCAGGACTAGCACCCCCAGAACCAGCAGCTGCAGCACCGCCAGAACCTCCAGCACCAGTGTCCCCGGTCGCAGCGCCTCCAGCTCCAGCTGCACCACGCGGAAGGCGAAAGCGCCGGACGTACCACTCACGGAGCTGCCGCTGTGTGAGAGGCTCCCGGAGAGGCGACTCAACACCCTGAGCACCCCCAGACGCAGCAACTCGAGGCAAAGCACCCCCAGGCTCCGCACCCACGGTCCCAGCACCCCCAGGCTCCGCACCCTCAGGCTCAGCACCCCCAGGCTCAGCACCCCCAAGCTCAGCACCCCCAGGCACAGCACCCCCAGGCTCAGCAACCCTAGCAGCACCACCCGCAGCAGCACCGGAGTCATCTGTGACCTCGACAGGCTCAGCGACGGGAGGAGGGTCTACCTGAGAGACACCTGAAGGAGCAGGACCCTGAGGGGGAAGGGGGTCGACCGGAGGGGGACCTAGAGCAAGGAAAAGCGGCGGGGGGGGGAGGGGGGCAATGCGGTAGGGGAAGAGACGGTAAAAAGGAACCGACTCGTCAAAGGTGACGTCCTGAGAGGCGAAGACCCGGCGCGAGGTGGGGTGGTAAAACTGCCAGCCTGGCGCGTCAGGGACAAAGCCAAGGAAGACACAGGGAAGTGTGCGGGAGGAGAGCTTGTCCGCGGAAGTATCGCGGACAAGGGCACGAGAACCCCACACCCGGAAGCGCGACGCATCGCCGACCTCCCCCGTCCAACGCAGTGTGGGCGAGGTCTCCGGCAAGGAGACACGGGGCCAGAGGTTGAGCTGATGCGCAGCGTACCGGACAGCAAACGGCCACAGAAAATGGGGAGCCGCCGCATGAACCAAGGAGGTACGAGCGACCTCCATGACCAGGCCAATGCGGCGCTCTGCAACCCCATTCTGCTGCGGGGAGCCCGGAAGCGTGAAGGACTGCTCGATGCCCTCCGCCTGACAGAAGGCCCTCAAGAGGTCAGAGGAGAACTCACCACCTCTGTCAGAGTGCAGACGCAGGACAGGAAGCTCTGTCCTGAACCGGCGGCGGAGCTGGAGACGAACTGTGCGGATCCAAGGGATCAGAACAGCAGGGACCTCACCCTTGGTGCGCAAGGGGAAGACCGTGGTGTAACGCGAGTAGTCGTCGACAACCAGCAGAAAGTACCGCTCACCGCCCTGTCCACGGACGCGGGCTGGGCCCCACACGTCCAGGTGGAGGGTCTGCAGAGGAGCCTCGGTCGGGGGAAACGAGGAGGAGTGAGGAGCGGCGCGCTGCCGCCCCTCGACGCAAGGAAGGCAAGGCGGCGCAGGCGAGGCAGAGAGGGGAGGGAGAGACCGGGGAAGACCGGACACAAGGTGACGACGGTGCATGCCACGAAGGCGCGGCAAGGAGGGGTGACCCAGGCGGTGGTGCCAGAGAAGGGTCTGGTGCGACAGGGAGCGACACTCACAGGGGTGGGCTACTAGACCTGACGCAGACACCTGACCAACAGCAGCGACCTGAGGAGACACAGTGGTCAGTGTGTAGAGACTCGACCCCGGCTGACGAGTGAACGTAGCCAGGTGACGGCCAGTCCTGGAGCACGTGAGGATCGCCACACGCTGTCCTCCAGGGGTGAAGGTGTCAACCCAGTGATCCTGGATAACAGCGTTGCTCACCAAGTTCGTAGAGAACGAGGGGAGGTGGAAACCCGACAACGAGCCAGACGGAACCGCCGGACAGGGAAGCACAGTGGTAGACCGTGCAAGAACTGGACCCCCGGAGGGGTCAGCCAGGGAGACTGGAACTGGTGCAGGGAGGGGAGTGAGCTCAGTACTGTCACGAAAGAAGCAGCGGGAAGCACCTGAGTCAAGCGTGAAGGTGTGCAAGGCCTCAGCGGGCGCAGTACCGGAGAGCGCAGACTCGCTAGCAGGAGGGGGTGTACCGAAGGGAGTAGCCTCGGAAGGCACAGTACCTGAGAGAGCAGACTCGCTGGTACCTAGGGCAGCGGGCTCTATACCTGGGTCAGGCGGCACACACAAGTAACAGTCCCCCTCAGCACTAACAGTCAATGCATACATGGCAGCAATAATAGCATCATAATCAAGAGCAAAGATATCAACACCAGCCCTCATCAGATCAGCCCAGCGGGGGCGCTCAACCTCCTCGCCCATCTCCTCACGCCAAGCGTCGTCAAGGCGGGAGAAGCAGCGGTACTGGGTGTGGAACCTCCCACACTTCTGCCCCTTGCGTTCACCTGTGCGAATGACATAGGAACAGCGACCACTGCCTCCCGACGTCCCACGCTGAGCAAGCCACTCACGGAGCTGCTGGGTCGTCTGAGGACGCTGCTGCTGCTGAGAGGTCTGGCCCGAGCTAGGGCCTACACTCCGACCACCACCGCCGCCACTACCGCCGCTCCGACCGCCACCGCCGCCGCCGCCACCGCCACCACTGCCACCGCCGCTGCCACCGCCACCACCGCTGCCACCACTTCCGCCGCCGCCCCCGCCCCCACCGCTGCCTCCACTCCCACCAGCACTCCCGCCACCGCTCCCTCCAGCACCGCCTCCCCCCCCACCTCCCCCACCTCCTCCCCCCCCAGCGCCACCCCCGCCACCCTTGCCCCCCTTGCCCTTGCCGGTGCGGCGCCTCCCACCAGGAGCAGAAGCAGCGCCAGCAGACTCAGCACCAAGGAGGTCAACAGCAGCAGCAGTAGCGTAGGAGGGAGCGAGGGGAGAGGGAGAACACCCCTCAAAGATGGGGGTGCGAGGAGCGCCACGAGTAGCATCTACAGCTACAATGCTCTTCTCGGCTGCTAGCAGCTTCTCCTCTAGGAGGGCGACTGTGAGCTCAGTGGGACAGCGGGCAAGGAAGTAGTCTCGGACTGAGCTGAGGGTGTCAGGGAGACGGGTGACTATGAAATGGAGCGTCCAGTACAGTGGAGGGGGGTTCTTAGCGCAGAACTCGGTGGGAAGGGCAGCACGCAGGCGAGCGTCACTAGTGCGAAGGTGGGTGATGAGATCGGCGACTGTAGCAAAGGTGGACAGCTCAGGGAACAGGTAAGGCAGCATGAGGCGGCTAAGCTCGGCTGTGGCAGGTGAGGAGTAGCGGGCAACGACAGCGTCGTATAGGGCTTTAGCGGTTTTGCAGTCGCCAAAGTGCTCTAGCTCAGCGAACGGCAGGTGACTGCGAATAGCCAGGCGAGCTGCAGCGTCACGAGTCTGCCACTGTGAACGTACACTAAGCTCGGCTGTGGCAGCAGGAGCAGCAGGAGCGCCAGACGCGTAGTCATAGAGGGAGACGTGGTCCGTGCTATTGCTCATAAGATACAACTGCAGGTCATCGAGCCAGGAAGTGAACTGCACGGGACGACCCACAGCATCGAAGGAAAGAACGCGAATAGAGGCCATAGCTCAGGCGTGAGGGCACAGCAGAGCAGCGGCAGCAGCAGAGGGGACGCGCTAGAGCGAAGCTAGCAGCCGCAGCAGGAGCAAGTGGCGGTGCACGGGCAGGGAGCAGCAGGCGAGGCGGGCGGCGCACGCGGGTGCGTGGGGCCGCGGGGCTGCGCGCGTAGGGGAGAAGGGGCAGCCGCGGCAGCAGCAGGGCTGGCGGCGGGCGAGCAGCGCGGCATGCAGCACGACGGGCGGGCAGCGCGGCGAGCGGGCAGCGCAGCGGGCTGCGCGACTGGCGGGCGACGCGGCAGGCAGCGCGACGGCGGGCAGCGCGGCGGGCAGCGCGACGGGCGGGCAGCGCGGGCGCACGAGGGCGCTAACGAGGGGCGCACGAGGGCGCTAACTAGGGCGCGTGAGGGCGCTAACAAGGGGCGCTAGCGAGGGCGCGCGAGGGCGCTAACGAGGGTGCGCGAGGGCGCTAACGAGGGCGCACGAGGGCGCAGCTAGGGCGCAACGAGGGCGCATCGAGGGTAGGGCGCGGGGTAGCGTGGTAACCGCATGCGTGCGACGGTGGGCCCTAAAAAAAGATCGGTAGGTCCTAGGGACCTCCTGCTCTGATACCATGTCAAGATTCTAGGCAAGAATGAATGCATTGAAAGGAGAACAAGAGTACAAGTACCTAACCCTAATAAATTATACCCTATATTGTCTACCCCACTACAGCCTACCAACACATTATAGTTTAACACTGCAGTGGGGTACTCTATAGCGAGTATAGCCCAAATTAGGGTTTGCTATATGTACTCAACTGCCTGCTAGTGAAAACCCCTCTTTCCTGTTTCTCATTCCTGCCTAGACTTCTAACATGCTATCAGAGCGGTTACGCTCCTGGCCTGTGGGCCCACCGTTAGCTTCCGCTGCTGTCCTGTCTGTCGCGCGCCCCGTGGCGCGCGACGTTTTTTCTTCCCGCCACGCGCTCGGGGCGCATGGCGGTTTTCTGCTCGCCGCGCGCACGGAGCGCCCTTGGGACCCGCGCGCCTGTCGCACCGCCCCTGGGACCCGCGCGCGGCCCGTACGGCCTGCGCCAGGCCCGCGCGCGGCCCGTACGACCTGCGCCAGGCCCGCGCGTGACCCGTACAGCCCGCGCGCGGCCCGTACGGCCTGCGCCAGGCCCATCCGCGGCCCGTACAGCCTGCGCCAGGCCCGCACGCACCTGCCCTGCCGTGCGCGCACCCGCTCCTGCCCCGTGCTGCCTGTGTTAGGGTTTGGGGGTGGCGAGTATGGGGGTGACGGGTGTGTGCGCCGTCCCCTGCTTCTCCTCCTCCTCCGTCTCCCACTGCTGCAGCTGCCGCTGAGGGGGGTGGATGTGTTGGAGCCGTCGGAGTGGTACGAGGGGGGTGGCGTGTGAGCAGTGCTAGAGGTACAGCAGGGGGTGTGTGAAAGGGGTGTGGGACAGCTGGGGGAAGTTGAGTGGAGGCAGCCGTCTTGTCGTCCGCAGCGCCTGTAGTCCAGAGAGCCAGCTGCGCCTGTCGCCGTGTAGTCCGGGGCTCTGCGCCTGGTAGCGACACTGCTGCGCACTCTTGGGAGCACAGAGAGCCAGCTGCGCCTGTCGCCGTGTAGTCCGGGGCTCTGCGCCTGGTAGCCACAGTGCTGCGCACTCCTGTTGCCCGTGTGTCTGCAGCTTCAGCCGTCGCCTCCCATCTTCTCGCCCCCACAGTTTCTCCTCCTCCTCACTTGCCCTCTTTGATAGCTTCTAGCTTTGCTTATCATTGTGAACTATTGCTCTGCCTGCTTGTTGTGCTGATTATACCCCACTTTGTCTATGGGGGTGTGTTAGAATGTGATGTTTGTCTAGCCTGCAGTGGGGTACTCTATAGCGAGTATAGCCCAAATTAGGGTTTGCTATATGTACTCAACTGCCTGCTAGTGAAAACCCCTCTTTCCTGTTTCTCATTCCTGCCTAGACTTCTGACAGCGACGGGCGAGGTGGCGGGAAATGGTCGAGGCGAGTGTCGCGAGTGGTAACGGTGCACAGTGTGGCGAGAATAGTAATGTACGCGCTAAGCAGGGATGCGGCGTAAGGAAATGCTTACCCCCCCCCTCTAAGGAGGTCCTTCTTACGAGAGTGCGTGTACATCCCAGAAATTGCGGCTGCATAGGTAGTCGGTGAGGACAGGGTGGTTTTCAATTCTGCCCAGGGGTACCCAGTTGTCTTCGGTTGGCGTGCGGTCTTTCCAGCGGATCACGAACTCGGTGGCTTAGGATTTTCTCGAGTGCGATGATTAGCTCGGTGGGTGGTCGTGTCATGCTGGCTGGGCGGTTGCGGGGCAGTTGGCTTGTGGATGGTACGTATGGGCGAAGCAGGCTGACGTCGAATGATGGGCTAACGTACCAGTTAGCGGGGAGGAGGAGATGGGCGGTAACGGGGGTGATCATGTGGCTAATGCGAAATGACCCGCAATATCGGAGGCGGAGTTTTGGGGTGATGGGCACGCGGAGGTTTTGGGTGTCGAGTAGAACAAGGTCATCGGGCTGGTAAGTAACGGGGCGGCGGTGGCAGTCGGCGTTGCGCTTAGCGATGACATTTGATTTTTTTATTGCGTCTGCTGCCCGGGTCCGTGTTGCCTGTAAAATTTCTGCGAACTGTTGCGCTCGTGGTACTGGGTTGTCGGGATTCGGGGTCATGGGTACTGTGGGGTCTTGTCCGTATTTCAGGTAAAAAGGTGACTGTTGGGTCATGGCAGATGGCGAATTGTTGTATGCGAATTCGATGAGTGGCAGTTGCTGTTCCCACGTGGTTAGGTTGTCGCACGTGGCTCGGATCAACTGTTCCATGGTCTGATTTGTCCCTTCTGTCTGTCAGTCTGTTTCGGGGTGGTACGATGAACTAAATTGTAGTCGCGTGCCGGACTGCTGCCACAGGTTTCACCAGAAGTTGCTTGTGAATTTCGTGTCGCGGTCGCTAATGATGGCCGCTGGTATCCTGTGCAATCGAACGACGGTGGCGATGAAGAGTCGAGCAGTTTCTTCGGCTGAGATTGACCTTTTGCAGGCTGCGAAGTATGCCATTTCGTCAGCCGATCGACGACGACCAGGATCGCGTCGTTCCCACTTGCCCCGGCCGGTAACCCCGTGACGAAGTCCATCGTCACCTGCTGCCAAGCACGCTCTGGGGGTGGTATCGGCTGCAACTGTCCTGCCGGCCGCTTCCGTGATGACTTCATGAGTTGGTTGGTGGGACACAATGCCACGTGTCGTTGCACGTCGGTGAGCAGCTCGGGCCAGTAATGATACCGCTGCAGCTGCTGTCGTGTTTTTTCTACCCCGAAGTGACCTGAGGTAACACCGTCATGTGCCTACTGTAGTAACAACTCCCTTAGTAAAGTGTAGCCCGGTGTCAAACTATATATGTTATACTTGTGTAGGCTGTAGTGGGGTAGCCAATATGGGGTACAACCCCTCTAGGGTTTGTTACTTGTACCCAACCTTCTTTCAATGCATTCATTCTTGCCTAGACTTTCTAACATGGTTTCAGAGCGGTTCGTCCGTTAGGACCGGATTTTTTTTTGGGCCCACCGAACGCATGCCTGCCTGCGGTTACCGCGCTGCCCCACACACGCCCTGCCTTGCCTGCCCGTCGCGTCGCCCTAAGCCCGCGCCCGGCCCCCTGCCTGCCCGTCGCGTCGCCCTAAGCCCGCGCCCGGCCCCCTGCCTGCCCGTCGCGTCGCCCTAAGCCCGCGCCCGGCCCCCTGCCTGCCCGTCGCATTGTCCCAAGCCCGCGCCCGGCCCCCTGCCTGCCCGTCGCGTCGCCCTAAGCCCGCGCCCGGCCCCCTGCCTGCCCGTCGCGTCGCCCTAAGCCCGCGCCCGGCCCCCTGCCTGCCCGTCGCATCACCCTAAGCCCGCGCCCGGCCCCCTGCCTGCCCGTCGCGTTGCCCCAAGCCCGCGCCCGGCCCCCTGCCTGCCCGTCGCGTCGCCCTAAGCCCGCGCCCGGCCCCCTGCCTGTCCGTCGCGTTGCCCTAAGCCCGCGCCCGGCCCTCTACCTGCCCGTCGCGTCGCCATAGCCCGCGCCCGGCCACCTGCCTGCCCGTCACGGTGCCCTTAAGCCCGCGCGACCCCGTCCTACCGCCGACGCGGCCTCGCCCTGCCGCCAGCGCGGCCCCGTCCTACCACTGCCGCGGACCTGCCCTGCCGTTGTCGCGGCCCCGCCCTGCCACCGACGCGGCCCAGCCTGGCCCCGCCTTGCCGCCGACACTGCCCCGCCCTGCAGCTGACGCGGCCTTCCTCTGCAGCCAGGTTTGCGGCCCCGCTGCCCGCCACGCGCCGGCCCTCCCTGCCACCGGTGAGCACGCTGCTGCGCCTGCCTGCCCGCCTGCCTGCCTGCCTGCTGCGCTGCTGCTTCTGCTCCTACTGCTGCTCCTACTACCAGTGCTGCTCCTGGCGGTGGCCAGATGCAGCTCCAGTGCCGTCCGCGCGAGTCTCTCACCCCAGCAGCTTCGTGAGTGGTACGCTAGTTGGGGTTGTGGCGGTAGCCGTCGTGGCTGTCGCCCTGGAGCTGGGCAGTCGGGAGCGTCTGGTAGTGGCCAGCTGCAGCTGCAGCGGCGTCCGCGCGAGACACTTTCGCCCCAGCAGCTTCATGAGTGGTACGCTCAGAGTAGAGGGTCTCGGAGTACTGTTCGCTGCCCGTACGTCATTCGCACAGGTGCTCGGGCTGGTCAGGCTTGCGGGACGCTTGGTCACACACAGTCCCACTGCTTCGCCCGTCTGAGCGACGCCTGGCGTACCGAGTTTGGCGACGAGGCTGAGCTCCCCACCTGGCTGGAGCTGCTTAGGCAGAGGGTAGATATCTTTGCTCTTGACTATGATGCTATTCTCACTGCCATGTATGCATTGCCTACTAGTACGGACGGTGCCTGTTACCTGTGCGTACCGCCTGACCCAGGTATAGACCCTGCTGCTCTAGGTGCTGGTGAGGCTGCTGCTTTGGGTGCTCGTGCGTCTTCTGCTCTAGGTGCTGGTGAGGCTGCTGCTCTAGGTGCTAGTGCGTCTCCTGCTCTTGGTGCTGGTGAGGCTGCTGCTTCAGGTGTTGGTGAGTCTGCTCTCTCTGGTACTGCGCCTGCTGCGGTCTTGCACACCTTCACCCTTGACTCAGGAGCTTCTCGCTCCTTCTTTCGCGATTGCACCACACTCACGCCGCTTAGTCGGCCAGTTGCAGTCTTCTTGGCGGACCCCTCTGGGGGTCCTGTCCTTGCCCACTACTCCACGGTTCTGCCGTGTCCGGCCGCCCCGTCTGGCTCGCTGTCAGGTCTCTACCTCCCCTCGTTCTCTACGAACTTGGTGAGTGGAGCTGACCTCCAGGATGGCGGGGTTGACCAGTTCACTCCTGCGAGTCAGCGAGTGACTCACTGTACGTGTGCTCGGACGGGCCGACACCTGGCCACGTTTACCCGTGCGCTTGGCTCGAGTCTGTACACACTGACCACTAAGTCCCCTCAGGTAGCTGTGTCTGCGTCTGCGTCAGGTCAGCTAGCGGCCCCCTGCTCGTGTCGCGCTTTGTCGCACCAGACCCTCCTTTGGCACCACCGCCTTGGTCACCCCTCGGTGCAGCGCCTTCGTAGCATGCACCGCCGTGTCCTTGTCTCTGGTCTTCCCAGGGTTCTCCCTCCCCTCCCACCCTCGCCTGCTCCTCCCTGTCTTCCCTGTGTCGAGGGGCAGCAGCGCGCCGCTCCTCACTCCTCCTCGTTCCCTCCCACAGAGGCTCCCCTGCAGACTCTCCACCTGGACGTGTGGGGCCCAGCCCGCGTCCAGGGACCGGGCCACGAGCGGTACTTCCTGCTGGTCGTCGACGACTACACGCGTTACACCACGGTCTTCCCCTTGCAGCGCAAGGGGGAGGTCCCTGATGTTTTGATCCCTTGGATCCGCGCTGCCCGTCTCCAGCTCCGCGAGCGGTTCGGGACGGAGTTTCCCGTCCTACGTCTGCACTCTGACAGAGGTGGTGAGTTCTCCTCAGACCTCTTGGCAGCCTTCTGTGCGGAGCACGGCATCCGTCAGACGTTCACGCTTCCGGCCTCTCCGCAGCAGAATGGGGTTGCTGAGCGCCGCATTGGCTTAGTCATGGAGGTCGCTCGTACCTCCATGATGCATGCGGCTGCCCCCCATTTTCTGTGGCTGTTTGCGGTCCGGTATGCTGCGCATCAGCTCAACCTCTGGCCCCGTGTCTCCTTACCGGAGACCTCGCCCACGCTGCTGTGGACGGGGAAGGTTGGCGATGCGTCTCGTTTCCGGGTCTGGGGTGCTCGTGCCTTTGTCCGCGATACCACCGCGGACAAGCTCTCCGCCCGCGCTGTTCCCTGTGTCTTCCTTGGCTTTGTCCCTGACGCGCCTGGTTGGCAGTTTTACCACCCCACCTCGCGCCGTGTCTTCCCCTCTCAGGACGTCACGTTCGACGAGTCGGTTCCCTTTTACCGTCTCTTCCCCTAGCGCACTGCCCTTCTCCCCCCCCCCGCCGCTCTTTCTCGCTCCAGGTCCTCCCCAGGTAGACCCCCTCCCCGCTCCCGGTCCTGCTCCTTCAGGTGTGTCTCAGGTTGACCCTCCTCCCTTGACTGCGCCGGTTGAGGTCACTGGTGACTCAGGTCCTGCTGCGGGTGGTCCTGCTCGGGGTGCTACTTCTAGGGGTGCTGAGCCTGGGGGTGCTGAGCCTGGGGGTGCGGAGCCTGGGGGTGCTGAGCTTGGGGGTGCGGAGCCTGGGAGTGCTGAGCCTGGAGGTGCTGAGCCTGAGTGTGAGGAGTCTGGGGGTGCTGAGCTTGGGGGTACTGAGTCTAGGGGTGCTGCACCTGGGGGCGCTGAGGCGTCTGGTGAGCAGTCTCCCTGGAGCGGCCGTCTCCGTAGTCGCTCCGCTGGTGCCTCGCCGCTGCACTCTCGTCGTCTACTCCCTCTCTCCCCACAGCAGCTGCGTGAGTGGTACGTTGGCCGTCAGGGTCGCGCTGCTGGAGCTAGGGGCCCTGCTGCTGGAGGCGCTGGAGCTTGTGACTCTGCTACTGGAGTTGTTTCTGCTGGTGGTTTTGGAGCTGCTGAGGGTGCTGGCGCTGGAGGTTCTGGAGCTGCTGGAGGTGCTGGCGCTGGTGGCGCTGGAGCTGGAGGTTCTGGAGCTGCTGCGGGTGCTGGCGCTGAGGGTTCTGAGTCTGCTGTTGCGCGGTCTCCTTGGAGTAGCCGCCTTCGTCCGCGTGTGCCGCTCACGTCACAGCAGCTCCACGACTGGTACGGTCGCCGTCAGGGTCGCGCTTCTGGAGCTCGGAGTTCTGCCGCTGGAGGTGTTTCTGCTGTCGTCGCTGGAACTGGGAGTGGTGTTGAGTCTACAGGAGGTGCTGGAGTCGCTGGTCCCGGAGGTGCTCGTACTGGAGGTACTGGAGCTGCTGGGGCTGGAGGTGCTGCGTCTGGGGGTGCTGCTGCTGGAGACACTGAGGCTTGAGACACTAGGACTGGAGGTGTCGGTTCTGGGGGTGCTGCTGCTGGAGACACTGAGGCTGGCGACCCTAGGACTGGAGGTACTGGTTCTGGGGGTGCTGCTGCTGGTGCTGGTGCTGCTGGAGGTGCTGGAGCTACTGGAGGTGCTGGAGCCACTGGAGCTGCTGGAGCTGCCGGTGCTGGTGCAGCTGCGCCGTCACGACTGTTCTTCGCTCCGCCGTCTTCGTCGTCTCTGCCGCCGCCTGACTCTGTTCTTCGTCAGGCTCTTACCCTTATTCTCGTCGTCTACTGGTCTTCCGTTACTGCCCAGCTCACCGCTCCCTGCTCCTCCTCCTTACACTGAGCAGCCTGGTGGTCTTGCTGAGCGTCGTGAGCCTGCGTCGCGTCCTGTCTCGCCTGTTCGTCCTGGTCGTTCCGGTCGTCGTGTTCCTCGTTCGACTCAGCCGGCTGTCCCCGGTACACACCTCGTAGTCCGTCGTCCTTTCTCTGCTCCGCAGTCTGTTCCTCTGCCGTCTCCTCCTGCGTCCTCTCTGCCTGACGTTCCGGATCCTGAGTCTGACCGGTTTCGTGCTGAGCACCCTACTGTCACGCGTCTGTTAGCCACTGTTGTCAGTGACCCGTCGTTTGAGTCTGCTGCTGCGTCTGCCTTGGTCGCTGAGCTTGTCGACTTTGCTGCTGCCTGTCGTCTAGACTACGCTGCCGGTCTAGTTGCTGAGTCTGAGTCTGTCTGTCCTCCGTCCGTCGGGGGTGAGTGTGCTCTTGGCACGGACGTCCTTGAGGACAGACAGGAGGACCTTGAGTGTCTTGCGGCCGCTGCGCCTCATCTCGTGACCATGCTGCTTGCCCCTGAGGGAGACCCGGATGCTATAGACATCCCGACCCCACGCTCTTACGCTGAGGCGATCGCGGGCCCCTACTCCTCTCAGTGGCAGACAGCCATGGACGCAGAGATGGCATCCTGGAAGTCCACAAGCACTTACGTCGATGAGGTTCCCCCTCCAGGGGCGAACATCGTTGATGGCACGTGGATTTTCAGGGTGAAGCGGCCGCCGAGTTCTCCGCCTGTCTTCAAGGCTCGTTACGTTGCTCGAGGCTTCAGTCAGCGAGAGGGAGTCAACTTCTTCCAGACCTTCTCCCCTACCCCGAAGATGACCACTCTTCGGGTGCTGCTGCACGTTGCCACTCAGCGTGACTACGAGCTTCACTCACTGGACTTCAGCACAACCTTCTTACAGGGCAGCCTGCACGAGGAGATCTGGCTGCGCCGCCCACCTGGCTTCACTGGGTAGTTCCCGCCTGGTATCCAGTGGAGCCTCCGGCGGCCAGTCTACGGTCTCCGCCAGGCGCCTCGTGAGTGGCACGACACACTGAGGACGACACTTGCGGCTCTTGGGTTTGCTCCTTCGACTGCTGACCCGTCACTGTTTCTGCGCACCGACACTTCGCTGTCGCCGTTCTACATCCTCGTGTACGTCGACGACTTGGTCTTTGCCACTGCTGACACTGAGGCTCTCGCCCTGGTGAAGTCGGAGCTGTAGAAGAGACACACGTGCACAGACCTGGGTGAGCTGCGCAGCTACCTTGGCTTGCAGATCACCCGGGACAGAGCACGCCGCACCATCACCCTGACTCAGTCACACATGGTGCAGCGGGTCCTTCAGCGCTTCGGCTTCACCTGGTCCTCGCCACAATCCACTCCTCTGGCTACAGGTCACTCGCTCTCAGCTCCACCTTCGGACGAGTCCGTAGAGCCGAGTGGTTCTTACCCAGAGTTAGTGGGCTGCCTCATGTACCTGATGACCTGCACTCGTCCTGACCTTGCGTACCCTCTTGGCCTTCTGGCCCGTTACGTGGCTCCTGGTCGACACCGAAAGGTGCACTGGGATGCTGCGAAGAGGGTACTGCGCTACTTGTGCAGTACGTCGGGCATGGGGCTCGTGCTTGGAGGGCGGAGAGACGTGGTTCTCACTGGGCACTCGGACGCTTCTTGGGTTGACGACCAGGCTACACAGCGGTCGTCACAGGGTTACACTTTCAGCCTTGGCTCCGGTTCTGTTTCTTGACGTTCTACTCGCTCGTCTTCTGTTCTCAGCTCCAGTTGTGAGGCTGAGATCTACGCCACAGCCATGGCTCCATAGGAGTTACGCTGGCTCACTTACCTGCTGACTGACCTGGGAGAGCGGCCTCGTTCTTCTCCAGTGCTGTACGTCGACAACAAGGCCGCCATTGCCTTGTGCGAGGAGCACAGACTGGAGCACAGAACGAAGCACATCGCTCTGCGTTATTTCCTGGCTCGAGAGTTGCAGCAGCGGGGTCAGCTTCGCCTTGCTCACGTGGCCACCCGGGCCAACACTGCTGATATATTCACCAAGGCGCTTTCGTCTGGTGATCATCAGCGCTTTTGTACCCTGTTAGGCCTTGTGCCTACGTTTCCACACTTGCTGTAGACTTTGCTTGTACTGTGATCTCTATATATATACCTGCATGCTTGCTCTTGCTAGGTAGAGATCACTGTGCTGTTCTTGTTGCATATATACTTCTGCATGTGAACTGGCCTTCTAGCCCTTAGCTTGTGCTCAAAGTGTTTGGTGACGTTGTGATCCACCCTGAGCTTGCTTTGCTTCTCTAGACTGGTCTTGTGACCCCTTGTTCTCCCCCACTTTGCCTATGGGGGTGTGTCAAACTATATATGTTATACTTGTGTAGGCTGTAGTGGGGTAGTCAATATGGGGTACAACCCCTCTAGGGTTTGTTACTTGTACCCAACCTTCTTTCAATGCATTCATTCTTGCCTAGACTTTCTAACACCCGGTACCCTGATGCGATCGGTGCTGGCTTTCACGTAATAAACTCCTTTTGCTGCCGCGAACTGCTGCAAATTGCCTCCTGTGAAGAATGGGTTTGTTTGATAACCGTGGGTAAATAGGCCTGTCAGTAGCGGGCTGGTCTGGGCGAGTAGTATGGCGTGTATCTGGGCAGTTGGGCGGGTCAGTGCGTCGGCGATGTTCGATGCCCCTTTTTTGTAGGTGACCGTGTAATGGAAATTTGATTCAAGCCATCGGTCTTGTCGTGGGTTGAGGTGGGGCTGTGCACGGAGGTACTGAAGTGATTTGTGATCTACCCGTACTGTCACGTCTGCGCCGGTCAAGTAACAGCGCCGGACCTTGAATGCGTGGATGATCACGAGCATTTCGCAGTCGTGTATCGGGTACCTTTTCTCGGGCGGATGCAGTTTTCGTGACTCGTATGCGATGGGCTGTAGGCCGTTGCCGAAATCCTGTAGCAATACGGCTCCGATGCGAATGGGCGGTGGGGGTCGGCAATGCGCAGTACGGGCGGTGTGCAGAGAACAGTTTTCAGGGCAGAGAAGGCAGCATGCTCTTTCTCCCCCCACGTAAATGCCACTCCCTTCCGCAGTAAATCCGTCAGTGGGGCCGTTAAGCGCGCCATGTCGGGGACGAACTGACGAACGTAATTAACGAACCCTAAAAAACTCTGTAGCTCCGTGAGATTTGTCGGGGGACGCCACGCTTTTACCGTGTCTAACTTCTTCGGGCCAATTTCGACTTCAGCCTCTGAAATAACGTGCCCTAAAAACTCTAGTCTGTCCTGAAAAAACTCACACTTCGAACCCTTGGTCAGTAGTCGCTTCTTGTCTAAAATCTTGAAGACTGCTTCTAAGCCTGTTAAGTGCTGCTGCATGTCGCGGCTGTAAACCAGGATGTCGTCGAGGTAAACTATGATGCATTAATCTAAAAGCGGCCTAAACGCCTCGTTCATAGCCATATGAAAAGTCGCTAGTGCGTTGGTCAGTCCGAAAGGCATTACTGTATACTCGAACGATCCGTACCTAGTGCGAAAAGCAATCTTGGCGCAGACTGACGGTTCGACTCTAATCTGATGGTAACCTCCCTGTAAGTCAATCTTCGAGAACACGCGGGTTGTTCGCAGTTGGTCTATCAGTTCTTCCGCGCCGGGAATGGGGTATCGCGATCTGATGGTTACTCGGTTCAGTGCGCGGTAGTCGATACATATGCGAAATCATCCGTCTTTTTTCGGTGTGAACAGTATCGGTGCGGCGAACGGTGACGAGCTCGGTCGGATGAACTTTTTCTCCAGCAGGTAATCTAACTGCTTCCTCAGTTCGTCGAGCTCGGGCTGTGTCAGTCTGAACTGTCGCTGTACAGTTGGCTGTGCCCTTGGCTCTAACTCTATTCGGTGGTTGTGTGCCCCGTGAGGTGGCAGTCCCTCCGGTAAATCATCTGGAAAAATCCCCAGTTACAGTTACAACAGTTCCTGTAGTTCGAGCGGTACTACTTCTAGCAATTTCTGAAAATCGCTCGACGCCTCTGCTTCTCCTACTATTGCGATGTCCACTGCGTACACGTCAGCTCCAGCGGCGACAGCCCGTTTCATCATGACGGTGATGGCGTTGACGTGGACCGTTGAAGACTCAGGCGACTGCCAGCGAGGTAGCTCGACCCAGTTACCGCTACTTCGCACAGTGCAGCTACCCGTCGTCCAGTCAATTCGCGGGTTGTGTCGTCGCAGCCAATCACGTCCCAGTAAAATGTCGTGCCCATCCAGTGTCGTCGCGAGCATTTCCTGTGTAAACCCGAAGTTCCCCTCGCAACGGACTTTTACTCTCTCCACATTCTGCCGTATGGCCAGAGGCGTGCCGTCAACTAAGCGTGCATCTATCTCCGGTAAACACCGACTTAGTGTCAGTTGCAGCATCCGTGCAGTCGCGGTATTAACTAAGCTGTGACTTGCTCCGCCGTCTATAAAAATCTTCACTGCTGCCCCCTGTACTTTTCCCGTGAATCAGTATTGGGCAATCCGTCGCTGTACCCTCCTTATTCATCCGAGCCCGATCGATAGCGTGAATCGGTACTGTGACTCGGTGAGGGTCGGTGAGGTTGGGCGAGCAAGTCGTCTCGTTAGTAGTTGACCCGATTTCTACTGACTGCTGGCGTTTCCCTGCCTCTGAGACTCCCTCCCCTGCTCTGCTCCTCGGCGTCTTAGCTCCTCTGGGAATTCGCTCTTGCGATGTCCCGGCCTTTTGCAAGCAAAGAAGCACCCCTTGAATGGTGCAGCAGCTGCGTTCGCCGCAGCGGCGTATACGGTGGCGTGCTCGATCGGTCCCCGAGGACGATGTCCGTAGTAGGACCCCGGTCTCGGTCGGCGCAAAATGTCAATTTTCTCCGCTAGCGCGAGAATATCGTTGAAGTTCGATAGCCCTCGAAGCATTATCTCGTGCGAGATGTCCGGCTTCAGCCCTCCGACGTAACGGTCCACCCGCTCCACCTCATGCATGCAGCCGACCTACTCGCACAGAGCGAGAAAGCTGCTGGTGTAGTCTTGAACCGACTCGAGCTGCCGCGAAGTGTGCAGTTTGTTACGCATCGAAATAGAAGCCGCAATTGACTCGAAGCACGCCCGAAGTCCCGCGCACCACGCGTCCCACGTGTTGTACCGGGCGATTTCGCAAAATGAACTCCAGGTGACGGCTGGACCCGTGAGCTCTTCCTCTTGCGATGGCGGCTCGTAGGCGCGTGGCGACGTCACGATGACTCGCCACCAGTCCATGGCGGGGCCCCTCAGCAGCGAAACGGCGTATCGGATCTTCGCTGCGTCCGACTCGACGTAATTCGCGTCGAAGAAGACGTTCATCGTGAAGATCCACGATTGAACCGTCGGACCCCCACGTTGGCTAGGATCGAAACAGGGCAGGCGCTGCGGTTTGAGTAGCATCGGCGTGACGTTGTCGTTGTTGCCACGTGCCACTGCGAAATCGACGTGACGACGGGCTTCGCGAGGCCCCTGCGTGCTTGGTGCGGCCCTGTTCCTCTCCATGCCCGGCATTGATCGGGCGGCGACATCGCTGGCTGCGCCTGAACGCTGTCCCACGGTGTCGTGTTGTGACGGTGGAACGGACGAGATGACGATCGGCTCGTCCATTTGTGCAGGTACATTTGCAGGTGTCGGTGTTGGTGCAGGTGCATTCGTCAATGATTGCTGGCGGGCGGAATCGCGTTCCGCCGTGAGAGTCGCAATTTCGAGTGCCGAATCTTCGAGTTGGCGCACGAGACGGTCGAGCTGCTCCTGCATCAACGTCGCAAGGTTATATTCGGCCATGGCGGAGGTGCCAGGCAAGCTTAGCGGGAGCCTCGGTCATGGTTGTGCGTGCGTGCTTACGAGAGAGCACTTCGAGCGGCGATGCTTGTTTGCTGAGAGACGTCTACCCCCTCCAAAAATTGAGATAGTGGGGAAGCGAAGGTGTGGGTGCGGTCCGAGAGAAGATCGTAGGCTCTGAATACCAAGTGTTACGAGTGCAATTGAGCGAGCGAGCGAGAATTGCACTATCGAAGCAAAACAGTACATTGAGCGAAGGAATGAGCGAGAACTAAACAGTGAAGGGCCACAGTGGTAACGGTAACAAACTGTGGGTGACGCGCGACGGGCCTCTGACTGAGGTCACGACTGAGGTCAGGAAGTGTCGAAGCGGAGTGTCAAACTGTTATGTTGTTTGTTGTTTGTAGGCTGTAGTGGGGTAGCTTACATGGGGTACAACACATTCTAGGGTTTCTACTTGTATCCCAACTGTTCCTAGTCCATCTCATTCCTGCTGCTAGTTTCTAACATGGTTTCAGAGCAGGTCATGCTCCAGGACCGTTCTCGTTAGGGCCCACCGATCATACCCTGCGTGTAGCGCTGCCCCACCCATCGCGCTGCCTTGCTCTGTCCTGCCTGCGTCGCGCTGCCCGCGCTCGCCCTGCTGCTGCGTCGCACCCCACCCGCGCACGCCTCTGCCCCGCGTCGCGCTGCCCGAGCGCGCCCTGCCCCGCGTCGCGCTGCCCGAGCGCACCCTGCCCTGCGTCGCGCGGCCCGCGCACGCCTTGCCTTCGTCGCGCGGCCCGCGTCCGCCTGTCCGCCCGCAGTCTCCTCCGTCGCGCCGCCCCGCGCACACCTTGCTCTGCCCGCGCGCCGCCCTAGTGACCGCGCACGGCCTGCTTTTTCTGCCCGCGCGCTGCTCTGCCAGCCGCACGCTGCCCTTGCTTGCCCGCACGCTGTCCTGCGCAAACCCGCACGCCGCCTTTGCCTGCCGCATGCTGCCCCTGCCTGCCGCGCGCCGCTCCTGCTTGCCTGCGCGCTGCCCTCTCTGCAGCCCCGCACTACTGTCTCTGCCCGTGCGCCGCTCTGCCCTGCTCGCGCACTGCCCTGCCCTGCCCTACGTGCCACACTGCTCTGCTAAGCTATGGCCTCTCTCAGTGTTCTCGAGTTCAATCCTAAGGGCCGTCCTATCCAGTTCGAGACGTGGCTTCATGACCTACAGCTGTACATGCTGAGCGATTCTAAAGGTAATGTTTCGCTGTTTGACTACACGTCCGGAGACTGTCTTGCCCCTCCCGACACAGCTGATAGTGCGACTCGCTCACAGTGGCTCACCCGTGACGCTGCCGCTCGCCTAGCCGTTCGCAACCACCTGCCGTTAGCCGAACGCGCTCACTTTGGCCAGCCTAAGATTGCTAAAGGCCTGTACGACGCTGTAGTCGCTCGCTACTCTTCCCCTGCCACTGCAGCTCTCGGCCGCCTTATACTGCCCTACCTGTTTCCCGAGCTGTCCTCCTTTGCCACAGTAGCGGACCTCAATACCCACCTTCGCACTAGCGACGCTCGTTACCGCGCTGCCCTCCCAGCCGAGTTCGTCCCCAAGAACGAGCCCCCGATTTACATCACTCTCTACTTTATAGTCACTCGCCTCCCTGACTCTCTTCGCACAGCCAGAGAGCACTTTCTCGCCCTTGACCCCACCAAGCTCACTATTGACCTGCTCGAGGAGCACCTCCTTGCAGCTGAGACTAGTGTAGTCGCTGTAGGTGCTACTCGTGGCACTCCTCGCACGCCCTTCTTTGAGGGGTGCTCCCCCTCCCCCCTTGCCCGCTCTGTTGCTTCTGCTGCTGTTGTCGAATTCCTTGGTGCTGAGGAGGTTGGTGCTACTTCTACTCCTAGTGGTAAGCGCCGCAGCGGCAAGGTCAAGGGAGGCAAGAGCGGTGGGGGTGGCGGCGGGGGGGGTGGTGGTGGCGGCGGTGGCGGTGGGAGTGGTGGCGGGAGTGGGGGAGTCGGTGGCAGCGGTGGCGGCAGCGGTGGGGGTGGCGGTGGTGGTGGTCGTGGCGGCAGTGGGGGTGGTGGCGGCGGTGATGGCGGTGGAGGGAGTGGTGGCGGCGGCAGTGGTGGTGGTCGGGCTGGAGCAGTTCAGCGGCAGCAGCAGCAGCGTCCGCGTGAGACCCTCACGCCCCAGCAGCTTCGTGAGTGGTTTGCTCAGCGTGGGGCGTCTGGGGGTAGTGCTCGCTGCCCGTACGTCATTCGCACAGGTGACCACGCAGGTCAGACGTGCGGGAAGTTTCACACCCAGCACCGCTGCTTCTCCCGCCTAGACGACGCTTGGCGCACTGAGTTTGGCGATGAGGCTGAGATGCCCCGCTGGGCAGAGCTGCTTAGGTCTGGTGTTGATATCTTTGCTCTTGACTATGACGCTATCCTTGCTGGCATGTATGCTTTGACTATTAGTGCTGAGGCCTTGCACACCTTCACTCTTGACTCAGGTGCTTCTCGCTGTTTCTTTCGCGACAGTACCACAGTCACACCACTCACTAGACCCGTTGCAGTTTCCCTGGCTGACCCCTCTGGGGGCCCGGTTCTTGCACGTTCCTCTACTGTTCTCCCGTGTTCGGCGGTTCCGTCCGGCTCACTATCAGGTCTCCACCTCCCCTCGTTCTCGACGAACTTGGTGAGTAACGCAGTCCTTCAGGATGCATGGGTTGATACCTTTACCCCTGGAGGCCAGCGTGTGGCGATCTGTACGTGCTCCCGGACTGGCCGTCACCTGGCCACGTTCACCCGTCGGCCTGGGTCGAGTCTGTACACACTGACTATTGCGCCTCCTCAGGTTGGTGCGTCTGCTCAGGTGTCCGCGTTAGGTCAGGTAGCAGCCCCCTGCGAGTGTCGCCTCCTCTCGCACCAAACTCTCCTTTGGCACCACCGCCTTGGTCACCCCTCCCTGCCACGCCTTCGTGGCATGCACTCCCGCCTCCTTGTCTCTGGTCTTCCCAGGTCTCTGCCTTCCCTCCCACCCTCGCCTGCCCCGCCCTGCATTCCTTGCGTCGAGGGGCAGCAGCGCGCCGCTCCTCACTCCTCCTCGTTTCGCCCGACGACAGAGGCTCCCCTGCAGACTCTCCACCTAGACGTGTGGGGCCCAGCCCGCGTCACTGGACTGGGCCGCGAGCGGTACTTTCTGCTGGTTGTTGACGACTACTCGCGTTACATCACAATCTTCCCCTTGCGCAGCAAGGGTGAGGTCCCTGCTGTCTTGATCCCTTGGATCCGCGCTGTTCGTCTCCAGCTCCACGAGCGGTTCCGCATGGACCTTTTTAACCTGCGTCTGCACTCTGACAGAGGTGGTGAGTTCTCCTCCGACCTCTTGCGGGACTTTTGTCAGGGGGAGGGCATCCTCCAGTCGTTCACGCTTCCGGCCTCTCCACAGCAAAATGGGATTGATGAGCGCCGCATTGGCTTAGTCATGGAGGTGACTCGTACCTCCATAATCCACGCGGCTGCTCCCCATTTTCTGTGGCCGTTTGCAGTCCGGTACGCTGCGCATCAGCTCAACCTCTGGCCACGTGTCTCCTTGCCGGAGACCTCGCCCACACTGCATTGGACGGGGGAGGTTGGCGATGCGTCGCGGTTCCGGGTCTGGGGCTCTCGTGCCTTTGTCCGCGATACCTCCGCGGACAAGCTCTCCGCCCGCGCTATTCCCTGTGTCTTCCTTAGCTTCCCCCCTGACGTGCCTGGCTGGCAGTTTTACCACCCCACCTCGCGCCGGGTTCTGCCCTCTCAGGACGTCACATTTAACAAGTCGGTTCCTTTCTACCGTCTCTTCCCCTACCGCACTGCCCCTCTCCCCCCCCCGCCGCTCTTCCTCGCTCCAGGTCCCCCTCCGGTGGACCCCCCCCCCCCCCTCAGAGTCATGCTCCTTTAGGTGTGTCTCAGGTAGACCCACTTCCCTTGGCTGAGCCTGTCGAGGTCACTGGTGACTCAGGTGCTGCTGGGGGTGGTGCTGCTCGGGGTGCTGAGCCTGGAGGTGCTGAGCCTGCGGGTGCGGAGCCTGGGAGTGTCGAGCCTGAGTGTGAGGAGCAAGGGGGTGCTGAGCCTGGGGGTGCTGCTTCTGGGTGTGCTGAGCCTGTGCGTAAGGAGCCTGAGCGTGCGAAGCCTGGGGGTGCTGAGCCTGGGGGTGCAGAGCCAGTGCGTGCGGAGCCTGCGGGTGCTGCACCTAAGGGTGCTACGTGTGAGGGAGCTGAGCCTGGGGGTGCGCCTGCTGGTGGTCCTCCGGGTGCCTCGCCGCAGCGGTCTAGCCAGCGAGAGCCTCTCTCACCACAGCAGCTGCGCGAGTGGTTTGCTCGGCGCACCCGCCTTAGGAGTCGCGCTGCTGGAGCTAAAGGCACTAGAGCTGGAGGTACTGGTGCTGGAGGCGCTGGAGCTGCAGGAGGTGCTGGAGCTCGAGGCGCTGGCGCTTGAGACACTGGCATTGGAGACACTGGAGGTGCTGGAGCTGGAGGCGCTGGCACTGGAGGTCCTGGCGCTGGAGGTGCTGGAGCTAAAGGCGCTGGAGCTGGAGGCCCTGACACTGGGGGTGCTGGAGCTAAAGGCGCTGGAGCTGGAGGCCCTGACACTGGGGGTGCTGGAGTTGGAGACACTGGCGCTGGAGGCGCTGGGGCTGAAGGCACTGGCGCTGGAGGCGCTGGCGCTGGAGGCGCTGGCGCTGGAGGTGCTGGAGCTGGAGGTGCTGGAGCTGGAGGCCCTGTGCAGCAGCGACCGTTTTTCTTGCCGCCGCCGCAGCTGTCCGAACTACCGCTCGACTCGGTGCTCCGTCAGGTTCTTAGTCTTCCTTCGTCCACTGCCCTTCCTCCGGACTCACCGCTGCCTGCCCCACCTCGTTACACTGAGCAGCCGGTCTCCCTTACAGAGCGTTGTGAGCCTGCGTCTCGTCCTGCCTCCCCTGTTTGCACTGTTCGCCGTGCTCGTCGTGTCCCTCGTCCGCGTCCTCCTCCTGTGCCAGGTACTCACACTATGGCACTTCGTCCTTCCTCTGTTCCACAGCGCGTCCCTCTGCCGTCTCCTCCTGCGTCCTCTCTTCCTAACGTTCCGGACCCTGAGTCTGACCGTGTTCGTGCTGCCAGTTCCATTGTCACGCGTCTCCTGGCCAGAGTCGTCACTGACTCGTCGTTTGAGTCTATTGCGAGTCGCGTCTGCCTTAGTTGCTAAGCTTGTGGACTTTGCTGCTGCGTGTCGTCTAGACTACGCCGCCAGTCTTGTTGCTGATTCTGAGTCTGTCTGTCCTCCGTCAGTCGGGGGTGAGTGTGCTCTTGGCACGGACGTTCTTGAGGACAGGCAGGAGGACTTTGAGTGTCTTACGTCGATGCAGTTCCCCCTCCTGGGGCGAACATAGTCGATGGCATGTGGATTTTCAGGGTGAAGCGGCCGCCTGGTTCTCCGCCTGTCTTCAAGGCTCGTTACGTTGCTCGAGGCTTCAGTCAGCGACAGGGAGTTGACTACTTCCAGACCTTCTCCCCTACCCCGAAGATGACCACTCTTCGGGTGCTGCTGCACGTTGCCGCCCAGCGTGAATACGAGCTTCACTCTCTTGACTTCAGCACAGCTTTCTTACAGGGCAGCCTGCACGAGGAGATCTGGCTGCGCCGCCCACCTGGCTTCACTGGGTCGTTTCTTGCAGGTACCCAGTGGAGCCTCCGGCGGCCAGTCTACGGCCTCCGCCAGGCGCCTCGTGAGTGGCACGACACACTGAGGACGACGCTTGCGGCTCTCGGGTTTGCTCCTTCGACTGCTGACCCGTCGCTGTTTCTGCGCACAGACACTTCGCTGCCGCCGTTCTACATCCTCGTGTACGTCGATGACTTGGTTTTTGCCACTGCTGACACTGAGGCACTAGCCCTTGTGAAGTCGGAGCTGCAGAAGAGACACACGTGCACAGACCTGGGTGAGCTGCGCAGCTATCTTGGCTTGCAGATCATCCGGGACAGAGCACGCCGCCCCATTACCCTGACTCATTCACACATGGTGCAGCAGGTCCTTCAGCGCTTCGGCTTCCAGTTCTCCTCACCACAGTCCACTCCTCTGCCTACCGGTCACTCGCTCTCAGCTCCACCTTCGGATGAGTCCATAGAGCCGAGTGGCCCGTATCTAGAGCTTGTGGGCTGCCTCATGTACCTGATGACCTGCACGCGACCTGACCTTGCGTACCCTCTTAGCATCCTGGCTCGCTACGTTGCACCTGGGAGACACAGGCGAGAGCACTGGGAGGCTTGTAAGAGGGTGCTGCGCTACTTGTGCAGTACATCAGGCATGGGGCTGGTGCTTGGAGGACGGGGTCGAGTTGTCCTCACTGGACACTCAGACGCGTCTTGGGTTGACGACCTGGCTACGCAGCGGTCATCACAGGGTTACACCTTCAGCCTTGGTTCCGGCTCTGTCGCTTGGCCTTCTACAAATTCGTCTTCTGTTCTCAGCTCCAATTGTGAGGCTGAGATCTACGCAGGAGCCATGGCTGCACAGGAGTTACGCTGGCTCACCTACCTGCTGACCGACTTGGGAGAGCGGCCTAGTTCTGTCAGAATGTTATGTATTGTGTAGGCTGTAGTGGGGTACTCAACAGAGAGTAAAACCCTTTTTGGGTTTCCTATATGTACTCCACGTGCCTGCTAGTACAATCCTCTTCTTCTGTTCTCGTTCTCGCTTTCTATCTCGACATGCCATCAGAGCGGTTCCTCCTCGGACTGATGAAAATGGGCCCACCGTTAGCTTCCGCTATGGCGCACCCTTTCGCGCCGCCCGTCACGCTGCCCGGCGCTTTGTGCGCCTCTGTCCGGCGCCTCGTGCGCCCCTGCCCGGTGCCTCGTGCGCCTCTGCCCGTCGTGCGCCCCGAGTGCGCGTCGTTTTCTGCCCTGCACGCCGCGCGCTCCCCTGCTCGCCGCGCGCTGCCCTGTTCGTCGCGCGCTGCCCTGCTCGCCGTGCGCAACCCTAAACTCGCCGCGCGCTTCCCTAAACTCGCCGCGCGCTGCCCTGCGCGCTGCCCTTCCCGTCCGCACGTCGCGCTGCCCTGCCCGCCCGCGCGTCGCGCTGCCCTGCCCGCCCGCGCGTCGCGCTGCCCTGCCTGCCAGCGCGCCCTAATGCCCAAGCGCCCTGCGCGCCGTGCTGCCCCGTGCGCCCCGCTCGCCCTGCTGCCATACGCACCCCATGCGCCCTGCTGCCCGCGCGCCCCACGTGCCACTGATGGGGGGGAGGGTATGGGGGTGGCGGGTGTGAGTAATCTGTTTCTCCTCCTCCTCCTCTCTCTCCCACTGCTGCAGCTGCCGCTGAGGGGGGGAGGGTGTGGGGAGCCGAAGGAATGGCGCTAGGGGTGTGGAAAGGGGGTGTGGGACAATGGGGGGAGGTTGAATGGAGGTAGCCGCCATGAAGCCAGCAGCTCCAGAAGTCCGGATGCCCTTGCTTCGGTAGCTCGTGAGCCGATTGCTCCAGTCGCCCGTGGGTCAGTTGCTGCAGACGCTTGTCTAGCCGCGGAGCCAGTTACTCCAGTAGTCCGGATGCCCTTGCTCCGGTAGCCTGTGTGCCAGTTGCTCCAGTCGCCCGTGTGCCAGCAGCTTCAGCTGCCGCCTCCTACCTCCTCTCCTCTCATAGTCCCTCCTCCTCCTCCTCCTCCTCCTCCTCCTCCTCCTCCTCCTCCTCCTCCTCCTCCTCCTCCTCCTCCTCCTCCTCCTCACTTGCCCTCTAGTTCTGCCACTAGCCTTTGCTTATTACCTAGTCATGCGATGACTTGTTGTGCTGACTATACCCCACTTTGCCTATGGGGGTGTGTCAGAATGTTGTATTGTGTAGGCTGTAGTGGGGTACTCAACAGAGAGTACAACCCTTTTAGGGTTTCCTATATCCTTTTCTTATGTTCTCGTTCTCGCTTTCTATCTCGACAAGTTCTCCTCCAGTTCTGTACGTAGACAACAAGGCCGCTATTGCCTTGTGTGAGGAGCACAGACTGGAGTACAGAACGAAGCACATCGCTCTGCGCTACTTCCTGGCTCGAGAGTTGCAGCAGTGTGGCCAGCTTCGTCTTGCTTACGTGGCCACCCGGGCCAACACAGCTGATATCTTCACCAAGGCACTTCCGCCTGGTGATCATCAGTGTCTGTGTATTGTGCCTACGTTTGCTCCTTTGCTCACTTTGTGACCTTGCTTGTACTGATATCTATATATACCTGCATGCTTACACTTGCTAGGTTGTGATCACTGTACTGTTTGCTTTGTTTTATATAACTCTGCATGTGAACTGTCACTATGGCCATTTGCTTGTGCTCAGAGTGTGTGGTGACTTCGTGATCCACCCTGACCTTGCTTTGCTTTCTTGACTAGTCTTTTGACCATTGGTTCTCCCCCACTTTGCCTACAGTGTCAGAATGTGATGTTTGTCTAGCGTGCAGTAGGGTACTCTATAGCGAGTACAGCCCAAATTAGGGTTTGCTATATGTACTCAACTGCCTGCTAGTGAAACCCCTCTTTCCTGTTTCTCATTCCTGCCTATACTTCTAACATGCTATCAGAGCAGGTCGACCCTCCTGGGTCGATCCTGTGGGTGGTCCCGCCCGATGCTTCCGCTGCTGTTCTGCCTATCACACGCCCAGGGCGCGCGATGTCAGCTGCCTGCCGCGCGCTAAGCACGCGCGGTGTTTTTTCTTCCCGCCGCTCGCTCGGGGCGCGCGGCGTTTTTCTGCCCCGTCGACCCGCACGTCCCCCCCCCCCCCCCCCCCCCCCGTCGGCGGTCGCGTCGCCCCCCCGGAAGCCCGTCGCGTCGCCCCGCTGGCCCGCGCGTCGCCCCCACTACCCCATCGCGACGCCCTGGGGAGCCGCGCGCGACCCCGCTGCCCCGTCGCGACGCCCTCGGGATCTGCGCGCGGCCCCCCACTACCCCGTCGCGATTCCTCTTGGGGAGCCGCGCGCGGCCCCCCGCTGCCCCGTCGCGGCGCCCTGGGGAGCCGCGCGCGGCCACCCCGCTGCCCTGTCGAGGCGCCCTGGGGAGCCGGGCGCCCTCCCCCGAGCTACTGCCCGCCCCCCCCCCCCCGCTGCTGCCTGTGTTAGGGTTTGGGGGTGGCGAGTGTGGGGGTGGCGAGTATGGGGGTGACGGGTGTGTGCGCCGTTCCCTGTTCCTCCTCCTCCTCCGTCTCCCACTGCTGCAGCTACCGCTGAGGGGGGTGGATGTGTTGGAGCCGTCGGAATGGTATGAGGGGGGTGGCGTGTGAGCAGTGCTAGAGGTACAGCAGGGGGTGTGTGAAAGGGGTGTGGGACAGCTGGGGGAAGTTGAGTGGAGGCAGCCGTCTTGTCGTCCGCAGCGCCTGTAGTCCAGAGAGCCAGCTGCGTCTGTGGCCTGAGTAGTCCGGGGCTCTGCGCCTGGTAGCCACAGTGTGAGCACTCCTGGTAGTCCAGAGAGCCAGCTGCGTCTGTGGCCTGAGTAGTCCGGGGCTCTGCGCCTGGTAGCCACAGTGTGAGCACTCCTGGGAGCACAGAGAGCCAGCTGCGTCTGTCGCCGTGTAGTCTGGGTGGGTTTAGCCTGGTAGCGACAGTGCTGCGCACTCCTGTTGCCCGTGTGTCTGCAGCTTCAGCCGTCGCCTCCCATCTTCTCGCCCTCACAGTTTCTCCTCCTCCTCACTTGCCCTCTGTGATAGCCTCTAGCTTTGCTTGTATTTGTGAACCTACTGCTCTGCCTGCTTGCTGTGCTGATTATACCCCACTTTGGCTAGCCTGCAGTGGGGTACTCTATAGCGAGTACAGCCCAACTACCTGCTATATGTACTCAACTATATGTACTCAACTGCCTGCTAGTGAAACCCCTCTTTCCTGTTTCTCATTCCTGCCTAGACTTCTAACATATGGGGGTGTGTCAAACTGTTGCGTATGTTGTTTGTTGTTTGTAGGCTGTAGTGGGGTAGCTTACATGGGGTACAACACATTCTAGGGTTTTTACTTGTATCCCAACTGTTAGTTTCTAACACGGTGGCCCGGAGCGCGGGTTACCAGCCTAGCTGTGAGGTTGGTTTGCGACGGGCGAGGTGCCGGGAAAAGGTCGAGGCGAGTGTTTCGAGTGATCTCGGTGCACAATGTGGCGAGAATAATAATGTACACGCTAAGCAGGGATGCGGCGTGAGGAAATGGAAATTTCCTTATAGGGGGTTTTCTTAAAGACTCTTTTAGATATGTACTGGAAAATGTTGAATTCCTACTTCATCAGTGTAAGCCAAATCAAATACCGTCATACCCCGGATAGAAGCGCAGGCCTCGGATAAGCGCCGGCGCTTATAAAAGGATGAGGGCGCTTATATCCGGTCCTCGATTATAAGCGCACCCTTTAGACTCTTACAGATTATAATCGCACCCCCCTTAACTGCACTAAATATACCTCCCTTTCAAATTTGATTATGTAGTATATTTAAATTTAATTACAATTCCTATCCTAGCGCTTCTCTTCATTTTCATTCTAAAGTACATATTTTACCTCATTATTAGCTACAAATTCTACAAAATCCTACCTACACTACACATTCACAATTTTACTCTCCTACTCATCCTCAGCATCGCCCTCAACAGTGCCAGTGTCCTCCTGGGCGGTCTCACCGTCAGACTCTGGCTCGTCTACGTTGTTGCAGCAGAATCCATCTGCTGCAACCTCGTCGTCAAGATCCACTTCACCCTTGACGGCGTCCCGGCGGTGCTGCAGGCAGAGGTTGTCCTGGGACCCGTCCAAGGCGTTGCTGATGCCACAGGTGAGAAAGGCACGCTCAATCAACTCTTTCGGCACCGCCTTCCAAGCCTTGGAGATCCACTTGAGCGTCAGCTCTGGTGGTGGCTTGCGGATGTTGCCTGCCACACATGTTAAAATTACAGCAGTCAGAACAGGGTAGAAACATGTAAAACCACTCCAACACGGAATTTAACGCTCACCTCTTTCCGTCAGGCAGTCAACGCCCGCGCTCTCGAACCACTCCTGGTACAGTTGTCGCACAGCTGCTTTGAAGGAGCGGTTCACCGCGACGTCCAAAGGCTGGATCTCCGACGTGCAGCCCGCTGGAATGATGGCGGGGACGATATTCAGCTCCCGGAATTTCTCCTTCACATGGTCAGTCAGGTGCCCGCGGTAGGAGTCAACGACCAGCAACGACTTCCTGTTGCGCACTCCGAACCGTGGGTTGACGTACGGGCGCACCGCTCCGTCGAGCCAGGCGAGGACGCCGTCCGCATCCATCCATCCGTTGGGATGTGCGGCAACAACGACATCTGCACATCAGAAGACGCACGGTAAAAAAGGCATCAGGTAAATAAACCACATGCAACAAAACCGTGACTGCACAAGTTGCTCCGCTCACCGGAAGGAAAGTTCCCCTTGGGAACAGTCTTGCGTTTAAAAAACACCCAAGGCTTCAGCTTCTCGCCGCTGGCGGTGCAGCCGAGCATCACCGTCACGCGTTCTTTTTGATAGCCGCCGCTACGGATGTGCACGGAGCGAGTCCTCACCTCCTCGACCGTGCGTTCAGCTGGCATCTCGAGCCACAGTGGCGTTTGATCCACATTAATAATCCAGCGGGGGTCGATGTCGTACTGTCTGCGGGTGTGTCTCACGAACTTCCAAAAGTTTCAGACCTGCAATTCGCACTCTGAACGGGACGGATGGAAGACAGTCGAAAGAATCACATAAAAAAACCAGGAACATTAGCTAAAGAAACAAAACGTGTGTAGCAACCAAAAAAACAGACTCACCAGAGGACAACTTCTGTCCGACACGGGTCTTCGCTCGGGTGGTGAGATTCCAGCGTCGTCGAAAACGCTCAGTTTACCTCTGAGATCCAGCCCACTTTACCTCAGGATGCAGGGCCTTCATCACCTCTCGTGACCACTGCTGAAGCCGGCCGATCGACACGGCGAGGCACTTCTTCCTGGCGGCAAGAACACGGGAGTACACCTGGAGCTCCATGTCGCGGTACCACGACGAGCGCCCACGCCCGTGAAGGCGCTTGCGAGCCCGATGCGCGCCCTCGAGGTCCGCCTTCCGCGACTTCCACTCTGCCAGGGATTTTCGGGAGATACCAGTGTCGCGCGCCATCTTCCGCACACTCACAGCTCCGGACTCCAGCTGTGCAATCCACTGCAGCTTCTCTTGAGAAGTGTAGGAGTTCCGCTTGTGCTTCGAAGGCCTGCTACGGGGAGACGGGGGGCGGGCATCACGATTCGCTTTGGAGGGGTGGGGCCGTTTTTTATTCGGAGGGGGAAAGCTTGGCACAGGCAAGTCCTCGGGAAGACCGTCGGCCGCCCACCACTCAACGTCGTCTTCGGCACCAGTGGCGGATTCGTCGTACGGGCAATCTTCAGGCTCTCCCCAACGTGGCGACAGACCGGGGCGGGCTTCATCATCCTCGCTGCGCTCGGGCTCGGGCTCGGGCTCGGAGACGTAGGCGTCGAAAGCAGAGTAGCCGGGAGGGAGTAGCTGCAGAACGGGCACACCGTTGATGACGACGTTCGGCAGAGCGGGAGGACTAGGAGGCACTGGAGGAGCAGGAGGCGCAGGAGGAGCAGGAGGCGCAGGAGGAGCAGGAGGTATGGGCGCTGGGCGACTCTGCCACTGAGAGTAATCGGGAGTTTTGGCAGCAGCACGTCGGCGGTTAAAGAGAAAATGAGTGCCTGGAAGGCCCGCCATGCCAGAGGCAGGCCAAGGGAAAAGAAGAAAACTGAGAAGAACGATGAGAATGAGGCCTGTTTGAAACCCTCGCCCGAGACCCCTCCAACTTCGCGGCCCGAGTTCCTCTGCAGGGAAATGGGGGTAACTGTCAAGATCACCCCGCAGAGGAGCAGATGTGGCAAGGACCTGTTAAGTTGTAATGTGTTATTTATATGTAGGTAGGCTGTAGTGGGGTAGCCAATACAGGGTACAAACCCAACTAGGGTTAGCTACTTGTACCCAACTGTTTCTTTCAATGCTCTCATTCTTGCCTAGTTCTGTTAACATGGTATCAGAGCAGGAGGTCCCTAGGACCTACCGACCGTTTTTTTTTTTAAGGGCCCACCACCGCTCGCATGCGGTTACCACGCTACCCCGTGCCCTAGCCTCGTAGCGCCCTCGTGCGCCCTCGTTAGCGCCCTCGTGCGCCCTCGTTAGCGCCCTCGCGCGCCCTCGTTAGCGCCCTCGTTAGCGCCCTCGTGCGCCTCTCGTTAGCGCCCTCGCGCGCCCTCGCTAGCGCCCTCGCGCCCCCTTGTTAGCGCCCTCGTGCGCCTCTCGTTAGCGCCCTCGCGCGCCCCTCGCAGCGTCGCCCGCCCGCCGAGCCGCCCGCTCGCAGCGTCGCCCGCCTACCGCGCTGCCCGTTTCGCAGCCCGCCCGCCGCGCTGCCCGCTCGCAGCGTCGCCCGCCCGCCCGCTGCCCGCTTGCAGCGTCGCCCGCCCGCCCGCTGCCCGCTTCGCAGCGTCGCCCGCCCGCCGCGCTGCCCGCTCGCAGCGTCGCCCGCCCGCCTCGCTGCCCGCTTGCAGCGTCGCCCGCCCGCCGCGCTGCCCGCTCGCAGCGTCGCCCGCCCGCCTCGCTGCCCGCTTGCAGCGTCGCCCGCCCGCCCGCTGCCCGCTTGCAGCGTCGCCCGCCCGCCCGCTGCCCGCTTCGCAGCCCGCCCGCCGCGCTGCCCGCTCGCCGCGTCGCCCGCCCGCCCCGCTGCCCGCTTCGCAGCCCGCCCGCCGCACTTCCCGCCTGCAGCACCGCGCTGCCCGCTTCGCAGCCCGCCCCCCGCACTGCCCGCTCGCCGCGTCGCCCGCCCGCCGCGCTTCCCGCCGAGCTACCTACCTGCAGCGCTGCGGCAGCTTCCTTTGCTCAGTCGCACTGTCGCTATGGCTTCCATCCGCGTGCTGTCGTTCGATGCTGAGGGCCGCCCTGTGAAGTTCGCCACTTGGCTGGATGACCTGCAGCTGTTCCTTCTGAGCGATAGCAAGGAGCATGTGTCGCTCTATGATTACGCGTCTGGTGCTGCACCTGCCCCTCCTGCCACAGCTGAGCTTAGTGTTCGTTCCCACTAGCAGACTCGTGACGCAGCTGCTCGCCTAGCCATTCGCAGTCACCTGCCGCTAGCTGAGCTCGAGCATTTTGGCGACTGCAAATCCGCTAAGGCCCTGTACGATGCTGTCGTTGCTCGCTACTCCTCGCCTGCCACAGCCGAGCTTAGCCGCCTCATGCTGCCGTACCTGTTCCCTGAGCTGTCCACCTTTGCTACAGTCGCCGATCTTATCACTCACCTTCGCACTAGTGATGCTCGCCTGCGTGCCGCCCTTCCCACCGAGTTCTGCGCTAAGAATCCCCCTCCACTGTACTGGACACTCCACTTCATAGTCACCCGTCTCCCTGACACCCTCAGCTCAGTTCGAGACCACTTCCTTGCTCGCTGTCCCACTGAGCTCACAGTCGCCCTCCTAGAGGAGCAGCTGCTCGCGGCCGAAAAGAGCATTGTAGCTGTCGGTGCTGCTCGTGGCGCTCCTCGCACCCCCATCTTTGAGGGGTGTTCTCCCTCTCCCCTCGCTCCCTCCTACTGCTGCTGCTGTTGACTTCCTTGGTGCTGAGTCTGCTGGCGCTGCTTCTGCTCCTGGTGGGAGGCGCCGCACCGGCAAGGGCAAGGGGGGCAAGGGTGGCGGGGGTGGCGCTGGGGGGGGAGGAGGTGGGGGAGGTGGGGGGGGAGGCGGTGCTGGAGGGAGCGGTGGCGGGAGCGCTGGTGGGAGTGGGGTCGGCGGTGGAGGCGGGGGCGGCGGAGGAAGCAGTGGCAGTAGTGGCGGCGGCGGCGGTGGCGGCGGCGGTGGCGGTGGTGGCGGTGGTGGCGGTGGCGGTCGGAGCGGTGGTAGTGGTGGCGGCGGAGGTCGGAGTGGAGGCACTGGCTCGGGCCAGAGCTCCCAGCAGCAGCAGCGTCCCCAGACGACCCAACAGCTTCGTGAGTGGCTTGCTCAGCGTGGGACGTCGGGGGGCAGTGGCCGCTGTTCCTATGTCATTCGCACAGGTGACCGCAAGGGACAGACGTGTGGGAGGTTCCACACCCCGTACCGCTGCTTCTCCCGCCTTGACGACGCTTGGCGTGAGGAGATGGGCGAGGATGTTGAGCGCCCCCGCTGGGCTGAGCTCATGAGGGCTGGTGTTGATATCTTTGCTCTTGACTATGATGCTATTATAGCTGCCATGTATGCATTGACTGTTAGTGCCGAGGGAGACTGTTACTTGTGTGTGCCGCCTGACCCAGGTATAGAGCCCGCTGCCCTGGGTACTAGTGAGTCTGCTCTCTCTGGTATGGTGCCCCCTGTACTTGCTCCCTCCAGTGCTGTCCCGGCTGTTTGCGAGTCTGCTCTCTCAGGTACAGCACCCACAGAGACTGCTCTCTCAGGTACCGCACCGGCTGAGGCCTGTCACACCTTCACCCTTGACTCAGGTGCTTCCCGCTGTTTCTTTCGTGACAGTACTGAGCTCACACCGCTTCCTGCACCGGTCCCAGTCTCCTTGGCTGACCCCTCTGGGGGCCCAGTCCTTGCCCAGTCCACCACTGTGCTCCCTTGTCCGGCGGTTCCGTCTGGCTCGTTGTCGGGTTTCCACCTCCCCTCGTTCTCGACGAACCTGGTGAGCAACGCTGTCCTCCAGGATCAGTGGGTTGACACCTTTACCCCTGGAGGACAGCGTGTGGCGATCTGCACGTGCTCCAGGACCGGCCGTCACCTGGCTACGTTTACCCGTCGGCCGGGGTCGAGTCTCTACACACTGACCACTGCGTCTCCTCAGGTTGCTGCTGTCGGTCAGGTGTCCGCGTCAGGTCTGGTGGCCCACGCCTGTGAGTGTCGTTCCCTGTCGCACCAGACTCTTCTCTGGCACCACCGCCTGGGTCACCCCTCCTTGCCACGCCTCCGTGGCATGCACCGTCGCTGCCTTGTGTCTGGTCTTCCCAGGTCCCTCCCTCCCCTCCCTGCCTCGCCTGCGCCGCCTTGCCTTCCTTGCGTCGAGGGGCGGCAGCGCGCCGCTCCTCACTCCTCCTCGTTCCCCCCGACAGAGGCTCCTCTGCAGACCCTCCACCTGGACGTGTGGGGCCCAGCCCGCGTTCGTGGCCAGGGCGGTGAGCGGTACTTTTTGCTGGTTGTCGACGACTACTCGCGTTACACCACGGTCTTCCCCTTGCGCACCAAGGGTGAGGTCCCTGCTGTTCTGATCCCTTGGATCCGCACAGTTCGTCTCCAGCTCCGCCGCCGTTTCCGGACGGATCTTCCTGTCCTGCGTCTGCACTCTGACAGAGGTGGTGAGTTTTCCTCCGATCTCTTGAGGACCTTCTGTCAGGCGGAGGGCATCGAGCAGACCTTCACGCTTCCGGACTCCCCACAGCAGAATGGGGTTGCTGAGCGCCGCATTGGCCTGGTCATGGAGGTCGCTCGTACCTCCTTGGTCCACGCGGCGGCTCCCCATTTTCTGTGGCCGTTTGCTGTCCGGTACGCTGCGCATCAGCTCAACCTCTGGCCCCGTGTCTCCTTGCCGGAGACCTCGCCCACACTGCGTTGGACGGGGGAGGTTGGCGATGCGTCGCGCTTCCGGGTGTGGGGTGCTCGTGCCCTTGTCCGCGATACGTCCGCGGACAAGCTCTCCTCCCGCACGCTTCCCTGTGTCTTCCTTGGCTTTGTCCCTGACGCGCCGGGCTGGCAGTTTTACCACCCCACCTCGCGCCGGGTCTTCGCCTCTCAGGACGTCACCTTTGACGAGTCGGTCCCTTTTTACCGTCTCTTCCCCTACCGCACTGCCCCCCTCCCTCCCCCGCCGCTTTTCCTTGCTCCTGGTCCCCCTCCGGTAGACCCCCTTCCCCCTCAGGGTCCTGCTCCTTCAGGTGTCTCTCAGGTAGACCCTCCTCCCGTCGCTGAGCCTGTCGAGGTCACAGGTGACTCAGGTGCTGCTGCAGGTGGTGCTGCTGGGAGTGCTGAGCCTGGGGGTGCTGAGCCTGCGGGTGCTGGGCCTGGGAGTGCTGGGACTGCGGGTGCTGGAGCTGAGGGTACTGTGCCTGGGAGTTCGGCGCCTGGGGGTGCTGAGCCTGGGGGTGCTACGACTGGGGGTGCTGAGCCTGCGTGTACGGAGTCTGGGGGTGCCGAGCCTGGGGGTACTGCGCCTGAGGGTACTGAGCCTGGGGGTGCTGCTACTGAGCCTACGGAGCCTGGGGTTGCTGCGTCTGGGGGTGCTCTTCCTGGCGGTACTGGAGCTGCTGGAGCTGACGACGCTGGAGCTGACGGTTCTGGACACGGTGGTCCTGCTGGTTCTGGAGGTGCTGGCGAGGGGAGGTCTGACGCTGCTGGGGCCTCTGGTGCTGACGTCGCCGACTCGGGGGGTGCTGCGGCGGAGGGTGCTGGTCCAGGTGCTTCTGGTGCTCCGGGTGCTGGAGGTGCTGGCGGAGCTCCGCCGTCGCGCCTGTTCTTCGCTCCTCCGTCGCCGTCGGCTTTGCCGCCGCCTGACACGGTGCTTCGCCAGGTTCTTTCCCTCCCGTCTTCCACTGGCCTTCCCCTTCAGCCTGGCTCCCCCCTCCCTGCTCCGGTGCCTTACACTGCACAGCCGGACTCGCTTACGGAGCGTCGTGAGCCTGCGTCTCGTCCTGCCTCTCCTGTTCGCGCTGCTCGCACTCCTCTCACTGGTCCCACTAGCCGTCGTGTCGCGCGTCCGCGTCCTCCTCCTGTTCCTGGCACGCACATTATGGCACTTCGTCCTTCCACTGGTCCACAGCGTGTCCCCCTACCGTCTCCTCCTGCGTCTTCTCTTCCTGACGTTCCCGACCCTGAGTCTGACAGTGTTCGTGCTGCCCACCCTACTGTCACGCGTCTTCTCGCCACTGTTGTCACTGACCCGTCGTTTGAGTCTTCTGCTGCGTCTGCCCTGGTCGCTGAGCTTGTCGACTTTGCTGCTGCCTGTCGCCTCGACTACGCCGCCAGTCTTGTTGCTGAGTCTGAGTCTGTCTGTCTTCCGTCCGTCGGGGGTGAGTGTGCTCTTGACACGGACGTCCTTGAGGACAGGCAGGAGGACTTTGACTCTCTCGCGGCTGCTGTACCTCATCTCGTGGCCTGGTTGCTTGCCCCTGAGGGAGACCCGGATGCACTAGACATCCCCACTCTGCGCACTTACGCAGAGGCGATCTCGGGTCCCTACTCCTCTCAGTGGCAGACAGCCATGGACGCAGAGATGGCATCCTGGAAGTCCACAGGCACCTACGTCGACAAGGTTCCCCCTCCTGGGGCGAACATCGTCGATGGCATGTGGATTTTCAGGGTGAAGCGGCCGCCAGGTTCTCCGCCTGTCTTCAAGGCTCGTTACGTTGCTAGAGGCTTCAGTCAGCGTCAGGGGGTCGACTTCTTCCAGACCTTCTCCCCCACCCCGAAGATGACCACTCTTCGGGTTCTGCTGCACGTTGCTGCTCAGCGTGACTACGAGCTTCACTCTCTTGACTTCAGCACAGCGTTCCTGCAAGGCAGCCTGCACGAGGAGATCTGGCTGCGCCGCCCACCTGGCTTTACTGGGTCGTTTCCTCCTGGTACCCAGTGGAGCCTCCGCCGGCCAGTCTACGGTCTCCGCCAGGCGCCACGTGAGTGGCACGACACACTGAGGACTACACTTGCGGCTCTTGGGTTCGCGCCGTCTACTGCTGACCCGTCGCTGTTTCTGCGCACAGACACGTCGCTGCCGCCGTTCTACATTCTCGTGTACGTCGACGACTTGGTCTTTGCTACTGCTGACACTGAGGCACTCGCTCGTGTGAAGTCGGAGCTGCAGAAGAGACACACCTGCACTGACCTGGGTGAACTGCGTAGCTACCTTGGCTTGCAGATCACCCGGGACAGAGCTCGCCGCACCATCACCCTGACTCAGTCACACATGGTGCAGCAGGTCCTTCAGCGCTTCGGCTTCCAGTTCTCCTCACCACAGGCCACACCTCTGGCTACCAGCCACTCGCTCTCAGCTCCACCTTCGGACGAGTCCGTAGAGCCGAGTGGCCCGTACCCAGAGCTTGTAGGCTGCCTCATGTACCTGATGACTTGCACGCGACCTGACCTCGCGTACCCACTTAGCATCCTTGCTCGCTACGTTGCGCCTGGGAGACACAGGCGAGAGCACTGGGAGGCTGCTAAGAGGGTGCTGCGTTACTTGTGCAGTACATCAGGCATGGGGCTGGTGCTTGGAGGACGCGACAGAGTTGTCCTCACTGGTCACTCGGACGCTTCTTGGGTGGACGACCTGGCTACGCAGCGGTCGTCACAGGGTTACACCTTCAGCCTTGGCTCTGGTTCTGTCTCGTGGCGGTCCACCCGCTCTTCTTCTGTTCTCGGCTCTAGTTGTGAGGCTGAGATCTACGCCACAGCCATGGCTGCACAGGAGTTACGCTGGCTCACCTACCTGCTGACTGACTTGGGAGAGCGGCCTAGTTCTCCTCCAGTTCTGTACGGTGACAACAAGGCGGCTCTTGCCTTGTGTCAGGAGCACAGACTGGAGCACAGGACGAAGCACATTGCTCTTCGCTACTTTCTTGCTCGAGAGCTTCAGCAGCGCGGTCAGCTTCGGCTTGTGTACGTGGACTCGAAGGCCAACACTGCTGATGTCTTCACCAAGGCGCTCCCGCCTAGTGATCATCAGCGGCACTGTACTTCTTTAGGCCTTGTGTCCACGTTTCCTCACTTGCTCACTGCTTGACATTCTTTGTACTGTACTTTATATTTGTCTTGCTGCTTGTCCTGTTCTATATCTAGCACTACATGTGAACTGGCCTTGTGGCCTTTGTTTGTGCTCGGAGTGTGGTGACGTTGTGATCCACCCTGGGCTTGTTTTTGCTTTGCTGGACTGGTCTTGTGACCCTTTGCTCTCCCCCACTTTGCCTATGGGGGTGTGTTAAGTTGTAATGTGTTATTTATATGTAGGTAGGCTGTAGTGGGGTAGCCAATACAGGGTACAAACCCAACTAGGGTTAGCTACTTGTACCCAACTGTTTCTTTCAATGCTCTCATTCTTGCCTAGTTCTGTTAACAGGACCATGCCTTGGTGGCAAGGAATCTTGCCGCATTATGCCCATTTCGTGGTCTACTGCGTTGTGCCTGGCACGGCAGGCGACCCTGATTGGGCAGTCGCACACATTACAGCGTGTGCGCTGGCATGGGCCGGATTCATGTACGATGAATCTGGCCAGGCCAGCAAGGCGTGGCAGGCGTGATTCCACGCCTTGTTGGCCCTTTGACGCGCAATTCATGCACTCGTTCGAACGTTCCAGATGTTGATTGAATCCCCTTGAGAAAAAGCTTCAATTACCGTACATGTAAAAAAAAGTACATACGTTTCTGCCATTTTATAGACGCCGGCACTTATAAATTTCCTCAAGTAAGTGCACCCCCTAAAAAACAGTGTTTTATTACAACCCCAGGGGCGCTTCTATCCGGGGTATGACGGTTTAGTTAGGTGCTGCTCTTTCTACCATCTACTCACACTTCTCACAAAAACTAGACCAATCTGGCTTTCACGATACCTAGGTGCCTATAATGTAGGGTACCACATGCGGATACTAAACAGAACCTGCAGTATGGCAGCAACACTTAACAAACCATGGCGCTCAAGACTGCATAGTGTCCTTCTTAGCGTTGTACTGGTCAAGCTCTGCATCAAGCTCCTCTTGGGTCTTGGGAGCCTCTGACTTCCTGCCTCTGCCTCTCCCCCGGCCCCGACCTCGAGCACCTCCCCTTCCACCTCGGCCGCGTCCACCAAACCCACCGCCCCTGGTAAACAAGCAAAAAGGGAAACAAGAGAAGCGTCAGCCCAATTTAAAACCGAAACAAGAGAATTTAGAAGAGACATGTAATGTTGCGCTAAGCTTACCCTGCAGGAAAGCCAAACGGCGCGACAATAGCTGGTGCAACTGCCACCCTCGCGACAGGCGGAACAGCAGGAGCAACAGTGGAACCGATGAGCTCAATCTTCATAGGTTTCCCGTCCAACTGAACGTTGTTGTACCGGGTCATGGCTGCCAAGGCATCCGCTTTCCGTGCGAACACAACTTCCGCTGTGCCCTGTGAGGTTAATATAGAACAAGGATGTCAGCACTGATAACGGTAAGAACAGTATAACATTACAAGAGGTAAAAAGAAAGCATGTGCCTACCTTAGATCGCCCACTTCTGTCATAGTGAACCGAGAAGCGCTTGAGCTCTCCAATCTCCGAAAAGAGTTCCTGCAACAAAAGACGGTGAATTCAGCCAGTAGATCGTAGACAGGAAAAAGACATAACTTCTTAATTCGCACCTTAACGTCGTCGTTCGACACGCCGTAGTCCAGATTCGACACATACAGCTTCGTCCCTGTCTCGATGCCTTGTCCTGCGGCACGTCCGGCTGCCGGAACAGCAACTGCGCCAGCATCGTACATGTCGTGTTGCCAGGCACGGTCAGTTACCATGGCAGCAGGCTGGCGAGAACAAGAAACAAAAAAAACGTGTGAACAAGAGCTCGTGCAGAGCTGCGCATGCATGTACCTGTTCCAAACCAACGTAACTATTGCTCCGAACCGACGGACTAGTGCTACATACTCCACGTGCACAGCTTTGAGATATTTAGCAGTGTAAATAAGAAAAATGATGTGGTCAGTTGTCACCAACATGTCAGCCCGCCACGATGGTTCGAGGTAAAACAGGAGCCACGTCAGGCGTTCCCGAGAACCAGGAGCTGAGCGACAGAGAGTTGGACGATTCCACGACAACCGACCCCACCAAACGGCTCTCCGTAAGCCGCTCATCGTGGAATAATCACACCCCTTGAACGGCATCGACGAATTCTAATTATCTCCTGGACGATTCTTCCCAGCGAGGACGAGAGATGAAGCGGAGAAATCCTTGCAGAATAAGGTGTTCTGAAAAGCCTTCCTGGCTCTCAAGAGAGAAACCAGGTGTGGGATTTGGATGGCGAGATAGAAGATCCGCTTGCCTGGCCATATGGTGTTGATCGAAATCCGCCTCGTCCAGATCTGCGAACAGGACCATAGCCCCTACCAGATCCGGATCCGCGTCCCCCTCGGCTGCCGCCACGACCAGACGACTTCTTAGACTTGATGATATCGTCGAGGGACTGATCGAGCTCGGAAGCCATGATGACGGAACTGTAAGCAGCACACGTCAAGATATGGCACGCGGAAAATTACGAATCCCCACCAATGGAGATGGCGAGTAGAAGCGGAAGCAGATGCAGGCGCCGAACCAGGCACAACGGCTACAATTCTTGGATCTGGAGATTTGGGAAAAGAAAACCTAGTTGCAAAGGTGGAGGGCAGCAGCAGCTTTGAAAAGCTAGGCTTGCCAAGTCGGTGAACAAAGATGGTGTTGTTGCTTGGAAAATGGTATGGGAAGTGAGGCCAATGTCCTCGTGGCGTGTGTGGCGTACTTCTGTCACCAAACCCTCGTTTTCCCGCTGTGTGAAGTCAGAATATCGACGGACCTCCGTCGATAACCAGCCAACAAGCAAGTCAAATCGACGGTTGCCAGTGAGCTGAGAATATCCCCTAGTGACGGTGCCGTTGGAATATAGGGTGCTTACAAAAATTGTTGTTTATAAGATATATATAAAGTCAACTCTTTCCCATTTTGTACGACAAGTAGTCACCTTCTGCAGCATTATCTGATAGGACGCACATGTACACTCTCCCGTGTCATAATACTAAGCATAGCTAGGACTAGGAAGCTAGGGTTTACCTAGCCATGGGAGAGAAGTCCAAGCAAAGGGGAGGGGTTTCACTATGGAAAGGCAAGTACAAATAGTTGAGAAGCATGCCAGCAGTGGTGCACCACCACACAGTACAACTATGTAGCTGCACTACAGCTAGAACTACATGCACTTTACATAATATATATGAAATATATTCTGACACACCCCCTAAGTGCATGCAGGAATAAGCGATGTGCAGAACACCTCCTAAAGTGGTACACCCTGCAGGGCGCAGCAGAAGAAGAGGCGAAGTGAGGAGGAGGAGGAGGAATTGTGAGAGGAGAAGAGGTAGGAGGAGGCACCTGATGTCAGAAGTTCTAGGCAAGAATGGTTGGATTCATCAAATGATGGGTACATAAGCTAACCCTAACATTGGGTTGTACCCAACATGGGCTACCCCACTAGTAGCCTACACAAACATAATATACATAGTTTGACACACCTCCATAGGCAAAGTGGGGGAGAACAAGGGGTCACAAGACTAGTCAAGAAAAGCAAAGCAAGCTCAGGGTGGATCACAACGTCACCACACACACTGAGCACAAGCAAAGGGCCACAAGGCCAGTTCGCATGCAGAGGTAAACATGCAACAGCAACAGAGATACAGTGATCACAACCTAGCAACAACCAACATGAAGGTTTATATAGATCACAGTACAAGCAAGGTCAAGAAGTGAGCAAGTGAGACGAAAGCGGCACCAGGCCTAACAAAGTACATAGACGCTGATGATCACCAGACGAAAGCGCCTTGGTGAATTTATCTGCAGTGTTGGCCCGAGTGTCCACGTGTGTGAAACGAAGCTGACGACGCTGCTGCAACTCTCGAGCCAGGAAGTAACGCAGAGCGATGTGCTTTGTTCTGTGCTCCAGTCTGTGCTCCTTACACAAGGCAATGGCAGCCTTGTTGTCTACGTACAGAACTGGAGGGGAACGAGGCCGCTCTCCCAAGTCGGTCAGCAGGTAGGTGAGCCAGCGTAGCTCCTGTGCAGCCATGGCTGTAGCGTAGATCTCAGCCTCACAACTGGAGCTGAGAACACAAGACGAGCGTGTAGACCGCCACGAGACAGAACCAGAGCCAAGGCTGAACGTATACCCCTGTGACGACTGCTGCGTAGCCAGGTCGTCAACCCAAGAAGCGTCAGAGTGTCCAGTGAGGACAACGTCACCCCGTCCTCCAAGCACGAGCCCCATGCCCGATGTACTGCACAAATAACACAGTACCCTCTTCGCAGCATCCCAGTGCACCTTTCGGTGTCGACCAGGAGCCACGTAGCGTGCCAGAAGGCCAAGAGGGTACGCGAGGTCAGGACGAGTGCAGGTCATCAGGTACATGAGGCAGCCCACTAGCTCTGGATACGGGCCACTCGGCTCTACGGACTCATCCGAAGGCAGAGCTGAGAGCGAGTGACTTGTAGCCAGAGGAGTGGACTGTGGCGAGGAGAACTGGAAGCCGAAGCGCTGAAGGACCAGCTGCACCATGTGTGACTGAGTCAGTGTGATGGTGCGGCGTGCTCTGTCCCGGGTGATCTGCAAGCCAAGGTAACTGCGCAGCTCACCCAGGTCTGTGCACGTGTGTCTCTTCTGCAGCTCCGACTTCACAAGGGCAAGTGCCTCAGTGTCAGCAGTGGCAAAGACCAAGTCGTCGACGTACACGAGGATGTAGAACGGCGGCAGCGAGGTGTCGGTGCGCAGAAACAACGACGGGTCAGCAGTGGAGGGAGCAAACCCAAGAGCCGCAAGTGTCGTCCTCAATGTGTCGTGCCACTCACAAGGCGCCTGGCGGAGACCGTAGACTGGCCGGCGGAGGCTCCACTGGGTACCAGGAGGGAACGACCCAGTGAAGCCAGGTGGGCGGCGCAGCCAGATCTCCTCGTGCAGACTGCCCTGTAGGAAAGCTGTGCTGAAGTCCAGAGAGTGAAGCTCGTAGTCACGCTGAGCGGCAACATGCAGCAGCACCCGAAGAGTGGTCATCTTTGGGGTGGGGGAGAAGGTCTAAAAGAAGTCAACTCCCTGTCGCTGACTGAAACCTCGTGCAACGTAACGAGCCTTGAAGACAGACGGAGAACCCGGCGGCCGCTTCACCCTAAAAATCCACATGCCATCGACAATGTTCGCCCCAGGAGGGGGAACCTCATCGACGTAAGTGCCTGTGGACTTCCAGGATGCCATCTCTGCGTCCATGACTGTCTGCCACTGAGAGGAGTAGTCACCCGAGATCGCCTCTGCGTAAGAGCGCGGGGTGGGGATGTCCAGTGCATCCGGGTCTCCCTCAGGGGCAAGCAGCATGGCCACGAGATGAGGCGCAGTGGCTGCAAGACACTCAAGGTCCTCGTGTCTGTCCTCAAGGACGTCCGTGCCTAGAGCACACTCACCGCCGACGGACGGAGGACAGACAGGCTCAGACTCAGCAACAAGACTAGCGGCGTAGTCGAGACGACAAGCAGCAGCAAAGTCAACAAGCTCAGTGATCAAGGCAGACGCGACAGCAGACTCAAACGAAGGGTCAGTGACAACAGTGGCCAACAGACGCGTGACAGTAGGGTGAGCAGCACGAACCAGGTCAGACTCAGGGTCCGGAACGTGCGGAAGAGAGGACGCAGGAGGAGACGGCAGGGGGACACGCTACGGAACAGAGGAAGGGCGAAGTGCCATAGTGTGCGTGCCTCGGACAGGAGGAGGACGCGGACGAGAAACATGACCAGTGCGACCATTACGAACAGGCGAGGCAGGACGAGACGTAGGCTCACGACGCTCAGTAAGCGACTCAGTCTGCTCAGTGTAAGGAGAGGGAGCAGGCAGAGGGGAGCCTGGCTGTAACGGGAGACCAGTAGAAGACGGGAGGGTAAGAACCTGGCGAAGCACGGAGTCAGGCGGTGGCAGGGAAGATGGCGACGGTGGAGCAAAGAACAGGCGCGGCTGCGGGGGACCGCCAGCTCCAGGGTCCGCAGCACCACCAGCCCCGGCAGCTCGAGCACCCGAGGTGCGAGCACCTCCGGGACTAGTAGCGCTCGAACGACCAGCACCTCCAGCACCAGCAGCACCACCAGCTCCAGCAGCACCTCCTGGCGCAGGGTCCGCAGCACCACCAGCACCGGCAGCCTCCGTCCCAGCGTCTCCAGCGCCAGGGTCAACAACTCCAGTACCGTCAGCTCCTCGGTCACCAGAAACAACACCCCCGGACCCAACACCTCCAGTAGGCCGACCCTGACGGCTAGCGTACCACTCACGCAGCTGCTGTGGGGAAAGAGGTTCACGTCGAGGGGAGGGCTGCGCCGAGGCACCAGTGGGGGGACTCCGAAGGCGGCCACTCCAAGAAGACTAGTAACCAGTAGCCTCAGTACCCCCAGACGCAGTGCCTCCAGGCTCAGCACCCCCAGACTCAGCACTCCCAGGCTCAGCTACTCCAGGCTCAGCACCCTCCGGCTCAATACCCCTAAGCTCCACACCCTCAAGCTCCGCACCCTCAGGCTCAGCACCCGCAGGCTCAGCACCCCCAAGCTCCGCACCCACAGGGTCTGCTCCCCCAGGCTCAGCACCCCCAAGCTCCGCACCCCCAGGCTCAGCACCCCCAAGCTCAGCACCCCCAAGCTCCGCACCCCCAGGCTCAGCACCCCCAGGCTCAGCAACCCCAAGCTCCGCACCCGCAGGCTTAGCACCCCCAGGCTCAGCACCTCGAGCAGCACCTGAGTCACCAGAGACCTCAAAAGGCACAGTTAAGGGAGGGTCTACCTGAGACACACCTGAAGGAGCAGGACCTGGAGGGGGGAGGGGGTCTACCTGGGGAGGACCTGGAGCGAGAAAGAGCGGCGGGGGGGGGGGGGGGGGGGGGGGGGGGGGGGGGAGGGAGCGGCAGTGCGGTAGGGAAAGAGACGGTAAAAGGGGACTGACTCGTCAAAGGTGACGTCCTGAGACGCAAAGACACGGCGCGAGGCGGGGTGGTAAAACTGCCAGCCAGGCGCGTCAGGGGGAAAGCCAAGGAAGACGCAGGGAACGGCGAGAGGAGAGAGCTTGTCCACGGTGGTATCGCGGACAAAGGCACGAGCACCCCAGACCCGGAACCGCGACGCATCGCCAACCTTCCCCGTCCAACGCAGTGTAGGTGAAGTCTCCGGCAAGGAGACACGAGGCCAGAGGTTGAGCTGATGCGCGGCGTACCGGACCGCAAACGGCCATAGAAAATGGGGAGCCGCTGCATGGATCATGGAGGTACGAGCGACATCCATGACTAAGCCAATGCGGCGCTCAGCAATCCCATTCTGTTGTGGTGAGGCCGGAAGCGTGAACGACTGGAGGATGCCCTGGTTCTCACAGAAGGCTTGCAAGAGGTCGGAGGAGAACTCACCGCCTCTGTCAGAGTGCAGACGCAGGACAGGAAAGTCCGAGTGGAACCGCTCGCGGAGCTGGAGACGAACAGCGCGGATCCAGGGGATCAAAACAGCCGGGACCTCACCCTTGGTGCGCAAGGGGAAGACCGTGGTGTAGCGCGTGTAGTCGTCGACGACCAGCAGGAAGTAACGCTCGTGGCCCTGCCCCTGGATGCGGGCTGGGCCCCACACGTCCAGGTGGAGAGTCTGCAGTGGAGCCTCTGTCGGAGGGAACGAGGAGGAGTGAGGAGCGGCGCGCTGCCGTCCCTCGACGCAAGGAACGCAGGGCGGGGCAGGCGAGGGTGGGAGGGAGGGCAGTGACCTGGGAAGACCAGAGACCAACTGACGAGAGTGCATGCCACGAAGGCGAGGCAGGGAGGGGTGACCAAGGCGATGGTGCCAAAGGAGAGTCTGGTGCGACAGGCGGCGACACTCACACTGGGTAGCTACCTGAGCGGACGCGTACAGCTGAGGAGACAAAGAGGTGTAGCGTGACATAGTAGTGAGGGTGTACAGACTGGACCCAGGCTCACGTGTGAACGTGGCCAGGTGGCGGCCGGTCCAGGAGCACGTACAGATCGCCACACGCTGTCCTCCAGGGGTAAAGGTGTCAACCCAGTTGTCCTGAAGAACAGCGTTGCTCACCAAGTTCGTAGAGAACGAGGGGATGTGGAGACCTGACAGCTCACCAGACGGGACCGCCGGACACGGGAGGACAGTGGAGGAACGTGCAAGCACTGGGCCCCAAGAGGGGTCAGCCAGTGAGACAGGCACAGGTGCAGGGAGGGGAGTGAGTGTGGTACTGTCGCGAAAGAAGCAGCGGGAAGCACCTGAGTCAAGCGTAAAGGTGTGCAAGGCCTGAGCCGACGCAGTACCAGGGAGAGCAGACTCACTAGCACCTAGGGCTGCAGCCTCTATACCTGGGTCAGGCGGCATACACAAGTAGCAGTCACCCTCAGCACTAGCAGCCAATGCATACATGGCAGCAAGAATAGCATCATAGTCCAGATCAAAGATAGGAACATCACGCCTAAGCAGGTCTGCCCACTGGGGCAGCTCAGTCGCATCAGGGAACTGGGCACGCCAGGCATCATCAAGCCTAGAGAAGCAGCTGTATTCAGTATGATACTTGCCGTAGGGCTGACCAGCACGTGCATCTGTGCGGATCTTACAAGTGCAGCGACCACGCTGAGCGTACCAGTCACGAAGCTGCTGAGACAAGGGTGGCTCACGCTGCTGCTGCTGCTGCTGCTGGCCCTGGCCACCACCGGGGCCTCCCCGCTGGACGGCTCCACCCCGTCCTCCACCACCGCCGCCACCACCGCCCCCTCCTCCACCACCACCGCCGCTGCCACCCCCACTGCTACCGCCACCGCCACTGCCCCCCCCACCGCCTCCACTCCCACGCCCACCCCCGCCACCTCCACTTCCACCGCCGCCTCCACCACCTCCACCTCCACCTCCACTACCCCTGCCGCCCTTGCCCTTGGCGCTGCGGCGCTTCCCACCAGGAGCGGAAGCCACCGCGACTTCCTCAGCACCAAGGAAGTTGACTGCAGTAGCAGCAGAGGCGTAGGAGGGGGCAAGGGGGGAGGGGGAGCACCCCTCAAAGATGGGGGTGCAAGGAGTGCCTCGAGCAGCACTGACAGCGACAATGCTCTTCTCCGCTGCCAGGAGTTGCTTCTCGAAGTCGTCGACAGTGAGGGTGGTAGGGTCTAGGGCAAGGAAGTGGTCCCTGACCGAACGAAGGGAGTCAGGAGGCGGGTGACTAGGAAGTAGAGGGTAAAGTACATCGGGGGGTGGTTCTCGGCGAGAAACTCGTCGGTAAGGGCGGCACGAAAGCGTAGGTCACTAGTGCGCAGGTGGGAGATGAGATCCTCAACAGTGGTGAACGAGGACAGATCGGGGAACAGGTAGGGCAGCATGAGGTGACCGATGGCTGCAGTAGCGAGGGAAGAATAGCGGGCAACTACAGCTTCGTACAGCGCCTTAGCGCTCTTGTGCTGGCTAAAGTGGGTGCGTTCAGTAACCGGCAGGTGGTTGCGAATAGCTAGGCATGCTACAGCGTCACGAGTCTGCCAGTTAGAGCGAGTGAGAGCGTCAGCGGTATCATCAGGGGCAACAGAGGTGCCATAGGCGTGATCGAATAGTGAAACGCCGTCTTTGGCATCGGTCATAAGAAAAAGCTGCAAATCCTCGAGCCAGGTAGCGAACTCGATCGGGCGGCCATCAGGCTCAAATGCTAGAACGTTTAGAGTCGCCATCGGCACAGCGCAGGCAAGGAGCAGCAGAAAAAAGGATAAGGGCGGCAAGGGGCAGCGCGCGGGCTGCAAGATTGCGCGAGTGCAGAGGGGAAAGGGCGTGCAGGCTGCAGGGCAGTGCGCGGGGCAGCAGAGGGCAGCAGAGAACGGCGCGCAAGCGGTTAGGGCGGCACGCGGGGCAGTAGAAGGCCACGAGCAGGCGGCTAGGGCGGCGCACAAGAGGTTTGGGCGGCGCGCGGGGCTGACGAGGCAGCGGGCGAGCGGCGCTAGGGGCTGACGAGGCAGCGGGAGGGAGCGCGCGGGGCTGACGAGGCAGCGGGCGGGGTGCGCGGGGCTGGCGAGGCAGCGGGCGAGCGGCAGGCGGGCTGGCAAGGCAGCGGGCAGGCTGCGCGGGCGGCTCGCGGGGCTGGCGAGGCAGCGGGCTAGCGGCGGGCGGGCTGACGAGGCAGCGGGCGGGCTGCTAGGGTTGCACGCGGGGCCGACGAGGCAGCTGGCGAGCAACGCGCGGGGCTGACGAGGCAGCGGGCGGGCTGCGCGGGCGGCGCGCGGGGCTGACGAGGCAGCGGGCGGGCTATGCGGGCGGCATGCGAGGCTAACGAGGCAGCGGGCGGGCAGCGCGCGGGGCTGACGAGGCAGCGGGCGGGCGAGGCACGGGGCTGACGAGGCAGCGGACGGGCGGCTCGCAGGTAGGGCGGCTAGACCGTGGGGTAGATGACGGTGGGCCCTAACGAAGCTTCAGTCCAACGGACCTACTGCTCTGAATACCATGTCAGAAGTTCTAGGCAAGAATGGTTGGATTGATCAAATGATGGGTACATAAGCTAACCCTAACATTGGGTTGTACCCCATATGGGCTACCCCACTAGCAGCCTACACAAACATAATATACATAGTTTGACAGCTGAAGCTGATGGCACATGGGCGACTGGAGCAACTGGCACATAGGCTACCGGAGCACGCCGGCTACCGGACTACTGGAGTAACTGGCTCCGCGGCTAGACGAGCGGCTGGAGCAACTGACCCACGGGCGACTGGTGCAACGGGCTCACGGGCTACCGGAGCAACGACGGCATCCGGACTACTGGAGCTGCTTGCTTCAAGGCGGCGACCTCCGTTCAGCTCCCCCCCACTGTCCCACACCCCCTAACCACATCACTAGCGCCTCTCCCGCTACCCCCCACACCACTCCCTCGGCTCCCCCACACCCTCCCCCCCTCAGCGGCAGCTGCAGCAGTGGGAGAGAGAGGAGGAGGAGAAGGAGCGGCTGGTTACTCACATCCGCCACCCCCATACCTGCCACCCCAATTCCTTCCACCCCCATACCCTCCCCCCCACGGCTGCACGTGCAGCAGGGAGAGGCAGGAGAAGGGGGGGGGGGAGAGAGCGGCGAGGGCGTCAGTAGGGCGCGCTGGCGGGCAGAACCCGTCGCGCGTCCAGGGCGCGCGACGGGCAGAAACCGTCGCACGCCCGGGGCGCGCGACGGGCAGGAAACCGTCGCGCGCTTAGGGCGCGCGACGGGCTGGAAACCGTCGCGCGCCTAGGGCGCGCGACGAGCAGGAAATTGACGCGCGCCCGGGGTGCGCGACGAGCAGAAAATCGATGCGCGCCCAAGGAGCGCGACGGGCAGAAAACCGACGCGCGCCCCGGGCGCGCGACGGGCAGTAGACAGGCGCATGAGCGGAAGCGTAGCAGTAGGCGCAGGATCGTTGCGCTCTGATACCATGTCATAATACTAAGCATAGCTAGGACTTGGAAGCTAGGGTTTACCTAGCCATGGGAGAGAAGTCCAAGCAAAGGGGAGGGGTTTCACTATGGAAAGGCAAATACAAATAGTTGAGAAGCATGCCAGCAGTGGTGCACCACCACACAGTACAACTACGTAGCTGCACTACGGCTAGAACTACATGCACTTCCACATAATAAATATGAAATATATTCTGATATCCCTGCGACGGTCTACACTTTTCAGGGAAAAAAAACCTATCAAATTTAACCTTGAACTACATTTCAAATCATTTTGGATAGATATTGTTGGAAACAACAAGTCGTAAGCGCCTCTGTCGTGTCGAAACACCGCACCAGAAGCGAAGTAAATCATAACGAGACACCCGCGAGTCAACCCTCGGAGGTTGAAAGTAACTGTTGGAGGTTACGCGAAAGTCAAAGGTCAGCGACCTTTGACCTGACAAATGCAGCGCGACAGCAAGGACACACAACTGACTCGATATTGAGCAGTTGCCCGAGTCGCACTGTATCGAACCGCAACAGCAAACAGTAAAATAGTTATCAGTCGTATCTCTTCGTATTCCTTGTACTCTTATATAAATCTTTGTACTTGCTTGCTTTAATCAACTTACTTTGCCCTCACATACCAGCGCAAGGTGGTTCACAACTTCTTTATTAAACGCTTCCGCTATTACATCATCTCTACCCAGAGTTTACCCTTGCAAAGATCCTAAGGGCTGTCTCAGCCCAACATGGTATGAGAGCTCACAAGGGAAACTCATCTACTACCAAGTCATCACAAGACATGGCAACACAAAAGGAAAGGAGCTCTTCTAACGGCTCCCAGGGTACTACTCCTACTCCACCTCCTGCCTCTGGCCTACAGACAGAGGAGGGCACGGCAACAAGACCAGCAGCACCTTCAGCAAGTCAACCTGCCAGCTTCGACCAGAGCATGATGGAGAAGTTTTTCTCCTTCATGTCGTTTTACGAACAACACCAGCAGTCGGTACCTGCGCAATCGAACAACAGCAACAACAACAACGATGTGACTCCCATGAGTCTCGACGGCTCATCATACGCGCGCGGAAATCAACAGCAGCAGCCTACCTTTGCTCCGTACGAACGCGGGTCCATCAGCTTCATGCCGCACCCGCAGCCTCCACCTGGACAAGAAAGACCACTGGACGCACTGCAAGTTCAGTCACAATTCGCGCACGTTTTAAAGCTGCAAACATCGAGACCTTTCGATGGAAAGGACTTCTTCACCTGGTCGTTCGAATTCGAGTTGATGATGGAAGGCGCACAGATACTTGGCTTCTTCGACGGGTCCCTGCCATACCCAACAAACGGCACACAGTACGAGAAGCAGCAGTATACTTATCAGTCAATGATGGCATATACAATCCTGCTGAGAAACATCACTCCGAGTCAGCAGCAGAACATTCGGTCTTACCGGGGATACGGCAACTCTGCCGAGCTCGCTTACAGCCACCTGAAGAACCTGTATCAAGCAACAGACAGCGTCAACCAGAGTCGGTTAATGGCGCAATTGACAACGGTCGAAATGAAACCAGGCGAAAAAGGAATGGCGTATATCAGCCGCTGTCGCGAACTGCGCGACAAACTCCTTCGATGCGGAGGATCAATAGCCGAAGAAGCCTTCGTAACAGTCGTCATCGGTGGCCTCGGTCCTCAATGGCGTTCCACCCGAGCCATCCTCCGAGCTCACGGAAAAATCTCCGAAGCAGCACTCTGTGCCGAAATCCACGCCGAGCAGCAAGACATGGACCTGCAAGAAGAACGACACAAGAGAAAAACGTCAGTACCGGAATTCGCGTTCCACACTCAGCGACGCTACAACAACAACAACAACCGACAACAACAGAAACACGTACCTCCGTTCTGCCATATCTGCAAGACGTCAGGGCACCCGCGCACGCACTGCCCGAATCGACAACAGTCAACGCCACAACAGCGACAGCTTCGACCTTCAAGCAGCCAAGTTGCCTCGACGCAAGTAAATTCCACGACCAAGGTTCAAGCTTCAACAACACCAACGGGACAACCTGCACAAGGAGCAAGAAACATCGTCAGTTGCATGGCAAGATTGACCGACTCCTGCATCACTGAATCACCGCCACATTACTCACCGGAAGAACAGCTCGACAACAGCACGCCCCGCCGCGAGTCACTTCAACCGAACCCAACGTACGCAGCCATCGCCCAAAGCGAGCCATCCGGGAAAGATACCTGGTTCTTGGACAGTTGCTGCGGACAGCACATGTGCTCTTCAGGACGCTTCGTACAGCGAGAGTATCAACTCCAACGAGAAGTAGTCATCACCGTCGCCAACAATCAAAATCTGCGCACACGACGACAAGGCGTAGTACACCTTCAGTCACGGGAGACAAACGTCATTATACAAATGTCCAAGGTTTTAATTGCAGAAGGCCTCGGCTACAACTTACTGAGCGTCAGTCAGTTGATGGCGAAGGGTATTCACCTTGAAGCAAACAGCACCACCCAGGAGTTCAAGCTGTACCACGGGAAGGGCGGCCTCTACATCGGAAAGGCGATCCTCAAGAACAACGTCTTCGTTCTTGATTTTGTTCCAGATCTCGGCACAGCAGACAGCGACGGCATCGTCACCTTCACCTCCTGGACCCACCCTCCAGATCTTGATCCAGACTTCAGCCCTGGTGGGTTCTGGCACTCTCACACGATACCTGAGACAGAACGAACAAGAGCGTTAGCAACAATTCAAGCAACATCGGCAGCAGCAGAAGCAACATCGGCAGCAGCAGCAACAACGTCAGCAGCAGCAGAAGCAACAACGGCAGCAGCAGAGACAACAACAGCAGCGGTAACATCGACACCAATCGCTGGTCCTTCAACGACACCAATCTCCATCAACGATTCGCCACCGACACCCGTACAACAGTTAAACCCAGCACCACGTGAAGTCCACCGAAGCACCAACGTCACCGCCGGCTTCTACTCCAACTCCGATCTGTATCGACGGTCACCCGGACATCGCGCCACTGAAGGAACCTGGCACGCAAGAATGGGACATCCAAGCAACACAGTGTTAAACAACACGATAAGAGCAGGAGTGCTCGACAAAGATTCACTCCTACTGACCGACGGCAGAGAACTTCAACGAGCCCGTGGAACGTGCTTCACCTGCCCTGAAGCTGACTTACCGCATCAGCCGTTCGTCTCGCATCACAATCCAAGCGCACCTGCGTACACACCTCTGGAAAAGGTGTACAGCGACATATTATACAACCGTGAACCCGGACAAAACGCCTACAGTTACACCATCACGTTCATCGACGCCGCGACACGTTACGTGTGGCATCTCAACCTTCCGAGCAGGGACATGGCCTTCGAAGCCTTCGTCGCATGGCTTCCCGTAGCAGAAAGAGAATCGGGCGTCAAGCTAAAGAGTTTTCAGTCAGACGGGGGAGGAGAATACACCTCACAGAGGTTCAAGCAGTACTTGGCAGAAAGAGGGATCAAACGGCTCATCTCTCTTCCCTACGCTCACCAACAGCAAGGCGTAGCAGAACGGATGAACAGGACGCTCCAAGCCACCATGCGCAAGCTGCTACGTGGCATGCACCTGCCCAACCACCAGTGGCCCGAAGCAATGGACCACGCCGTGATGCTGCACAACTTGCTTTCGTCATCATCGCTCCCGAACAACGCATCACCGCATCTGCTGTGGACAGGGAAATTGGGCAGCACAAAAATGTTGAGAGTTTTCGGCTGCATGGTACAGTACCGACCTCCATCTGCACGAGCTGGGCGATTCTCTCAACGCGCACAGTGGGGACTACACCTGGGCATCGCAAAACATTACAACGCGTGGAAAATCTTCGACATCGATAGCAAGGAAACAGTAGCAGCACGTGATGTCATCTTCTACGAGAACCTCACCCTCGGAACTCACCTCATGTACATCGAAGAAAACAGACCTGACCTCTCGGGCGGATTTCATGGAAACCGAGCCTTCGCCTCGGCAGAAGACGAAGCTGACTGGGACGAGCAGAACGTGGAGGGAGCCTCGGAGGAAGCCGGACCTCTCCCTTACTGCTCCGTGGATGTCCCAATGGATGACGAAAATCCTCGCGAAAGCGTCAACGCCGACGTCTTCTACGACCTCGCCGACGAGGGTTACGTTACACCTGCACAGGTCAACACCAACGAAGCAGAACGCATAGGACCAAATTTCAATCCTACACCAGAAGCGGGAGACGAAGCAGTCTATCCCGAGGACACCACACTCCCCCGCTACACACAGAGCGGACTCCAAATTCTCGGCCTCGTCACCGCAGTCCACGGCACGGCTCTTCCTAAGGAGCCTGCGACAGTTCAGCAGGCTCTGGGGGGGGAACACAGGGAGAAATGGCGTGAAGCCATGGACAGAGAGTTAAAGGCACTGGAGGAATGGAACACCTGGAAAATCGTTCCCATCAGCATGGCAAGAAACAAGACCATTCTCACCGGAAAATGGGTCTTCCGCGTCAAAACGAAAGCAGACGGCACAATTGAGAAGTTCAAAGCACGCTGGGTTGTGCGTGGATTCGATCAGGAGCACGGACGGGACTTCACCGAGACATTCGCCCCGGTCAGCCGACATACCTCACTCCGAATTCTACTCGCGATCGCCGCCATGAAGAAAAGGAAGCTGCGGCAAATCGATGTCGCAAATGCCTTCCTCTACGCACCCGTCGATGCCGAAATCTTCGTTGAACTACCGCACGGCTCCAACGGAGAACCTAACCACGTCTGTCAGCTACTCAAATCGCTCTACGGCATCAAGCAAGCCCCACGGTTGTGGCAACAATACCTACACGCTCGCCTCATTCGCATCGGCTTCAACCAGCTACCGCACGATCAAGGCATGTACCGACTCACGAAGAACGATGACTACATCCTGCTAATCGTCTACGTGGACGATCTCCTCTACATCGACGGCATCACGACCTGGTTCGAAGGGGAGCTACAGAAAGACCTCACGCTCACAGTCTCATCCACCGTCACGCAGTACCTCGGTCTGAATATCGGGGAAGAAGAAGGCGCGATCTACCTCAATGCCGCGAAGTACGCCGACACCATCGCCAAACGCTTCGCTCTCACACCGACCGCCATCTCCACGCCATACCGCTACACGGCAGGAAAGGAAGGATCTACTCTACTCAAGCCCGCCGGCATACGCGACTACCAGAGGAAGCTGGGATGCCTCCTCTTCGCAGCCGTCACCTGCCGTCCGGATCTATCATACTCCGCAAGCCAGCTCGCAAACTACCTGAAGAAGAGGCCTGAAACAGAACACCTGGCGGAGCTCGACCGCGCTCTTCACTACCTCGTCAGTACCCCAACGATCGGCCTAACTTACTACAAGAACGCAACTGCACCGACTAAGTTAATCGGCTACGTCGACGCCGATCACGCCGGTGACCCCGATAATAGACGATCGCGCACCGGCTACATCTACCGCCTCGAACCTATCGGTCCTATCTCCTGGCAGTCGAGCAAGCAGGAACTAATCGCCCTCTCTTCAGCCGAAGCAGAATATATCGCACTCTGCTCAGCCACCAAGGAAGGACTTTATCTTTGCGAACTGTTGGAAGAAGCGAAATTAGCCGAGTTACCCAACTTCACCCTGTTCTGCGACAATCAGTCGGCAATTCGCATCGCCAACAAAAACGGCTTCGCGAACAGGACGAAACACATCGCCCTACGCTATTTCTTCGTAAAGGACGAGATCGAGAAGGGGAGACTCGAGTTGTCATATTGTCCCACGTCAGAGATGGCAGCTGACTACTTGACCAAGAAGCTCGGAAAACAGAAATTCGAGTACTGCATGCTGCTGACTGGACAGAGCCACGTCATCAGCAACGACACTCCAGAAGCGAAGGGGAGTGTTGGAAACAACAAGTCGTAAGCGCCTCTGTCGTGTCGAAACACCGCACCAGAAGCGAAGTAAATCATAACGAGACACCCGCGAGTCAACCCTCGGAGGTTGAAAGTAACTGTTGGAGGTTACGCGAAAGTCAAAGGTCAGCGACCTTTGACCTGACAAATGCAGCGCGACAGCAAGGACACACAACTGACTCGATATTGAGCAGTTGCCCGAGTCGCACTGTATCGAACCGCAACAGCAAACAGTAAAATAGTTATCAGTCGTATCTCTTCGTATTCCTTGTACTCTTATATAAATCTTTGTACTTGCTTGCTTTAATCAACTTACTTTGCCCTCACATACCAGCGCAAGGTGGTTCACAACTTCTTTATTAAACGCATCAACTTACTTTGCCCTCACATACCAGCGCAAGGTGGTTCACAACTTCTTTATTAAACGCTTCCGCTATTACATCATCTCTACCCAGAGTTTACCCTTGCAAAGATCCTAAGGGCTGTCTCAGCCCAATAGATATTACGCACAATATGAGGATATGGAAACTACCGGTACATTTGCTGTCTTTTGTTCAAGATCAACACAGCTTGATGCCTGTAAAAATTAAGACGCGCCACTTTGCATTACAAATAAAAATTATATTAAGAGCGAACTTGTGGAAAACAAACGCATTAAAGGCTGTTGAGGCAACGCGATTATGATATGAAAACAAATGCTTACCTCCATATGCAGAGAGTTTGTTTTATCATATTGCTGTTTGCCTTCCCTTGCAATGTATTCAAACACAGCATCCACATTTATGCCTATTTTGGCTGACTGCATATCGTAACACAGCATCAGAGGGAGGATGGGAGGAGGGTATTAAGCGGGGGGAGTTGACCCATGACATCAAAGCAATGAGGCTTTCCAACCATCAGATCAAACAATGGAAATGCATACCTTGTACGGTACATGGCAAAATCACAAGAAATTCATCCTGATTCTTACAGGGGAAATCAATCAGCATGCGGGCAGTAGACAAGCAGTAAATCAACAGACAAAAAGGTGCCATATTCATACCCATATTAACATCTAACCAACAGGTTAATGGAAAACGCGGATACGTACAGTCTCAAAGAAGTGTGCATCCAATTCATTGGCTAGTTGCTGCCCTTCTTCCTTGCTGATAGACTTATGCACACAGGAGAGGTGGTTGTAGAGGGAGAGAGAGAGAGAGAGAGAGAGAGAGAGAGAGAGAGAGAGAGAGAGAGAGAGAGAGAGAGAGAAGGATATGCAGATTTCATAAATGATAAAGTGTGACGTTTGAATTCTTTATTGAATACAATTGCACAATAGCTGTCACAACATGTGGTATTTCGGGCTGTGTCAAAGAGCATACCCGTTGGTCGTCCATATCGGCCTTGGTGCCCACGAGAAGCACACGCACCCCTTGAGGTGAATGCTCCTCAACGCTCCTCATCCACCCTCTCACATCTGCACAACCATGTGCATAAAACAATACTTAAAACCAAAGGTGCTAAGAACCAAAGGGAGGCACTTCAACAAGTGAACAGGCGAACATAGTGGTTACTTACTATTGAAAGATGACCGGCTGGTGATGTCATATAATAGCATGATGCCATGTGCGTTCCGGTAGTAAGCTGCCAAAAGCACGTGTGGAAGCATATTGGGTGTGGTTTAAGTTGAATTATATTGCACCAAGTGCACATAGGTGATATTAATAGAAACGCATTGCAATCTTGGCAATGACAATGCGTGTGGCAAGGAATGGTGGCTCTGATATGCACCAGACCGGAGCAGATTGGGAAATGTTAAAATAAGTTGAGATGTGCTTGCTGTTTGAACTGGAAACAAGTGAGAGCAGGTTAAGTGAGTATGTGTACCTTCAGGGATGGTTCGGTGCAGCTCAAGGCCTAATGTATCCCAAATGCCTACTCTCACTTGATTGCCATCAATGTCCATCATGCGAATAATAAAGTCATTTCTGCAGACACATAAGAGAGGCCATTCATATAAGCAGACTCTACACACTTGACTCATTTTGTCTGATGGATATGCATCCATATGTGTGCGTTAGTGTGTGTGATTGCTGTGATGTGCATACACTGTATGAACTACAAAGGGCCGTTCAAAAGCAAGAGAGGGCGAGAGATAGCTAGAGAGGGGGGTCGGGGGAAGAGGGAGAGAGGGGTAGAAGTGGAGAGAGGAAGTGTTGTGATTTTTACATACGCAGGGTGAGATGATGGAATCCAAAATTGGCGCTGACAAAGCCGAAGAATGAGACTGCTCTTACCCACCGCTGTCATGGACATCCAGAGAAATGCAAATGCAGAATGCACGGTAAGGGCCTCAAGCTTAAAGCCTCAATCAACCTCGCTCCTTCCCTCGGAAGAAGGAGACTGCTCTTACCCACCGCTGCAATGGACATCCAGAGAAATGAAAATGCAGAATGCTGAATAAGTGACTCAAGCTCCCCCCCCCTCTCTCCCCCCTCCCTTCCCCCCACCCTTCCCCCCTCTCTCACCCCCTCCTTCCCTACCCCCCTCTCCCGCTCCCTCTCTACCCCCCTCCCCCGCTCTCCCCCTCCCCCCCTCCCCAATCCCCCCTCCATCCCTCCCCCCCTCCCCCTCCCCCCCCCCTCCCCCTCCCTCCCTCCCTCCCTCCCTCCCTAGTGAATGGCAACGTGGAGATAGAACCCACGTAACTGGACACGAGTGGGACAATAGATGAGAATAAATGGCGTCGACCAATTATGGCTGTTCAGGAAGAAACCACCATCTGTTGATTATAATCACACATGGCGCTGCTTTACCATAATCGCCGAGAAGGAGAAGCTTCAGCGGCCTAGCGGGTCTGCACTTCTGACCTCTCGAAACACCGTAACCAAACATTGGCACATCCGGGACCTTACTAGCACCTAGAAACCTAGTTGATTCTTGACGTCGTCCAATGTACCAGATTGAGTGGATATACGTATTGAAAAAAATACGATAGATTTTACGAGGACATAAAGCGTATTCTCGGAACCACTAGACACTACGGATAGAATGTTGGATTGGACCGTCGGAAAAAAAACGGAAGAAATGCCTAACAAAGTCATATTGCCCGTCGAGACCTGTTCTTACCATGAAGACCTAACTCCTCTCTGGCTTGTTTGTTGAGCCAACTCACGCCATGCCGTGTCCACTGGTCTGTTACCCGTTCACAACGAATTTCTTGGTGGTCAGGCCTGTTTCTCATTTCTTCCTTGTTGGTTTGTTGAGTCAATTCCCGCCACTGCTGTGTTGACCAGGTCACGTTACCCTTCGCAATCTTTCGTGCTGTTCATCGACGTCAATCGCAGCATGTATGAAGAGGCGCTCGATTTTCGTGGATGTCCGTTGGCGAGACTTGACGAATCACGAACTCGGCGACTCCCAGCTCGACAACAGTTTGCAGGAATCGGTAGCGTTTAAAACCCTAAAATGGAATGGCTGGATTTTCAAGCTCAAAATTCTTGGATTTGAGATCGCAAAAAACGGGTTACCCGCTGATAGTTGATGTCTTTCTCCCTTGCGGCAGCTGGAGGTGGTGCTGTCATTGGGCAGGGACCACCAGCAAGGCGAATTGAAGGGGACGATCGCCTCAAACTAGAAATCCATCCTCAAGTCTTCATACCAGTAGTCTCGAAGGCAGTAACTAGTATAGCGTCGTCATACCCCAGCACACCGTTATTTTCACACCCAGGTCACTTGAATAACTCGCTCTCGTCGCGCACAGGCGCGATCTCTCGTCACTCGCAATAGTCTCTCCAGCGGCGAATCTCTCTTTGCTCGCTATGTCCCGTTGTGCACTTCCCCCCCCCCCCCCCCCCCCCCCCCTCCCCCCCCCGTCACACAGTATGGTCACTCAATCTCACGTCGCACTCTCTCCCATCACTCGCGCGACGCCCTCGTGTGCTCTGTCCGTCGTCATCGCTCCCTCTCCCCGTCTCCCTCGCTCCCCCTCCCCGTCGACATCGCTCCCTCTCCCCGTCTCCCTCGCTCCACTGCCTGTCGCCCTCGCTTCTCCTGCTCGTCGCCCTCGCTTCCCCTCATCGCCCTAGCTTCCCCTCATCGCCCTCGCTTCTCCTGCTCATCGCCGTCGCTTCCCCTCGTCGCCCTCGCTTCTCCTCATCGCCCTCTTTTCCCCTCATCGCCGTCGCTTCCCCGACTCATCACCCTCCCTTCCCCTGGCCATCGCCCTCGCTTTCCCTGCTCATCGCCCTAGCTTCCCCTCGTCGCTCTCGCTTCCCCTCATCGCCCTAGCTTCCTCTGCCCGTCGCCATTGCTTCCCCTCATCGCCCTCGCTTCTCCTCCCCGTCGCCCTCGTTTCCCTAGCTCGTCGCCCTCGCTTGCCCTCCCATCGCTCTTCCCTTCTCCCTCGATTCCCCTGCCTGTCGCCCTCGCTTTCCCCTCGTCGCTCTTCTCATCGCCTTGCTCGGCGCTCTCACTTCTCTTGCCCGGCGACCTCGCTTCTCTTGCCCATCGCCATCACTTTCCCCTTCATCCCCCGCCCCGTCGCACAGTTTCTCCCATTATTCATTCTCGCGACATTCTCGCACACCCGTCAAGCGCCCTCGTCCCACCCTCCCGTCATTCTCACCCGTGCTCACTCCTCCCAGTTACCGCCTTTCTACACCCCACTTCTCACTCTCTTCAGTCGCTCACACTTCAGTCTCTCACATTCAGTCACCCACACTCTCTGTCTCACACTATTCAGTCTCTCACACTCTTCAGTCTCTCACACTCTTCAGTCTCTCACACTCTTCAGTCTCTCACCCTCGTGACACTCTCGACCACCCGCCACCCTCTCTTCCCTCCCCCTACTTAATCCCTCCCCCCCAACCACCTACAGCCCACCCTCTCTCACCTATCCCCCTCCTTCCCCCCACTTACCGCCCTCTTTCCCCCCACTTACCGCCCATTTCCCCCACATACTGCCTGCCTTTCCCCCTCCTCTTTCGCAGCAACCACCCTCCCACTCACCCCGTTCCTGCCCCTTCTTCATCCCTTTCCTTCCCTCACTCACAGTCCGCGCTCTCCCCACTTATCCTCTTCCCTCCCCTCACTTACCACCCTCCTTCCTCCCCACAGACTGCCCTTTTTGCCCTACTTACCACCATCCAGCCACCCTCTTACCACCCTCAACCACACCTACATACCACCCTGCTTCCCCCCACTTACCACCCTTTAACCCCCTATAAACCACCCACATGACCCCCCACAAACCACCCCATACCCCCCGCATACCACCGCCTTGCCCCACCCACCTTGTTCGCTACATACCGCCCTCCATCCCTCCAACATGCCGCCCCTCTACCCCCCCACGTACTGCCCATGTTCCCCCGAACAAACCACCATCATTTCCCCCCTTATGACCCTCATTCCCCCCCACTCACCGCCCTCCTTCCATTCACATACCCCCTCTACTTACCTCCCTGCAAACCCTCTATAATCCTCTTTCCCCCCGCATATCAACCTCTTTTCCCCGACACACCAACCCTTTCCCCCCCACAACAGCCCTCCTGCCCTCGACAATAATGTTCTCATTCGTCAAACTTACCTCTCTTGCGACCCCTCGATTTCCACACCGCAGGGGCAGAGGGGCAGAAGTGTGGGAGGATAAGGAGAGGGGCTCCTTGTTATGGTATTAGAACAAAAGATGGTTAGAAAAGCAAACCTACTTCTTTCTCTCGCATGCAAACAATTCTTTTAATCCATGAGACCGGTAATTTTATTCCATCTACTGGTAATAAAACAGACTCACACCAAGTGTTGCATCTTGTCAGGAACTGAATGATGGTTTGACTAAGGTTGGTTGGGGTACATAAACCTAACCCTAACAACTGTACCCCACATGACATGCCTCACTACAGGCTACAACATTTGACACACCCCCATAGCTTAAGTGCGGGGTGTCTAGCAAAACCAACACAGTACGGTCACAAGACCAGTCACAAAGAAACAAAGCTCATGGTGGATCACAACGTCACCACACAGTCTATGTCAGAATCTACCGTAACAGCAGAATGAATGAACTAGGCAGGAATGTGGTACAAATATGGCAAACCCTAATTGGGTTGTACCCCTTATGGGCTACCCCACTACAGCCTACACAACATATTTTGACACACCCCCATAGGCAAAGTGGGGGAGAACAAGCGGTCACAAGACCAGTCAAGAAAAGCAAAGCAAGCTCAGGGTGGATCACGAAGTCACCACACATTCCGAGCACAAGCAAATGGCCACAAGGCCAGTTCACATGCAGAGTTATATAAAACAAAGCAAACAGTACAGTGATCACAACCTACCACGTATAAGCATGCAGGAATATATATAGATCACAGTACAAGCAAAGTCACGCAGTGAGCAAGTGAGAAAACGTAGGCACAAGGCCTAAAGCAGTACAGAAACGCTGATGATCACCAGGCGGAAGTGCCTTGGTGAATATATCAGCTGTGTTGGCCCGGGTGGCCACGTAAGCAACACGAAGCTGACCACGCTGCTGCAACTCTCGAGCAAGGAAGTAACGCAGAGCGATGTGCTTCATTCTGTGCTCCAGTCTGTGCTCCTAACACAAGGCAATAGCGGCCTTGTTGTCTACGTACAGAACTAGAGGAGAACGAGGCCGCTCACCCAAGTCGGTCAGCAGGTAGGTGAGCCAGCATAACTCCTGTGCAGCCATGGCTCCTGCGTAGATCTCAGCCTCACAATTGGAGCTGAGAACAGAAGACGAGCGAGTAGAACGCCAAGAAACAGAGCCGGAGCCAAGGCTGAAGTGGTAACCCCATGGCGACCGCTGCGTAGCCAGGTCGTCCACCCAAGAAGCGTCTGAGTGTCCAGTGAGGACAACGTCACCCCGTCCTCCAAGCACGAGCCTCATGCCCGATGTACTGCACAAGTAGCGCAACACCCTCTTAGCAGGCCCCCAGTGCTCTCGCCGGTGTCTCCCGGGCGCAACGTAGCGAGCCAGGATGCTAAGAGGGTACGCAAGGTCAGGTCGAGTGCAGGTCATCAGGTACATGAGGCAACCCACAAGCTCTGGATACGGGCCACTATGCTCTACGGACTCGTTCGAAGGTGGAGCTGAGAGCGAGTGACCGGTAGGCAGAGGAGTGGACTATGGCGAGGAGAACAAGAAGCCGAAGCGCTGAAGGATCTGCTGCACCATGTGTGACTGAGTCAGGGTGATGGTGCGCCGTGCTCTGTCCCGGGTGATCTGCAAGCCAAGGTAGCTGCGCAGCTCACCCAGGTCTGTGCACATGTGTCTCTTCTGCAGCTCCGACTTCACAAGGGCGAGTGCCTCAGTGTCAGCAGTGGCAAAGACCAAGTCGTCGACATACACGAGGATGTAGAACGGCGGCAGTGAAGTGTCTGTGCGCAGAAACAGTGACGGGTCAGCAGTCGAAGGAGCAAACCCAAGAGCCGAAAGTGCCGTCCTCAGTGTGTCGTGCCACTCACGAGGCACCTGGCGGAGACCGTAGACTGGCCGCCGGAGGCTCCACTGGGTACCTGCAGGAAACGACCAAGTGAAGCCAGGTGGGCGGCGCAGCCAGATCTCCTCGTGCAGGCTGCCCTGCAAGAACGCTGTGCTGAAGTCAAGAGAGTGAAGCTTGTAGTCACGCTGAGTGGCAACGTGCAGCAGCACCCGAAGAGTGGTCATCTTCGGGTTGGGGGAGAAGGTCTGGAAGAAGTCAACTCCCTGTCGCTGACTGAAGCCTCGAGCAACGTAACGAGCCTTGAAGACAGGCGGAGAACCCGGCGGCCGCTTCACCCTGAAAATCCACATGCCATCGACTATGTTCGCCCCAGGAGGGGGAACTGCGTCGACGTAAGTGCCTGTGGACTTTCAGGATGCCATCTCTGCGTCCATGGCTGTCCGCCACTGAGAGGAGTAGGGACCCGAAATCGCCTCTGCGTAAGAGCGCAGGGTCGGGATGTCCAGTGCATCCGGGTCTCCCTCAGGTGCAAGCAGCTAGGCCACGAGATGAGGTACAGCAGCCGCAAGACACTCAAAGTCCTCCTGCCTGTCCTCAAGGACGTCCGTGCCAAGAGCACACTCACCCCCGATGGACGGAGGACAGACATGTCAAATTATATATGCTGCATATTGTGTAGGCTGTAGTGGGGTAGCCCATATGGGGTACAACCCAATTAGGGTTTACTCCTGCATGCTGCTAGTTCATTCATTCATGCTTCTAGATTCTAACATGGTATCAGAGCAGTAGGTCTGTACGACCGTTTTTTTTTTCGGGCCCACCCTTCGCTAGTGACCGTCTGCGGTTACCGTGCTGCCCCACGCCCTGTTCTGCGTCGCGCCGCCCGCGCCCTACCTTGCCTTGCCTTGCCGTGAGAGGCCCTAGAGCCTACGAGCGGCTCCTGCCTGCCCGTCGCGCCGCCCCAGAGCCTGCGAGCGGCCCCTGCCTGCCCGTCGCGCCGCCTTAGAGCCTGCGCGCGGCCCCTGCCTGCCCGTCACGCCGCCCTAGAGCCCGTCGCGCCACCCTAGAGCCCGTGCCCTGCCCCTGCCTGCCCGTCGCGCCGCCCCAGAGCCTGCGTGCGGCCCCTGCCTGCCCGTCGCGCCGCCCCAGAGCCTGCGCGCGGCCCCTGCCTGCCCGTCGCGCCGCCCCAGAGCCCGCGCACGGCCCCTGCCTGCCCGTCGCGCCGCCCCAGAGCCTGTGCGCGGCCCCTGCCTGCCCGTCGCGCCGCCCCAGAGCCCGCACACGGCCCCTGCCCTAGCCGCGCGCCGCCCAAGAGCCCTGCAGCAGCCGACGCGGCCCCGCCCTGCCGCCGACGCGGCCCCGCCTGGCTGCGCCCTGCCGCCGACACGGCCCCGCCCTGCAGCAGCTGCCGTGGCCTTGCTCTGCCGTTGTCGTGGCCCCAGCCCTGCAGCTGACGCGGCCCTACTCTGCAGCCGCTGTTGCGGCCCCGCCGTCGCCGCCGTCGTGCGCCTACCCTGCCGCTGCCAGCCGAGCGCCGGCCCTGCTCGCTCGGCGAGCGCCTGCCCTTCCCGCCACTGGTGAGCACCTGCCCTACCGCGCTTCCCGCGCGCCTGCCTGTCTGCCTGCCTGCCTGCCTGTCTGCCTGCCTGTCTGCCTGCCTGCTTGCCGAGCCTGCCCTGCCCGCGCTGCTACTGCTGCTACTGGTGCTACTTCTGTTACCGCTGCTGCTGCTGCTACTGCTGCTACTACTGCTACTGCTGCTACTGGCGGTGGCCAGATGCAGCTCCAGCGACGTCCGCGCGAGTCTCTCACGCCCCAGCAGCTTAGTGAGTGGTACGCTAGTTGGGGTTGTGGCGGTAGCCGTCGTGGCTGTCGCCTTGGAGCTGGTCAGTCGGGAGCGTCTGGCAGTGGCCAGCTGCAGCTGCAGCGGCGTCCGCGTGAGACACTTACGCCCCAGCAGCTTCATGAGTGGTACGCTCAGAGTAGAGGGTCTCGGAGTACCGTTCGCTGCCCGTACGTCATTCGCACAGGTGCTCGGGCTGGTCAGGCTTGCGGGACACTTGGTCACACACAGTCCCGCTGCTTTGCCCGTCTGAGCGACGCCTGGCGTACCGAGTTTGGCGACGCGGCTGAGCTCCCCACCTGGCTGGAGCTGCTTAGGCAGAGGGTAGATATCTTTGCTCTTGACTATGATGCTATTCTCACTGCCATGTATGCATTGCCTACTAGTACGGACGGTGCCTGTTACCTGTGCGTACCGCCTGACCCAGGTATAGACCCTGCTGCTCTAGGTGCTGGTGAGGCTGCTGCTCTAGGTGCTAGTGCGTCTCTTGCTCTAGGTGCTGGTGAGGCTGCTGCTCTAGGTGCTAGTGCGTCTCCTGCTCTAGTTGCTGGTGAGGCTACTGCTCCAGGTGCTGGTGAGTCTGCTCTTTCTGGTACTGCGCCTGTTGAGGCCTTGCACACCTTCACCCTTGACTCAGGAGCTTCCCGCTCCTTCTTTCGCGACTGCACCACACTCACGCCGCTTAGTCGGCCAGTTGCAGTCTCCCTGGCGGACCCCTCTGGGGGTCCAGTCCTTGCCCACTACTCCACGGTTCTGCCGTGTCCGGCCGCCCCGTCTGGCTCGCTGTCAGGTCTCTACCTCCCCTCATTCTCTACGAACTTGGTGAGTGGAGCTGACCTCCAGGATGGCGGGGTTGACCAGTTCACTCCTGCGAGTCAGCGAGTGACTCACTGTACGTGTGCTCGGACGGGCCGACACCTGGCCACGTTTACCCGTGCGCCTGGCTCGAGTCTGTACACACTGACCACTGTGTCCCCTCAGGTAGCTGCGTCTGCGTCTGCGTCAGGTCAGCTAGCGGCCCCCTGCTCGTGTCGCGCTTTGTCGCACCAGACCCTCCTTTGGCACCACCGCCTTGGTCACCCCTCGGTGCAGCGCCTTCGTAGCATGCACCGCCGTGTCCTTGTCTCTGGTCTTCCCAGGGTTCTCCCTCCCCTCCCACCCTCGCCTGCTCCTCCATGTCTTCCCTGTGTCGAGGGGCGGCAGCGCGCCGCTCCTCACTCCTCCTCGTTCCCTCCCACAGAGGCTCCCCTGCAGACTCTCCACCTGGACGTGTGGGGCCCAGCCCGCGTCCGTGGACAGGGCCACGAGCGGTACTTCCTGCTGGTCGTCGACGACTACACGCGTTACACCACGGTCTTCCCCTTGCAGCGCAAGGGGGAGGTCCCTGATGTTTTGATCCCTTGGATCCGCGCTGCCCGTCTCCAGCTCCGCGAGCGGTTCGGGACGGAGTTTCCCGTCCTGCGTCTGCACTCTGACAGAGGTGGTGAGTTCTCCTCAGACCTCTTGGCAGCCTTCTGTGCAGAGCACGGCATCCGCCAGACGTTCACGCTTCCGGCCTCTCCGCAGCAGAATGGGGTTGCTGAGCGCCACATTGGCTTAGTCATGGAGGTCGCTCGTACCTCCATGATGCATGCGGCTGCCCCCCATTTTCTGTGGCAGTTTGTGGTCAGGTACGCCGCGCATCAGCTCAACCCCTGGCCTCGAGTCTCCTTGCCGGAGACCTCGCCCACACTGTTGTGGACGGGGAAGGTTGGCGATGCGTCGCGTTTCCGGGTCTGGGGTGCTCGTGCCTTTGTCCGCGATACCACCGCGGACAAGCTCTCTGCCCGCGCTGTTCCCTGTGTCTTCCTTGGCTTTGTCCCTGACGCGCCTGGTTGGCAGTTTTACCACCCCACCTCGCGCCGTGTCTTCCCCTCTCAGGACGTCACGTTCGACGAGTCGGTTCCCTTTTACCGTCTCTTCCCCTACCGCACTGCCCCTCTCCCCCCCCCGCCGCTCTTCCTCGCTCCAGGTGCTCCCCAGGTAGACCCCCTCCCCGCTCCCGGTCCTGCTCCTTCAGGTGTGTCTCAGGTAGACCCTCCTCCCTTGACTCATCGGTTGAGGTCACTGGTGACTCAGGTCCTGCTGAGGGTGGTCCTGCTCGGGGTGCTGCTTCTGGGGGTGCTGAGCCTGGGGGTGCGGAGCCTGGGGGTGCGAAACCTGGGGGTGTTGAGCCTGGGGGTGCGGAGCCTGGGGGTGCGGAGCCTGGGGGTGCTGAGCCTGAGTGTGCGGAGCCTGGGGGTGCTGAGCCTGGGGGTACTGCGTCTGGGGGTGCTGCACCTGGGGGCGCTGGGGCGTCTCCCTCTCTCCCCACAGCAGCTGCGTGAGTGGTACGTTAGCCGTCAGGGTCGAGCTGCTGGAGCTGGGGGCCCTGCTGCGGGAGGCGCTGGTGTTGGAGGCACTGGAGCCGGCGCTGTCCCTGGGGGTGCGGAGACTGGGGGTGCTGAGCCTGAGCGTGAGGAGCCTAGGAGTGCTGAGTCTGGGGGTGCTGAGCCTGAGCGTGAGGAGCCTGGAGGTACTACGTCTGGGGGTGCTGAGCCTGTGCGTGAGGAGTCTGGGGGTGCTGAGTCTGGGGGTGCGGCGCCTGAGGGTACTGCGACTGCTGGTGCGCGGTCTCCTTGGAGTGGCCGCCTTCGTCCGCGTGTGCCTCTCACCTCACAGCAGCTGCACGACTGGTACGGTCGTCGTCAGGGTCGCGCTGCTGGAGCTCGGGGCTCTGCCGCTGGAGGTGCTTCTGCTGACGTCGCTGGAGCTGGGAGTGGTACTGGTACTTTGTCTACTGGAGGTGCTGGAGTTGCTGGTCCCGGAGGTGCTCGTACTGGCAGTACTGGAGCTGCTGGGACTGGAGGTGCTGTGTCTGGGGGTGCTGCTGCTGGAGACGCTGAGGCTGGAGACCCTGGGACTGGAGGTGCCGGTTCTGGGGGTGCTGCTGCTGGTGGAGCTGGTCCTGGAGGAGCTGGCGCTGGAGGTTCTGGAGCTACTGGGGGCGCTGGAGCTGCTGGTACTGGTGGCACGGCGCAGCCGAGACTGTTCTTCGCTCCGCCGTCTTCGTCGTCCCCGCCACCGCCTGACTCTGTGCTTCGCCAGGTTCTTAGCCTACCGTCGTCTACTGGTCTTCCGTTACAGCCTGGCTCCCCACTGCCTGCTCCTTCTCCTTACACTGAGCAGACTGGGGGTCTTGCTGAGCGTCGTGAGCCTGCGTCGCGTCCTGTCTCGCCTGTCCCCTCTGGTCGTTCCGGTCGTCGTGTTCCTCGTCCGCGTCAGCCGGCTGTCCCCAGCGCACGCCTCGTAGTCCGTCGTCCTTCCTCTGCTCCGCAGTCTGTTCCTCTGCCGTCTCCCCCTGCGTCCTCTCTGCCTGACGTTCCGGACCCTGAGTCTGACCGGTTTCGTGCTGAGCACCCTACGGTCACGCGTCTGTTAGCCACTGTTGTCACTAACCCGTCGTTTGAGTCTGCTGCTGCGTCTGCCTTGGTCGCTGAGCTTGTTGACTTTGCTGCTGCCTGTCGTCTAGACTACGCCACTGCTCTTGTTGCTGAGTCTGCGTCTGTCTGTCCTCCGTCCGTCGGGGGTGAGTGTGCTCTTGGCACGGACGTCCTTGAGGACAGACAGGAGGACCTTGAGTGTCTTGCAGCCGCTGCACCTCATCTCGTGGCCATGCTGCTTGCCCCTGAGGGAGACCCGGATGCTCTAGACATCCCTACCCCGCGCTCTTACGCTGAGGCGATCGCGGGTCCCTACTCCTCTCAGTGGCAAACAGCCATGGACGCAGAGATGGCATCCTGGAAGTCCACAGGCACTTACGTTGACGAGGTTCCCCCTCCTGGGGCGAACATCGTCGATGGCATGTGGATTTTCAGGGTGAAGCGGCCGCCGGGTTCTCCGCCTGTCTTCAAGGCTCGTTACGTTGCTCGAGGCTTCAGTCAGCGACAGGAAGTTGACTTCTTCCAGACCTTCTCCCCCACCCCGAAGATGACCACTCTTCGGGTACTGCTGCACGTTGCTGCTCAGCATGACTACGAGCTTCACTCACTGGACTTCAGCACAGCCTTCTTGCAGGGCAGCCTGCACGAGGAGATCTGGATGCGCCGCCCACCTGGCTTCACTGGGTCGTTCCCGCCTGGTACCCAGTGGAGCCTCCGGCGGCCAGTCTATGGTCTCCGCCAGGCGCCCCGTGAGTGGCACGACACACTGAGGACTACACTTGCGGCTCTTGGGTTTGCTCCTTCGACTGCTGACCCGTCGCTGTTTCTGCGCACCGACACTTCCCTGCCGCCGTTCTACATCCTCGTGTACGTCGACGACTTGGTTTTTGCCACTGCTGACACTGAGGCTCTCGCCCTGGTGAAGTCGGAGCTGCAGAAGAGACACACGTGCACTGACCTGGGTGAGCTGCGCAGTTACCTTGGCTTGCAGATCACCCGGGACCGAGCACGTCGCACCATCACACTGACTCAGTCACACATGGTGCAGCAGGTCCTTCAGCGCTTCGGCTTCACCTGGTCCTCACCACAGGCCACTCCTCTGGCTACAGGTCACTCGCTCTCAGCTCCACCTTCGGACGAGTCCGTAGAGCCGAGTGGTCCTTACCCAGAGTTAGTGGGCTGCCTCATGTACCTGATGACCTGCACTCGTCCTGACCTTGCGTACCCTCTTGGCCTTCTGGCATGCTACGTGGCTCCTGGTCGACACCGAAAGGTGCACTGGGATGCTGCGAAGAGGGTGTTGCGTTACTTGTGTAGTACATCGGGCATGGGGCTCGTGCTTGGAGGGCGGAGAGACGTGGTCCTCACTGGGCACTCAGACGCTTCTTGGGTTGACGACCAGGCTACGCAGCGGTCGTCACAGGGTTACACTTTCAGCCTTGGCTCCGGTTCTGTTTCTTGGCGTTCTACTCGCTCGTCTTCTGTTCTCAGCTCCAATTGTGAGGCTGAGATCTACGCCACTGCCATGGCTGCTCAGGAGTTACGCTGGCTCACTTACCTGCTGACCGACTTGGGAGAGCGGCCTCGTTCTCCTCCAATGCTGTACGTCGACAACAAGGCTGCCATTGCCTTGTGTGAGGAGCACAGACTGGAGCACAGAACGAAGCACATCGCTCTGCATTACTTCCTGGCTCGAGAGTTGCAGCAGCGTGGTCAGCTTCGTCTTGCACACGTGGCCACTCAGGCCAACACTGCTGATATATTCACCAAGGCACTTCCGTCTGGTGACCATCAGCGCTTTTGTACTTTGTTGGGCCTTGTGCCTACGTTTCCACACTTGCTGTAGACTCTGCTTGTACTGTGATCCATATATATATACCTGCATGCTTGCTCTTGCTAGGTAGTGATCACTGTACTGTTCTTGTTGCATATATACCTCTGCATGTGAACTGGCCTTGTGGCCCTTTGCTTGTGCTCAGTGTGTGTGGTGACGTTGTGATCCACCCTGAGCTTGCTTTGCTTTTCTTGACTGGTCTTGTGACCCCTTGCTCTCCCCCACTTTGCCTATGGGGGTGTGTCAAATTATATATGCTGCATATTGTGTAGGCTGTAGTGGGGTAGCCCATATAGGGTACAACCCAATTAGGGTTTACTACTTGTACTCCTGCATGCTGCTAGTTCATTCATTCCTGCTTTTAGATTCTAACAAGACAGACTCAGACTCAGCAACAAGACTGGCGGCGTAGTCTAGACGACACGCAACAGCAAAGTCCACAAGCTCAGCAACTAAGGCAGACGCAGCAGTAGACTCAAACGACGGGTCAGTGACAACAGTAGCCAGGAGATGCGTTACTGTAGGGCTAGCAGCACGAACACGGTCAGACTTATGGTCCGGAACGTCAGGAATAGAGGACGCAGGAGGAGACGACAAGGGGACACGCTGCAGAACAGAGGAAGGACGAAGTGCCATAGTGTGAGTACCTGGCATAGGAGGAGGACGCGGACGCGGGACACGACGAGCACGGCGAACAGTGCAAACAGGGGAGGCAGGACGAGACGCAGGCTCACGACGCTCTGTAAGGGAGACTGGCTGCTCAGTGTAACGAGGGGGGGCAGGCAGCGGTGAGTCTGGAGGAAGGGCAGTGGACGAAGGAAGACTAAGAACCTGACGGAGCACCGACTTGGGCGGTAGTGAAAACAGCTGCGGCGGCGGCAAGAAAAACGGGCGCTGCTGCACAGGGCTCCAGCACCTCCAGCTCCAGTGCCTCCAGCTCCAGTGCCTCCAGCGCCAGCGCCTACAGCTCTAGCGCCTAGAGCTGTAGTGCCTCCAGCTCCAGCGCCTCCAGCGCCAGTGCCTCCAGCTCCAGCGCCTCCAGCTCCAGCGTCTGCAGCTCCAGCGCCTCCAACGCCAGCGCCTCCAGCTCCAGGGCCTCCAACTCCAGCAGCTCGACACCGAAGGCGGGTGCGCCGAGCAAACCACTCGCGCAGCTGCTGAGGGGAGAGAGGCTCCACAATGCCCCCAGCACCAGTACCTCCAGGACTAGCAACCCCAGTACCTCCAGGACCTCCAGCGGCAGCGCCTCCAGCTCCAAGGCCTCCAGCCCCGGCGCCTCGAGCTCCAGTGCCCACAGCATCAGCGTCTCCAGCTCCAGCGCCTCCAGCTCCAGTGCCCCCAGCTCCAGTGGCTCCAGCTCCAGCGTCTCTAGCTCCAGCGCCTCCAGCGGCAGTATCTCCAGCTCCAGCGCCTCAAGCTCCAGCGCCTCCAGCTCCACCGCCTCCAGCTCCAGTGCCTCCACCGGCAGTGTCTCCAGCTCCAGCAGCGCGACTCCGAAGGCGGGTGCGCCGAGCAAACCACTCGCGCAGCTGCTGTGGTGAGAGAGACGCCCGCTGTGGCGAAGCACCTGTAGGGCCTCCAGCAGCTGAGCACCCCTAGACGCAGCACCCCCAGGCTCAGCACCCGCAGGCTCAGCACCCCCAGGCTCAGCACCCCCAGGCTCCGCAAACTCAGAATCAGCACCCCCAGGCTCCTCACGCTCATGCTCAGCACCCCCAGGCTCCGCACGCTCAGGCTCAGCACCCCCAGGCTCCGCACGCTCAGGCTCAGCACCCCCAGGCTCCACACCCGCAGGCTCAGCACCCCCAGACGCAGCACCCCGAGCAGCACCACCCCCAATAGCACCAGAGTCGCTAGTGACCTCGACAGGCTCAGCCAAGGGAAGTGGGTCTACCTGAGACACACCTGAAGGAGCAGGACCCTGAGGGGGGAGGGGGTCTACCGGAGGGGGACCTGGAGCGAGGAAGAGCGGTGGGGGGTGGGAGAGGGGCTGTGTGGCAGGGGAAGAGACGGTAAAAGGGAACCGACTCGTCAAACGTGACGTCCTAAGAGGGATGGTCCCGGCGCGAGGTGGGGTAGTAAAACTGCCAGCCTAGCGCGTCAGGAGGAAAGCCAAGGAAGACGCAGGGAATGGCGCGAGAGGAGAGCTTGTCCGCGGTGGTATCGCGGACAAAGGCACGAGAGCCTTAGACCCGGAACCGCGACGCATCGCCAACCTCCCCCGTCCAACGCACTGTAGGCGAGGTCTCTGGAAAAGAGACACGGGGCCAGAGGTTGAGCTGATGCGCAGCGTACCGGACCGCAAACGGCCACAAAAAATGGGGAGCAGCCGCATGGATCATGGAGGTACGAGCGACCTCCATGACTAGGCCAATGCGACGCTCAGCAATCCCATTCTGCTGCGGAGAGGCCGGAAGCGTGAACGACTGGAGGATGCCTTCCACACGACAAAAGTCCCGCAAGAGGTCGGAGGAGAACTCACCACCTTTGTCAGAGTGCAGACGCAGGACAGGAAGGTCCGTGTGAAACCGCTCGCGGAGCTGGAGACGGACAGCTCGGATCCAAGGGATCAAGACATCAGGGACCTCCCCCTTGCTGCGCAAGGGGAAGACCGTGGTGTAACACGAGTAGTCGTCAACAACCAGCAGAAAGTACCGCTCGCGGCCCTGTCCTTGGACGCGGGCTGGGCCCCATACGTCCATGTGGAGAGTCTGCAGGGGAGCAGTCGTCGGGGGAAAGGAGGAGTGAGGAGTGGCGCGCTGCCGCCCCTCGACACAAGGAAGGCAGGAAGGGGCAGGCGAGGGTGGGAGGGGAGGCAGAGACCTGGGAAGACCAGAGACAAGGAGGCGGGAGTGCATGCCACGGAGGCGTGGCAGGGAGGGGTGACCAAGGCGGTGGTGCCAAAGGAGAGTCTGGGTCAACAGGAGGCGACACGAGCAGGGGGCAGCTACTTGACCTGACGCGGACACCTGACCAGACGCAGCAACCTGAGGAGGCTCAGTAGTCAGTGTGTACAGGCTCGACCCAGGCCGACGGGTGAACGTGGCCAGGTGATGGCTTGTCCGGGAGCACGTACAGATCGCCACACGCTGCCCTCCAGGGGTAAAGGTATCAACCCCTGCATCCTGGAGGACTGCGTTGCTCACCAAGTTCGTCGAGAACGAGGGGAGGTGAAGACCTGACAGTGAGCCAGACGGAACCGCCGGACACGGTAGAACAGTGGAGGAACGTGCAAGAACCGGGCCCCCTGAGGGGTCAGCCAGAGAGACTGCAACAGGTGCAGGGAGTGGTGTGACTGTGGTACTGTCGCGAAAGAAGCAGCGGGAAGCACCTGAGTCAAGCGTGAAGGTGTGCAAGGCCTCAGCAGGCACAGTACCAGAGAGAGCAGACTCACTAGCACCTAGAGCAGAATCCTCTATACCAGGGTCGGGCGGCACACACAGGTAACAGTCACCCTCAGTACCAGCAGTCAAAGCATACATGGCAGTAAGGATAGCATCATAGTCTAGAGCAAATATATCCACATTGTTCCGAAGCAGCTCTAGCCAGCGGGGGAGCTCAGCCTCGTCGCCAAACTCTGTGTGTCAGGCATTGCCTAGACAGGAGAAGCAGCGAGACTTTGTGTGGCCAACTGTCCCGCAAGTCTGACCAGCCCGATCACCTGTGCGAATGACGTACGGGCAGCGAGCATTACTCCGAGACGCCCCACGCTGAGCGTACCACTCACGAAGCTGCTGGGACGTAACGTTCACGCGCGAACGCCGCTACAGCTACATCTGGCCACCGCCAGAAACTCCCCACTGAACAGCTCCACCGCGACTGCCACTACGGCCGCCGCCACCACTCCCACTGCTGCCACCACCACCGCTACCACTCCCACCGCTACCACGAAGAGAAGTCATAGCGGGCAAAGCAGGGAGACGTGCGACCAGCAGGGCAGCACTCAAGGAAGGCAGGGCAGCGAGCAGGCACTAGGGTTAGCTCGTAGGGTAGGGTGGCGCGCGAGCAGGCGAGGGTGGCGCACGGGCTGCAAAAGGGCGGCGCTCAGGCAAGCAGGAGCGGCGCGCGGCAAGCGAGGCGGCACGCGGGTCTGCACAGGGTTGAGTGCGGGCAGGCAGGGGCGGCTCGGGTCTGGCAGGGCAGCGCGCGGGCAGAAAACGGGCTGCGCGCGGCCAGCAGTGCGGCGCGCGGGTCTGCACAGGGCTGCGCGCGGGCAGGCAGGGGCGGCGCGCGGCTGGCAGGGCAGCGCGCGGGCAGAAAACGGGCTGCGCGCGGCCAACAGGGCGGCGGGCGGGCAGGACAGGGCGTGCGTGGGGCTACGCGATGCAGGGCAGGGCGCGCGTGGGCGGCGCGACGCGGGGCAAGGCGTACGCGGGCGGCGCGACGGGCAGGGCAGGGCGTACGCGCGTGGCGCGACGCTGGCAGGGCGTGTGCGGGGCGGCGCGACTTAGGGAAGGGCGCGCACGGGCGGCACGACGCGGGCAGGGCACGCGCAGGGCGTCGCGACGCAGGGCAGGGCGTGCGCGGGCAGCGCGACGCAACGCAGGGCAGGGCAGGGCGTGCGCGGGGCGGCGCAACGCAGGGCAGGGCAGGGCATGCGCGTGCAGTGGGGCAGCGCAATGGACAGGGTACGATTGGTGGGCCCTAACGAGAAAAACGGTCCTGGAACAGGACCTGCTCTGAAACCATATTAGAATCTAACAGCAGAATGAATGAACTAGGCAGGAATGTGGTACAAATATGGCAAACCCTAATTGGGTTGTACCCCTTATGGGCTACCCCACTACAGCCTACACAACATATTTTGACAGTATGAGCACAAGAAAACGGGCCACAAGACCAGTCCAAGAGTTCACAAAGGTATATCTAAAGCGTACAAGCAAAGCAAGCAAAAAACTCAAGTCTACGCAAGACGAGAACCTGTGTCAACGAGACCTAACTGCACACAACATCTGTGGTGGTCATAAGGCGTAAGGGCCTTGGTGAAGATGTCTGCAGTGTTGGCCTCGGACTCCACAAAGTCGAAGCGAGCCTGTCCACGCCTCTGCAACTCTCGCAGAAGAAAGTACCTGACGTTGATGTGCTTCACTCTGCTCTCCAGTCGCGGCTCTCGACAGAGGAGAATCGACGCCTTGTTGTCAGTGAACAAGGTCGGTGCAGAGCTCGGCCGCTCACCAAGGTCAGTGAGCAAGAAGGTCAACCAGCGCAGCTCCTGTGCCGCCATAGCACCAGCGTAGATCTGAGCCTCAACGGTAAAGGTCGAGACCGAGGAGGAACGCGTGGACCTCCACGAAACAGCTCCAGAGCCCAGGCTGAAACAGTACCCCTGAGTAGACCTGTGAGTCTCAGCGTCGTCAGCGTAAGAAGAGTCACAGTGACTAGTAAGTACGACAGGCTGACTCCCTCCAAGAACCAGCCCCACGCCTGATGTCGTCGCTAGGTACTTCGCCACCCTCACAGCAGCTGTCCAGTGAACAGGGCGGTGTCTCCCTGGCGCAACAAAGCGAGCCAGAATGCTGAGAGGGAAGGCGAGGTCCGGGCGAGTACAAGTCATCAGGTACATGAGGCAACCCACAAGCTCTGCGTAGGGACCACTAGGCTCAAACGGCTCGTCAAGAAAGGGTCCAGTGAGTCTGTAGTAAACAGCAAGAGGTGTGTGTTGTACTGTGGAGTGCTAAAGCTCGAACCGCTGAAGGACCTGCTGCACCATGTGTGACTGTGAGAGTGTAATGGTGCAAGTGGCTCTATCCCTGGTGATCTGCAGGCCAAGGTAGTGGCGCAGCTCACCAAGGTCAGTGCACGTGTGTCTCTTCTGCAGTTCGGACTTCACGTCAGCCAAAGCAACCCTGTCAGCAGTGGCGAAAACCAGGTCGTCGACGTAGACCAGTACAAAGAACGGTGTGGAGCCACGACGAACGAACAACGACGGGTCGGCAGAAGACGGCCAGAAACCGAGGTCAGACAGGGTAGAACGAAGGGTGTCGTGCCACTCACGAGGAGCCTGACGGAGACCGTAGACCTGTAGCCTCAGCCTCCAGTGGATCCCAGGAGGAAAAGTGACAGTGAAGGCAGAGGGACGACGCAACCAGACCTCCTCGTGTAGGCTACCCTGAAGGAAGGCAGTGGAGAAGTCAAGAGAGTGTAGCTCGTAGTCTCTCTGTGCTGCTACGTGCAGTAACACCCAAAGAGTGATCATCTTTGGGGTAGGCGTGAAGGTTTGAAAGAAGTCGACTCCCTCGCGCTGACTGAAACCTCTAGCCACATAGCGCGCCATGAAGATCGGAGGAGATCCCGGTGGCCGCTTCACCCTGAAGATCCACATGCCATCGACTACGTTCGCCCAACGAAAGGAACCTCATCGACATAGGTGCCTGTGGATCTGTAGGAGGCCATCTCTGCGTCCATGGCAGCTCTCCACTGAGAGGCCCAAGGCCCTAACACTGCCTCAGCGTAAGTGCGAGGAGTCGGTATGTCAAGGGCGTTGGGGTCTCCCTCAGGGGCGAGCAGCATGGCACAGAGATGAGGGGAAGCGGCTGCCAGGAACTCTAGCTCAAACTAAGGAGGAGAAGGAAGTACAAAAGGAGACGAACGAGGCGGAATATAACGAAACAGGGCAGTACGAAGGTCAGTGACGGGAACAGGGGACGAGGGACGAGCACGAGGAGAGCGACGAGAAGCCCAAGTGTGAGAAAGGGGAGGGGACAACGGAGGCTGAGATCGAGGGAAAACAGCTGGGGAGGGGTCAGGAGGAGGAAGCGGAGGACCAGAGACGGGAGGTGAGGAGGAGGAAGGAGAGGGAGAGGGGAGACCGAGGGTCCGAAGACAAGAAACAGGAGGAGGAGGCGGCGGCTGCTGCTGCTCCTGCTGCGGTCGCTGCTGCTCCTGCTGCGGTCGCTGCACCTCCAGCTATTGCTGCTGTTGCGGCTGACCCTCCTGCGGCTGCTGCTGCTGCTGCTGCTCCTGCTGCGGCTGCTGCTGCTGCTGCTGCTGCTCCTCCAGCTGCCGCAGCTTCAGCAGCTGCTGCTCCAACTACAGGCTCTCTCTCTCCAACTCCAGCTGCTCCTCACGTGCACGGCGAAGACGGGCCTGGTGCCGGGTCGGGTAGGGATGCGGTCGCGGAGTAGTGTCCGGGGCAGGGGCAGCCCCAGGACTACCCTCCAAGGCACCATCCGCACGAACTCTAAAGCCAACACCACCCCCAAAGCCAGCACCACCAGAAGTAATAGGGTCAGTCCCAGGCTCTCTAGGTCCACCAGAGGGCGCACCCCCAGTCGTAGCACCCCCAGGAACAGCTCGACCAACACCAGCTCCCTGAAGGCTAGGGTCTCCTGCAGCCACGGGCTCAGCTTCAACTCCAGCACCCCAAGAACCAGGACCTCGCACAGGTACGCTCTCAGCTCCAACTCCAAATCCGTTGGAGCTAGCACCTCCAGGGTCCTCGCCACGAACACCGGCTCCCGCAGGGTCTGCAGTAGGCTGTGAGGAGGACTACACCTGAGGCTGCACCTAAGGGGCTACCGAGGAAAAGGGGTAGCGTGGGACACACCTGACGGGGCGGGACCAGGGGGGAGGTTTTACCGGGGGAGCAGGAGGGGGAGCGGAAGTCAGGAAGAGAGGGGGAGGAGGAACCGGGAGACCTCGACAGGGGTACCTGACGTAGTAGGGGACGGACTCGTCGAAACGAACGTCACGGGAGTCAAAGAACCGGTGAAGGGGAGGGTGGTAAAAGGTGAAGTCAGAGGAGTCCTCTGGGAAACCAAGGAAGACACAAGGAACGGCGCGAGGCGAAATCTCGTCCGTGGAGGTGTCGCGAACAAGTGCCAAGCAACCCCAGACACGAAAACGCGACGCAGCACCAGGAGATCCGGTCCAAAGACTGGTCGGTGAAACCTCTGGCCGAGAGACACGTGGCCAGAGGTTCAGCTGGTGAGCGGCGTACCGAACCGCGTAGGGCCACAGAAAATAAGGGGCACGGGCGTGAGTCATGGAGGTGCGGGCGATCTCCATGACCAAACCTATGGACCCATTCTGCTATGGGGACTCTGGAAGCGTCCAGGACTGACGGATGCCCTGCTCGCGACAGAATCCAGTGAGAACGCCGGAGCGAAACTCACCCCCGTGGTCGGAGTGAAGACAGCTGACACGGCTACCACGAGTGTCTGCAGTGGTAAGTAACCACCTGATCAGCGTAGAAGTCACCTCAGACTTCTTCGCCAGGGGGAACACCGTGGTGTAGCGGGAGTAGTCGTCAACGACCACCAGAAAGAAACGCTCTCGCTCAAAGCCAGGGCGAGAGGCGGGGCCCCAGACGTCCAAGTGGAGAGTCTCGAAGGGCTCGGTGGCCGGACGAAGGGAGGAGGAGTGAGGGGTGGCGCGCAACCGACCCTCGACGCAGGGACCGCAAGGTGGTGCAAGCGAAGGCGGCAGCGACGGCAAGACACGCGGGAGGCCTAAGCTAAGACGCTGACTAGACATAGCGCACATGCGAGGAATGGTGCCACACAATGGTGGGGTGGGCAAGCGACCGGCAGGAGCAAGACGCAGCAACTGGACCAGACACGGGAACCTGGTGAGACGCGGCAACCTGGTGAGACGCGGGGACCTGACGGGGGGCAGTGACAGGGGTCGGGGGCAAAAGGTGTTGTTGCTTCGGCTACTGTTGTTGCTGCTGCGGCTGCTGCTGTTGCTGCTGCTGCTGTTGCTGCTGCTGCTAATGCTGCTGCTGCTGCTGCTGCTGCTGCTGCCCTCGGGGGCCAGTGTGAAGTGTGTAGAGACCAGAGCCCGACTCAGCAGTAAAGGTGGCCAGAGGCGCGTACGTGTCACTGTCTACACAAACCGCAGTCTCCCCAGAAGGCTCAATCCAAACACCCACGTGACTACTCACGAGCGGCCTCACACCCACCAAGTTCCTGGAGAACGAGGGGACGTGGAAGCCCGTCAGGAAACCTAAGGGAACAGCTGGGCACGGAAGCGTAGTAGTGTAGCGAGCAGTGACTGGTCCCAAAGTGGGATCAGCCAGTGCTACAGAGACCGGCGCAGGAAGCGGAGTAAGCAACGTGTGGTCTCGGAAAAAACAGTGCGAAGCTCCGGAGTCCAGAGTGAAAGACAGCGAAGCGTCCTCCGGAGCAGCTCCTGGACTAGTGTCTACACAAGTACCTACACTAGCAACAGGCACCTCAGCAACACTAGCACCTAAGCTAACAACACTCGAGTAAACAGAGTCAGAAGAACTAGAGGCAACAACCGCATGCATAGCATGAGGAGTTCCTAAGAGATCAAGCAACTGAGAAGCCGACATGCCCCACAGAGCGGGGCCGTACGTCTCAACAAGGGGAAGCCAATCAGGGGCAGGGCCGTCAACGCTGTAGGCCGCACAAAGTGTGTCAGTGAGCTGAGAAAAGAACTGACCCGGTGGGTGGCTGCGGCCATAGGGGAGGCCTCGGCGAGCACCTGTCTAAACGAGACAGGTGCAGGGAGGGTGGACGGCACCGCGCGACAGCTGACGCGGTCCTGACCCCTGCCCCAGACCCTGCTGCTGCCTCTGCTGCTGCTGTGGCTGCTGCGAGAGGAGTGGCTGCTGCTGCTGCTGTCGCTGAGTCAGGTACCAAGCCGCCACTCCAGCACCTGCAGACTAGAAGGTGCCTGACGAACCCGAGGGTCACCTCCACCAGCCGTAGCAATCGAGTTACTAGCTGCTGCACGAGGCGCTCCTCCAACTCCTGCACTCCCGCCACCGCCGCTCGCCACGCCACCTCCGCCGCCTCCGCCGCCTCCGCCCGCACCCTGACCGCCCCTCCTGCCACTCCTACCCCTAGACCGCGCAGAAGTCGTAACAGCAGCTGCGGTCACGTCAGTAGCGGCAGTGGCGAGGGAGGCAGTAAAGGTGGGCAGCTGAGGGACAGTGCACCCGTGAAACAGTGGAGGGGGCACAGCACCAGAGGCGGAGGCTACCGAGCGGAGGTTGCTCTCGACGTCCTTGAGCGCAGACTCAAGGACCTCGATAGTGAGCTCGCTAGGGTGCTTCAGAAGAAGCGCGTCACGAACGGAGGCAAGGCAGTCAGGGAGGCTAGTGGCGATGAAATAGATAGTAATCGCCATGGGGGGAGGGAGCAGTGCAAGCTATGCGGCAGTGCACGCAGCACGGTAGCTAGAATCGAGCGAGCGCAGGTGAGCAATCAAGTAAGTAGAGCGCTCAAACGAGACGAGGTCAGGAAACAGGAACAAGAGGAACAGTCGACCAAGAGAGACAGTGGTGGGAGTAGCGTAGCGGGCCTTGATCGCAGTCAGGAACTCACTAGCAGTGCGAACCTGAGTGAAGTGAGTCTCCTTAGACTTAAGGAGGAGGCTGCTGAGGGATGCAGGCCGCAATGTCACGCGACTTCCACGTTGTCAGGTCAGCACGCTGGCGTGCATAACGGTCTCTGGCTGCAGTGTTGGCGTCAGCGCCTAAAGGTGTAGGGTCGGAGGGTACAGGAAGGTCACCGGAAGCGTGCGCCCACAGAGACTCGTCTGCCTGAACCTGACTCTCTAGGAGGCGTTGCGCACGCAGCAGCTAGACAGAGAACACAAGCGGCCTACCCTAGGCGTCAAAGCGCAGAACCCTAGGGGTCGCCATAGCTGTAGCGAACAGGTGGGAACTGAAACTGCCGAAACACTAAACACCAAGTGGGGCTGAGTAGGGCGTGACGGGCAGTGCGTGAAGCCTAGGGTGCGACGGGATGGTAGGGTAGGGCGGAACGGACCGCCTGAGCGCAGCAGCGGATGTGCTTTGTGTTAAGATAGCCATGTGCACAAACATAACCTGCACGGGTACACCAAGTAGAAGAAAGCAGGAGCACGCAAGAGCATTGGCAACCGGTGCATTAGTGGCAGATACCGCTGCAGCAAGTCCTTATTCAAGACAGAAAGAGAAAAAATAGGTGCATGTGGCGCAGGTAGCCTAAAGAGGAGCGTGCGGCGGCAACACGCGACGGTACAGCAAGGCTCAACGGCAGCACCTGCCGCTCAACAGCAGCAGATAGAAAATGAAGAAACGAAGGCGTCAGGGGCCGCTGTCAAATGTTGTAGCCTTTAGCGATGTGTGCCATATCGGGTACAGCAGTTAGGGTTAGGTTTATGTACCCCAATCAACCATAGTCAATGCAGCATTCAGTTCTTGACATGGTATCACCTAGGTTAGGATCCTGAGGGATCCCGTTCCTCACCCTAACGCTAGTAGCGCCCTACCGTCGAGCCCGTCCCGTACCCTAACGCCCGCAGTGCCCGCACTGTCGAGCCCGTCCCGTACCATAACACCCGTAGCGCCCGTACCGTCGAGCCCGTCTCGTACCCTAGCGCCCGTTGCGCCCGTACCGTCGAGCCCGTCCCGTACCATAGCGCCCGTACCGTCCCCTAGCGCCTGTAGCGCCAGCCCGTCTCGTACCCTAGCGCCCGTCGCGCCTGCCAGTCGCATCGCGCCCGTCCGTCCCGTCCCGTCGCGTTGCCCCTGCCAGTCGCGTCGCGCCCGTCTGTCCCGTCCCGTCGCGTCGCGCCTGCGCGTCCCGTCCCGTCGCGCCTCGCTGCCTGTCCCATCCCGTCGCGTTGCGCCTGCCCGTCCTGTCCCATCGCGTCGCGCTGCCTGTCCGATCCCATCGCGTCGCGTTGCCCGTCCCGTCCCGTCGCGTCGCACTGCCCGTCCCGTCCCGTCGCGTCGCGCTGCCCGTCCCGTCTCGTCGTGTCGCGCCTGCCGCCCCGTCACGTTGCGCCTGTCCAGTCCCGTCCCCTCGCCTATCCCGTCGCGCCTCCCTGCCCGTCGCGTCGCGCTCTCCTCTTCCCACCGTGTCGCGCCCTACCCTGCCTTCCCGTCGCGCCCTGCACGTCCCGTAGTGCCCTGAGCCTTACACTCTGCATGTCACGCCCTACTCAGGCCCTCTAGGCGTTTGGGGTTTCGGCAGCGACGGTTCTCACCTCTTCGCTTCCGCTATGGCGACGCCTAGGGTCCTCCGCTTTGACGCCGAGGGTAGGCCGCTCGAGTTTTCTTCTGGCTCCTGCATGCGCAACGTCTCCTAGAGAGTCAGGTTCAGGCAGACGAGTCTTTGTGGCGCACTCTTCCAGTGACCTTCTTGCGCCCCCCGATGCTGCACCCTTAGGCGCTGATGCAACCGCTACAAACAGAGATCGTTATGCACGCCAGTGTGCTACCCAAACAGCATAGAAGTCGCGTGACGCTGTAGTCTGTATCGCTCTCAGCAGCCTCCTCCCTGAGTCTGAGGAGACCCACTTCACTTAGGTTCGCACGGCTAGTGACTCCCGTTCCTGTTCCCTGACCTCGCCTCATTTGAGCGCTCTGCTGACTTGATCGCCCACCTGCGCTCACTGAATTCTAGCTACCGCGCTGCCTGCACTGACGCACAGCTTGCACTGCTCCCTCCCCCCATGGCGATTACTATCTATTTTATCGCCACTAGCCTCCCTGACCGCCTTGCCTCGGTTCGTGACGCGCTTCTTCTGAAGCACCCTAGCGAGCTCTCAATCGACGTCCTTGAGTCTGCTCTCAAGGACGTCGAGTACAACATCCGCTCGGTAGCCTCCGCCTCTGGCGCCGTGTCCCCTCCACTGTTCCACGGCTGCACTGTCCATCAGCTGCCCACCTTTACAGCCTCCCTTGCCACTGCCGCTACTGACGCGACCGCAGCTGCTGTTGCGACTGCGCGGTCTAGGGGTAGGAGTGGCAAGAGGGGCGGTCAGGGTGCGGGCGGCGGCGGAGGCGGAGGAGGTGGTCTGGCGAGCGGCGGTGGCAAGAGTGCAGGAGTTGGAGGAGCGCCTCGTGCAGCGTTGAGTGACCCCCCTACTGCAACTGGTGGAGGTGACGCTCGGGTTGGTCGGGCACCTGCAGGACTACCATCTACAGGTGCTAGAGTGGCGGCTTGGTACAGCAGCCACTCCTCTCGCAGCAGCCGCAGCAGTAGCAGAGGCAGCAGCAGGCTCTGGGGCAGGGGTCAAGACCGCGTCAGCTGTCATGCGGTGCCGTCCACCCTCCCTGCACCTATCTCGTCTAGACAGTTACTCGTCGTGGCCTCTAGTGTGGCCGCAGCCACACCCCAGGTCAGTGCTTTGCTCAGCTCACTGACACACTTCGCACGGCCTACGGCATCGACGACCCTGCCCTTGAGTGGCTTCCTTTTCTTCACTCGCACGGTGCTGCCCTGTGGGGCATGTCTGCTTCTCAGTTGCTTGATCTCTTAGGAACTCCTCATGCTATGTATGCTGTTGTTGACTCTAGTGCTTCTGACTCTGTTTACTCGCGTGTTTTTAGCTTAGGTGCCAGTGTTGACTCTGTGCCAGTTGCTAGTTTAGGTACTTGCTTAGACACTAGTCCAGATGCTGCTCCGGAGGACGCTTCACTGTCCTTCACCCTTGACTCTGGAGCTTCACGTGACCACGTCCCCTCGTTCTCTAGGAACTTGGTGGGTGTGCGGCCACTTGTGGGTAGTCACGTGGGTGTTTGGTTTGAGCCTTCTAGGGTGACTGCGACCTGTGTAGACGGTGACACATACACGTCTCTGGCCACCTTTACCGCTGAGCCGGGCTCTGGTCTCTACACACTTCACACTGGCCCCCGAGGGAGGTAGCAGCAGCAGCAGCAGCCTCTGACCCCTGTCACTGCCCCCCGTCAGGTCCCCGCGTCTCACCAGGTTGCCGACTCTCACCAGGTAGCTGTGTCTGGTCAGGTTCCAGTGTCCGGTCCAGTTGCTGCGTCTTGCTCGTGCCGGTCGCTTGCCCACCCCACCATTTTGCTGCACCACCGGATGGGGCACCCGTCCATTCCTCGCCTGCGCGCTATGTCTAGTCAGCGTCTTGTCTTAGGCCTCCCGCGAGTCTTGCCGTCGCTGCCGCCTTCGCTTGCACCACCGTGCGGTCCCTGCGTCGAGGGTCGGCTGCGCGCCACCCCTCACTCCTCCTCCCTTCGTCCGACCACCGAGCTTTTCGAGACTCTCCACTTGGACGTCTGGGGCCCCGCCTCTCGCCCTGGCCCTGAGCGAGAGAGTTTCTTTGTGGTGATCGTTGATGACTACTCCCGCTACACCACAGTGTTTCCCCTGGCAAAGAAGTCCGAGGTGACTTTTACACTGATCAGGTGGTTACATACCACCACAGACACTCGTGGTCGTGGTGTCAGTTGTCTCCACTCCGAGCGCGGGGGTGAATTTTGCTCCGGCGTTCTCGCTGGATTCTGTCGCGAGCAGGGCATCCGTCAGTCCTGGACGCTCCCATAGTCCCCACAGCAAAATGGGGTTGCTGAGCGCCGCATAGGCTTGGTCATGGAGATCGCCCGCACCTCCATGACTCACACACGTGCCCCCCATTTTCTGTGGCCCTACGCGGTTCGGTACGCCGCTCACCAGCCAAACCTCTGGCCACGTGTTTCTTGGCCAGAGGCTTCGCCGACCAGTCTTTGGACCGGGTCCCCTGGTGCTGCGTCGCGTTTTCGTGTCTGGGGCTGCTTGGCGCTTGTTCGCGACACCTCCGCGGACAAGCTCTCCCCTCGCGCCCTTCCCTGTGTCTTCCTTGGTTTCCCAGAGGACTCTTCAAACTACACCTTCTACCACCCTCCCCTTCACCAGTTTTTTTATTCCCGCGACGTCCGTTTTCACGAGTCCGTCCCCTACTACGCCCGGTACCCCTTTTGAGGTCTCCCGGTTCCTCCTCCCCCTCTCTTCCTCACTCCTGCTCCCCCTGCTCCTCCGGTACAGCCCCCCCTCCCCCCTTGTCCAGCCCTGTCAGGTGTGTGACACGCTCCCCCCCCCCCCCCCCCCCCTCGGTAGCCCCTCAAGTGACGTCCCCTTTCGCGCAGTCCTCCTCACAGCCTTCTGTTGACCCTGCGGGAGCTGGTGTTGGTGGCGAGGACCCTGGAGATGCTAGCTCTAGAGGTGTTGGCATTGTAGTTGAGAGCGTACCTGTGCGAGGTCCTGGTTCTGGGGGTGCTGGAGTTGGAGCTGAGCCTGTGACTGCAGGAGACTCTGTTCTTCGGGGAGTTGGTGTTGGTTGAACTGCGACTGGGGGTGCGGGTGAGCCCTCTGCTGGACCCGGAGAGCCTGGGACTGACCGTGTTACTTCTGCTAGTGCTGACTTTGGGAGTAGTGCGGCTGGTGCCTTGGAGGGTAGTCCTAGGGCTGCCCCTCCCCCAAACACTACTCCGCGCCCGCACCCCTACCCGACCCGGCACCAGGCCCGTCTTCGCCGTGCACGTGAGGAGCAGGTGGAGTTGGAGATAGGGGAAGAGCCTAGAGTTGGAGCGGCAGCAGCTGGAGCTACGGCAGCTGGAGGAGCAGCAGCAGCAGCAGCATCAACAGCAGCAACCGCTGCAGGAGAAGTAGCAGCCGCAGCAGGAGCAGCAGCCGCTACAAGAGGAGCAGCAGCAGCAGCCGCAGCAGCAGGAGCAGCAGCAGCCGCCACCTCCTCCTCCTGTCTCTGGTCTTCGGACCCTCGGTCTCCCCTCTCCCTCTCCTCCCTCCTCCCCCTCTCCTCCCGTCTCCGGTCCCCCGCTTCCTCCTCCTGACCCCTCCCCAGCTGTTTTCCCTCGTTCTCAGCCTCTGTCATTGTCCCCTCCTCTTTCTCACACTTGGGCCTCTCGTCGCTCTCCTCGTGCTCGTCCCTCGTCCCCTGTTCCCGTTACTGACCTTCGTATGGCCCTGATTCGTTCTAGTCCGCCTCGTTTGTCTCCGTCTGTACTTCAATCTCCTCCTGAGTCGGCCCTCACTGCTTCCCTCTCTACTCCTGTCACTGACTACTACCGCACGTACCGTCCTGTTCTCTCTCGTGTTCTCGCCTCTCTTGTTATCGACACTCGTGCCTCTCTGTCCTCTGTCTCCGCCCTTACTGCCGCAGTCACTGAGTTCGCCACTACTCGGCACCTTGACTACGCCACTAGTCTTGTGGCTGCTCCTCCTACCAGTCCTCTGGCCGTCGGGGGTGAGTCTGCCCTTGGCTATGACGCCCTAGAGGACAGGCAGTTTGAGCTAGAGTTCCTGGCAGCTGCTTCCCCTCATCTCTGTGCCATGCTGCTCGCCCCTGAGGGAGACTCGGACGCCCTTGACATACCGACTCCTCGCACTTACGTTGAGGCAGTGTCAGGGCCTTGGGTCTCTCAGTGGAGAGCTGCCATGGACGCAGAGGTGGCCTCGGTTTCCAGCCGACTTCTGCCGACCCATTGCTGTTCGTTCGTCTTGGCTCCACACCGCTCTTTGTACTGGTCTTCATCTCGTAAGTGGCACGACACCCTTCGCTCTACCCTGTCTGACCTCGGTTTCCAGCCGTCTTCTGCCGACCCATCGCTGTTCGTTCGTCTTGGCTCCACACCGTACTTTGTACTGGTCTTCGTCGATGACCTGGTCTTCGCCACTGCTGACAGGGTAGCTTTGGTTAACGTGAAGTCCGAACTGCAGAAGAGACAAGCATGCATTGACCTTGGTGAGTTGCGCCACTACCTTGGCCTGCAGGTCACCAGGGACAGAGCCGCTCGCACCATTACACTCTCACAGTCACACATGGTGCAGCAGGTCCTTCAACGGTTCGAGCTTCAGCACTCCACCGTACAGCGCACACCTCTTGCCGTTGACCACAGACTCACTGGTCCCTTTCCTGACGAGCCGTTCGAGCCTAGTGGTCCTTACGCAGAGCTTGTGGGCTGCCTCATGTACCTGATGACTTGTACTCGTCCGGACCTCGCCTTCCCTCTTAGCATCCTTGCTCGCTTTGTTGCACCAGGGAGACATCGTCCCGTTCATTGAACAGATGCTGTGAGGGTGTGAAGTACCTAGCAATGACATTAGGCGTGGGGCTGGTTCTTGGAGGGAGACAGTCTGTCGTACTTACTGGTCACTGTGACTCTTCTTACGCTGACGACGCCGAGACTCACAGGTCTACTCAGGGTTACTGTTTCAGCCTAGGCTCTGGAGCTGTTTCGTGGAGGTCCACGCGTTCCTCCTCGGTCTCGACCTCTACCGCTGAGGCTGAGATCTACGCTGGAGCCATGGCTGCACAGGAGCTGCGTTGGTTGACCTTCTTGCTTACCGACCTTGGTGAGCGGTCGAGCTCTGCACCGACCTTGTTCATGAGAACAAGTCGACGATTCTCCTCTGTCGAGAGCCTCGACTGGAGAGCAGAGTGAAGCACATCAATGTCAGGTACTTTCTTCTGCGAGAGTTGTAGAGGTGTGGGCAGGCTCGCTTCGACTTTGTGGAGTCCGAGGCCAACACTGCAGACATCTTCACCAAGGCCCTTGCGTCTTGTTACCACCACAGGTGTTGTGTCCAGTTAGTTCTCGTTGACACAGGATCTCGTCTTGCATAGTCTTGTGTTCTCTGCTTGCTTTGTTTGTACGCTTTGCATATACCTCTGTGAACTCTTGGACTGGCCTTGTGGCTCTTTTGCTTGTGCTCAGAGTGTGTGGTGACGTTGTGATCCACCCTGAGCTTTGTCTCTTTGTGACTGGTCTTGTGACCGTATGGTTTTGGTTTTACTTGTCACCCCTCACATAGGCTATGGGGGTGTGTCATATGATATAGCCTTTAGTGATGTGTGCCATATGGGGTACAGTAGTTAGGGTTAGGTTTATGTCCCCCATACAACCATAGTCACTGCATCATTCAGTTCTTGACAGCTGCAGCAGTAGGTGCCACGGGAGCAGCAGGCGGCCTCTGCAGATGCCGGGAGTGCTGCTGCTACTGCCTCTCTCTCTTACTCTCCACCCCCTTAACCTCTCTCCTATCCCACCCCCCCCCCCCCCCAACAGCAACAAGTGCTGCAGAGACAGAGGAAGAGGGAGGGTAGGGACGGGCTGCTGGATGCTCACACCCGCCACCCCCACTCCTCCCCCTCCCCCCCCCCATGGCGGAAGCCGCGGCAGGAAGGGGGAGGCGGCGTACGCTGCGGCTGGCGCTGGTGGGTGGCGCTGGTGCCAGCGATGGCGCTCGCGGCTGGCGTCGATGCTGGCGCTGGCGATGGCAGAAGGCGCTGGTGCCGCTGCTGGTGCTGGCGCTGGCAACGGTCGCGGCGCTGGCGCTGGCGTCCGTGACGGTCGCTGGCGCTGGTGCAGGCGTTCACGGCCAGCGACGGGGCAGCGCGAGGGACGGGGCGAGCAGGCGCAGGAGGTGCGACGAGACGGAACGGGCGGGCGTCACTGGTGCGACGGGACGGGACGGGCAGGTGCAGCAGGCGCGACGGGACGGGATGGGCAGGCGCCACTGGGGCGACGGGACGGAACGGGCAGGCGTGGGAGCACCTTAGCGGGTGCTGCAGCAGCCATGTCTTAAGAAGAAAAAAAAAATAAATTAAGGTCCTTATGATGAACCTGCTCTGTACCATGTTAAGATCGGCTACTCTTAGTTGCTAAGAGGAGCCAGGGCTAGAGTAGCGTGAGGAACGAGAGTAGGGTGAAAGCTTGAGAGAGAATAGGCAAAATAGAGGCTTTCACTGTAGAGCGAGCAGTATAAATAGGCAAGAACAAAGGGTGCACAACCAAACAGTATGCATAACTACACTACAGCTAGAACTACATGCAGTTACTGTTAAATTGTAATGTGTTATATGTTGGTAGGCTGTAGTGGGGTAGCCAATATGGGGTACAACCCAAACTAGGGTTTCCTATTTGTACCCTTGCTTCTTTCAATCCAACCATTCTTGCCTAGTTCTTTTCACATGGTATTCAGAGCAGGAGGTCCCTAGGACCTACCGACCGTTTTTTTTTTTTTTAAGGGCCCACCACCGCTCGCATGCGGTTACCACGCTACCCCGTGCCCTAGCCTCGTAGCGCCCTCGTGCGCCCTCGTTAGCGCCCTCGTGCGTCCTCGTTAGCGCCCTCGCGCGCCCTCGTTAGCGCCCTCGCGCGCCCTCGTTAGCGCCCTCGCGCGCCTCTCGTTAGCGCCCTCGCGCGCCCTCGCTAGCGCCCTCGCGCGCCCCTCGCAGCGTCGCCCGCCCGCCGAGCCGCCCGCTCGCAGCGTCGCCCGCCTACCGCGCTGCCCGTTTCGCAGCCCGCCCGCCGCGCTGCCTGCTCGCAGCGTCGCCCGCCCGCCCGCTGCCCGCTTGCAGCGTCGCCCGCCCGCCCGCTGCCCGCTTCGCAGCGTCGCCCGCCCGCCGCGCTGCCCGCTCGCAGCGTCGCCCGCCCGCCTCGCTGCCCGCTTGCAGCGTCGCTCGCCCGCCCGCTGCCCGTTTCGTCGCCCGCCCGCCTCGCTGCCCGCTTGCAGCGTCGCCCGCCTACCGCGCTGCCCGTTTCGCAGCCCGCCCGCCGCGCTGCCTGCTCGCAGCGTCGCCCGCCCGCCCGCTGCCCGCTTGCAGCGTCGCCCGCCCGCCCGCTGCCTGCTTCACAGCCCGCCCGCCGCGCTGCCCGCTCGCCGCGTCGCCCGCTCGCCCCGCTGCCCGCTTCGCAGCCCGCCCGCCGCACTTCCCGCCTGCAGCGCCGCCTGCCCACCGCGCTGCCCGCTTCGTAGCCCGCCCCCCCGCACTGCCTGCTCGCCGCGTCGCCCGCCCGCCGCGCTTCCCGCCGAGCTACCTACCTGCAGCGCTGTGGCAGCTTCCTTTGCTCAGTTGCACTCTTGCTATGGCTTCCATCCGCGTGCTGTCGTTCGATACTGAGGGCCGCCCTGTGAAGTTCGCCACTTGGCTGGATGACCTGCAGCTGTTCCTTCTGAGCGATAGCAAGGAGCATGTGTCGCTCTATGATTACGCGTCTGGTGCTGCACCTGCCCCCCCTGCCACAGCTGAGCTTAGTGTTCGTTCCCACTGGCAGACTCGTGACGCAGCTGCTCGCCTAGCCATTCGCAGTCACCTGCCGCTAGCTGAGCTCGAGCATTTTGGCGACTGCAAATCCGCTAAGGCCCTGTACGATGCTGTCGTTGCTCGCTACTCCTCGCCTGCCACAGCCGAGCTTAGCCGCCTCATGCTGCCGTACCTGTTCCCCGATCTGTCCACCTTTGCTACAGTCGCCGATCTTATCACCCACCTTCGCACTAGTGATGCTCGCCTGCGTGCCGCCCTTCCCACCGAGTTCTGCGCTAAGAATCCCCCTCCACTGTACTGGACACTCCACTTCATAGTCACCCGTCTCCCTGACACCCTCAGCTCAGTTCGAGACCACTTCCTTGCTCGCTGTCCCACTGAGCTCACAGTCGCCCTCCTAGAGGAGCAGCTGCTCGCGGCCGAAAAGAGCATTGTAGCTGTCGGTGCTGCTCGTGGCGCTCCTCGCACCCCCATCTTTGAGGGGTGTTCTCCCTCTCCCCTCGCTCCCTCCTACGCTACTGCTGCTGCTGTTGACTTCCTTGGTGCTGAGTCTGTTGGCGCTGCTTCTGCTCCTGGTGGGAGGCGCCGCACCGGCAAGGGCAAGGGGGGCAAGGGTGGTGGTGGTGGCGCTGGGGGGGGAGGAGGTGGGGGAGGTGGGGGGGGAGGCGGTGCTGGAGGGAGCGGTGGCGGGAGCGCTGGTGGGAGTGGGGTCGGCGGTGGAGGCGGGGGCGGCGGAGGAAGCAGTGGCAGTAGTGGCGGCGGCGGCGGTGGCGGCGGTGGCGGTGGTGGCGGTGGCGGTCGGAGCGGTGGTAGTGGTGGCGGCGGAGGTCGGAGTGGAGGCACTGGCTCGGGCCAGAGCTCCCAGCAGCAGCAGCGTCCCCAGACGACCCAGCAGCTTCGTGAGTGGCTTGCTCAGCGTGGGACGTCGGGGGGCAGTGGCCGCTGTTCCTATGTCATTCGCACAGGTGACCGCAAGGGACAGACGTGTGGGAGGTTCCACACCCCGTACCGCTGCTTCTCCCACCTTGACGACGCTTGGCGTGAGGAGATGGGTGAGGATGTTGAGCGCCCCCGCTGGGCTGAGCTCATGAGGGCTGGTGTTGATGTCTTTGCTCTTGACTATGATGCTATTATTGCTGCCATGTATGCATTGACTGTTAGTGCCGAGGGAGACTGTTACTTGTGTGTGCCGCCTGACCCAGGTATAGAGCCCGCTGCCCTGGGTACTAGTGAGTCTGCTCTCTCTGGTATGGTGCCCCCTGTACTTGCTCCCTCCAGTGCTGTCCCGGCTGTTTGCGAGTCTGCTCTCTCAGGTACAGCACCCACAGAGACTGCTCTCTCAGGTACCGCACCGGCTGAGGCCTGTCACACCTTCACCCTTGACTCAGGTGCTTCCCGTTGCTTCTTTCGTGACAGTACTGAGCTCACACCGCTTCCTGCACCGGTCCCAGTCTCCTTGGCTGACCCCTCTGGGGGCCCAGTCCTTGCCCAGTCCACCACTGTCCTCCCTTGTCCGGCGGTTCCATCTGGCTCGTTGTCGGGTTTCCACCTCCCCTCGTTCTCGACGAACCTGGTGAGCAACGCTGTCCTCCAGGATCAGTGGGTTGACACCTTTACCCCTGGCGGACAGCGTGTGGCGATCTGCACGTGCTCCAGGACTGGCCGTCACCTGGCTACGTTCACCCGTCGGCCGGGGTCGAGTCTCTACACACTGACCACTGCGTCTCCCCAGGTAGCTGCTGTCGGTCAGGTGTCTGCGTCAGGTCTGGTGGCCCACGCCTGTGAGTGTCGTTCCCTGTCGCACCAGACTCTTCTCTGGCACCACCGCCTGGGTCACCCCTCCTTGCCACGCCTTCGTGGCATGCACCGTCGCCTCCTTGTGTCCGGTCTTCCCAGGTCCCTCCCTCCCCTCCCTGCCTCGCCTGCGCCGCCCTGCCTTCCTTGCGTCGAGGGGCGGCAGCGCGCCGCTCCTCACTCCTCCTCGTTCCCCCCGACAGAGGCTCCTCTGGAGACCCTCCACCTGGACGTGTGGGGCCCAGCCCGCGTTCGTGGCCAGGGCGGTGAGCGGTACTTTTTGCTGGTTGTCGACGACTACTCGCGTTACACCACGGTCTTCCCCTTGCGCACCAAGGGTGAGGTCCCTGCTGTTCTGATCCCTTGGATCCGCACAGTTCGTCTCCAGCTCCGCCGCCGTTTCCGGATGGATCTTCCTGTCCTGCGTCTGCACTCTGACAGAGGTGGTGAGTTTTCCTCCGATCTCTTGAGGACCTTCTGTCAGGCGGAGGGCATCGAGCAGACCTTCACGCTTCCGGACTCCCCACAGCAGAATGGGGTTGCTGAGCGCCGCATTGGCCTGGTCATGGAGGTCGCTCGTACCTCCTTGGTCCACGCGGCGGCTCCCCATTTTCTGTGGCCGTTTGCTGTCCGGTACGCCGCGCATCAGCTCAACCTCTGGCCCCGTGTCTCCTTGCCGGAGACCTCGCCCACACTGCGTTGGACGGGGGAGGTTGGCGATGCGTCGCGCTTCCGGGTGTGGGGTGCTCGTGCCCTTGTCCGCGATACGTCTGCGGACAAGCTCTCCTCCCGCACGCTTCCCTGTGTCTTCCTTGGCTTTGTCCCTGACGCGCCTGGCTGGCAGTTTTACCACCCCACCTCGCGCCGGGTCTTCGCCTCTCAGGACGTCACCTTTGACGAGTCGGTCCCTTTTTACCGTCTCTTCCCCTACCGCACTGCCCCCCTCCCTCCCCCGCCGCTGTTCCTTGCTCCTGGTCCCCCTCCGGTAGACCCCCTTCCCCCTCAGGGTCCTGCTCCTTCAGGTGTCTCTCAGGTAGACCCTCCTCCCGTCGCTGAGCCTGTCGAGGTCACAGGTGACTCAGGTGCTGCTGCAGGTGGTGCTGCTGGGAGTGCTGAGTCTGGGGGTGCTGAGCCTGCGGGTGCTGGGCCTGGGAGTGCTGGGACTGCGGGTGCTGGGGCTGAGGGTACTGTGCCTGAGAGTTCGGCGCCTGGGGGTGCTGTGCCTGGGGGTGCTGCGACTGGGAGTGCTGAGCCTGCGTGTGCGGAGTCTGGGGGTGCTGCGCCTGCGGGTACTGAGCCTGGGGGTGCTGCTACTGAGCCTACGGAGCCTCGGGTTGCTGCGTCTGGGGGTGCTCCGGTTCGGGGTGCTGAGCAGTCTCTCACACCGCAGCAGCTTCGTGACTGGTACGTCCGGCGCTTTCGCCGTCCTCGTGGCTCGGCTGGAGTTGGGGGTGCTGGAGCTGCTCGTCCTGGGGGTGCTCGTACTGGGGGTACTGGAGCTGCCGGGACTGGTTGTTCTGGGAGCGCTACGACTGGAGCTGCTGGAGCTGGGGACTCTGGAGCTGGCGGTGCTAGCGGAGTTGGAGCTGCCGACTCTGGGGGTGCTCTTCCTAGCGGTGCTGCGGACCCTGGGGGTGGCGCTGCTGCTGGTGCTGCGGACCCACCTGGTGGAGCTGCTGCTGGTGCTGAGGACTCGGACGTTGGAGCTGCTGCTGGAGCTGAGGACCCGAGCGGTGGCGCTGCTGCTGGTGCTGGGGACCCGGCCGTTGGAGCTCCTGCTGGTACTGAGGACCCGGCCGCTGGAGTCTCTTCTGCTTCTGGAGACGCTGCGCGGCCACGACCGTACTTCGTACCGCTCCTTCAGCAGGTTCTTGGGCAGGCTCCTCCTCCTTGTCCTCCTCCCTCCATAGAGTGTCCTCCGCCTGTCCAGCCGCAGTCACAGTTACCGCCTACCTCGCCTCTCCCTGCTCCCTCTCCTTACACTGGTCCCACAGGAGGTCTTACAGAGCGTCGTGAGCCTGAGTCTCGTCCTGCGTCGCCTGTTCGTCCTGCTCGCACTGGTAGTCGTGTCCGTCGTGAGCGTCCTCCTCCTGTCCCAGGCACTCACTACATGACTCTGCGTCCCTCTACTGCTCCTCAGCGTGTCCCTCTACCGTCTCCTCCTGCGTCCTCTTTGCCTGCCGTTCCGGACCCTGAGTCTGACCGGTATCGCGCTGAGCACCCTACTGTCACGCGTCTCCTAGCTACTGTTGTCACTGACCCTACCTTTGAGTCCTCGGCTGCGTCTGCTCTGGTCGCTGAGTTGGTTGACTTTGCTGCTGCCTGTCGTCTAGACTACGCTGCTAGCCTTGTTGCTGAGTCTGAGTCTGCGTCTGTCTGTCCTCCGTCCGTCGGGGGTGAGTGTGCTCTTGGCACGGACGTCCTTGAGGACAGGCAGGAGGACTTTGACTCTCTCGCGGCTGCTGTACCTCATCTCGTGGCCTGGTTGCTTGCCCCTGAGGGAGACCCGGATGCACTAGACATCCCCACTCCGCGCACTTACGCAGAGGCGATCTCGGGTCCCTACTCCTCTCAGTGGCAGACAGCCATGGACGCAGAGATGGCATCCTGGAAGTCCACAGGCACCTACGTCGACGAGGTTCCCCCTCCTGGGGCGAACATCGTCGATGGCATGTGGATTTTCAGGGTGAAGCGGCCGCCAGGTTCTCCGCCTGTCTTCAAGGCTCGTTACGTTGCTAGAGGCTTCAGTCAGCGTCAGGGGGTCGACTTCTTCCAGACCTTCTCCCCCACCCCGAAGATGACCACTCTTCGGGTTCTGCTGCACGTTGCTGCTCAGCGTGACTACGAGCTTCACTCTCTTGACTTCAGCACAGCGTTCCTGCAGGGCAGCCTGCACGAGGAGATCTGGCTGCGCCGCCCACCTGGCTTTACTGGGTCGTTTCCCCCTGGTACCCAGTGGAGCCTCCGCCGGCCAGTCTACGGTCTCCGCCAGGCGCCACGTGAGTGGCACGACACACTGAGGACTACACTTGCGGCTCTTGGGTTCGCGCCGTCTACTGCTGACCCGTCGCTGTTTCTGCGCACAGACACGTCGCTGCCGCCGTTCTACATTCTCGTGTACGTCGACGACTTGGTCTTTGCTACTGCTGACACTGAGGCACTCGCTCGTGTGAAGTCGGAGCTGCAGAAGAGACACACCTGCACTGACCTGGGTGAACTGCGTAGCTACCTTGGCTTGCAGATCACCCGGGACAGAGCTCGCCGCACCATCACCCTGACTCAGTCACACATGGTGCAGCAGGTCCTTCAGCGCTTCGGCTTCCAGTTCTCCTCACCACAGGCCACACCTCTGGCTACCAGCCACTCGCTCTCAGCTCCACCTTCGGACGAGTCCGTAGAGCCGAGTGGCCCGTACCCAGAGCTTGTAGGCTGCCTCATGTACCTGATGACTTGCACGCGACCTGACCTCGCGTACCCTCTTAGCATCCTTGCTCGTTACGTTGCGCCTGGGAGACACAGGCGAGAGCACTGGGAGGCTGCTAAGAGGGTGCTGCGTTACTTGTGCAGTACATCAGGCATGGGGCTGGTGCTTGGAGGACGCGACAGAGTTGTCCTCACTGGTCACTCGGACGCTTCTTGGGTGGACGACCTGGCTACGCAGCGGTCGTCACAGGGTTACACCTTCAGCCTTGGCTCTGGTTCTGTCTCGTGGCGGTCCACCCGCTCTTCCTCTGTTCTCGGCTCTAGTTGTGAGGCTGAGATCTACGCCACAGCCATGGCTGCACAGGAGTTACGCTGGCTCACCTACCTGCTGACTGACTTGGGAGAGCGGCCTAGTTCTCCTCCAGTTCTGTACGGTGACAACAAGGCGGCTCTTGCCTTGTGTCAGGAGCACAGACTGGAGCACAGGACGAAGCACATTGCTCTTCGCTACTTTCTTGCTCGAGAGCTTCAGCAGCGCGGTCAGCTTCGGCTTGTGTACGTGGACTCGAAGGCCAACACTGCTGATATCTTCACCAAGGCGCTCCCGCCTAGTGATCATCAGCGGCACTGTACTTCTTTAGGCCTTGTGTCCACGTTTCCTCACTTGCTCACTGCTTGACATTCTTTGTACTGTACTTTATATATATCTTGTTGCTTGCTTGCTAGGTTTTGATCACTGTGTTGCTTGTCTTGTACTATATCTAGCACTACATGTGAACTGGCCTTGTGGCCTTTGCTTGTGCTCGGAGTGTGGTGACGTTGTGATCCACCCTGGGCTTGCGTTGCTTTGCTGGACTGGTCTTGTGACCCTTTGTTCTCCCCCACTTTGCCTATGGGGGTGTGTTAAATTGTAATGTGTTATATGTTGGTAGGCTGTAGTGGGGTAGCCAATATGGGGTACAACCCAAACAGTTACATATATATAGTCCAACACAGTGGAGGCTTCGGGTCTTTCCTAAGGATTTTTTTTTTTTTTTTTTTTTTTTTTTATGGGCCCACCACTTCCCAATGGCGCACCTCGTAGGTGCGCCTCATGGGCGCTTCAGTGCTGCAACCCGTCGCTCGCGCGCTACCCCAGTGCAGTCCCGTCCGCCCTGTCCAACCTATCCGTCTCGTCCGTCCGTCCGTCCCGTCTCGTCCCCCCGTCCGTCCCGTCCCGTCCCGTCCCGTCCCGTCCGTCCCGTCCGTACCGTCCCCTGCGCACTGCGCCCTGCGCCTGTCCATCCCATCCGTCCCGTCCGTCCCGTCCCCTCGCACTCGGTGCTCTGCGCCCTGCGCCCTATCCGTCGCACCCTGTGCCTACCCGTCGCACCCTGCGCCCTGCCCGTGAGCAACCAGCTGCCGCCCCTCCTCTCTCTCTCACTGCCGCACATGTAGCAGTGTGGGGGGGGGGGGGGAGGGAGGGTGTGAGTGGAAGACGAAGCTGCTATTGTGGGTGGAGGTGAAGGGGGGGAGTTTGAGGGGGTCGCGAGAGAGATTTCGCCGCACCAACAGTCGTCCACCCTTTGCTCTCCCTCTCTGCCACGGTTGCAGCTGTGGGGGGGAGGGTAAGTGAGGGTGGCGGGAAGTCAGCTGGGCATCTGCTGCTGCCGCCCGCTGCTACCGTGGCACCTCCAGCTGCAGCCCCTGCCGCCACCCACTGTTTCGTCTGTTCCGCTTGTCGTCTGCTGCTATTGAGCGGCAGGCACTGCCGTTGGGCCCTGCTGTGCCGCCGCACGTTGCCGTCGCACACTCCTCTCCAGTCTACCTGCGCCACATGCACCTTCTTCTATTGCTTGCTTCTATCTTGGCTGAGGGGTTGTTGCAGCTGAATTTGCCACCACTGCACCGGTTGTCACTGCTCTTGCCTACTGCTGCTTTACTCTGCTTGGTGTACCCATCTAGGAGTGTTGCTGCACAAACTCATGCTGCTGGCAGTTATGGGGGAGTGTTGGAATATATTGTCAGAATCCCAGTCACTAAGGGCGCGTGTGATCAAAGTTCGAACTTCCCAAAGTTCGAACTTTTAGAAAGGTTCTACACGGTAGGATACAATTGAGCGATGTCTCTCCACGATGCAAAGCGGTTTGAGTTCGAACTTTGACAAAAATCCTTGGATCACACGCGCCCTAACCACTGGGATAAAAGGGCTTGTTTGTATAGCGGGTGAGTGCGCCCATAACCCCCCAGGCCGCCATGCCTGTAACCCTTCCCTAGAATCAATCGGGGATCACCAGTGGACCTCTGACACCCCCCCGCACTGGGATGCCCGAGGTGCACACACCGGGATTCGAACCCGAGACCTTCGCTCTGATACCATGTCAAAATCCCAGTCACTAACCACTGGGATAAAAGGGCTTGTTTGTATAGCGGGTGAGTGCGCCCATAACCCCCCAGGCCGACGTGCTTGTAACCCTTCCCTAGGATCAATCGGGGATCATCAGTGGACCTCTGACATATATCTATGTAACTGCATGTAGCTGTAGTTTAGTGCAGTTATCATAAACTGTTGGTGGTGCACCATTCTTGTTGCTTGTCTATTTATACTGCTCGCTCCATAGTGAACCTCCTCTTTTGTTGGTGACACTTCTCTCTCGCTTCTCTCGTTCCTCTAGCCATGGCTCCTGAGCCCACTCCTAATCTACTATGTTGAAACTTTGTGATTAGTATGGACCTTGTCAGTAAATAAATTAGAACATCGACAGAAGTGACTATAACAGTAAGGTACATGGGTTCATATAGAATTACCGGCGGTTATGAAATGTCCTAACGGGCATAAACTCTGAACACGACGAATAAACGGTTCGCAAAGATAATCCAGTGTTTTGGATGAACAGTGGTATATGCGTATGTGAGTGTTGCTAAGTAAATATAGAAAAGAAACTTCACCATAAATCAAAATGATGGGATGTAATTGCCATTGTGTAACGGTTCACGCCCTAACTTTCTCATACAACTGTGGATTTACGCTTCCTTTTGGCGAAGGCGCCTGTGAGAGGAATGAACGAACTTGACGTCAGAGACCGTCAGATCCGTATGTCTGCCCTCCTTATCGACGGTAAATCGCGACCACCGGAACTCATGCTTTTGCTGAGAAGCGCTTCCTCAATCCCTAGGGTTTGCTTTTGATGGTCGCGAGCGACGCTGTGATGTGTTCCATTCCATTCCATCAGGTCTATTGCCTAGGTCCTTCCGTGCGAGGTCTATTTCCCTGTTTTGAGTTTATTATTGCCTCTTCAGTTTTGTTCCTAAGTCATTTTGCGCTCTCAAGTCGACTTAGTTTACCAACCTTTTCCAATCTTCATAGTCTTCAACCCTAGGGCATATTATATCTGCATTATGGCTCGTACCAAGCAGACTGCTAGGAAGTCCACTGGAGGAAAGGCTCCTAGGAAGCAACTCGCCACTAAGGTAGACCTAGTTTTGATACCTGTTTAAGCACATCTAACTCTCTTAGCACGGTCACCAGATGCCTTATACGCCCAACTGGTTCATGTTCCTGTTGAGTGATTCAGGCTGCGAGGAAGTCCGCTCCTACAACAGGAGGAGTGAAGAAGCCTCATCGTTATCGTCCCGGAACGGTCGCCCTTCGGTGCGTTTTTTAAAGAAGTTTCGACTTTATCTTAGTGGTGCGCTTTTCTGACATTTTTTTCGATGGCTTGGCAGTGAGATTCGCAAGTACCAGAAGAGTACCGAGCTGCTAATTCGGAAGCTTCCCTTTCAGCGGCTGGTTCGCGAAATTGCTCAAGACTTCAAGGTCTGATATTTTCCTTTTTAAAATATTGATCCTCGCTTCTTCGCTCTGTTTTCCTTCCTTACCGTGACTTAATGCTATTACCTGTGCTGCGCAGACGGACCTGAGGTTCCAAAGCCATGCCGTGCTCGCGCTCCAAGAAGCTGCCGAAGCTTATCTCGTTGGTTTGTTCGAGGACACGAATTTGTGCGCCATTCATGCCAAGCGTGTCACCATCATGCCTAAGGACATTCAGTTGGCTCGGCGCATCCGTGGAGAGAGGGCATAGATCTGTTTAACGTGTATAGAATGTTATAAGTCGTGGTGGAGCTTCAAAGCCGCTCTTGACCTTTCGCTTAGTCCCTTGTTTCAGGGGAAATACGCTTTCTTTGTATTTCTAGGATGGTCTGTCTGTTCGTTTCTGATCTCGCATAGCTGTGTGGACGATTACTAACAGGGCAGTTCTACATATCTGGTGTATGCTTTGTTGATCCTTGCAATCATCAATGAGTGGATGAACAATGAATAAATATGAAGAAACAAATGTTGCTTTCCAGCAGAGGCAACTACGATATTTGCACACCAGTGGGCCATTCCTGGCTTACAGCCTGCGGCCCAAATTGCGGGCCGCGCGGGTCAAGCTTTTAAAACTTGACGGAGTTGGCTCTGCAAGCTTTGAAAGGAAGTGCGGCTGCAATTTGGGACCTTCGGAGTCTCACACACTGACACCAAGGTAAAAACGCAGGGCTGGCTGGGTTTGGCGAAAACGATTCAACGAAATCCGTAACTCTCGCCAAAACCCAACCCAGTAAAACTCCCCTCCCGTCAACTTTTTAAAACTTGTGCAATTTGGGCTGCCAGCTTTGCCTGTATAGACTCTATTCTGATCTCGCCACCACCTGGTCGGGGATTGGGGGAGGTGGAGGGGAAGGGGGAGGGGAAGGTGTAGGCAAGGGAGGGAAGAAAAAGTGCAGTGTGAAGGGTTGCAGTGTGAAGGGTTGCGGTGTTAAGGGTTTGCAGTGTTAAGGTTTGCAGGGTTGCAGGTTCACAAGGCACTTACTGCAAGAGCTTGTCGCTTGAGGTGGTTCATCTGGCAGAATTGGCGCATGCGCTTCATGACGGGAAGAGACAGAGGGCACGCGGGTGCTCCTCCCTCTCGCACCCATTCATGCTCTGTGCGGAGACGAATGATTGTGGTGCATGCACGTGTGAGAGTCAAAGTGAGTGAGTGTGCAGTGCATGAAAGTGTGATTCAGAGGGAGTGTGTTTGTATGGGTGGTGAATGCATACGCGAGAACGCTCGATGGAAAGTCCAAATAAAAACACACTGATTCATGTTTAGAGTTGGAGTGCAGCAACCATCCAGCCAGCTCCCCCTTAAGCACACCCGTTGCGTGCTCCCCTCTTAAAGCAACTCCCTTCCCCCCTTTTCCCCTCTGCTCCCCCCTCTTCTTTCTCCCACAACACACATACTGAGGATCTCCCGTGTGGTTATTCGCCTGGAAGCATCCATCTCCAGCATGCGCGCCACGAGGTGCTTGGCTTGCTGGATTTGAGGCGCCTCAAAACTACGCCTCAAAACACGAGGTGCTTAGCTTGCTGGAAGATGGCTGGCCAGGTGGCGTGGCGCTGCCCACTTCCCCCAGCTCATATTGCACTACCCCGCAAGACACACACCCACCAACCAAGGATCTCCTGTGTGCTGATTCGTCGGGCGGCGTCGCGTTGCTGTGCAGCATGTGCCCCACCAGGCACTTGGCATGGGCTGCTCATCTCATCTCGTACCCTCAAACTGCTGGCCCAGACACACCCACCCACCTACCTAGAATCTCCCGGGTGGTGATTCGCTGGGCTGCATCGCTTTCCAGCATGCGCCCCACCAGGTGCTTCGCCTGCTGGGAGATGGCCGGCCAGGGGGCACTGCTCATCTCGTACTCTCCCTTCAGCACCGCCTCACATATGCCCTCCTCCGATACAGGTGGGGGTGAATAAAAGTGAAGGCGCATGTGGAGGAGGGGGGGGGGGAAGCAGCCAGGGAGGGGGGGATGGCAAAAGGAGGGGCCGTGCATGTGCAACTGCGGTACAGTGCAGGCAGTTTTGAGGCGCCTCAAAACTAGACAACTGCGGTACAGTGCAGACAGTTTTGAGGCGCCTCAAAACTAGACAACTGCGGAACAGTGCAGACAGTTTTGAGGCGCCTCAAAACTAGACAACTGCGGTACAGTGCAGACAGTTTTGAGGCGCCTCAAAACTAGACAACTGCGGTACAGTGCAGACAGTTTTGAGGCGCCTCAAAACTAGACAACTGCGGTACAGCGCAGACCCACTGCGTGCAGACACTGGAAATCTCCAAACCGCGTTGAGGCGCTTTGATGTATCGATAGAGGCACTCAACTCGATGGTGGAAAAGCGGATGAGTTAAAAGAGACGAAAGGCCATGGTATGGTTTGGTACGTTGCGAGTGGGTGAACTGACAACCTCTGGGGGCAGCAATTGTATGTCTCTCACCCCTCTTATACGCGGTAGTACATATGCATATGTACCCCCGGGGGCACATCTCATCGCAACCCACCATCCTAGCAGGGCGGGTGCCACACAGCAGCACGCATGTTATCACGCCAACCAAAGCTCGACATGACACTTACTGCTCAAGATACATGCTCCGTATTTCACACCGCGTTGCACCACATCACCACACCATGGCATACCATCTCATCCCAGCATACCATCCCAGAAGGGCGGGGATGCTGCACAGCAGCAGGTAGGCGATAACCCCAATGCTCCGCACATCACCCTCGCTGCCATAACTGCCTTGTCACATACCATGGCCTGCACAACACCACCTCACTCACCGCATTCCACCACACACAACCGCCTCATCCCAACTCACCATCCCAGAAGGGTTCCACACAGCAACATCTAGGTGATCACTCAAACGCTCCACACGCCACACTCTGGCACCATGCATTCCCAACACACAATATCACCGCATTCCACCGTACCACACACAACCAAATTCCATACCATTCCAAAATGGTGGAGTGCCGCACAGCAGCATGTATGTGATGACTCCAACGCTCCACACATCACAACGCTGCCATAGTCTCTTCTCAACACCTCCGGTGCCACATAGTACGCACTGCCCACCGCCTCCTTTAAGCGCTGGCCTGAGGAGAGAGAGACACGGAGTCAGGAGTCAGAGTGAAGGGAGGTGAGGGAGGAGGGAGTGATGACTTCACGTATACATGGGCACCGAGGCGAGTTTTTCGCGTCGGCTCTACGAGGCACTCGTTCGAGGGCGAGTGACGAGTTTCATTTTCCCTGAAAAAAACTCGTCCGAGCCGAGGCGAGTTTAACTCGGCGAGTTTTTAGAACTCGCCGAGCACTCGTTGCGCTGACGAGCGTTTTGAAAAGCTCGTGCATGTATATGGCAACGAGCCGAGCTTCCCTCCGCTCGACCGAGCTTTCCTTGAAGCTCGGACGAGCTTTTGAAAAGCTCGTGGTATTTAGCCGAGTCACGAGCTTGCATTTGCCCGGAAAAAGCTCGTACGAGCAAAACTCGGCTCGGAACAAAGCTCGTACGAGTGTGCCTGGGGACGAGCCGAGTAAAACTCGGCTTGGCTCGTTGCCCATGCATAACTTCACGACTCCACACATAGCCCTCACTGCTGTAATCTCTCCCTCCTCAGCACCTCTGGTGCCAGCCACATAGCACGCACTGCTAACCACCTCTTTAAAGAGCTGCCCTGGGATATGCGGTGAGGGAAAAAATATAAGCATGAGGTGAGCTGACTCATCAACACACCAGCACACAGCAAAGTAGCTTATCATTTAGGAGCCTAAAAAATTGGCACGCACCCGGTTCGAAGAATGTTGAGAGGCCAAAGTCAATGGCCATGAGTGGGGCATCGTCCCCGGGGTGCAGCAGCAGGAAGTTTTCGAGCTTGAGATCGCGATGGATAACGCCCCGCTCATGCATGTACTGCACCGCCTGCACTATCTGCCGCACCATGCCGGCCGCCCGCCGCTCACTGTAGCTGCCCTCCGCCTTGATCCCATCATATAGCATGCCGCCTGGGTGGCGGTTGGAGGGGCGTGGTGGGGAGCGGGGAGGAGGAAGAGGCAAACAAAGGAGAGGCTTTGTGATTTGATCACAAATGATGTTCTCTTCGTTGCCCTGTCATACAGCATACTGCCTGGGTGGGTGGGTGGGGAGGGTGGGGAGGGTGGGGAGGGTATGGGAGATGAAAGAATTGTTGCTATCCACCTGTCAAAAATGGAGAGGCAGGAGGGTAGGGGAGAGGGATTTCAGAGGCAAGGTGAAGCTTTGGCAAGGAATTCTACCGGGAGTGTTGGGCTGAAGTGGGGGTAAGTGGAGGGAGATAAGCCTGTAAAAGAATATTCGGTATTCGAGAACTCTTCGATATTCGTTCGAATACCTGAATTCGAGAGAATAAGAAACGACCATGTATTCGAAAATATTCGCATCACGGGTATTCGTGAATGTAGAATATTCGGGTAACGAATATTCAAGGTATTCGTTACTATTCGATATTCTACCATTCCCCCCCCCCCCCATACTTTCCCTTCATGCGGCTATCATCGTTGGCAGTCTGTGATAGTAGCTGGACAGGGGTTGAGTCGTGATGTTGGTAGTATAAGGTACATTGTATCACCCTGTGTCGAACATGCATTACCTGTTTGACACTGCCTCTACAAGATTTATTTTTTAAACTTAGTCGTATTCGATTCGAATTCTGCAGTATTCGAATCGTATTCGTGTTCGGTTTTGGGTCAGTATTCGAATCGTATTCGTATTCGGTTTTGGGTCAGTATTCGGTCAAATAAGAAACCACACATTATTCGGAGAATAGGGTGAAAAAATATTCGTATTCGTATTCGTATTCGTTTTTACAGGCTTAGAGGGAGAGGAAGCGGGGGAGCGGAGCGGGAATGGACTGTTTGTGCTAAGAGACTTGCCTGCCCTCTGCGTTACACCCACCATCACCATCATATCAGCTGTGCTGTGATACCCCACATGTCCTCTCGCCCACCCACTCTACCTGTACCGCCCAACACTGCATTTACACCACCCAACACACAAAAAGTACCCACCATTCCCCACCCCACCCCACCCCGCCACAGGACCCCATCACACCACACCACCCCTTGTGCACCACCCCTCTTGCACACCACCCCAACGCCCCCCCCCCCCCCCCCCCACTCCACACCTGTGCAGAGCTGCAGAATGAAGTGCACACACGTGGCGTCCTCGTATTGGTCGATGAGCGTCGCAATGCCCGCGTGGCCCGTGGACAGGTGGGCGAGAATGGCTGCTTCCCTTGTCACGTTGGCACATGACGTGGGGGACAGGTGGCGCTGGTGGGAGATGGGCAGGTGGAGAACGGTGAAATGCGGTGGAAAGGTGTGAGCTTGGGTGGCTGCCTCCCTTGCCACGTTGGCACATGACGTGGGGGACAGGTGGCGCTGGTGGAGGGTGGGGAGGTGGGAAAAGGTGGAATGCGGTAGAAAGGTGATAGCAAGGATGGCGGCCTCTCGTGCCACGTTGGCACATGACGTGGGGGACAGGTGGCGCTGGTTGGGGGTGGGCAGGTGGGAAACGGTTGAATGCGGTGAAAAATGACTGCCTTCTGTGCCACGTTGGCACATGACGTGTCAGACAGGTGGCGCTGGATGGGGTTGGCCAGGTGGGAAACAGTGGGAAGGGGTGGAAAGGTTGTTGAGAATGTTGGCCTCTCATCTCATGCCAAGCAGGCACAAACGTGAGGCAGCGGTGGTGCTGATTGGGCCAAAATGGTGGGGATCGGTGGGATGGGGTGGAAAGGTGTGGGCAGGAAGGGCGGCGTCACCTTGGTGATGGTCTTGCAGGCAAAGTGCTGCTGCGACTTGCGGTGCCTTGCCATGTACGTGATGCCATACAGCCCGCGGCCCAGCTCCTTGCCTGTATGGGATAGATGTGGAGTGGGTTGGACGCATGCACACATGCACAAGAATTGAGATGCCTAGCGGTGCCTTGCCATTGTATGTGATGCCATACAGCCCCCGCCCCGCCCCAGCTCCTTGCCTGCAGACGGAGCAAGGTGAGGTGGGGTGGAGTGCGGTAGAGTGGATGTATGTATAGCACAGTACACATAGCTGGGCCTTGAGTTGCAGTGGATGCCTGGCAGTGTCTTGCAATATATGTGACGCCATACACGCCCCGCCCTGCTCCCTGCCTTAAGGGTGGAAGGGGTGGGGTGGAGTGCGGTTGACACACACACACACACACACACACACACACACACACACAGACACACACACACATCTCTCTCTCTCTCTCTCTCTCTCTCACACACACACACACACACACACACGCACGCAAACATGCAGATATGCACATGCACGCACGCATGCACACATGGACAATGCGCGCAGCACATGCACACACGCGTCAAAGGAAGCGGCGTGATGTGATGTGATGTGATGTGATGTGATGTGATGTGATGTGATGTGACGTGATGCGATGCGATGTGATGTGACGTGGTGTGATGTGATGTGATGTGATGTGATGTGATGTGACGTGACGTGACGTGACGTGACGTGACGTGACGTGACGTGACGTGATGTGATGTGATGTGATGTGATGTGATGTGATGTGATGTGATGTGATGTGACGTGAGGTGGCGTAAGGTGATGTGATGTGATGTGACGTGATGTGATGTGATGTGATGTGATGTGATGTGACGTGACGTGATGTGACGTGATGTGATGTGATGTGATGTGATGTGATGTGATGTGACGTGATGTGATGTGATGTGATGTGATGTGATGTGACGTGAGGTGACGTGACGTGATGTGATGTGATGTGATGTGATGTGATGTGATGTGATGTGATGTGATGTGATGTGATGTGATGTGATGTGATGTGATGTGATGTGACGTGATGTGATGTGATGTGATGTGATGTGATGTGATGTGACGTGAGGTGGCGTAAGGTGATGTGATGTGATGTGACGTGATGTGATGTGATGTGATGTGATGTGATGTGACGTGACGTGATGTGACGTGATGTGATGTGATGTGATGTGATGTGACGTGATGTGATGTGATGTGATGTGATGTGATGTGACGTGAGGTGACGTGACGTGATGTGATGTGATGTGATGTGACGTGACGTGACGTGACGTGACGTGACGTGACGTGACGTGACGTGACGTGATGTGATGTGATGTGATGTGATGTGACGTGACGTGATGTGACGTGACGTGATGTGATGTGATGTGATGTGATGTGATGTGATGTGATGTGATGTGATGTGATGTGATGTGATGTGATGTGTGCACCCACACCCTGCCTGCTCCGCTGGAAGGCCACACACATGCCTTCCAGCTTGCCTCCACACCACACCGCCTTCTCCCATTCCTTCCCTCAACCATCTCCCATTCTTTCTCTCGCCCTTCTCCCATTCCTCCCCTCACTCATCTTCCATTCCATCTCCCATTCCTCCCCTCACCATCTCCCATTCCTCCCCTCACCATCTCCCATTTCTTTCCTCACCATCTCCCATTCCTCCTCTCACCTACCTCCCATTCCTCCCCTCACCTATCCCCCATTCCTCCCCTCACCTATCTCATAATCCTCCTCCACTGCCCGAAACGGCTGCCCCAAAAGGTTCTCGGGCGCACGGGGAGCGCCCTTGTGCGCTGCGCAGGACGACCGGGGGGCGGGGAAGGGGGGAGGAGGGGAGGAGAGCAGGTAGACGCGCCTCGGTTCCGGGTGGATTGAAGCGCGAGGTCTGGAGAAAAGCTGGATTGGTCAGCGACGTATGAGCATCAGAACCTAAAGCGAATATGGCGCTGCTTGGGGGATTTTGAATTAACGCAGCAGTTATCTCGGTAGTTGGGAGTCAGTCAGTCGTACTTTGACGCTCGGATCGCCTTACCCCCCCCGGACGCCGCGCTGTTCCTATCGGCGACAGCAAAGCCTCGCTGGAGAAACACGCGCCCATGACGCGCGCCGCGCGCGACGGCAACGGCGACGGAGACGGAGACGGCAACCAAGGACCGCCGCCCGCCTGCCGAGAAAACAGCTTTGGAGTCTTCAGGCCGGAAGGCGCGAGTGATTTCGCATGGACTCCCAGGAAAAAGCTGGGTGGGTCGAGGCCAGGATCACGTACTATATTACGTCATAAGCGGACTGAGTTGGTCGCGCCGCGGTGGACTCACTGGAGTCAGATGCTTGGACCGGGATGCATTGAGACAGGTGCTAGGCGGGAGCGATTGAGTGGTGGCAGTGCGCGCATTGCGAGGGCGACGCAGAGCGACGGTGGTGATGGAGCAGCAGAGACGCGCTGCTGCTGCCGCAAAGAGACGGACCGACATGGATTGAGGAGAAGGGGCGATGAACCAGGTCGTGTCGCAAGTTCGTAAGGGGATGTGGTGTTTCGGGGTTGGTATGAACAAGGACGAGGGATTTTGATTTGCATTCCATATCTTTTGCAGCAGTGAATGTCGCGTTTGTCAGAAAGGGGTTGTAACTGTTCACTTACATGCGGTGCAATGCGATGGGGAAAGAGTTTTCGGAGTTTCAGAATGTAAACATTCACGTTTTAGAACGTTATGGTACGGTTTGATTTCACGCTACTGCACTTCCGTGCATTCCTGCTGGCCCATGGAGTGCGAACTGACAACTTTCTGTGTGTGGGGCAGAGTCTGACCGTACTTGCCTGGATGCAACTGTACATCTTGAGCAGAAACGAATATTCCGCTGACCCGTCATGTGGCCTTCAGAAACCGATTGGACGAGTGATGAGCGGGATGGGATGATCGGGGCACACTTTTGTGGTTCTGTGGATGGGTATGAACCGCTGAAGCCGCGCGCCTGACAAAAAAAAAAATGGGGCCCCGTGGCGGCGAACGCGGAAAGAGCGGAACACGTGGTTTTGCTCACACCGCACCGTACACGCTTGTGTCACCAAACCACTGTCTCGGCTACACGCACACAGAAAATAAAACCTTACATGAACATTGTATTCCTCAAAAACTTAATTCCTGACCATCCAAACTGGATGATGTTTCTTTGCCAGCTTCCCTATATTTCTAGTACCGTACTGGCTATTCGCTTCATTGCTACAATACACTCAGGCTCTATTGATATTGAAACATGCACAAAACGAATTATGATCAATGAACCATATGAAATACAAAATGCAAGCAATGCAAGGCATTCCCTATGCGGTTTACGGACCTTACACCATGAAACCCCACCTCACCGCGCTAAGACATTGTCCGATCAATATGCAGCCACCATCTCCTCTACACATATCCCCGTGCAGCCTGCACATCATCCAGCCTGGCCTGCTCAAACACATAGTACATGGACAGATTTTGCATCTTATCTCCCTGCTGATGCAAAATGCACGCCATGCCGCCCGTGCTCTTTGCGCGCACCATCGCCTCTCCGCCCTTCCCCACCACCTCAAACTCCTCCCAGGGATACCCCCCCAGGTGCGTGAACAGCGTGTTGTAATGATCCAGCTTCATGAACGGAGCAGCCATGACGGACGGCGCATCCTTCTGCCCCGCCTCCATCGCCTCGCTGATCACCTTCTCTTCTGATGCGGGCGGCAGCCGATGGAACGGCGACATCGTCGTGTTGTACTTAACAGGCCGCGGGTTGCGCCACGGCTTGCGGAACGGCGAGTCAGCGAACTTTTCCTGGGCGGCCACAGCCGCAGTGACACTACCCATGCTGTTAAGAGCTGATTCAAAGTCGCTGGCTTCAGGGTAGGGCACGCGTGGGAGGTGCCTGAATAGGTATTGTTGGCCGATGAACCCGAGGGTGTACGCACGCTGGTCCTGCATACAGTCTCCTACGTATGTGGCATCGATGATCTTTGCCAGGGCCCACGCATATCCCACATAGGCTCCGGAGTTCAGGAACCAGTTCTTCGTCTCGTTGATTTTCCGAGGGTAAAACACCTCGATTTTCCGCCAGTCCGGGTAGCAAAAGATCTCGCCACCGAAGGCCACGGGCGCGTTGAGCGAGAGAAACGCCTCCACGAGATTCTCCGGGCGGCAGCGGGGGCCCGGCATGAGGAAGGCGTCGTCGGCGTCGGTGGAAATGACAATGCGGTCGGGCGGCAGCGAGCGGAGGTAGTCGCGGATAGTCCGCATGCGGCCGCCCTGGCCTCTCCAGGGCACGCCCACTCCCACCACGGCAAACGGAATGGCCGCCATGTGCGCGAAATCCGCCATCCGAACCATGGAGAGTCCGCAATCGGAAGAGTAGATGATCCATTCCACGCGGCAGGACGAGTAGGAGAATTTGCCACGTGGCACGGGATGCATGTCCCAGGGGTCCACGTCAGCGTCGTATTTCACCGCGCAGCCGTCCCTTCCGGGATGCTCTTTCAGCTGCAGCCGATGCAGCAGCCGGCCTCGCTCCACCCCGGCCTCTCCTCTCTTAATCGCCGCTTTAACTATGTGCGAGCAGGGCACGCCGCGCGAAGACGGCACCGCGAGCTTGACCCAGTGGCCCATGGGCTGATTTACGCACGAGTCCCAGTGGTCCCTAAACTCCTCGACACGTGGCGTGAGATTAGTGGCCCGCAGCGCCCAGTAGCTCACGCCGAAGAAGGCGATGATGGCGAGGCAAGCGAGGAGGCATGTAACGCGGATGATGGTGCCCAGGAGGCGGGAGGAGAGGAAGGAGGGCGAGGAGGAGGAGGAGGAAGAAGAAAAGGAAACTGGGGATCCAGCCATTGCGCGTGGTGATACACGGAAGTTGACTAGACGGAACTTGTAAGGCGGTTGAAATGACGAGACTACGAGACCAGTGGGAGGGATGGGTGCAGCGATGAATATTCGAGGAAAATGTCGCGTTTATCTGAATGTCGCGAGAGAGAATGGCGACTGCATGTAGTGGAGGGGAGCACACTAAGGGTTACAACGCATTTCGCATTTCGCGCGGCTTGGGATCGTCGTGCAGCGTCGCACGAAGATTGGACTCCACGAATCGCGAGGTCCGTCCACAATGAAAGCAGCACTGAGAGATCTAGAGCGAGGAACCCTGGTATCTAAGATGGACAAGACGGCAATTTTAGGTCGGCATGGTGTGGTGTGGCGCGAGTACGAGGAGCAGGGAGGTGGGGGTAGAAATGGCGGAGACAGGATGTTGCCTAATGGTTTGGATAACAAATGCTGCGACAATCGTTGTGGAATTCTCGTGGTTTGTGTCACTGCGCTACAAGTGTCGTGAAGCTGTCGCTTTCGGGTACCAATAAGGTGTTCGATGCGAACGAAAACAATATAACTTTCGCGCTATCGCCTTGTCCACTTCCCTACTCAAAGTTCCAGCATGTTACCCTCGAGCCAAGCCCGGCGGCACTGCGACAAGGCTTGCAAGTTACCAGATCAACTCCATTCGAATTTATCGCTGGCCTGCTGATCCATGCCCCCTTCAGAACTCGAACTGCAGCTCTCCTACGATATATTTTCTCCAGTCTAGTCTCCACGAGAGTTGTTTCAGATAGCAGGACTGGACTGAAACCAAATCCGCAAGGAGTGTAATGTTGTGGCTGCCTGCTTGAACAAACAATTTCGCAGCACCACACGCCACCGCACTGTATCCATCCTTGCAATGATCGCACGCGCCGCGCCTCTGGCTTCGCGCGTCCCCAGCTCCAGCGTGCTCGTGCCGGTGCCGGCATTTCCTTCTTCTGCGCGTCGTCTGAATTCCTTCTCCCCTGTAGCTTCCGTCGCGAGCGATTCGATCGCCTGTGTCACTTCCAGCACGCGAAATCTTGATTGCCTCTGTCCGTCCAGCTCCAGTTTCAGTAATCTTACTCGCCTCTTCACACATTCGCGCGCTGAATTGGTCGCGACTCGTCGCCTAAACGAAGCGGTGATAACAGCAAGCGCGGCAAAATCCGTCCATCGCGCCAGCGAGGAAGACTCTAACGAGAACGAATCGAAGCCTCCCGCCTCGAGCGGGCCGACCAAGACAGTGAAAATATTCTGCGCTAAGTGCCAGCAGCAGCTGTACCGGTACCGAAAGGGCGGCAACGGGGCATTAGTTAAGTGTTTCGTGGAGCGAATTGCGGAGGATTTCACGGCGGGGGACATGAAGTGCCCCGCGTGTGGGTCGGAGTTTGCGCGGATGCGCATGATCAAGGGGAAGCCCGCGCACAAGATCGTCGGGGGAAAGGTGTTCATGCGCAAGTAAGCGCGGCAGGCGCAAGTGAGCGCGGCAGGCGCAAGTGAGCGCGGCCAGGCGCAAGTGAGCGCGGCGGGGCAGGCGCGAGTAGCGAGCGCGACAGGCCTGAAGAGCGCAAGAAAAAGAGTCGCGCGGAGTCGTTTGGATCCGTTCCGTCCACCTCCTTGGCAGCGCTTCTGCTACACTGCTCCATTCCCACGTCATTGAGTTGCCAGCGCGGAGTGCACGAACGAATCCGAATCCGCCATGAGGCGAGCCTCGGTGAGAAAATGCAGATGCGCCCTTCCCCATGCTCCCCCATTTCGCAATGACAGCACCAGCTTATAACGTCATTTGACTGGCGGCATTCGGGTGGCTTTCAACGGCTCTTGACCGACTCTTAGCAGTACTGTACTACAGTACGACTTCCCCCCCAGAACGATTTTTGGGTAGTACTGGCTCCTTCTGGCAATTTACTGGCATTTGACGGGAAGCCCTTGTGAACCGCACCGCACCTTGAGCATCTCTCTTCCCTTGTGCCATGCCAGTTCTGCCCCCTCTCGCACTCCAACACTCACCTGTTTCCCCTTCCTATACTTACCCCTTCCGCCCTCTCTTCCCTGTCGCCAATCCCTTTTCTTGATTGCGCTTCGCCCCCAGCAACCAGCACACTCCTCTCTGGTCCTCGGCCAGTCGCTGCAAGGCTTCTCCCCCCTCGCTGCCGCTGCTGCGGTCACCATGCCTCTCGACTCCTCCTCATCCTGCTCCTACCCCTCCTCTGCCGCCTCCCGCAGCAGCACCAGCACTAGCGGTACCAGCAGTGGCAGCAAGGGCAACAAGGCGGGGGAGTGGCGCGTGTGGCGGTACCTCCGCCACCGATGGCGCTGGCTCTCTGCCTCCTCCTCCCTCCCCTCCTCCTCTCTCCCCTCCTCCTCTCTCCCCTCCTCCCACCATGGCCAAGCGCGTGGCAGCAGCAGCAGTAGTTTTGGGCTTCATTTTGGGTTGGGTGGGGCGTCACTTGGAAGCAGCAGTGGGGGCTGGGGCAAGGGAGGGAGGGGGGTGGTGGTGGAAGGGAGGAGAAGGCGTGTGCGGCGGTGGGTGGTGGTGCTGGCGGCAATGGTGCTACTGGTAGTGCTGGCAGGTGCTGCGGCCGTGGGTGTGCTCCGTGCCACCTCATTGATTCTCCACCACGGCAGCCTGAGTGGCACGAGGGGTCAAAGTGCAGGTGAGAGAAAATGAGGCAGTGCTGCTGATAGTGGCGCTGGTGGTGCTGGGGGTGGTGCTAGCAGGTGCTGCGGTGGTGGGTGTGCGTCGTGCTGTCTCATTGATCCTCGTCATGGCAGTGCGAGCAGACTTTTAAGACATGTCAAAAGTGGTCTTTTGAGACGTATCAAGAGCAGCACGAGTGGTCAAGTGAAGGTGAGGGAAAGAGAGGGCGCAATTAGGCAGTGGTGCTGGTGGTGCTGCTGTGGTGGCGGGTGTGCTGTGTGCCAGTGATGCCTCGCTGGTCCTTTCCTCTCTCACATGGCGGGCAGCGGGCAAGTGGGCGGAGTGGTGGTGAGTTTGATGCGCAGTTTGAGGACCCTGAAAAATTGTGTCATCTCACTGGGACGATTTTTTAGGCGCCTCAAAAATCGCCACAATAATCGTTTTGAGGCGCCTCAACAAATGAAGGTGAGTTTGACGTGCAGTTTGAGAACCGTAAAGAATTGTGTCTTCTCACTGGTCGTCTCGACTTTTGAGTCGACTCAAGAGTCAGCTTGAGGACCCTAAACAATTGTGTCGTCTCTCTGGTCGCCTCGTCTCGTGTAATGGAATCACCTTTGTGAATTCTGAGAACTCAGTGTGCTGTGGCACTGGTCGATCGTCTCCTGTGGCGGGTAGATCAGCTCGAGTGGGGGGACTGCAGGTGAGGGAGAGAGAGTGGGTGTACGGTATGCGAGAGCAAGGCCTGCTAATGCCTGGTGGTGCTCACAGGAAGGTACGGAGGCCTGTACGGAGAGGCATGCGCTCACAGGAAGTTACGGTGTGGGTTGAATGAATTCCTGGGATGGTCCAGGACGAGAGGTGGTCTCTGGAGAGAAGTGGACAGGGAGGAGAGAGAGGGGCGAGAGAAATACGCGAGGCACGCAGGGCAAGGAGCTTTCACGTGCTCGTCCATGTCAGAATCTGCAACTCGTCACCTGTTCTTGTATCACTGCTTCCGCCTGATGCCTTGATTGATCTCTCTTGCCTTGATTGATCTCTCTTGCCTTGATTGATCTCTCTTGCCACCCCTTTTTGAGGAGCCTCAAGATTCACCTCAAAACTTGCTTCGGCTTGATGCCTTGACCTTTTTTGCCACCACCTAGGTACCGTCACAGCCAGCAACAGGCTCCCAGGCTTCACATCCCATGTGGATTCGACCACCAAGCACTCGGGGTCCAGCAGCAGCAGCAGCAGCAGCAGTGGCGGTGGTAATGGTGGCGGTGGTGGCGGCAGCGGGAACAGAAGTCATGGAGTGGCGATTGACAGAGGGATAGAGGAGGAGGGGTCGACGCTGGGGTTGGCTGTAGACTGGAGTGAGGAGGAGGGGGAGAGGATGGAGAGGAGACGAAGGGTAGGAGTTGAGACGGGAGGGGATGAGAGAGAGGAGGATACAGGGGAGTTTTGGGTGAGGCGGCGGGTGGGGGGAGTGAGAAGGGCCGGGGAGAGAGTGGGTAAGGAGCATGCGGTGAGAGGAGGGAGAATGAGAGCAGGCGGCAGAGGGAAGGACGGAGGGGTGAGCGGTAGAGGGTTGCAGGAAAGGAGGAGGAAGCGAGGAAGAGGGAGAGGAGGGGGTGGGGAGGGGAAAGAGGGGGGGCGAGTGAGGGAGTGTGAAGGGGTGATGGTGGGGGAGTGGCCGGGAGTGGATGGGCTGGCAGCAGTGGAGGCACTCATGGCTGTGCGGGGGAGGCGAGTGAGGGAGGGGAGAGGAGGGGAGAGGAGGGGAGAGGGGCGGGGCGGAGAGTGAGAGTGGTGGTGCTGCTGGTGCTGCTGCTGCTGGTGGTGCTGGTGCTGGTGCTGTTGCTGGAGGTCAGAGCAGCAACAGCAGCGGTGTTCCTTCCCTTGGGTGTGTATATATATGCCATCATCCTACGTTTCGTCGTCTGTTTGTTTAGTTCATGACCTGCAACTTGCACTGAAGTTTGTTTCCGAGATACATCGCATTGAAGCTGTTTTGGGAGGATCTCAAAGGCGATTCAATTGGCTGAATTACAGCTGCTGTGTCGTCAAGTGCGTGCACACCCCTTCTCCTGCCTTTCCCTTCTCCTCCCTTCCTCCTCCGTTCCTCCTCTACTCTCCTCCTCTCCTCCTCTCCTCTCCTCTCCTCTCCTCTCCTCTTCCAAGCCCCTTCCACTACCAACATTACCCACCATCGTATCCCCCCCTCCCTCCCCCACCTGCAAACATCTCCCCTCTTCTTTAAGCTCCTGTGCTGTGGTGGGTCCTCACCTCTCCCATGTGCCCTCCGCGCCTCACATCTCCACCCCTCTGCACCTTCTTTTGCCCCTCTCCCCCAATCCCATCCTCCCCACCCATTCCCACTCCCTATCAGTTCCTGTGCCGTGGTGCTCTCCCCATCCCACCAACCCCCCCCCCTTTTCCCTTCCCCCCTTGTCTCTCAGTTCCTGTGCTGTGGTGGGTCCTCACCTCTCCCACACGCCCTCCGCGCCTCAATTTGGGGCAGCCATCGACTCGCACTCCCTCGTGCTGCGCATGGGGCACCGCACCCCGCCCACGCGCCTGCAGGCCTATGTGTGAGTGTGCTGAAAAAGGTATGCAATGGGTTCGTGCAGTACAGTGCAATGGTGGGTGCGTGCATTAGTGTGCGCATGTGTTCACTCACACTCCCGCGGGCGTGTTGTTTATGGCCCAGCAACAAGCCTGGGTGGTGGCACGGTAGCAACAAGCCTGGGTGGTGGCACGGTAGCAACAAGCCTGGGTGGAGATGGGGGGAACTAGAGGAAACTTGGCCCCCCTTTCACTGATTTGATTCTCAAGTCTGTTTCTCCCTCTCTCCATTTCCCCCTCATCTCTCCCTCACCCCACCAGCCTGGGCAGTCGAACAGACGTGTGGATGGAGGTGGGGGGTAGAGGGGGAGGGGGCCTGCACGGCACACACGAGGTGGGGGGGGGGGCGGGGGGAGGGGGCACGGGGAGGGGGCTGACCAAGGGGGTGGGGAGAGGAAGGGGGAGAGGGGTGGGGCGGCGACGCTTGCTGGGGCTGAAGGGCCGCTCAGTGGCATACCTTCGTGCTGACAGGTGAGAGTGTGGGGAGTGAGGGATTGGGGAGCAAGAGTGTGAGTCGACTCAAAAGGAAAACTTTCTGAAGCTGATGAATCGCTCTGTGGCATACCTGCATGCTGATAGGTGTGATGTGAGGAGTGAGAGGGTGGGGAGTGAGAGGGTGGGGAGTGAGAGGGTGGGGAGTGAGAGGGTGGGGAGTGAGAGGGTGGGGAGTGAGAGGGTGGGGAATGAGGGTGTGGGGAGTGGGATTGTGGCGAGGGAGAGTGCAAGAAGTCCCAGGGGAGGCCAGACATAAACACGAGCCTGGCCGGCTCGGTTCAGTTGGGGTCGGGTGCGAGGTCGCGAATGGAGTCATTTGTCATTTGTCTGGCGAGCCATGATTGACTGGAGTGCATAGGAGTGTTCACGACGAGACGCCTGCAAGGGGCCTCATTATCCCCTATCGCCTTCTGTTCCTCCCTGCACCTCGCCCCCCTGTCTCCCCTCTCACCCCCCTCCCACCACCTCACTGCCATCCAGCTCGCTCCTTCTTGCCTCACTGCCCTGGCTGCCAGCGCTGCAGCAGCTGGGTGTGAGCAGAGGGCGCGTGGGCAGGCGACGAGGGGACACGAGTGCAGGGAGCGAGGATGAGGTGAGCGAAATCCATTTAAACCACAGACCTTATCACAACCTGCTATTCGTTTTGGGGGCTCTTAATTAATTTCTTTTAGCGTGGACCACTCCACATAAATACCTGCCCTGTGTTCTTGAGGGTTACAACAGCAATTCATCCTTCCAGCCTCCATGCCTCCGTTTCTTCCCTTCCCTCCCCCCCTCCCCCTCCTCCCCCCCTCCCTCCTCCCCCCCTTCCCCTCAGGCCCTCTTCCTCCCCCACGCACTAACGGACGAAGCTCGCCGCCTCTTCAATGCCTTTGCCCACCGCTTCCGATGCGCCATCGGTGCTCCCATGCCTGCAGCACGCCATGCCGCCTCTGGTGCTGCTTCCAGTGCTACCGCTGCTACTGTGGCAAGAACTGGGGAGGCAGCAGCAGCAAGGACAACAGGGGCAGCAGGGGCAGCAAGGGCAGCAGGGACAGTAGGGGAAGCGGCCATCCCCATCCCCATGCCTCACATGCCCCCGCACTGGCCGGTGCTGTACCTGCTGCTGCATGCGTGTGACAAGCTCACATTGTTTGGCCTTATCCGCTACGCCTCTGTGCATGTGCTGCAGAGGTGGGTCACCTGACAAAGGCCACGCGACTTGTTAGTCCACTCCACTCAAAATGATAACAAAGGTGTGTGTTATCACAATGATAACACACACCTTTCTCAGCTCTGCATGTTATCATTGTGCTCTCATCCTCATGCGCCTGCCCCCACATTCTGCCCCGGGTTGCCATCAGAGGCACATAATTGTGATGGGCACTCGATGGGCTATGATGGAAAGCATTACGACCTTGCATAGACCTGGTCGTTCTGCTTGTAGAACCATCAAGTGCTCTCATGGAATCCTTGTTGTCCGAGGCTTTTGAGAGAATCTTTAAAGCACGAACTGGTTCTATCAGCGACGCTGTCGCATGCTGTAACATGCTGTCGCATGCTGTAACATGCTGTCGCATGCTGTAACATGCTGTCGCATGCTGTAACATGCACCTAAAACCTCCTCCTCACCTCCTACTCACTTCTCGTCTCTTGTCTCGCTTCTTTCCCCCCAGCCCCATGCACGTCCCCTCAGTGCGCTCGGAGCTGCACCGGCGCCCGTCCCTGCTGGTGCTAGAGTCCTTGCTGCATGCTCTGGCGCACACCAACCTGCTCAGCTGCTGCGGGGGCACTCAGGATCACTTTGGCCTCCCTTCCTTCTCCACCCCTCTGCACCCCTCCCCACCCCTTCCCCCACCCACTCCACCCAGCCCCATGCATGTCCCCTCAGTGCGCTCGGAACTTCACCGGCGCCCATCTCTGCTGGTGCTGGAGTCATTGCTCCACGCACTGGCACGCACCAACCTGCTCAGCTGCTGCGGGGGCACTGAAAACCACTTCTGCCGCCTCCCACCGCTGCTGCCTGGGGGTGATAGGGGTGCGAGCAGTCAGAGAGAGGGTGTTGCTTCTGGTGCTGGTGGAACAGGGGAGGTGGCTTCGGGTGTGGGTGGTGCTGGTGCAGGCTTGCTTGGTGGAGAGGTGACCGGGGAAGGAGGTGGGGTGGCAGGTAGAGGCATGGGGAGGGATGGGCAGGAGAGGCAGGAGGAAGAGCGAAGAATGCTGGGGGGTGAGGGCGCTCGTAGTGGTGCTGATGGTGCTGCTGGTAGCGGTGGTGGTGATGTGCATGGAAATGTTGGAAGCACCGAATTCAGCCAGAGATCTGTTAATGAGGACGACTATGATGAGGATGAGGTGGACAGTAGAGGGAAGGTTGTGGGGGGCCAGGGCGCAGTGGAGGGGGCAGGGTGGGGGGATGAGTATGGGGACGAGGGGGAGGAATGGGGGGAGGGAGGAGAGGGGGGAGGGGGTGGGGAAGGGACAGGTGGGGCGGAAGGTGATTATGAGTATGATGATGATTACTATGGGGCGCCTATCGAGGAGCTGATGAGTGACTTGGAGCATGCCAATGCAGCACATGCCCAAGAGGTGCAACAAACAGATGCGTAATTTTTTATAGCGAATAAAATTAGGGCTTTATTTTTCACAGAGATACTTTGTCACAACTGGAACCAATAAATCTAAAGTTGGGTTAAGTTCCTAACTGTTTGTTGCGCATCTCTTAGTGACCTGCTTTGCTGGGTGTAGATCAAGTAACATTCCCGGGTGAGCAACAATTTTGTCCTCGTGAAGTCAACGAGACATCCATGCTGAGCTGGTGTGGATTTGCATCTTGCCACGTCAGGAAAATCTGTCAAGGGAGGAAAATCTGCTGTTCATCAATGTTGCTGGGGTGCTTTGACGGGGAAGACCAAGCCAGATGACAGAAATCTCTTGACGGAAACCGCTAGAAAGCCCAAATCTTGACGGAAACCGTTGTAATCTTCTGACTTGATCCTTGTGCACGAATCCCCCTGTCCATGCTTTTCGTACGATATGCCCTCTCCTGCCTAGTCCTTCCATGACACTCTCTAGCTGGCCGGAGTGCTCTGGATTTCAAGATTTCTAGAATTTCGTGTTTTCGTATTGCGTCGCAACCAAGTCGCTGCGCCATTTCGACTTCGACACCCCTTGAAGCTGGCAGTGTTGTCGGAAATAGTAGAAGAGTTTGCACTCTCCGCACATTCAGACTGGCAACCAGGAATACTGTAGAGAGTATAGACAGCAGCTTCGTTTCGGACCCACTTTCCCGCGCGCAATCATGGCCGCACCGCGCGAGGTATTCGTTATAGGCACAATGGACACTAAATCTGAGGAGCTGCTCTTCCTCGCGTCGCAGCTCAAACGGTCCCTTACCTCCTTAACCCCCGCGGAACCGCCTTTTTCCATCTCTATAGTCGACGTCTCCGCGTCTCCGTCCTCCGCGGCTCCCGTTACAAGCACATCATTCCCTACCATCTCCGTTTCCGACATCCTCGCGTCGAATCCAGACGCCGCCGCGAAGTCCGCCGCGTCTCTCGCCGCGGATCGAGGAGAGGCGGTGCAGGCGGTGGCCGACGCGCTGAAGCGGTTCGTGCGGGGGAAGTGGGACGCGGGCGCGCTGGCATGCGCGGCGGGGATCGGGGGGAGCGGGGGAACCGCCATCATTGCGCCCGCGCTGAGGGAACTGCCCGTCGGCGTTCCTAAGATAATCGTCTCCACTGTTGCCAGGTGCGCTGCTGTAACGAGGTGTGACTGTATCGAGTTGCTGCTGCCACCCATACCGGACGTGGCGCGCCCTCTGTACCCCCTTCATGGGCGCAACCCGTTACTGCTTCCTCACTACCTCTTCCCACACCCATCCAAACCCCCCATACCACAAAACGCAGCGGCAACACGGCGCCATACGTGGGAACATCGGACCTCCTGCTGCCGTCAGTCGCGGACGTGGTGGGGCTGAACGCCATGCACTTGACCCCCCTCCACTTCCCCCCCTCACTTATGCCACCCAACCAGCGGCAACACGGCGCCATACGTGGGCACCTCAGACCTGCTGCTGCTGCCGTCAGTGGCGGACGTGGCGGGGCTCAACGCCATTCTCCGCGCAGCCCTCTCCTCCGCCGCCGCTGCTCTCGCCGGCATGCTGCTCCTGCGCGCCCTGCCCGCCCCGCAGCACCCCGCCCAACCGCCCTCCACCGCTCCGCCTTCCTCTGCGCCTGTGACAGTGGGGATCACGATGTTTGAGGTTACCACTCCGTGCGTTACGGAGGTGCAGCGGCTGCTCAGCAGAAAGGGCGGCAAGCAGGGAGGCAAGGCGGGAGGCGCAGGGGCGGTGGAGACGGTGGTGTTCCATGCGACGGGCACGGGGGGTAGGGCCATGGAGGAGAACGTTGCCTCTGGACTCATTCAGGTGCGCCCATGTCGCAACACGTTAAGGCACATGTCGCAACACGTTAAGACACATGTCGCAACACGTTAAGGCACATGTCGCAGGGAGGTGGGGGGGGAGGGACGCACAGGGGAGGTGGAGACCGTGGTGTTCCATGCGACAGGCACGGGGGGAAGGGCCATGCCATGCCCACCAGGTTCGATGCCGCCATTGAGAGGAAGGTGCCTGTCGTGCTCAGCCTGGGGGCGAGCTTTGAGAAAGTCACTCCATCCAAAACGACCTGGTCTCAAAGCTCTTAGCAGGCGGCGTCATGGCCTCTCAAGCCTGCCCGCCAGATTTATGAAAGCCACTCCAAGCTCACCCCTCCTCCCCACTCCTCACTCCCCCCTCCCCACGCGGTACTGCACATCACAACAACACAAGTAGCGGACTTCATTGTGGGCGGCACCATGCCATTTGTGCCCACCAGGGTGGTGAGAGTCACTCCAATCAGCCCCTCACTCCAATCAGCCCCTCACTCCTCCCCCGCTTCCCACTGCCCTTCCTTCACCCCACAGGCTGTTCTCGACATCACAACGACAGAGGTAGCGGACTATGTGGTGGGAGGCACCATGCCATGCCGGCCCACGAGGTTCGACGCCGCCATTCAGAGGAAGGTGCCCCTCGTGCTCAGCCTGGGGGCGCTCGACATGGTCAACTTCGGAGAAGCTTCCTCCGTTCCCAAGGAGTTTGAAGGGCGCACCTTTCACGTGCACAACCCACAGGTGCGATTGGGAGGTGATGTGCACGTGGAAGGTGCGCCCTTCAAGGTGATATCACCGAACCGAGTTCTATCAAGGGGATGTTTGAGTAGACTCGAGAGTCTCAAGGGCGCACCTTTCACGTGCACAACCTGCAGGTACGCCTGTGGGTTGGTGCCACAGGGGTAGGTTGTGAACTGATCGTGAAAGAATGACTTGGGGGTTTATTTTCACATTCAGATACCGCAGGTGTGGTTATTTTGCCATGTGCCAGCGAGCGGGAGTGGGGGGTGGGGGTGTCACAGATGCAAGATAGATGTGCTTTCTGTTGGTACGCCATGTGTTTGTTAAGTGTCTGCCAAGTATCTGTCAAGTGTCTATCAAGTGTCAGTCAAGTGTCTGTCAAGTTTCTGTCAAGCGTCTGTCAAGTTTATGTCAACGTCTGTCAAGTGTCTGCCAAGCGTATGTCAAGCATCTGTGCTCTGTCTCTGTCTTCCCGTTATTCAACTCCTCCTCTCCTCCTTCCACCCCTCTTCCACCCATCCACCTCCCTCAGGTCACCCTCATGCGCACAACGGCCGACGAGAACCGTCGGATCGCACAGTTCATAGCGGGCAAGATGAACCAATCACAGGCGCCCGTGACACTGCTGGTGCCTGAGGGGGGCCTGTCGGCTCTAGACGCCCCGGGCATAGCGTTTTGGGACCCTGCTGCTGACGCTGCTCTATTTGAGGAGCTGGAGAAACAAGTGGTGCAGACAGACAGCAGGAAGGTGGGTACGGTGGTGATGAAGGGTGGAGGGATAGAGTGCGGTGCATATGGGTGAGACGGAGTTGACTGGTGTTTGTGGAGTTCCAGTGCTGGTCGGTTTGGATATTCTGAGCGAGAGGCGGTGCCGATGGTAACAGAAAAGTAGCGATATTGCAAGTAATCATCTAAGGAAGGAAAACAGGTGGTGTGTGGTAAGGAACGACTGGTATGCGAGGGAAGATGGGCTGGTGTGTGCGGTAAGAGGCTTCAATCTCTCCATAATTCTCCCCTCTACAATTCTTTCACGCTCCCACTCCCTCCCCTCTCTCTCCCCTCTCGCAGATCATTCGTCTGCCCCACCACATCAACGACCCTGCCTTCGCTGCTGCCCTCGTCAATGCTCTCCTGCCCCTCCTCCCATCCACCACTGCTCCCACTACTGCTTCCCCGCCTGCTTCTGCTGCTCCTCCCCCTCCCCAAACCTCCGAACCAGCCACCGCCACAACCACCCCTGCCCCCTCCACCTCTCCTTCCCCTTCCCCACCCATCCCCACCACTCTCAACCCACCTCCTGCTCTCGACCTCACTCCAATCCCCTGGCTAGTCGCCCGTCGCACCGCCATCCTGCACTCCCTCCGGTCCCAAGTGGCAGCAGGGAGGGCGATCATAGGGGGCGGGGCGGGCACGGGCATCAGCGCCAAGTGCGAGGAGATGGGCGGCGTGGATTTGATTGTCATCTACAACTCGGGACGCTTCCGCATGGCAGGGCGGGGGTCGCTGGCAGGGCTGCTGCCGTTTGCCGATGCCAATGCTGTGGTGGAAGACATGGCTAAGGAGGTGCTGCCGGTGAGTGGCTGCTGGTGCTGCCGGTTAGTGTGATTGTGGCAATAGGTGCAACGGGTGAGAGGTTCTGCCGTTTGCTGATGCCAACGCTGTGGTGGAAGATATAGCTAAGGAGGTTCTGCCGGTGAGTGTGGCTACGGTGAGAGGTGCTGTTGGTCCGTGCGATTGTGGGAGGAGCCGCTGCTGCGTCCACCAGACTGTCTGACATTACATCCCCCCTCCCCTCCTCCGCGTGCCGCGTGCATGCCCTGCTTCTCATCCCCTTCCTCCCTCTTCCTCCCACCTTCCCTCTCCCCTCATCCCTCACCTCTTCCTTCCGCCCTCATCCCCCCCCAGGTGATCAAGTCAGTGCCAGTATTGGCGGGAGTATGCGCAACGGACCCCTTCCGCCAGATGCCCCTTTTCCTGCGCCGCCTCGCCGCCCTCGGCTTTGCGGGGGTGCAGAACTTCCCCACAGTCGGCCTCTACGACGGCGCCTTCCGCACCAATCTGGAGGAGACCAACATGGGGTACCCTCTCGAAGTCACCATGATTAAAACGGCTAGTCTCCTGGGTTTCCTCACGACACCGTATGCTTTTAACGAGGAGGAGGCGCGGAGCATGGCAGCCGCGGGGGCTGATGTGGTGGTGGCGCATATGGGGTTGACAGCAGCGGGCAGCATAGGGGCGAGGACCGTGTGCTCTCTGCAGGAGGCGGTGGGGCGAGTGCAGCGGATGGCTGATGCTGCTAGAGGGGTCAACCCGGACGTCCTAGTGCTGTGCCACGGTGGTGAGTGGTGCTGTACGGTGGGGTCACTGGGGAGGTAGATGGGGTCTTACAGAGGATGATTGGGAGGAGTTTGGGGGTAATGGGGATAAGTGAGGGGTACCATGAGAGCATGTGCTTCCTGCTGCTCTCCTCCCCTCTCCATATTGCATTGCTCCCTTGTGTTCCTTGCAACTCCCCACCCCACACCGCCTTGTTTGCGCAAGCAACGTTGCATAGAAACCCTTTTAACGTTGCTTGTGCTCCTGCCAACCCCTGCACACCACCAGGTCCCATAAGTGGTCCAGAGGAGGCGCGGTACATCCTGCAGAACACCAAGGGGGTACACGGCTTCTACGGTGCGTCCAGCATGGAGGCCTGTCCCTTATCCCTTTCCACCTCCTTCTCTTGCTTGTGCCAACCTCCACCAGGTCCCATCAGCGGGCCAGAGGAGGCACGGTACATCCTGCAGAACACCAGGGGAGTGCACGGCTTCTACGGTGCGTCCAGCATGGAGCGCCTGCCTGTTGAAATCGCCATCACAGAGAACCTCAAGGCATACAAGGCCATTCGCCTGCCTTGCTAAGCCGTGTGTAAGGAGATCATTTTTTAGACGCCACTGCCTCCAGCATGGATGGAGCGCCTGCCCGTTGAAACAGCCATCACCGAGAACTTGAAGGCATACTTGACCATTCACCTGCCAGCTTAGGCCGATCAGGCTGCTGTACTGCTAGTTTCTGGTGTTGAGTAAGAATGTGGAGCGCTTGGCTGTGGAAAACCACATCACCCAAAACTTGCAGGCCTACAAGGCCATTCGCCTGCCTTCTCAAGGCATGTGTATGGTGACGATTTTGTGTTGCCTCAAAAAGGTGGAAACAAGCATAATAATGCATGCATGCAAGCCTTTCGCCTGCCTAAAGGAGGGTTTTGGGCACTGTCGCTTGGCTCACCTGGAGTTGGATCGTCTGTTTGCAGTAGCCACAACTGTAGTTTACCCTGCCAAATTCCCCCAAGTCGCAGTGAAACAAGGTGGTGTGGACCAGTATCATTAGGGGTGCTGTAGGAGCAGGAAAACATTATACTGATTCGAATTGGAGTATACTCAATAAATTGGTAAGTCTTTCACACTCCAGCAGAATCTTGACGCTGTACTACATGTGATCAACGGAAAGAGGCCACAACCATGAATGTCAATACTGACTTATTACCGTACGTATTTCATTCCCCTAAAGCCATTTGGCATGCAACCTTAATACATGTACACTAGCACACCGTTCGCAAGCGCGTAATTTAGCACCGTTCGCAAGCTTCGCAGCGTTCGCCAACGTGCACTAATAAAACAACACCACTTGCATTAATAAAATAACTTGCGGCCCTGTTCGCAACCGTCCCACTGATGGTTGGCACAGGTAAGGTAAGCTACGTTTTGGCAGATATCAGCGCTACGCTGTACTACATGTGATCAACGGAAAGAGGCCACAACCATGAATGTCAATACTGACTTATTACCATACGTATTTCATTCCCCTAAAGCCATTTGGCATGCAGCCTTAATACATGTACACTAGCACACTACAACTGAAACGCAACACAATCAACCACATCACAACACACCAGCAACCTGCAGAAGAGCAGAGTCTGCCTGCCCCCTCATGCAGCGTACTCTTCCACTTCCTTTCTGCCCTTGTTCCGCAACCTCACTGCCTCCACGCCACTGTCATGCCACGTACCCACTCGGAGCAACACGCACCACACCTCAATCTCCCAACCATTTTCTTGCCCCACTCCACCACACCACCTTCCTCACCACCCCACCACACACCTCAATTCTTCCCTCGTCTCCGCCGCTTCTTCTCTACCTTCTTCAGCCGCTTACTCACAGCCTCAACAGCTCCACCGGCGCCACACCATTCGAACAACCACCTCCTTGCCCCACTCCTTCTCTCACTTCTCCCCTCGTCTCCTCCGTTTCCTCTCCACCTTCCTCAGCCGCTTGCTCACCGCCTCAACAGCCGCTGTGAACCCAACCGGCGCCAGCGGCGGCGCCACAGCCGCCTTGGCCGCCTCCTCGTCCTGCTTCAGCCGCACTATCTCCTGCACAATCTGCTGGTCCGGGGGGGCTATCCGCGACTCCACACCGCGGAACACAAAGTACGGCAGCACCGCCATCACTGGTAGCAGCAGCAGCCCTGTCAGCCAGTACAGCGCACTCGGCGCAAGCACCTCGGAGAAAATGTAGTAATAATCCGTGGACCAATCAGGGCCGAAGTACGAGTACACCCCGAGAAAGAGGTACCAGACCGCGATGCTACCCCAGATGAAGAGGTGAGTGATCCAGGTCCAGTGCTCCGTTATAAGCGCAATCTGGAAATTCACTGCCACGACCACGCCCGTCATGAGTGTGGCGCTGAGCCCGTTCATCTCGGGGAGCTTGCCCGAGGGGAGAGACGCCTGGGGCAGCACGGCAGCGAGGCAGGACCAGAAGAGCAGCACGGACTGGGCGAAACCATAGAAGATCCACATGGCAATGGTGGTCCAGTGGAAGAACACATTCTTGGGACCCTGCTGGTACAGCGCTGGGAACTGGCAGGGGCATAGAGGGGAGGGGGCATACGGGGGAAGCGGGGGAACATGTGGGTGTGAGTGTGACAAGCAGCACGGCTGCGAGACATGTCCAGAAGATGTTAGTGTGACTCTTGTGGCGACTCACACCATAAGCAGCACCTCGCCACACACAACCTCACAGACCCATACTCACCATAAGCAATTGCTTGTCGGAGAGTCCTGCTTCAGCACGCACGCCGTAGCCGATGATGATGGGTAGCGGGCATGGGGGGTGTGAGCAGTCCACATGTCCTCTTCTGTTCCCCAAGCACCTTTTCCCACAAAGCCCGCACTCACCATAAGCAATTGCTTATCGGAGAGGTCCTGCTCCTGCACCCTGTAGCCGATGCCGGGTAGTGGGCATGGGTATAGAGCATAGCTTCCCACACAGCCCACACTCACCATGAGCAGCTGTTTATCGGAGAGATCCTGCTCCAGCACGCCATAGCCAGCGATCAAAATGACGGTTATCGTATTATACGGTCCGTATAATACGGTCGTTTTATACGGCCCAAAAACCAAAAATACGCCGTATTTTTGATAGACTGGTTTCCAGATTTTTTTTTTTTTTTTTTTTTGTGTTTTTTTTTTTCTTTTTAATCCTTTCTCCTAGCAAGGTTCTCAAAGGTACACACTACACTAGCCTAGCATAACAACAGCACAGAGTGTTACAACACAACTCTACCATTCCCACTACTACCTAACCGTCCACTACTACTCATTTCTCCTACCCTATCCTATCCTTCCCTATCTCTCTCTCATCCTCCTACCTGTAACCTCCTCTCTTCTTTACTCTTCCTCCTCCTCATCCTCCTCCTCATCTTCATCCGACTCCTCTTCCTCCCCACTAGACCCGTCACTAATGTCCCAAGGATCCGAGCCATTTCGAGCCTTGGTGGGCACGTCCTCCTCCTCCTCCCCTCCACTGCTATCCGCCGCCTCCTCCTCCTCACCCTCTTCCCCTCCCACAGATGTTGCCTTTCTCTTTCCCCTGGTAGGCTTCTTGGCCTTCCCGCCCCTCTGCCTCTTAGCGGCCTTAGGCACCTTCTTCTTCCGCTTCCCAATGTTCCCGAATAGGTCCCAATCAATGGTGCATAGCTGCTCATTCCCCTCTCCCTCCTCCTCGTCGTCGTCCCCCACTTCCTCTTCTTCCGCTGCTGCCGGTTCAACGGCACTCCCTTGCTTGAGGGTGCCGTTGGCCAGATCGGCATAAAGCTTCTCCCTCTCCCGTGATTTCCTATCGAAAGCATCCCTGGCCCTCCTGGCGAACGCCACCTTAGTCACGTCCATCATCTTTTTGGCGCTGAGGCGGTTACGGTCCCGCCTCTGCACCCGTGCAATGGCGGACTAGTAGCGTTCGACCTCAGAAGACGTGACTGGCTGTGACAGCACCGTCACAGCCATCCCCATGAGCGCTTGCAATTCCCCCCCATACATCAGCCACCACTCTGCCTCCGTCAAGCGCCCACTCGCCACCAGCACCTGCGCTGCCCAACGGGCATCATCGGACCCTATCAGCCCCTCTCCCAAATGAAACCGCGTCAACTGCGCCAACAGCAGCGTGCGTTGAGCGACATCCCCCCCACGTGCCTGGATCACGGCTTCCGCCCCACGCCTTACCTCGGGATCGTTCTTCACCTCTCTGCCGTACTGATTGCGCGGGTTTAGAAGCCACCCCATAGCATGGAGTGGATTGTGGAGCTGGACGTCCCACCTCCTGGCTATAATAGCCTTGATGGCGGCAAGAAAGGCCGGCTTGTCTTTGGCCGGCAAGAGAGCTGTGCGTTTCAGCATCATTTTGGCTGCCCATGGGGAGAACGGGAGAGCACGAGGTGAGCACAATGTGCGGGAAGGGTATATAGTAGCCGTGAACGTGCAGCAATTCACAGCTTACCTGCCGCCTCTGCCGCAATGTTTGTCTTCACCGTGGCATCTAGCATGAGGCCATAGATCTGGCCCATGACTAGAGCACGGGTGTCAACCACCCGCAGCACTTCGTACACGGGTGTCATGAGGCGGAGGACCGCTGTCGCGCAGTCCCAAAAGACCTCATCCAAGAGGAGCAGGCGGACAGCTCGCCCCTCCTCAGACCGTGCCACCGCCACCGACTCCCACTCCTCACTAATCACCATCTCCTTGAGCGCTTTCTTCACTTCCAGGAAGCGGGTAAGCATGATAACCTGCGTGCCGAAGCGTGTTGCACCGGGCCGCACCAAGGACAATGTGCTAAACAACTCCTCGAAGAGCACGACGGCAGACGCGCTTCCCTTGACGATCATAACCACCCTGTGCACCTGGTTGAGCACCCGCCGCACAGCACGGACCTTCCCGATGTCGTGGAGCATCAGATCCAGGACGTGCGCCGCACAGTTGTTGAAGAAAATTGCTGGAAAACCGTCACGGAGAATGTCAGCCGCCCTCCGGTTGTTGGAGGCGTTGTCCATGACCACCTGGACCACGTTCGAGTCTCCAACATCACAGATCGCGCGCTGGATGAGACCGGCCAAGTATTCCCCCGTCTTCTTCGCGGTCTTGGAGTCCACGGTCTTCACGATGACAGGCGCCGTGTCATTGTGGGCCATGACACACACGAGCCCACGACTCTTCATGCAGGTCCAGCCATCCACGGAGAGGGTGCAGCCAGTAGTCTTCCAACTCTCCTTCAGGGGCCGTACAATGTTCGCGGTATCCGCTACCAGTTTTTGAAGCAGCACACCCGAAACCCTGAAGGGGGATGGGAGGGTGTACTGTTTCCCGAAGGCAACAGCCGCATCCACGAAGTTCTGCACGGCTGGAGACCTGGACGTGTGGAACGCCCAGTCGTTATCAGCCACTGCAGCAGCCCATAAATGGTCCAGTCGAGCGCGTGCAGTGTCATCCACCATGTCGCGGATGTCCCGCTGCCGTGCGCGCCGAGTGGGTTCGACGTCTAGGGTTGAAGTGGAGCCAAGGGTTGACAGAGTGGCGCTTCCGTCACGCTCATTAGCTGCTGCTGCTTCCGCTCGAAGTTTGATGGCGACTTCGTGGTTGCACGGCGTCACATTCTTCTCCTTGTCCTCCGGCGTCCCATAAATGTGCTCCCCTATGCGTGTTGCGTTAGCAGTCACGGATTTGTTGCAGTGCACGCACTTCGCAGTTAGAGTGCCGCCTGGTCCCTTAGCCGTCGTGACGTGCTTCCACAGTGGCGATTTCTGCCTCGCCATGGCTTATGTCCTGCCACACTAAAGACTAGACTAGAGCTCTGTTTTGAATATGTGCAGGAGTGACTAGACCAATCTCCTAAGTACCAAGTAGAGGAAACTGGGGGTGTTGTGTCGAGTGGTGTTGTGGAAGGGTTGAGTGCACGGGAGGTATTCTGATTGGTTGGATTGGTTTCGCATCGCGGGTTTTGTACGTGTCGCGCATGCGAGCGACAAAAACATCCGCTGCGCGAAAATGTTAACGGAAAAAACGAAACGAGGGAGCGAAATTTCAGATTTCGCCAAATGTTGAAATGTCGTGCAACGGGTACCAGTACGCGATGCGCTTCGCGACTCGGGAATAAAACACATTCCAGTGTACGGATGTCAGAGAAATTTGAGTTTCGGCGAAACTGGCGCATGAAATTCAGTGATCCGATATACACTGATTTCGTTTCAAAAATACGGTCGAATTATACGGTCGTATTTTTGAACCAAACAAAGAATTAAAAAATACACCGTTTTAAACCGTTTTTTACGGTCGTATCATACGATTCCGTATTATACGACAGAATTTCAATAATTCGGTCGTAATTTTGAACCTTGGCCATAGCCGATGACGGGCAGCGAGGTGAAGAAGACGTTGTAGAGCGAGCACGCCCAGCTGTTGTACACGATGCTCCAACGCACCACACAGCCCCACACAACCCCACATGTCCTCTACTCACCATAAGCAATTGCTTGTCGGATAGATCTTGCTCCAGAACCCCATAGCCGATGACGGGCAGCGAGGTGAAAAAGACGTTGTAGAGCGAGCAGGCCCAGCTATTGTACACGATCTGCCCGGAAAACACCGCATACGCGTTGTAGTAGAAGATGGTGAGGCCGAACGCCACGTTCTTGTAAAAGAAATAGGTCACCTGCAGAGAGGTGAGGGGCACGGGAAATGAGGAAAAGGAGAGATGGAGAGACCGGGTAGACAGGGGAACAAGCAGAGATGAGGAAAATGGGGAGGGAGATGGAGAGATGGGGGAAAGGTTGGGACGAGAGCTGAATCAACCGAGTGCACTACGGAGCAGGGAGTGCGGAAAACAAGGTCGCGCTTCAAAGCTGCTCCTCGAATGGTTGACCACAGAAGGAACACATCATGCATGAGACGGAGGGTATGAAAGCAACGGATTGAGAAAGAAAAAGGCAAGAGAACTCATGGGGAAGAGAGAAAGGGCGGGAATGAAGGGGAGTGGGGCGTGGCAGAGCAGAACACGGCACGGCACGGCACGGCACTGACCGCGTTGGCGATGCGCTTGTAGCTCCAGTGGCCGTGCACGAGCAGCAGCCGCTCCAGGTACTTGAACTGCGCTATGGCAAAGTCACTCGCCATCACCGCCTGTGAGGGGGAGAGGCGAACAAGCGCGGGCGGAGTGAGGAGGGCGACTAGTGGGTGAGTGATTGGTTGGGAGGAGGAGAAGAGGGATGGGAGCAGAAGAGGGGTGGGTGGAACCGGAACGGGAAATGGTGGTAGAAGGGTGCGGAACTATGGATGGCACAACAAACACACTGCCGTGAATAGCACATCTGTCTAATCGCTCCCACACTCCATCCCCGTAATCTCTCCTCCTCACTTCACCTCACACCGTCCAACCCCTTTCCCCTCTCAGCTGCTGCCCCTCTCACATCGCTGATCACTCATTTGCTTCTCCTCTCACCTGCTCCTCCTCTCACCTGTTGCCCCTCCACGCCACTGATCCCAACACCAATGTCAGCCTCGTGAATCATGCCCACATCGTTCGCCCCGTCGCCAATGCCCAGCGTCGTGCGCCCCGTGCCGTCCTTCACCAGCCGCGTCACCTGAACGCCCACGGCGTGACATGGCATGGCATCATATGGCATGGGATGGCAGGAGAAGGGAGAGAGGAAGTGGTTAGTCGCAGGAAATGACCATCCACGTCCCCAATGCCCAGTGTCGTGCGCCCCGTGCCGTTCTTCACCAGCCGCGTCACCTGCATAGAACCACGAGACATGGGATGACATGACATGAGATAGCGTGCGTGGCATGCAAGGAGGTGACTTTTGAGTCGACTCAAGCGATAGCGTGGCATGCAAGGAGGTGACTTTTGAGTCGACTCAAGAGATAGCGTGGCATGCAAGGAGGTGACTTTTGAGTCGACTCAAGAGATAGCGTGGCATGCAAGGAGGTGACTTTTGAGTCGACTCAAGAGATAGCGTGGCATGCAAGGAGGTGACTTTTGAGTCGACTCAAGAGATAGCGTGGCATGCAAGGAGGTGACTTTTGAGTCGACTCAAGAGATAGCGTGGCATGCAACGAGCGGGGCGTGAGTGATTGGTTAGCTGCAGTGGGGAGGGGACATCCCCGGCATGAAAAGCAGCACCATCTTTTCTTCCTGCAGCCCACCACCCCCTCCCCCCCCCTCCTCCTCTCCTCCCCTTTCCCATCACTCCCTCAACCCTCCCCCACTCATCTACCCTCTCTTAACCAGCGCCTTTGCTTGGGGGACACACAGAAACACACCACAGACGCGCACTGCGTGACCGTAACTCGTGCACAGCACAGCCTTCACAAACGCCTCTGCCTCCCACCCCACCCTCTCCACCTGTGCTTCCCCGACTTCCTGCCCCTCTCCATGCTCACCAGCGCCCTCTGCTTGGGGGACACACAGCAGCACACCACGGAGGCACACTGCATGGCGACCTCCCCAATCTCCCCCATCTCACCCCGGCGCCCACAAGTTGTGGGCCACAACCTCATGCTCACCAGCACCTTCTGTTTGGGGGACACACGGCAGCACACCACACAGGCACACTGCATGGCGAGCGCCAGCATCTCCCCCATCTCACCCACCCTCTCCCACCCAACTCTCCTCCCCCCCCCCCCTTCCCCCCTGCTCACCAGCGCCCTCTGCTTGGGGAACAAGCGGCAACACCACAGAGGCACACTGCATGGCGCAACCTGCACCATGCCCCTGCCCGCCCACCCTCCCCCATCACCCAATCCCCCTCCATGCTCACCGCCAGTGTCCCCCCATCCTCCTCCCCCGAGTGCTCACCAGCGCCCTCTGCTTGGGCGACACGCGGCAGCACATGACAGACGCGCACTGCATGACCACAACCCTGGCACGGCACAACCTGCACGAATGCCTCTGCCCCCCACCCTCCCCCACTGTGCTTTCCCCCATCACCCAATCCCCCTCCATGCTCACCAGCGCCTCCATGCTCACCAGCGCCTTCTGCTTGGGCCACACGCGGCAGCACACCACAGAGGCACACTGCATGGCCAGGGCCAGCAGCGCCGCCGTAAATTCCGGGTCCAACACGAACGCCAGCGACTTGCCGTCTATCACCAGCGCAAACACCCGCGCTGCTGACCCCTGCTCCCCTTTTTCCACGACCCCCCTTCCCCATGCCCCCCCTTTCCCCGATGGCCCCCCTTTCCCGACTTTTCCTCATCAGAGCCTTCTGCTTGGGGGAGACACGGCAGCATACAACAGAGGCACACTGCATGGCGAGCGCTAGCAGCGCCGCCCTCAGTTCTGGGTCCAATGCGAATGCCAGCGACTTGCCGTCTATCAGCAGCGCAAACACCCTCGCTGACCCCTGCTCCCCTTGCATGCCCCCCGTTCCCCATCCAACCCCCCCATGCCACCCCTTCCTCATTCCACCCCTTTTTCGAGAATTCTCAAATTCCACACCTTTCTCTTACCAGGGCTTTCTGTTTGGGAGACACGCGGCAGCACACCACAGAGGCGCACTGCATGGCGAGCGCCAGCAGCGCCGCTCTCAACTCTGGCTCCAACGCGAATGCCAGCGACTTGCCGTCTATCACCAGCGCAAACACCCGCGCCGGCCCTTCATCCCCCTCCTCGTCCCCCTCCCCGTCCCCCTCTCCCCCGTCGCCATTGCCATTGCCTGCTGCGTCCCCACCATTGGCATCGGCCCCGGTAGCAGGAGCGCCCCCCTCTCGGGCACGGTCGATGAGTGCAGCGCCGTCGTGCAGTAGGCGCTTCACCCTGTCCCTGCACACCTGGGGGGGGGGGGGGAGGGGGAGGGTGCCATTGTGGAAGGGGGAAAGGGGGAAGGAAAGGCGAGGCATGGCTAGAGGTGGGGGTTGATGAGAGCAGCGCCGTCGTGCAGCAGGCGCTTCAACCTACCTGTCCCTGCACACCTGCGCGGGGCGAGGGGGGTGGAAGCGCGAGGGTGGATAGGAGAGGAAGGACGGGGCAAGGGCGGGCAGGAGACACGGGAGGGGGAAGGAGAGGGTGGATCGGAAAGAGGGGAAGAAAACGGAAGGCGGAAGGGAAGGTGAGGCATGTCTATGGGATGTTTTAGCGAAGCACCTAGTGCAGCACCGCCGCTTATCGTGCTGCACCCATGAGTGAAGCACGGAGGGGAGGGGACAGCGTGGAAATGGAAACACGAAGGATCTTCATCATACCAGGCAGGTCCTTATTGCATCAAAGCTGGCACTACACTGACCATTCCACCCAACAAAAAAACCCACGCTTCTTGCAAGTGCGCAACCACAGCGCCGCACGGCGCACAGCATAGAAAGGCACCCCTTGCTACAACCTATAGTCACAGCAGCGAGCTTCTCCTTGTCGCCGGTGTCCTCCAGCTTGCGAGTGTATGATCAACACAGCACCACACAGCACCACACAGGACCACACAGGACCACACAGCACCACACAGTACCACACAGCACCCCTCACTACTCACAGCAGCGAGCTTCTCCTTGTCCCCGGTGTCCTCCAGCTTGCGAATGTCAGGCGAGTCAAGGGACACGACAATCTGCTTCATGTCGTCGCGCAGCAACGAGCACGCGAAGCTGATTGAATTGAAAAGAGGCACAGAGGAGTCGGAAGTGGGAAGTGGGGAGGTAAGGCAGGGAAGGGAATGTCAGGCAAGTCGAGCGACACGACGATCTGCTTCATGTCGTCGCGCAGCAACGAGCATGCGAAACTGATGTAAGGGGGGGACAGGAGAAGGGGGGGGCGGGATGGGGGCGGGAAGAGGAGCGCGGTGGAGGGAGGACAAAAGAGTGAGGTCAATGTGGCACTGTGGTCACTGTGGCACGCAGGTGGGCAAGCAAGCAGTGCAGAGTGGGATTGCTTCAACAACAGCATCACGCCCTACCAATAGCCAATTTCAACTCTTTGACTCCTGTTTCACCTCCATATGGCGCGTGTCATCTCACCCGATGTTAATTAGTGGCTGTTTCCAGCTTGTCTCCTGTGAGCACCCCCGCATCTTGACGCCCGCTTGTGCCAGCCTGTCTATCTCCCTTCCGCACCCTTCAACTCCCTGGCACTCGTTTCCATGTCCCTGCTAGCTAGCTACTCATGTCACCCCCCTGTAATGCGTGTCATCTCACCCAATGTTGATGGCCGTCTCGAGCTTGTCTCCTGTGAGCACCCAGATCTTGATGCCCGCCTGCGCTAGCCGGTCTATGGCCTCTGGTACCTGAAGGGTCAGGAAGGGGGGTGAACGCAACGGGGGGCGAAAGGGAAGGGGGTGGTGTGGGGGTATATGGGAGGATGTACCACCCTTTCTCCCTTCCCACCCCTTCCCACTCCCTTCCCGAAATACCCCCCCCTCTATTGTTCTCCCCCCTCATTCTCACTCACCCCTTGCTGCAGTTTATCCTCCACAGCCGTCGCCCCCAGCAGCGTCAGACCCTGTTCAATCTCCTCTGCAGCACCATCCACCAGAGCCTCTCTCTCCGCACTCAAACTCCCGCTACCGACCGGCTTCTGTGTCAAATTTTCTTCTCCCTTCCCACCAAACCCCTCTTCCTCCCTATTCCCCACCTTACCCACCTCCCCCCCTCCCGTCACTCACCCCTTGCTGCAGTTTATCCTCCACAGCAGTCGCCCCCAGCAGCGTCAGCCCCTGTTCAATCTCCTCCGCAGCAGCATCAACCAGAGCCTCCCTCTCCGCACTCAAACTCCTCCTCGCCCCTTCATACCGCTCCAGCCACTCTCCGCACTCCTCCTCACTCAACTCCCTATACGCCAGCGCCAGCGTCCGCAGCCCTGCCTCCCCATACCGATGCAGGTGGGCACGGGTAGCTTCCAAATGCTGCCGCCCGGTGGGGGCTAGGCGTTCATAGATGACGGAGTCAGCGCCCTTGGTCATAAGGAGGATGCGGTTGGAGGGGTCTCGCACGACCACCGACATGCGCTTGCGTGTGGAGTTGAACTCTATCAGTGCCAGGATCGTGTACTCCCTGAGGGGCCAGCGGGGTGGGATGATGGGGAGTGGGACGATGCAGGGTGAGTGGGGGCTAGGCGCTCGTAAATGACAGAGTCAGCGCCCTTGGTCATAAGGAGGATGCGGTTGGAGGGGTCTTGCACGACCACCGACATGCGCTTGCGTGTGGAGTTGAACTATATCAGTGCCAGGATCGTGTACTCCCTGAGGGGCCAGCGGGGTGGGATGATGGGGAGTGGGACGATGCAGGGTGAGTGGGGGCTAGGCGCTCGTAAATGACAGAGTCAGCGCCCTTGGTCAAGAGGAGGATGCGGTTGGAGGGTCTCGCACGACCACTGACATGCGCTTGCGTGTGGAGTTGAACTCTATCAGTGCCAGGATCGTGTACTCCCTGGGGGGTGGTAAAGAGGGATGATGAGGGGTGACGAAGGGTGCGAATGGGTGCGAATGGGTGCAATGTGAACTAACACAGCGCTGGATCGTGGACTTCCCTCTGTTGGATGATGAGGGGAGGGATGGTGAGGGGGGAGGGACAATGGAGGGTGACTTGAGGCACGCGTGTGGGGATGGCAGTGGGGGCACGCGTGTGGGGATGGCAGTGGGGGCACGCGTGTGAGGATGGCAGTGGGGGCACGCATGTGGGGATGGCATGACAGTGGGGGGGGACACGCGTGTGGGGACGGAAGAGAGGGCATGTGGCCAGTGCATAATGCGGGGGGGCTGTGGGAGCAGCAGCAGGGTCACAGCCCTTCCCTACCTGCTGCTGACACACAAACTCGCCCCTCCAGTGCCTTCCCAGTCTCCCTCACCACACCGTGCCACTCTGCTCTGATCACCTTTCTCAATCATGCTCACCCCTCCACCTCTCCACATCCCTCCCAGTCTCAGCCTTCCTTTACCTCTCCTCGCCGCTCTGCCCTCGCTCGCTTCTCACTTCACTTTCTTTCTCGCCTCGCTCACTTCTACCACCACCCCCACTGCCCTCACAGTTCCCCTTACCCATCCACGCTGCTTTGAACCTCTGTCTCCCCCTCACATCTCCTCGCTGCTCCGTCCCCGTGTACCTGTCAAGGGTAGGTTTTTCCTTCACCTCTCCATGCTGCTCTGCTCCCCAACACCCCCTCACCTGTCAACGCTGCCCACCCCCTCTCCCCCCTCACCTGTCAACGGTGCTCTGCCCCGTTTCATCCGGCTCGCGCACCCAAACGGTCGTCTGCGTGCGCTTGAAGAACGCCACGCCCATCTGCCGCGCCGCCTCCACGAACGCCGCCTCGTCAGGCGACTCCGCCTCGTACTCCACCTGCCCGGAAGCTTCGTCCACCTCGGGAATGACGGTGTGGCACACGGCCAGCACGCGCAGGAACATGCGGATCTCCTCGCGGTGCGACTCGCGCAGCCACGCGCCGTCCAGGAGTCTATTATCCCGAAGCGCGAACCCCTTAACCCCCGGTTTCGCCGTCCCGCTCACCGCCGCCTCCGCCGCGGCGCGCTCCTCCTCCTCGTCGTAATCCTCCAGCTCGCTCAGATCGCGGCCGAGCCGCCGCGCCGTGGCGCGCTCGACCTCGGTAATGCCGCGGCCGTACGCGAGGCCGGCGATAGAGCACTTGAGAAAATCCATCTGGTTACACGTCAGCGTGCCGGTTTTGTCGCTTAGCACCGTATCCACCTGCCCTAGCTCCTCGTTCAAATTGCTCGTGCGCGCGCGTGCCGGCATGTCCGTTTCCGCGAAATACATCCCGCGATCGGCGCTAATGAACCACGCTTGGAAGATCTTCACGATCTCGATCGACACGTATAGCGAAATAGGGATGAGGTAACCGTACAGGATAATCGCCGTCAGGCACTGCAGCACGGACGACGCGGCGGGTTTCGCGGGGTCGTAATACGCGTCAGTGTCGTTCGGACCGAGGTACCACCACGACGGCATTTGATCCTTCGTGCGCAAGCCGAAGACGATACTCCCCACGATCGCCATGAGCAGCAGACACGCGAAGAGGAAATAGATGATCTTATCCATGCGCCGTTCGATCGAGCTGCGCTTCGACGGCGCGGCGGTTGCGTTCATCATGACCTTGCTGTCGTGGCCGGTAAAGATAACCACCCCCACCACCCACGCCGTGTTGCGCAGCTTCGAGTCGCGCAGCAGCACCTGCGCCGCGGTCAGCGCCGTCGCCTCGCCCTCCCACTCCAAATTCCCCACGAACGTGTACAAACTCGGGTTCGGGTCCTCACACTTAATCTCCGCCGTGAATTTCGCGAGCGCCTCGGGGTCCTCGAGCGGCAGTGTGCGCTCGAGCGCCTTGCGCAGCTTAAGATTCGTCTCGCCGTCCAGGTTCATTGTTTCGACGTAGCACACGCCGTCCGGGTAGCTGGAGGCGAGCATTAGGAGGTCGGCCGGGAAGAACTCGTCCTTGAGCACTTTAACTACGTCGCCCACGCGCACCGCCTTCCACTCGCACGGCTCGAACCGCCCCTCGCCCACGTGCCGCAGCACCTTGCGCTTGTTCACCTCGTCGTCCTGGCGGACGGGGAAGGGAAAGGGGAAGGGGAAGGGGGAAAGGGACTCATGAGGGTCCTCAGAAGCCGCCCCTCGCCCACGTGGCGCAGCACCTTGCGCTTGTTCACCTCGTCGTCCTGGCGGACGAGTGCGGGGGGCGGGGAAGCGGGGAACGGAAGGGGTGTGTTAGGGGTGAGGGGGAAGGGGGAGGTGGGAAAGGAGGGAGCGGGAAGAAAGTGTAGGGAAGACGGGGGAGAAGAAAAGGGACGGGAAGAGAAGAACGGGGGGTGGAAGATGGAGGACGAGGGTTGAAGGCGTTAGGAACGGGGTGGGGGAAAGGACCGAAATGCGACGACCGTTAACACCAGATTTTCCTTCAATTCGGTTCCAGCCGCTCTTATAAACGCCCGCTCCTAGTAGCGCCTTGAGGCTCCAAATACTAGTGATCTCCCTGAGAGGCACCCGTTACATTCTTCGATGGCCGTGACAAGAACCTTTGGCAAGGAAGGACTTACAGCGAGGTATCGACGCCAGTCTTCGATGGCCTCTTTGATCATACTGACGCCCACCACCAGCACGAGCGGCGCGATCAGACTGTACGGCGCGTACGGCGTAAGCGGCGTGAGCGCGAGGATGGCGCAGAGCAGGAAGTAGAGATTGGCGACGCGGCGGAACTGCTCGAATAGCGCCTTGGGGAGGAAGGACAGTATCGAGTATTTAGTGGTGGATATTGAGTTGTTACAATAACGAAGCGGACTGCCTTTCTCCACATGGCGATGCGGCTCGTTGCAGTACACGTGGCGCTGAAAGCCCTTCTCTCCGACCAGCTCGCTCTCGTCTGCACGTGGCCGGATGCACCCCGCGTATGAGAGGAGCCGCGAGAGGCGCACGCGCGACTTGGATTTAGACGTCGACGACATGATGACTGGTCGTTACCTTCGTTTAAGAAGAATAATGAACAATAAAGATATTCTCGCTAGCAACGGACGCGGTGCGACTTTATTCCTATGTGGGCTAGTCCCTTCGCCTCTGACCTAACCCAAGCAGCCGCCGTTGGCTAACTGGTTTACCACTTTAAAAGCATTTCCTTGCGCTCATTGCACTGCGGGCCGCGTGAAGATCAACACTAAGTGACCAGAGCCTCACACAGACTCGCGTGACAGCCGCATCCATTGACTTATTCCTATTATTCCAGGACTAATTGCGGCTGCATCGAGGCTCTCAAACAACTGGTTCGACGGCAGCACAGTGTGGCGGGTTGGTTGGGCAGTGCATCATCTATGCGTGCTCTACCCGACACGTTGGCTGATGCACTTGCATTGCATGGCGCTCTGGTTGCACTGAAACGTGGGGAAGGGGGGGGGGGGGGGGGGGGGGGGGGGGAGGGGGGGTGGCATTGGGGTCCAGAGGTGCTGCGCAGGGAGATGGCGCAGTGAGTGGCCCGTATGAACACATGTGGTGGAGGGCGGAGAATGTGCGCACATGTGACGGGAGGGGAGGGGGGGGAGGGGAAAGGTGTGGGAGGAGGAGAGGGGGGAGGGGGTATTGTTCCGAATCGGGCATTCTATGGCGACCATCATGAACCTGGATTCTGAACCAGAAACGCGGTGCTCAGTGTTTTGGTTGCTTTTAAAACGATTTATTGCTCTACCAAGGTTGCATCCGGTAGCTGAATTGTGCGTCGACTTTTCGCAGCGGGCTTTGCCAGGAGGAGACAGAAGAAGTCACCACTCTGTAACCTTCTAGACCATGTTAAAGATAATCAGAACCACGTCTGTAGCGCATAACTGGCGGATGGCGCACACATGAGCTGAACGATTTGACTGAAAGCGGAGCGCCCTAGAAAATGCCGCGGGCGCCTTGGTGGTGTCCTTGGGCGCAGATTCTTCCCGCCGAAAACAGTGCCCCGCACACGTCGCCCTCACTCTGGTGGTGCGCTGCCACACGGCTGTACAGGACTGTACCGTTCTCTGGTGTTGCCAAGCCGGCTTGCAGCGAGAATGTGCTCGAGGGTGTGGCGGGGGCGACCAACTGACCTTCCCCCCAATCCCAAGGCCCCCCCTGGGAAATGGCGTCGTGCAGAGCACGTGGGAGCCACTGAGTGGCTGCGAAAGTCTTCACTGCACGGATTTGTGGCCTTACAAAGCCGCGAGAGACCCTTCACGAAGCGAAACCTGTAACATGTGCAGATTATATTGTGAAGCAACCTCTCAACACAAAGTTGGTTTCAGATTTCATTAGAGTGCTTTGAAACCAGGGCTGATTTTAAAACCCGAAGTCAGCACTAGTTCATCACGCACCGCTTTTTTGCTAGAGTCTAAAAAAAGGAGTCTTGTAACCTGAAAGGAGCATTAAGCCTGACTAGAAGAGGGTTGCCTGATAACAGGAACACACCCTGAATAGGTTCTCTCAAGTGGTCACAGCAGGCTGTGCTGCGGCTTCCCGTCCAGTCGTGTCTCTGCAAAGGGCACACCTGCAGCACCAGTGTTGCCTTGCTCGCTCTGTGAGCCCTGTTGGCGCGGCGTGACGTTGGCTTGAATCCACGCCAGCGTGGCATCAATGGCATTCTGGTCGCAGTAAATCCTGCGGAACCCACATCGGGCGCGGGGGGGAGGGGGGGGAACGCAGGGCAGCACGGTGAGGTGGCTTCTGAGTTGACTTAGAAGTCAGCATGGCATAGACGGCATGCTGGTCGCAGAAAATCCTGTGGGACACACATCAGGGGGGCAGGGCAGCACGGTAAGGGCTGGCCTGACACAGCCTGCTTGGCGTGATGCACCATCCATCCATGCACTGGTGACAAAGGAGAGCGAGGAAGGAAAGAGGAGAGCGAGGAAGGAAAGAGGAGAGCAAGGAAGGAAAGAGGAGAGCGAGGAAGGAAAGAGGAGAGCAAGGAAGGAAAGAGGAGAGCAAGGAAGGAAAGAGGAGAGCGAGGAAGGAAAGAGGAGAGCGAGGAAGGAAAGAGGAGAGCGAGGAAGGAAAGAGGAGAGCAAGGAAGGAAAGAGGAGAGCGAGGAAGGAAAGAGGAGAGCAAGGAAGGAAAGAGGAGAGCGGGCGAAAACTGAAGAGAGCAGGTGAGGACAGTGCAGAGCAGGCACGAGCACGAGAGAGGGTGGAAGATGCAGAGAGCATGCGAGGGTGGGGTGAGAGTGAGTCGTGGGTCGTACTCCAGCTGTGCCCGATACCCCTTCAGCGCCCGCTCCTCCTCCTTGCTCTCCCTGCGCTGCTCTCGCCTCCCCGCCTTCTCCCACGCGTGCCCACTGCCCCCCCCGCCTCCTCCAACACCACCCTGCCCCCCTTCCCTCTCTGCCCCAAATCTCCCCTCCCCACCCTCCTGCTCCTCCTCATCCCCCTGCCCCTCCCCACCAGCCCGCACCTCCCCACCTGCGTGCCCCTCCCCGCCCGTGGACCCATCAAAGTCCCGCAGCACCATCCCCACCAGCTCGTCCTGGGGCGGGCAGGGGGGAGGGGGAGCATGGAGGGCAGGGGGGAGGGGGAGGGCCAGGGGGGAGGGGGAGCATGGAGGGCAGGGGGGAGGGGAGGGGGAACATGGAGGGCAGAGGGGAGGGGAGGGGGAACATGGAGGGCAGAGGGGAGGGGAGGGGGAACATGGAGGGCAGAGGGGAGGGGAGGGGGAACATGGAGGGCAGAGGGGAGGGGAGGGGGAACATGGAGGGCAGAGGGGAGGGGAGGGGGAACATGGAGGGCAGAGGGGAGGGGAGGGGGAACATGGAGGGCAGAGGGGAGGGGAGGGGGAACATGGAGGGCAGAGGGGAGGGGAGGGGGAACATGGAGGGCAGAGGGGAGGGGAGGGGGAGCATGGAGGGCAGAGGGGAGGGGAGGGGGAACATGGAGGGCAGAGGGGAGGGGAGGGGGAGCATGGAGGGCAGAGGGGAGGGGAGGGGGAACATGGAGGGCAGAGGGGAGGGGAGGGGGAACATGGAGGGCAGAGGGGAGGGGAGGGGGAACATGGAGGGCAGAGGGAACGGGAGGGGGAACATGGAGGGCAGAGGGGAGGGGAGGGGGAACATGGAGGGCAGGGGGGAGGGGAGGGGGAACATGGAGGGCAGGGGGGAGGGGAGGGGGAACATGGAGGGCAGGGGGGAGGGGAGGGGGAACATGGAGCCGTGGAATCGACTGATCAACTGCACACGAGTACAGCAGCTCACATGGGCGAGGTCAGAAGCACGCAGCAGCAATAACCAAGCCGTTTCACACACATCAACACATGGTTGCTTCTCGCACCCCTATTGTTTGAGACTGCCTCACCAGGAGGGTTGATTCCTCTCACCAGGGGGGCATTCCTCTCACCAGGGGGCCAACACCTCTCACCAGGGGGCCAACACCTCTCACCAGGGGGGTGTGGGCGGGCAGCCATTGGAAGAGTGGTTGGGAGCGGAACCACGTGATCTGCCGCTTGGCGTAGCGCCGTGACGCCTGCTGGAACTCCAAGATGAACGCCACCAGCGCCGCCTGCAGCTCCTCCTGCAATGCCTCCTGCAGTGCCCGTCGCTGCTCTTCCACCTGCTGCTCTTGCAGCCCTCGCTCCTCACTGGTCCTCGCTTGCCCCATGAGGCGCTGGCAGTGCAGCAGGAAGCACATGGCCTGGCGGTAGCCGATGGCGCGTGTGGGCGAGGAGGAGTCCGGCTGCAGGCCCGCCCGCAGCAGCGCCAGACTCTCCTCCAGCAGCCCTCCTGCCGGGCAGACGCATGGGAGGAGAGAGCACGAGAGAGAGCACGGGAAGATGGTGTGTGTGGGCGACGAGGAGTCAGGGTGCAGCCCCACTCGCAGCAGCGCCAGACTCTCCTCCAGCAGCCCTCCTGCCGGGCAGACGCATGGGAGGAGAGAGCACGAGAGAGAGCACGGGAAGATGGTGTGTGTGGGCGACGAGGAGTCAGGGTGCAGCCCCACTCGCAGCAGCGCCAGACTCTCCTCCAGCAGCCCTCCTGCCGGGAAGACGCATGGGAGGAGCGAGCACGAGAGAGAGCACGGGAAGATGGTGTGTGTGGGCGACGAGGAGTCAGGGTGCAGCCCCACTCGCAGCAGCGCCAGACTCTCCTCCAGCAGCCCTCCTGCCGGGCAGACGCATGGGAGGAGCGAGCACGAGAGAGAGCACGGGAAGATGGCGTGTGTGGGCGACGAGGAGTCAGGGTGCAGCCCCACTCGCAGCAGCGCCAGACTCTCCTCCAGCAGCCCTCCTGCCGAGCAGACGCATGGGAGGAGAGAGCACGAGAGAGAGCACGGGAAGATGGCGTGTGTGGGCGACGAGGAGTCAGGGTGCAGCCCCACTCGCAGCAGCGCCAGACTCTCCTCCAGCAGCCCTCCTGCCGGGCAGACGCATGGGAGGAGCGAGCATGAGAGAGAGCACGGGAAGATGGCGTGTGTGGGCGACGAGGAGTCAGGGTGCAGCCCCACTCGCAGCAGCGCCAGACTCTCCTCCAGCAGCCCTCCTGCCGGGCAGACGCATGGGAGGAGAGAGCACGAGAGGGAGCACGGGAAGATAGTGTGTGTGGGCGACGAGGAGTCAGGGTGCAGCCCCACTCGCAGCAGCGCCAGACTCTCCTCCAGCAGCCCTCCTGCCGGGCAGACGCATGGGAGGAGCGAGCACGAGAGAGAGCACGGGAAGATGGCGTGTGTGGGCGAGGAGGAGTCAGGGTGCAGCCCCACTCGCAGCAGCGCCAGACTCTCCTCCAGCAGCCCTCCTGCCGGGCAGACGCATGGGAGGAGAGAGCACGAGAGAGAGCACGGGAAGATAGTGTGTGTGGGCGACGAGGAGTCAGGGTGCAGCCCCACTCGCAGCAGCGCCAGACTCTCCTCCAGCAGCCCTCCTGCCGGGCAGACGCATGGGAGGAGAGAGCACGAGAGAGAGCACGGGAAGATGGCGTGTGTGGGCGACGAGGAGTCAGGGTGCAGCCCCACTCGCAGCAGCGCCAGACTCTCCTCCAGCAGCCCTCCTGCCGGGCAGACGCATGGGAGGAGCGAGCACGAGAGAGAGCACGGGAAGATGGCGTGTGTGGGCGACGAGGAGTCAGGGTGCAGCCCCACTCGCAGCAGCGCCAGACTCTCCTCCAGCAGCCCTCCTGCCCGCCGGCCGCACGGAGAGAGCGCACGGGACGATGGGGCATGCAGAGGAGAGGAAGGCAAGAGATGGATGCATGAGGGCGAGGGGGCGCCGTGGGTTGGTGAAAGGCGCGTGGACTCATGTGGTGCAGGTGAGGGCGATGGTGCGAGGAGGGTGCAGCGGACTGGAATCACAAAGTACAAGCATTTGTTCGGTAGAATCTCAAAGGCCGAAGTCCTTCCACCTAGCAATAGCAAGCAAGCACCATTGGTCGCCTCACCTTGCACCATCTCTTCGCAGCGTCTATCTATTCGGCGGTACAGCGGCAAGCGAGGGGCGTCCAGGAAGAAACAGTGGAAGTCGAATGGTGGCGGTGACGAGGCAGTGGCAGCAGCAGCAGCAGCAGCATCAGCAGCAGCAGGCGGGGAGGTGTGTTTGGCCTCGTGCGAAGGCACGGTGATCTCTGACCGAGGCCGCCCCGTGGCCTGAGGGAGGGGAGACAAGACAGGCGCAGTCTAGTTTTGAGGCGCCTCAAAACAGGGAGGTGTGTTCGGCCTCGTGGGAAGGCACATCGATCTCTGACCGAGGCCGACCCGTGGCCTGAGGGAGGGGAAACAGGCACAGGCTTGGACAGGCTTGGAAAATAAGTGACGTGGAAAGGAGGGAAAATGGTCTTCAAGGTGAAAAAAAAATGCGAAGAGAGGGAAAGAGAGGACGGTGGCATGGGGGATTTAGTGTGGCTCACTGTCCCTGGCCTGCTGGATGCTGGATGCTGGATGCTGGATGCTGGGCGCACACTCCTCCTCCACTATGCTTTGAACACTCCTGCCCCTTCACCACTCTTTCCCCCTCCACAGGCACACCGTGCCTCCCACACACACACAGTGCCTCCCACACGCACACAGTGCCTCCCAAACGCACACATACCCTGAGAATCTCAAACGCCCTGGTCAGCCGGTACCAGTCATTCCGAGCCAGCTGGCCTGCTGTGATTGGGTCGCCCGCAGCAGCAAGAGCAGCCAGAGCGGCCTCCCAGTCGCCCTCCTCCGCATACCTCACACTCGGCTGCCTGCTCGCCCACCCCCGCTCCCTCGCCTCTCTCCCTCTCCCTGCTTCGGCCCGCCCCCCCATCTCGTCCTCCATTCCCCCCACAACCATGCCACCTCCCCCCACACCCACACCCACACCCACACCTGCACCATCGTTGCCCTGCTCGCTCCTCCCATCAGCACTCAACGCTTTCTCCAAGCCGTCCCTCACAGCATCAGCAGCAGACGCCCTTCCCTCTGCTGCATCCCCATCCCCCTCACCCCCACCTACTGCCTCTTCCGCCCCACCAACCGCCCCTACGCTCCTCTCATCCCCCCTCGAGCCCCTCCCCCTCCTGGCCTGCCTGGCGAGCATCACAGCGGCCTCGATCTCGCCTGCCACGGCGCGTTCCAGCGCAGGGCAGGAGGGGGGGGTGGCGGGGCGGCCGTGCAGCAGCCATGCGAGGTACAGCCCCGTGCCGCCCACCACCACCGGCACGCCCCCCCGCTGCACCACACCCTCCACCGCCGCGCGTGCCTCCTCATAAAAGTCGGCCGCCGTGAACTCTGGGGGGTGCAAAGGCGGGATGAAAGGGGGGGGAGGAGGGGGCATGCTCCTGCTGACATGCTGCTGCTGGCATGCTCCTGCTGACATGCTGCTGCTGACCTAACTCGCACCCTGCACCTAACTCGCACCGTTTTGCCTCCGGCCCACTGCACGGCCCCGCCACCTCACCACGCCCCACCCACCGTGCCCCACCTCGCCCCACCGCGCCCCACCTTGCCACGGCTCGCGGATGTCCAGCAGGTGGTGAGGGACGCGGCGCTGCTCGTCAGGGGAGGCCTTGGCGGAGCCAACGTCCAGCCGGCGGTACACCTGCACCGAGTCCGCACTCACCACCTCGCCGCCCCGCACCGCCTCCGCCACCGCCAGCGCCAGCCGCGACTTGCCCACTGCTGTGGGGCCCGATATCACAATCACCCGCCGCCCCTGCCCCTGCCCCTGCCCCTGCCCGTGGTCTCTCGCCTCCCGTGGCCGCCCCGCTGCTGCCCCCCGATCCCGCTGCTCGCGGCCTCCGCGCGCGCTCGCCTCATCCTCGCATGCACCGCCTGCCAGGCCTTCATCCCCTCGCGCCACCATCCCCTCGCCCCTGTCCCCCTCGCTCCCCTCGCCCCCTTCGCTCCTCTCCCTCCCCTCGGTGCACCCTTGCTGCGCGTCCCCTCTCGTTCGTCCCTCCGCCTCCCCCCCGCCCCGCCCTCGCAGCCCGTCCAGCTCCCCTGCCCCTGTACCAGCGCCCCTCGCCATGCGCTCACCGCCCGCGCGGGTGGCAGTGGCAGTGGCAGCTGCAGCTGCCGGTGCAGGTGCTGGCGCGGCCCTCCCTGGAGCCGCAGTCACTCGCGCGCCTTCACCTTCTCTTCTCCGCGCGACTGCCGCCGCCCCTCCTCGCTCGCACTCGTGCCCAACGCAGCGGCGCACGGAGTACCGACCGAGCCTGTTTACAAATGCACCGTTGAGTAAAATGTCAAATCTTTGTACTGAGTAACTGCCGAGCCTACTACCGAGCTGCATCCCCGTATCGACGAGGCGCGACGGGAGGAGCGCGACGGAAAGGGCCCGCGGGGGGGGGGGCGACTTAATCGCGATCAGAGGGAGGGTCCGCGGGGGCCTTCCTATGCGCGACGAGAGGGGCCCGCGGGGGGCCTTCCTAAGCGCGGCGGGATGCACGGGGCGACGGGCGGCCTTAGGGGCGACGGGCGGCCTTAGGGGCGACGGGCTGCACGGGGGGGGACGAACGGCCTAGGCGCTACGGGCAGCGGGGGCGACGGGCTAACGGGGCCGCGGGCGCCGAGGCTAGCGGGGTCGACGGGCTAACTGGGCCGCGGGGCCGCGGGGCCGCGGGGCTAACTCTTGAAATTCAGATGGCGTTCACAGCAAGTTAGCTCAAAGCGAACCGCGCTCAACAGTCCCAAAAAGAGGAATATTCTGTCCAGCGTGGCAGTTTTGCAACCGACCACACCCACTCCACGTGCCATACGAATGTGGATACGTTGGTAGACGAGTTTGAGCGAAGTAACAGGGGCCAACATCATATACATGCAAATTAGTCTGGTAACCCTATTCGATGGTATGCAAAACCGTCGATACCTCGGTTTTGGAGGTATTGACATATTGCCGTAGTATCACCAAACTGATTTCTACCGCGCTTTTATTTCCGCTGAACTTCGATTTATTCGGGCCACTGTTCCGCCAGATGAGCAACACTGTTCACTATACCTGACAGAAAAAAAACAAGAGGCGACGAAATCGTCTTAGGGTTGCGAAGCAACACTTTTTAACATGCGTTTGAAGTTTGAGACGTTAATCTGTTTGTTATATTTGGATTTAAATAAAATGCGTGTTCTTTTATGTTTTGATATGAAACTCGGTTTTGTATAATATTTTTGTTTTATGATTTTTTTATGCTGAACCTGAAACCAAAATGAGGATGATGGTTTGTATACATGATAGGAAGTAAAGGAATAATAGAAGTTTTCAAACAGAAATAGTTGTATATATGTTTTTCATATTACCAGTTATCAATCGTTTTCACTAGAGAGAGTGCTGCTGTCTTTATCGCGCGTTTGATTCGGATGACGTCAGCAGCGTCACTTCGGGCTTATACGGAAACTTCCGATCCGGAAAGCCGACGTCAGCTGGAAAGTCCCGAGAAATCTCGAGCGAGACAGCTGACGTCAGCTGCAATTGTTTTTGCGCGAAATCTCGGGCGACGCAGCTGACGTCAGCTGAAATTTCTCGCGCGCGAAATTCGGGCGTCCCTGCTGACGTCAGCCCGAAATTTCTTGCGCGCGAAATTTCAGGCGACGGTGCTGAGGTCAGCCCGCAATCTCATCACGTGGTTGCAAGGTTGCCACAAGTGTTTCTAACTGCTTCGACAGTTAGAAACACCACAGCTTTTTGACAGCTGTCAAAACGGTTGTATGACAGTTTTTTGACAGCTTTTTGACAGCTTTTAAAACTGCTCAAAGCCACTTGACTCATTTGTTTCTGCCAGCTGTCGCCGTTGTTGACGCGGTTTCAAGGTGTCATTTTCTACGGTAGTAACTGTAAAATTCAGCACTGATCTGATTCTAGAAAGATCATATTATAACTGTTTCAAATGCAGCTGCCATGCAATCTCAAGTGCCACAAATTACAAAGGTCAAGTTGTCCTGAAGTGTAACAGTTTTAGCTATTGCCATGTGCAGATTTTGTATTGAGTGAAGCAAGCTCACCTCTCCACTCAGTGACAAAATAACATCAGAAAGGACCATTTGATTCTCTCCACTGAAAACAACTTTTTGGATAAGTGACAGTTGGGCAACAAAAATAGTTCAAGTTAAGGATTGTGCACCAACATGTGAGCAAATTTCATGATACATTTAATGATAGACTCCTCAAGGGCAGTTTTCACACCGAAAAAAAAAAGTTTTCTAGGAAAGCACCCATCTTTCCCTTCCTGCTCAAACAAGTCTTCTCCCATTGGGTTTGACAACTTCAGAGCTTCCTCAACTTCTCAAACTCATCTCAATCTCAACTTCTCACAAGTTTCTTAGAGCTCTTGTTCTTCTACCTTAGATCTTCAAGCCAAGCCACTTCCTACGTGCGTTTATAGGTAAGATTCTATGCTCTGACTTTCCAGAACATCTATGAAGTGTCTCTAATATTATTTTTTCCACCATTTTCTGTTTCTGAAGCTAAGTTTAAACATATCCTTCGTTATAGTTTTTCTTAGCTTGATTGCCTTACATTGATTGCTTCCCCATGTCGAATCCCGTGTTTGTGTCTTTCAGTCGCTCAAGAAGAAAGCTTCCCTGCTGGATTCAAAGACGTGTATGATGTGTATTTTTTCATTTGTCTTCAAATCTTTGTTGTGTTGTCACTTTTGAAAGAATATGGTTTTTGAATGGTTTCAATGCATTGCTCTTTCTTTATCAACTTCCAGTTGCACAGGAATTTCAACAAGTCTAATCTTCTCCTTGATTTGAGATGATCTGATTTGTTCTCCAGAAAGAGGTCGGGTATGTATATCATAGTGTCAAATGAGCTTTTTATTGTTTTTGTTTTTTTTTTTTTTCTATGCAGTTAGATGTTTCTGCTTGTCATTGTGTCTTTGATTCTCATGCCTTTTTTACTTGCTGCAAACCTCACTTGTCTCATCTTTTGTTTGTTCTTTTGTGTTTAGGCTGCCGTCAACATCATATCCACGTTTATAGTACTACCCCATGTTCTCTGTCTTTATTCTTTCCTCTCTGTTTTTGTTTATGCTTCTGCTTTTCTTTGTTTTTGTGGTTGAAGGTTCTATTGGGGATCCCGAGAGGTAACATCATCCATTCAAGCTATTGTTTTTTTTTACATCTAGATGGTCTGATCTGTTTCTATTTTCAACTAATTCCAATGTGCAGTTAGGATTGTGAGTTGTAACTACAACTATGTAAAAATAATTTTGTGTCATGTATGATGAGCTTTTTAAAAGCATCAACTAATGTGATGTTTTATTGCTTGTTTTTTTTTTTTTTTTTTGTTTTTACAGATATTCTGACAAATTCTGGTTCTCAATTCGTTGAGAGGCTTTTCTTGAGCCACTGTCTGCAATTCAAGTATGTGATTCCGTAACACATATTCTGAATAGTGTTGAACATATGATTCTGTATTTTTTCTTTTATGCCAGTGTTTATACGCTTTTCTTTGGAATTGTTACTTTTGTTTCCTAAGGTATAATACCGGAGGTTGGTTCTATCACTAATGAAAGAATGTGTGGAGGATCAGAGTAGTTTTTGGATAGTTGTTGTTACGTTGCACTATGTAATGAAATTTCTACCTACATAAAAAATTAGAAGGATAAATTGTAATGTTGTTGTTTAATGTTGAACATTTTTGTCAGAATGAACGGACTGGAATGACTGTACTAACAGAAGGCTGGATACAAATAGGAAACCCTAATCCAGTGTACCCCCTAAGGCGTAACCCACTACAGCCTACAACCATATAAACATATAATGTTTGACACACCCCCATAGGCGAAGTGGGGAGACCTAGGGGTCACAAGACCAGTCAAAGCAAAGCAAAGCAAAGCAAGCTCAGGGTGGATCTCGAGGATTCCACACAAATTCCGAGCACAAGCTAGTGGTCACAACCTACCAAGAGTAAACATGCAGGCAATGTGCTTCGTTCTGTGCTCCAGTCTGTGCTCCTCACACAAGGCAATGGCAGCCTTGTTGTCGACGTACAGTACTGGAGGAGAACGAGGCGGCTCTCCGAGGTCGGTCAGTAGGTAGGTCAGCCAGCGTAGCTCCTGGGCAGCCATGGCTGTAGCGTAGATCTCAGCCTCGCAACTGGAGCCGAGAACAGAAGAAGAGCGTGTAGAGCGCCAAGAAACTGAGCCAGAGCCAAGGCTGAAGGTGTAACCCTGAGACGACCGCTGAGTGGCCTGGTCGTCTGCCCAAGAAGCGTCTGAGTGCCCTGTGAGAACAACTCGGTCTCGCCCTCCAAGCACAAGCCCCATGCCCGACGTACTGCACAAGTAGCGCAACACCCTCTTAGCGGCATCCATGTGCTCCTTCCTGTGACGGCCAGGAGCGACATAGCGTGCAAGGATGCTAAGAGGGTATGCAAGGTCAGGTCGAGTGCAGGTCATCAGGTACATGAGGCAGCCCACAAGCTCTGGATACGGGCCACTCGGCTCTACGGACTCATCCGAAGGCAGAGCTGAGAGCGAGTGACCGGTAGGCAGAGGAGTGGACTGAGGCGAGGAGTACGTGAAGCGGAAGCGCTGGAGAACCTGCTGCACCATGTGTGACTGAGTCAGGGTGATGGTGCGCCGTGCTCTGTCCCGGGTGATCCGCAAGCCAAGATAGCTTGTCAGCTCACCCAGGTCTGTGCACGTGTGTCTCCTCTGCAGCTCCGACTTCACGTGAGCGAGTCCTGCAGTGTCAGTAGTGGCAAAGACCAAGTCGTCGACGTACACGAGGATGTAGAACGGCGGCAGCGAAGTGTCGGTGCGCAGGAACAGCGACGGGTCAGCTGTAGAAGGCGCGAACCCAAGAGCCGCAAGTGTAGTCCTCAGTGTGTCGTGCCACTCACGCGGAGCCTGGCGGAGACCGTAGACTGGCCGCTGAAGCCTCCACTGGGTACCAGAAGGAAACGACCCAGTGAAGCCAGGTGGGCGGCGCAGCCAGATCTCCTCGTGCAGGCTGCCCTGCAAGAAAGCAGTGCTGAAGTCAAGTGAGTGAAGCTCGTAGTCGCGGTGAGCGGCTATGTGCAGCAGCACCCGAAGAGTGGTCATCTTCGGGGTGGGGGAGAAGGTCTGGAAGAAGTCAACTCCCTCTCGCTGACTGAAGCCTCGAGCCACGTAACGCGCCTTGAAGACAGGCGGAGAACCCGGCGGCCGCTTCACCCTGAAAATCCACATGCCACTGACGATGTTCGCCCCAGGAGGGGGAACCTCGTCGACGTAGGTGCGTGTGGACTTCCAGGAAGCCATCTCGGCGTCCATGGCTGTCTGCCACTGAGAGGAGTAGGGACCCGCCATCGCCTCAGCGTAAGAGCGCGGGGTCGGGATGTCTGGTGCATCCGGGTCTCCCTCAGGGGCAACTAGCAAGGACACGAGACGGGGTAAAGCAGCAGCAAGACACTGGAACTCCTCCTGTCTGTCCTCAAGGACGTCCGTGCCAAGAGCACACTCACCCCCGACGGACGGAGGACAGACAGACTCAGACTCAGCAACAAGGCTAGCAGCGTAGTCTAGACGACAGGCAGCAGCAAAGTCAACCAACTCAGCGACCAGAGCAGACGCAGCAGAGGACTCAAAGGAAGGGTCAGTGACAACAGTAGCAAGGAAACGCGTGACAGTGGGGTGCTCAGCACGATACCGGTCAGACTCAGGGTCCGGAACGTCAGGCAAAGAGGAAGCAGGAGGAGACGGTAGAGGGACACGCTGAGGAGCAGTAGAGGGACGCAGAGTCATGTAGTGAGTGCCTGGGACAGGAGGAGGACGCTCACGACGGACACGACTACCAGTGCGAGCAGGACGAACAGGCGACGCAGGACGAGACTCAGGCTCACGACGCTCTGTAAGACCTCCTGTGGGACCAGTGTAAGGAGAGGGAGCAGGGAGAGGCGAGGTAGGTGGTAACTGTGACTGCGGCTGGATAGGCGGAGGACACTCTACGGAGGGAGGAGGACAAGGAGGAGGAGTCTGCCCAAGAACCTGCTGAAGGAGCGGTACGAAGTACGGTCGCGGCCGCACAGCGTCTCCGGAAGCAGAGGAGACTCCAGCGGCCGGGTCCTCAGTACCAGTAGGAGCTCCAACGCCCGGGTCCTCAGCAGCAGCAGCAGTGCCACCGCTCGGGTCCTCAGCTCTAGCAGCAGCTCCACCGTCCGAGTCCTCAGCACCAGCAGCAGCTCCACCGTCCGGGTCCTCAGCACCAGCAGCAGCGCCACCGCCCGGGTCCTCAGCTCCAGCAGCAGCTCCAACGTCCGAGTCCTCAGCACCAGCAGCAGCTCCACCAGGCGGGTCCGCAGCACCAGCAGCAGCTCCCACGTCCGGGTCCTCAGCACCAGCAGCAGCGCCACCCCCAGGGTCCGCAGCACCAGGAGCACCACTCCGAAGACTGCAGCGCCGTGTGTACCACTCGCGGATCTGCTGAATGGGGGGGAGCTCCTGGGTAGGAGGGGAAGTACCGGGACGAGCTCCAGCAGCACCTCTCCGGAGGCGGCAGTACTCGAGGTACCTCTCCTGCAGCTGCTGGGAGGAGAGGGCTCCTCCAGGTGTAGCACGCTCAGGCTCAGCACCCCCAGACTCAGCACCCCCAGGCTCAGCACCTCCAGGCTCCGCACCTCCAGGCTCCGCACCTCCTGGCTCAGCACCCCCAGGCTCCGCACCCCCAGACTCAGCACTCCCAGGCTCAGCACCCCCAGACGCAGCACCCCCAGGCTCAGCACCCCCAGACGCAGCACCCCCAGGCTCAGCACCCCTAGCAGGACGAGAGTCAACAGCTACCTCGACAGGCTCACCCGGGTCTACCTGGGACACACCTGAGGGAGCGGCACCCTGAGGGGGGAGGGGGTCTGGTACCTCAGCACCTGGAGCGAGGAAGAGAGGCGGGGGGGGGAGCAGGGCAGTGCGGTAGGGGAAGAGGCGGTAGTAGGGGACGGACTCGTCAAAAGTGACGTCCTGAGAGGCCAGGACACGACGCGAGGTGGGGTGGTAGAACTGCCAGCCAGGGGCGTCCGGGACAAAGCCAAGGAAGACGCAGGGGACAGCGCGACGGGAGAGCTTGTCCGCGGACGTGTCGCGGACAAAAGCTCGGGATCCCCAGACCCGAAAACGCGACGCATCGCCAGCCTCTCCCGTCCAACGCAGTGTCGGAGAAGTCTCGGGCAAGGAGACACGGGGCCAGAGGTTGAGCTGATGCGCAGCGTATCGGACTGCAAACGGCCACAGAAAATGGGGGGCAGCCGCATGGCTCAAGGAGGTACGAGCGACCTCCATGACCAGACCAATGCGACGCTCAGCAACCCCATTCTGCTGTGGAGAGGCCGGAAGCGTGTACGACTGCTCAATGCCCTCCTGCTGACAGAAGGCCTCCAATAGGCCAGAGGAAAACTCCCCACCTCTGTCAGAGTGCAGACGCAGGACAGGGAAGTCGGAGCGGAAACGCTCACGGAGCTGGAGACGAGATCTGCGGATCCAAGGGATCAAGACATCAGGGACGTCACCCTTGGCGCGCAAGGGGAAGACCGTGGTGTAGCGCGAGAAGTCGTCAACAACAATCAGGAAGTACCTCTCCTGACCCTGACCACGGACGCGGGCTGGGCCCCACACGTCCATGTGGAGCGTCTGCAAGGGAGCAGTCGTCGGGGGAAAGGAGGAGGAGTGAGGAGCGGCGCGCTGCCGTCCCTCGACACAGGGAATACAGGGAGGAGCAGGCGAGTCGGGAAGGGGAGGGAGCACCCTGGGAAGACCAGCAACAAGGTCCCGTTTGTGCATGGCCCGAAGGCGCTGCACAGACGGGTGACCAAGGCGGTGGTGCCAAAGGACAGTCTCATGCGTCAGAGAGCGACACGAGCAGGGGGCGGACAGCTGACCTGACGCAGACGCAGACGCGGATGCAGCTACCTGAGGGGAGGCAGTGGTCAGTGTGTAAAGGTCCGACCCCGGCTCCCGAGTGAAGGTAGCCAGGTGGCGACCCGTCCGAGCACACGTGCAGTGTGTCACGCGCTCGTAGGCAGGGGTGAACTGGTGAACACCCCCGTCCTGGAGCGCACTACCTGCCACCAAGTTCGTAGAGAACGAGGGGAGGTAGAGACCTGACAGCGTGCCGGACGGGACCGCCGGACAAGGAAGGACAGTGGAGGAGGTCGCAATGACCGGACCCCCAGAGGGGTCAGCAAGGGAGACAGCAACTGGCCGAGCTAGTGGCTCAAGGACAGTGCGGTCACGAAAGAAGGAGCGAGAAGCACCTGAGTCCAGTGTGAAGGTGTGCAGTGCTGCAGTCGACTCAGTACCAGGGGGGACGGACGCACGAGCACCTAGGGCAGCAGCCTCACCAGGACCTGTGGGAGCAGACGCACTAGCACCTAGAGCGGCAGCCGGACTGGCCTGAATGCCCGGGTCGGGCGGAACACGCAAGTACTGAGCACCCTCTCCACTAATAGACATCGCATACATGGCAGTGAGAATAGCATCAAAGTCTAAAGCCCAAATATCAACACCCCTCTTTTCCAGATCAGCCCAGCGCGGCAGCTCAGTGGCAGCAGGAAACTGAGTGCGCCACGCGTCGTTAAGGCGCGCGAAGCAGCGCTGCGTGGGGTGCGGCCTCCCACACTGCTGGCCGCTGCGGTCACCTGTGCGAATGACGTACGTGCAGATAACGCTACGCTGCGCATACCACTCACGGGCGGCCTGAAGCGTCGGGGCGGGCTGCTGACTCTGCCCTCCGCCAGTGCCTCCACGACCACCACCCCCACCGCCGCCGCCCCGGCCACCTCCACCCCTGCCGCCGCCACGACCACCTCCGCCTCCGCTGCCGCCTCCACCACCACTCCCACCGCTGCTGTCTCCTCCCCCACTGCCGCCACCAGTCTCCCCAGCCGCGCCTCCACTCCCACCGCCTCCACCCCCACCTCCTCCGCCACCACCCCCACCCCTGCCCCCCTTGTTCCTGCGGCGCCCGCTCGAAGCAGACGCGGTCCCGACCTTCTCAGCACCAAGAAGGTCAACAGCAGCAGCAGAGGCGACAGAGGGGAGGAGGGGGGAAGGGGAACACCCCTCAAAGAACGGGGTGCGGGGGTCGCCACGAGAGGTGCCTACAGCGACGATGCTCGCCTCAGCTGCAAGCAGTTCCTTCTCGAGGAGGGCAACAGTGAGCTCAGTGGGGGAGCGAGAGAGGAAGTGGTCCCTGACTGCGCGCAGAGAGTCAGGGAGGCGGGTGACGATGTGGTAGAGAGTGATCCAGAGTGGGGGGGGGTTGCTAGTGAGAAACTCGGCAGGCATAGCAGCGCGAAAGCGGGCCTCACTAGTCTTAAGGTGGGTGATGAGGTCTGCGACAGTGTGAAAGGAGGCTAGGTCGGGGAACAGGTAGGGGAGAGTGAGGCGGCCTAGCGTGGCAGAAGCGGGTGAGGAGTAGCGGGCAACTACAGCGGTGTAGAGGTCCTTAGCAGTCTTGCACTGGCCGAAGTGCTCGCGCTCGTCTAGCGGCAGGGAGTTGCGAATAGCAAAGCGAGCATGCGCATCACGGGTCTGCCACTGGGAACGCAGAGTGCTGTCAGCAGTCGAGTCAGGGGCAGTGGCATGGCCTAGGGCGTGGTCGTACAGTGAGATATCTTCCTTGGCAGTGAGCTGTAGGAACAGGTGCAGGTCATCGAGCCAGGTTTCGAACTTCACTGGACGGCCCTCGGCATCGAAAGCTAGAACTGGCGGACTAGCCATAGTGACAGTAGCAGTAGGAGCAGTAGGAGTAGCAGTAGGATCAACAGGGCTGCTAGAACGGTCGACGCGGCTCGGTCGGGCGGCGCGGCTCGGTTCAGGTAGGGCGGCGCGGCTCGGTTCGGGCTGCGCGGCTGCGCGGAGCCGCTAAGAGGGGCGGGACGGGGTCGCGGGGGCCTCTAAGCGGGGCTCGACGGGGCCGTGGGGCCGCTAAGCGGGGCGCAGCGGGGTCGAGGGGCCGTGTGGTGGCGGGCGACGGGGCCGCGGGGCCTCTAAGCGGGGCTCGACGGGGCCGTGGGGCCGCTAAGCGGGGCGCAGCGGGGTCGAGGGGCCGTGTGGTGGCGGGCGACGGGGCCGCGGGGCCTCTACACGGGGTGCGCGCGGGGTCGACGGGGCCGTAAGCGGGGCGCGCGCGGGTTCGACGGGCCGTGTGGTGGCGGACGACGGGGCCGCGGGGCCTCTACACGGGGTGCGCGCGGGGTCGACGGGGCCGTAAGCGGGGCGCGCGTGAGTTCGACGGGGTCGCGGGGCCACTAGGCGAGGCGCGACGGGGCTGCGGGGCCTCTAAGCAGGGTGCGATCGACGGGGCCAGCGGGGCCGGGAAAAAAAAGAAAGCGCTCGAGGGCGCTAAGGGGGGAGGCGCTAAAGCGCACTCCGATAGTAGGGCGCACGAGGGCGCTAGTAGGTAGTAGGTAGTAGGTAGTGGTGGGCCCGAAGAGAAGTTAGGTCCTAGCGAAGGACCTGCTCTGAAACCATGTCAGAATGAACGGACTGGAATGACTGTACTAACAGAAGGCTGGATACAAATAGGAAACCCTAATCCAGTGTACCCCCTAAGGCGTAACCCACTACAGCCTACAACCATATAAACATATAATGTTTGACAATTTTATCTTTAAACAATGTGTTACCTGTGATGTTTATTTTCTTGCAGAACCATCAGCTATAAATTTGACTGCACCGAACTATTCTAGCATTGCAGAGAGCGCTGTAGTGAGTTGTTTTGTGTTTTGATTTTATTCTATTGTATTACTTTGTAATGAGTAATAAATTTTTAAGAAGAAACTTACATTTTTTGCTTGTTAGATCAAATTTCACCTTTTTTTATTATGTTCAAGTTGTGTTATCATTGTATAATATGACCAGTTTCAGCTTATCTTAGCATTTGATTGTTTTTTGTAATTCATTAATACGAATTGTGTGTATACGCAGGTAACGTGGGAGGCATTCTTGTGGACGGTTGTTTTCGTTCAGCTATGGGGTCTTCTTCAGTACCGTTTTCACGGGGCCTTCGCTTGACGGTGAGTTAAGGCGAAGGTATGTATTTCGTAGGCGATTCGTTCGTGGCGATGGGGCATGTTTGTATAGGTGTCTCTCCCTCTCAACATGGAATGACGATGATTATTGGGACCAATTAAAAGTGAGGATTGTTGAGCATGTTTGCGTCAACTGGTCACGATATCAAGACTTGGTTGCAATGTGTCACGATGTGTCGTTAACGACGGTAGGCGAGTATGTTCAATATATCAACGAACAATCGGTTTGGGGTTCAATGTGCGAAATCAGAGCATTCTGCGAGTTAATGAACAAAACAGTTATAGTATGGCTTAATTCTCGCGAGTGGGCGCAATACGAAGGGTTAGAATTCCTATATGGAGATAACCAGATCCATTTGTTGTTATCCAGCAACCATTATACTTTACTTGAAGAGTGTAATGAGGGTGAAATCTGGGGTAGCTCGTTTTTTGCTAGTGAAGCATCAAGCGTACCTAGTAGACGTGTTGAACCAGTAACGTTCGGCATGCAGCATGAGCATGCGTCATTCGGCAATGATTCGCTTGAGCAAGCAAGGCGTGCACAATCTTTTTGCAGTGAGGAAGTTATGGAGCCGTCAAGCAATCTTGACGATCGAATGGGATCAGTAACTACTGCGCGAGTATACAATGCGCATCCAATTTGTATTGACAGAGTGCAAGAAGGTGTGGAATTGTCAAGTCAGCAAACAACCAGTGGGCAACCTGTCCGTATGCAAGAAGCGCATGGAGATGAAGAACGGTACAGAATCTCTGGTGCACGAGTTGGGTCGGTTTCGTCTCGAGCGCAGTGTGAACATACCTCATTCGATACTGTTCCACACAATGGAACAAGGGCAATGCCATATGTGTTTGTAGATAAAAAACAAGACGATGAAGTCAGATTCAGCATGTCTGACGAGCGGATTGATTCTAATGGAGATATTTACTTTTCAATCCCAAACATTGCACCAAACAGTGAAGGTCTTCTAGGCATTATTGAAGACGGATCTCGTTTTACCGTACGATTTATGGTAAATTATAAAAAAATGTCTGTTCGTGGATTTCCAACTAAACGACATGCTGCTTGGGCACGGCAATATTATATTTTGAAGTATCGAGGATTGAAGACACGCCAAAAGCTTCCGTTTGATCGGCGTTATCTCATCAGTAACGGAAAGCTCGTGGATATACCGTTTTTTGACTATATCTACAAGATAAATGATTGTGGGAGAAACACACAAACTACTACCCCAACGTCATACGCCGGGGTCCATGAGGGATGCGAGAAATTCGGTTTCCGAATAATGGTGGAAGGACGTAACTACATGTACGAAAAACGGGATTCTGAAGAATCGGCAGCACGTGCAAGACAATATTTTTTTGCATTTAGCATTCGGCCCTAAATGCACTAAAGCATTGCCGTTCAATGTCGACGAGTTCTATGAGGACGGCAAGCTTGTTCGAGATGGGGAATTAGATACAATTTTTGATGACCTTGAAGTTCGATACGATGACGCAAATGAGCAAGCTAGAATAGTTGAAGAAGCAGTGCGTCGATTCGAAGAAACATCCAAAGAAGGCCCTACACATGCACCGTTACCAAAGACGGTGTCGTACTTGCAAAATTGCAATCATGAGCGAAGAAACGCCCATACTTTCTCGAAAAAAAGGTGCATTGCTACCCAATCGACCTCACGAACTTACAGGATTGTCGGACTTGGAAGAGCGTTTGGTTTCACCGCGCGTTGTGTTTTCAAGCATTACACAAACGCACGTTGGAAAACAGTACAAGATACGCGGCGGGGTAGTAAATGTTCCAGTCAAGGTTGTTGACATGGTTACTGCATTGCCTCGACTACCACAAGAAACTCATACCGTTCGTGTGCGTTTTAAACGCAAATTGCAGAATGGACATGATGTGTATGATGACAACGTGAGACCCGCCAAGATATTACGAGCCATTTCGTTTTTGGAGAAGAAAGATTTGTTCAAAAAATTTGGAATAAGACTAGATAATGAAAGAATGACTGAATTACAACAGGAGATTGATGATATTGATCTTCACAATCAGTTCTTGTCACACAGCAACGATTGCCAAAGTAACAATTATGCGGCGATTAACGAAGGTGTCACTGAATTCGGTGATGAAGTCGAAGTGGATATTGACGAAGGCGATTTAAACGTTGGAATTTTGGACTCTATAATTTGTAACGAACCATTGTATCAAAATCTAGAGCAATTTGTAGTTGAAATGGCGCCCGGCGAAAGGTCGCGACCGTTGCCTATTCTGATGGATAAACATGTTGAGGAGTTAGCGTTTCCTACATTATTTTGCGGAGAAGTTCGATTGCCAAATGTCAATGTATCGGCATTAAAATATCGTGATATTGCAAAATGGGAACTCCTTCATAAAGATGCGCGTTTTTCTTCATGTCCGCAAAATATTTTTTTTTTTCAAAATGTTTAAGCTAGAATTAATTCAAATGGACAACGTAATTGGCACACGTGTGCAACGAGAAATGATCGAACATGTTGGTCAATATTCGGCTGAAGATATGTTGAATACTGATACACGTCGATTATTACAAAAGAATGATACGTTGTTCAACGAATTCAAAAGTCTTCGCATGTCGCCGCAGTACCTAGAGAATTGTAGGAAAGATCTGTTCGCGATGATACGTCAGCTAGGTCCGCCAACATTTTTTTTTAACAATATCTATGGCCGATACAAAATGGATCGACTTGCACGTTGTTCTACTGGAACATAACAGAAATACTGGAAATTTAGCTAATCTTTCAAATCCCAATTTAATTCCTCCTTTAGATTTTGAAACTATAGCTTTGCTCGTACATACATACCCTGTAGTTAGCGCGCGGTACTACGTTGAACGAAAAAATGCTTTGTTTCGAGAGATTTTAACAAAGAAAACCGGAATTCTGGGAGGAATTGTAGACTATTTTGCTCTCGACGAGTTTCTGTCAGAATCCCAGTCACTAACCACTGGGATAAAAGGGCTTGTTTATATAGCGGGTGAGTGCGCCCATAACCCCCCAGGCCGACGTGCCTGTAACCCTTCCCTAGGATCATCGGGGATCCCCAGTGGACCTCTGACACCCCCCCGCACTGGGATGCCCGAAGTGCACACACCGGGAATCGAACCCGAGACCTTCGCTCTGATACCATGTCAGAATCACTAGGCAAGAATGATGAACTAGCAGAAGTTTGGGTACAAATATGAAACCCTAGTTGGGGTTGTACCCCATATTGGCTACCCCACTACAGCCTACAAGCATAATACAGTTTAACACACCCCCATAGGCAAAGTGGGGGAGAACAAAGGGTCACAAGACCAGTCCAGCAAAGCAAAGCAAAGCCCAGGGTGGATCACAACGTCACCACACTCCGAGCACAAGTAAAGGCCACAAGGCCAGTTCACATGCAGTGCTAGATATAGTACAAGACAAGCAACACAGTGATCAAAACCTAGCAAGCAAGCAACAAGATATATATAAAGTACAGTACAAAGAATGTCAAGCAGTGAGCAAGTGAGGAAACGTGGACACAAGGCCTAAAGAAGTACAGTGCCGCTGATGATCACTAGGCGGGAGCGCCTTGGTGAAGATATCAGCAGTGTTGGCCTTCGAGTCCACGTACACAAGCCGAAGCTGACCGCGCTGCTGAAGCTCTCGAGCAAGAAAGTAGCGAAGAGCAATGTGCTTCGTCCTGTGCTCCAGTCTGTGCTCCTGACACAAGGCAAGAGCCGCCTTGTTGTCACCGTACAGAACTGGAGGAGAACTAGGCCGCTCTCCCAAGTCAGTCAGCAGGTAGGTGAGCCAGCGTAACTCCTGTGCAGCCATGGCTGTGGCGTAGATCTCAGCCTCACAACTAGAGCCGAGAACAGAGGAAGAGCGGGTGGACCGCCACGAGACAGAACCTGAGCCAAGGCTGAAGGTGTAACCCTGTGACGACCGCTGCGTAGCCAGGTCGTCCACCCAAGAGGCGTCCGAGTGACCAGTGAGGACAACTCTGTCGCGTCCTCCAAGCACCAGCCCCATGCCTGATGTACTGCACAGGTAACGCAGCACCCTCTTAGCAGCCTCCCAGTGCTCTCGCCTGTGTCTCCCAGGCGCAACGTAACGAGCAAGGATGCTAAGAGGGTACGCGAGGTCAGGTCGCGTGCAAGTCATCAGGTACATGAGGCAGCCTACAAGCTCTGGGTACGGGGTAGCGTGGTAACCGCATGCGAGCGGTGGTGGGCCCTAAAAAAAAACGGTCGGTAGGTCCTAGGGACCTCCTGCTCTGAATACCATGTCAGAATCCCAGTCACTAACCACTGGGATAAAAGGGCTTGTTTATATAGCGGGTGAGTGCGCCCATAACCCCCCAGGCCGACGTGCCTGTAACCCTTCCCTAGGATCATCGGGGATCCCCAGTGGACCTCTGACAGTTTCAACATCGAGGTGCCCCTCATACTCATTGCCTAATATGGAGTGAGTTTTTAGCTTGCGATGCTGCAATTCCTGTAGAAAAGATTTTTGCATTTGCCGATAAGCACATATCGTGTCACGCACAAGAACTTGCTGGAGATTCGCTAACAAACGACCTATTGAAAGTGCAAACTCATAACCATACGAGAACGTGCAGAATAAAAAAGAATCGGTCATCGCGTAAATGCCGTTTTGGTATACCTAAGTATCCACTTCCGACGACGTTAGTTTTGATGCCTTTTGACAAGAATTGCACCGATGTGGAAAAACATAGGTTAAATAAAAAGACAGTAGATGAATTTTTAAACGCTCTTGGGAAGAATCACCTAATCGAAACTTCGAACTTAACTTTTGCCTTATTTCTGGACACGGTGCGCCTGACTTACGACGATTATATTAGTTGTCTGCGTGTAGGCCTAAAAAAACGAACGCTTTTTCATGCCAGAGATGTACGGGATTGTTACGTGAACAACTTCAATAAATTAATACTTTCTGTTTGGCGAGGTAACATGGATATTCAATTGTGTATCGACCCATATAGTGTGGCAACATATATTGCTGCATATATGACGAAATCAGGTAAAGGTGTAAGTAAGATTATTGAGAATGCAAGAAGATTTGCCGCTGTGCAAGGTACGGGTGTTTTACACGTTCTTCGAGACATTGGAAACTACCTATTAAACACCCAAGAAATTAGTGCACAAGAAGCTATTTATCTTATTCTGAGCCTTCCATACAAAAAAACGTCTCGTGGTTTTGTATTTATTAATACAAACCATCCACGCAGACGGTTGTTATTGTTGAAGACAAAGACCGAATTGGAAGGTCTAGACCCTCAATCAACGGATATTTTTACACCATATGCTTTATTGGATCGATATATGAATCGACCAGTAGCTATGGAGACCGTTTGTTTTGCAGATTTCTCATCTGAGTATGAGGAAACAAGCGATAAAAACTGCATAGGTCCTGATATTTCCCCCAAAAGACGATTTTATCGCAAACGATCAAGGAGGAAGATCATTCGATACGTCAACTATCATAGTGATGTCGACAACGATAATTATATGCGTGAGCAAATATTATTGTTTGTTCCTTTTCGTCAAGAAGTTTGTGAATCGAGCGAAGTTGCGCAAATCTATGTGGCAAACAATGCCGCTATATTGACCAAGAGGAATGAATATTCGATTAATGGAGACACGTGGATACATGCATTAGAAGACTCCATCGATGTGGATGACGACGGCGACGATCCCGATAACGAAACATCACCAAATGAAGATGTTGACATTGGCGTCGAACTTGGGTTTGACAAATTCGCCCGATCCACAGATATTTTCCATACGGTGCTTACAAACGAGAGCGAATATCTATCGATGGAACGCATGTTGAATGCAGAGCAACGGGCAATCGCCGATCACATTGTACGTGGAGTGCGTCGTTCCTTTGAATTTGGACCTTTATGTCAAACATTATATGTTTATATGATTGTAGGCTGTAGTGGGTTACACCTTAGGGGGTACACTAGATTAGGGTTTACTACTTGTATCCAACTTTGTGCTAGTACAGTCATTCCTGTCCGTTCATTCTGACATGGTTTCAGAGCAGGTCCTTCGCTAGGACCGTTTTTTTTTAAGGGCCCACCGTTACCTACCTACCTAGGGCGCCTCGAACTTTTTTTTTACGGCCCCTACCTCCCGCGACCCGCGACCCGCCCCTTAAGGCCCCGTCGCGCCGCCCCTTAGCCGCTCGCGCGCAGCTTTTTTTTTCCCGCGCGCGCCTTATTTCCCTCGCGCGCGGCCCGTCGCCTGCTCGCGCGCGCCCCGCAGCCGCCCGTCGCCTGCTCGCGCGCGCCCTACAGCCGCCCGTCGCCTGCTCGCGCACGTCCCGCAGGCCCGCAGCCCGCTGTCGCAGCGGCCGCCCGCCCGCAGCCGCCCGTCGCCTGCTCGCGCACGCCCCGCAGCCGCCCGTCGCCTGCTCGTGCACGCCCCGCAGCCGCCCGTCGCCTGCTAGCGCACGCCCCGCTGCCCGCAGCCGCTCGTACGCCGCTGCTTCCGCTGCTGCTTGCGCACTGCTGCCTCCCGAGCGCCGCCGCTGCCTGTGCGCCGCCGCTGCCCGTGCGCCGTCGCTGCTCCTACGCTGCCGCTGCCCGTGCGCTCCCGCTGCCCGTGCACCGCCGTTCCCAGTGCGCCGCTGCCGCCTGTGCGTTTCTGCAGCCGCCGCCCGCGAGGCACTCGCTCTCACTGTTGTTTACCTTCTACCTACCGCGCGCACTGCTACCACTGCAGCGAACACCAGTGCACCGTTGCAGCTCCTGCTGCCACGCTACCTACTACTGCCGCTCGTGTGCCACTACGGACAGTCGACCCCGCCCGCGCCTTGCCTAGCGGCCCCGCCGGCCCCGTTGACCCTCCGCACACCTTTCCAGCGGCCTGATTCCTACTACTACTGTTACTACTGCTACTGTCACTATGGCTAGTCCGCCAGTTCTAGCTTTCGATGCCGAGGGCCGTCCAGTGAAGTTCGAAACCTGGCTAGATGACCTGCACCTGTTCCTACAGCTCACTGCCAAGGAAGATATCTCACTGTACGACCACGCCCTAGGCCATGCCACTGCCCCTGACTCGACTGCTGACAGCACTCTGCGTTCCCAGTGGCAGACCCGTGATGCGCACGCTCGCTTTGCTATTCGCAACTCCCTGCCGCTAGACGAGCGCGAGCACTTCGGCCAGTGCAAGACTGCTAAGGACCTCTACACCGCTGTAGTTGCCCGCTACTCCTCGCCAGCTTCTGCCACGCTAGGCCGCCTCACTCTCCCCTACCTGTTCCCCGACCTAGCCTCCTTTCACACTGTCGCAGACCTCATCACCCACCTTAAGACTAGTGAGGCCCGCTTTTGCGCTGCTATGCCTGCCGAGTTTCTCACTAGCAACCCCCCCCCGCTCTGGATCACTCTCTACCACATCGTCACCCGCCTTCCTGACTCTCTGCGCGCAGTCAGGGACCACTTCCTCTCTCGCTCCCCCACTGAGCTCACTGTTGCCCTCCTCGAGAAGGAACTGCTTGCAGCTGAGGCGAGCATCGTCGCTGTAGGCACCTCTCGTGGCGACCCCCGCACCCCGTTCTTTGAGGGGTGTTCCCCTTCCCCCCTCCTCCCCTCTGTCGCCTCTGCTGCTGCTGTCGACCTTCTTGGTGCTGAGAAGGTCGGGACCGCGTCTGCTTCGAGTGGGCGCCGCAGGAACAAGGGGGGCAGGGGTGGGGGTGGTGGCGGAGGAGGTGGGGGTGGAGGCGGTGGGAGTGGAGGCGCGGCTGGGGAGACTAGTGGCGGCAGTGGGGGAGGAGACAGCAGCGGTGGGAGTGGTGGTGGAGGCGGCAGCGGAGGCGGAGGTGGTCGTGGCGGCGGCAGGGGTGGAGGTGGCCGGGGCGGCGGCGGTGGGGGTGGTGGTCGTGGAGGCACTGGCGGAGGGCAGAGTCAGCAGCCCGCCCCGACGCTTCAGGCCGCCCGTGAGTGGTATGCGCAGCGTGGCTTTACCTGCACGTACGTCATTCGCACAGGTGACCGCAGCGGCCAGCAGTGTGGGAGGCCGCACCCCACGCAGCGCTGCTTCGCGCGCCTTAACGACGCGTGGCGCACTCAGTTTCCTGCTGCCACTGAGCTGCCGCGCTGGGCTGATCTGGAAAAGAGGGGTGTTGATATTTGGGCTTTAGACTTTGATGCTATTCTCACTGCCATGTATGCGATGTCTATTAGTGGAGAGGGTGCTCAGTACTTGCGTGTTCCGCCCGACCCGGGCATTCAGGCCAGTCCGGCTGCCGCTCTAGGTGCTAGTGCGTCTGCTCCCACACGTCCTGGTGAGGCTGCAGCCCTAGGTGCTCGTGCGTCCGTGCCCCCTGGTACTGAGTCGACTGCAGCACTGCACACCTTCACCCTGGACTCAGGTGCTTCTCGCTCTTTCTTTCGTGACCGCACTGTCCTTGAGCCACTCGCTCGGCCAGTTGCTGTCTCCCTTGCTGACCCCTCTGGGGGTCCGGTCATTGCGACCTCCTCCACTGTCCTTCCTTGTCCGGCGGTCCCGTCCGGCACGCTGTCAGGTCTCTACCTCCCCTCGTTCTCTACGAACTTGGTGGCAGGTAGTGCGCTCCAGGACGGGGGTGTTCACCAGTTCACCCCTGCCTACGAGCGCGTGACACACTGCACGTGTGCTCGGACGGGTCGCCACCTGGCTACCTTCACTCGGGAGCCGGGGTCGGACCTTTACACACTGACCACTGACTCCCCTCAGGTAGCTGCGTCCGCGTCTGCGTCTGCGTCAGGTCAGCTGTCCGCCCCCTGCTCGTGTCGCTCTCTGGCGCATGAGACTGTCCTTTGGCACCACCGCCTTGGTCACCCGTCTGTGCAGCGCCTTCGGGCCATGCACAAACGGGACCTTGTTGCTGGGCTTCCCAGGGTGCTCCCTCCCCTTCCAGCCTCACCTGCTCCTCCCTGTCTTCCCTGTGTCGAGGGGCGGCAGCGCGCCGCTCCTCACTCCTCCTCCTTTCCCCCGACGACTGCTCCCTTGCAGACTCTCCACATGGACGTGTGGGGCCCAGCCCGCGTCCGTGGCCAGGGTCAGGAGAGGTACTTCCTGATTGTTGTTGACGACTTCTCGCGCTACACCACGGTCTTCCCCTTGCGCACCAAGGGTGACGTCTCTGATGTCTTGATCCCTTGGATCCGCAGATCTCGTCTCCAGCTCAGTGAGCGTTTCCACTCCGACTTCCCTGTCCTGCGTCTGCACTCTGACAGAGGTGGAGAGTTTTCCTCTGGCCTCTTGGAGGCCTTCTGTCAGCAGGAGGGCATTGAGCAGTCGTTCACGCTTCCGGCCTCTCCACAGCAGAATGGGGTTGCTGAGCGCCGCATTGGCTTGGTCATGGAGGTCGCTCGTACCTCCTTGGTTCATGCGGCTGCCCCCCACTTTCTGTGGCCGTTTGCAGTCCGATACGCTGCGCATCAGCTCAACCTCTGGCCCCGTGTCTCCTTGCCCGAGACTTCTCCGACACTGCGTTGGACGGGAGAGGCTGGCGATGCGTCGCGTTTTCGGGTCTGGGGATCCCGAGCTTTTGTCCGCGACACGTCCGCGGACAAGCTCTCCCGTCGCGCTGTCCCCTGCGTCTTCCTTGGCTTTGTCCCGGACGCCCCTGGTTGGCAGTTCTACCACCCCACCTCGCGGCGTGTCCTGGCCTCTCAGGACGTCACTTTTGACGAGTCCGTCCCCTACTACCGCCTCTTCCCCTACCGCACTGCCCCGCTCCCCCCCCCGCCTCTCTTCCTCGCTCCAGGTGCTGAGGTACCAGACCCCCTCCCCCCTCAGGGTGCCGCTCCCTCAGGTGTGTCCCAGGTAGACCCGGGTGAGCCTGTCGAGGTAGCTGTTGACTCTCGTCCTGCTAGGGGTGCTGAGCCTGGGGGTGCTGCGTCTGGGGGTGCTGAGCCTGGGGGTGCTGCGTCTGGGGGTGCTGAGCCTGGGAGTGCTGAGTCTGGGGGTGCGGAGCCTGGGGGTGCTGAGCCAGGAGGTGCGGAGCCTGGGGGTGCGGAGCCTGGAGGTGCTGAGTCTGGGGGTGCTGAGTCTGGGGGTGCTGAGCCTGAGCGTGCTACACCTGGAGGAGCCCTCTCCTCCCAGCAGCTGCAGGAGAGGTACCTCGAGTACTGCCGCCTCCGGAGAGGTGCTGCTGGAGCTCGTCCCGGTACTTCCCCTCCTACCCAGGAGCTCCTCCCCATTCAGCAGATCCGCGAGTGGTACACACGGCGCTGCAGTCTTCGGAGTGGTGCTCCTGGTGCTGCGGACCCTGGGGGTGGCGCTGCTGCTGGTGCTGAGGACCCGGACGTGGGAGCTGCTGCTGGTACTGCGGACCCGCCTGGTGGAGCTACTGCTGGTGCTGAGGACTCGGACGTTGGAGCTGCTGCTGGAGCTGAGGACCCGGGCGGTGGCGCTGCTGCTGGTGCTGAGGACCCGGACGGTGGAGCTGCTGCTGGTACTGAGGACTCGGACGGTGGAGCTGCTGCTGGAGCTGAGGACCCGAGCGGTGGCGCTGCTGCTGCTGCTGAGGACCCGGGCGTTGGAGCTACTACTGGTGCTGAGGACCCGGCCGGTGGAGCTGCTGCTGGTGCTGTGGACCCGGCCGCTGGAGTCTCCTCTGCTTCTGGAGACGCTGCGCGGCCGCGACCGTACTTCGTACCGCTCCTTCAGCAGGTTCTTGGGCAGGCTCCTCCTCCTTGTCCTCCTCCCTCCGTAGAGTGTCCTCTGCCTGTCCAGCCGCAGTCACAGTTACCGCCTACCTCGCCTCTCCCTGCTCCCTCTCCTTACACTGGTCCCACAGGAGGTCTTACAGAGCGTCGTGAGCCTGAGTCTCGTCCTGCGTCGCCTGTTCGTCCTGCTTGCACTGGTAGTCGTGTCCGTCGTGAGCGTCCTCCTCCTGTCCCAGGCACTCACTACATGACTCTGCGTCCCTCTACTGCTCCTCAGCGTGTCCCTCTACCGTCTCCTCCTGCGTCTTCTTTGCCTCACGTTCCGGACCCTGAGTCTGACCGGTACCGTGCTGAGCACCCTACTGTCACGCGTCTCCTCGCTACTGTTGTCACTGACCCTACCTTTGAGTCCTCGACTGCGTCTGCTCTGGTCGCTGAGTTGGTTGACTTTGCTGCTGCCTGTCGTCTAGACTACGCTGCTAGCCTTGTTGCTGAGTCTGAGTCTGAGTCTGTCTGTCCTCCGTCCGTCGGGGGTGAGTGTGCTCTTGGCACGGACGTCCTTGAGGACAGACAGGAGGAGTTCCAGTGTCTTGCTGCTGCTTTGCCCCATCTCGTGTCCTTGCTAGTTGCCCCTGAGGGAGACCCGGATGCACCAGACATCCCGACCCCGCGCACTTACGCTGAGGCGATGGCGGGTCCCTACTCCTCTCAGTGGCAGACAGCCATGGACGCCGAGATGGCCTCCTGGAAGTCCACACGCACCTACGTCGACGAGGTTCCCCCTCCTGGGACGAACATCGTCAGTGGCATGTGGATTTTCAGGGTGAAGCGGCCGCCAGGTTCTCCGCCTGTCTTCAAGGCGCGTTACGTGGCTCGAGGCTTCAGTCAGCGAGAGGGAGTTGATTTCTTCCAGACCTTCTCCCCCACCCCGAAGATGACTACTCTTCGGGTGCTGCTGCACATAGCCGCTCACCGCGACTACGAGCTTCACTCACTTGACTTCAGCACTGCTTTCTTGCAGGGCAGCCTGCACGAGGAGATCTGGCTGCGCCGCCCACCTGGCTTCACTGGGTCGTTTCCTCCTGGTACCCAGTGGAGGCTTCAGCGGCCGGTCTACGGTCTCTGCCAGGCTCCGCGTGAGTGGCACGACACACTGAGGACTACACTTGCGGCTCTTGGGTTCGCGCCTTCTACAGCTGACCCGTCGCTGTTCCTGCGCACCGACACTTCACTGCCGCCGTTCTACATCCTCGTGTACGTCGACGACTTGGTCTTTGCCACTGCTGACACTGCAGGACTCACCTACGTGAAGTCGGAGCTGCAGAGGAGACACACGTGCACAGACCTGGGTGAGCTGACAAGCTATCTTGGCTTGCGGATCACCCGGGACAGAGCACGGCGCACCATCACCCTAACTCAGTCACACATGGTGCAGCAGGTTCTCCAGCGCTTCGGCTTCACGTACTCCTCGCCTCAGTCCACTCCTCTGCCTACCGGTCACTCGCTCTCAGCTCTGCCTTCGGATGAGTCCGTAGAGCCGAGTGGCCCGTATCCAGAGCTTGTGGGCTGCCTCATGTACCTGATGACCTGCACTCGACCTGACCTTGCATACCCTCTTAGCATCCTTGCACGCTATGTCGCTCCTGGCCGTCACAGGAAGGAGCACATGGATGCCGCTAAGAGGGTGTTGCGCTACTTGTGCAGTACGTCGGGCATGGGGCTTGTGCTTGGAGGGCGAGACCGAGTTGTTCTCACAGGGCACTCAGACGCTTCTTGGGCAGACGACCAGGCCACTCAGCGGTCGTCTCAGGGTTACACCTTCAGCCTTGGCTCTGGCTCAGTTTCTTGGCGCTCTACACGCTCTTCTTCTGTTCTCGGCTCCAGTTGCGAGGCTGAGATCTACGCTACAGCCATGGCTGCCCAGGAGCTACGCTGGCTGACCTACCTGCTGACCGACCTCGGAGAGCCGCCTCGTTCTCCTCCAGTACTGTACGTCGACAACAAGGCTGCCATTGCCTTGTGTGAGGAGCACAGACTGAAGCACAGAACGAAGCACATCGCCCTGCGGTACTTCCTTGCTCGTGAGCTGCAGCAGCGCGGTCAGCTTTGTATTCGCTATGTGGCCACTGAGGCCAACACTGCTGATGTGTTCACCAAGGCGCTTCAGCCTCGTGACCATCAGCGCTTCTGCACTCTACTAGGCCTTGTGCCTACTGGACCTCACTTACTTACCTCTTGACTTTGCTTGTACTGTGATCACTATATATATCTATACCTGCATGTTTACTCTTGCTAGGTTGTGATCACTGTATCTCATGCTCTGTTATAAACCTGCATGTGAACTGGTCTTGTGACCACTAGCTTGTGCTCGGAATTTGTGTGGAATCCTTGAGATCCACCCTGAGCTTGCCTTCCTTTGCTTTGACTGGTCTCGTGACCCTGTGGTTGTCTCCCACTGCGCCTATGGGGGTGTGTCAAACATTATATGTTTATATGATTGTAGGCTGTAGTGGGTTACACCTTAGGGGGTACACTAGATTAGGGTTTACTACTTGTATCCAACTTTGTGCTAGTACAGTCATTCCTGTCCGTTCATTCTGACACTTTATCCATATTCGTCAGCGGAGGTGCCGGTGTCGGAAAATCCGTTTTGATTAAAACGGTTCACGATCGACTAATTCGTATATTCCATGCGCAGATTCATACGAACTTTAGTACGATCAAAGTGCTGAAAATAGCCCCTTCAGGAGTTGCTGCTTTCCAAATTAGAGGTTACACAATCCATAATGCTTTAATGATTCCAGTCGTGCAAAATCGTCGTATAAAAAAATTGACTTCGGACAGGTTAAATATTCTGAGATCAAGACTTGGAGACGTTAGGGTTGTTATTGTCGACGAAATATCAATGGTTGGGAGAAACACATTCGAATGGATAGATTTCAGGCTTCGTGAGGTTACGAACAAAGCAAACGTTCCTTTTGGAGGATTGCACATGGTGTTTGTTGGGGACTTTTTCCAACTACCTCCTGTGCGCGATATCCATTGTTTCGACAACCGTACTAACCTACCTTCTACATGTGATTTAGACATTTGGAGACGTGTACAACTTGTTGAGCTTACGACGATTATGCGGCAACGCGAAGAGGTCAGATTTGCCGAACTGTTAAATCGTTTACGCGAAGGGGACCAAACTCCTACGGACGTACGCTTGTTGCGTGCCCGACAAGTTGATATTCCTTCGGGAGAGACAAGTTTGCAACATTTGTGTTGCACTAATAAAGCTATTGACTCGTTTAATCACGGTGTTTTCGCAGCTTCGTTGGAGGAGAAATACGCAATCCCAGCGTTGGATTGCGCGTTGTTCGGGACTGATCAATCCAGAAAGGATAAACCGATTACCCCAGACGGGTTTGCGACAACTTCATCACATGGATTATATTCAGTTCTTGAGCTTTTTATCAGCTCGCGTGTTCACATGGTTTGTAATGTGGACACGTCAGATGGGCTTGCTAATGGCACACCTGGCGTTGCAGTTCATTTCACCTTGAATGCAAACAAAACGGTGGAAGTCATATGGGTCCAATTTGACGATGAATCCGTCGGCAGTAATATGCGTTTGAAGTCCCGATCAATGTTTTCTAAGAATGCGGGAGTATTTCCATTGTGGACGCCTATACAACGAATAGAGAAAACTTTTTCGGTGAATTCTCGCTATGACACGATTTCTCGAATGCAGTTTCCGTTGCGACCAAGTAATGCGATAAGTTTTCATCGAAGTCAAGGTGCTACTTTTGAGAGTGGAGTCATACATTTTGAATCCAAAGTCTTTCCCCAAGGAGCATACGTTGCTTTGAGTCGATTTCGAAGTCCTACGCGATTGTTTCTTCGAAGCTTTTCAGAAACATGCATTAAAACGGATTCTCGTGTAGTGGCGGAAATGCGCCGTCTACGTGAGAGACCCCTTGTATTGAATCCAAGACCGGTTGGTGCGATCATTCAACAATCGTCATTGATGAAGTTTGCATTTCAAAATGTGAGGAGTTTTCGGGGGCATTACAAGGATGTTAATATCAGCAGTCTTGATGGATTTGATTTTATGGTTCTATTCGAGACACACTTGGGCGAGAACGATGTCTTACCAAGCCTAACGAACAATATCTTTAAGTTTGTTCGTTTTGATTGTAAATCTGGTGGGATTGTTTTATATCATCGTACTCCAATCCGAAACGTACAATATGTCGAAAACTCAAAAGTCGAGTTGTTAACTTTTACCATCAATGCTAAAGATGAAGAAGTAATTGTTACGGGATGTTATCGTAATCCAACCAATCAACGTAATCATAATATCCTTTTTGATATGATTACATCCATCATTGCTAAACATTCCGACCGTAACATGATTTTTTTGGGCGATTTCAATGTCGATATGAATGCTGGTACGCATAATAATTATCGGCGTCTGTTTAGACTCCATGGTTTTACGCAATTCATTGTAGATCCTACAACGGTATATGGTACGCTTATTGATCATATTTGGAGCAATTGTTTCAAAACACATCTTAAAGTATATGTTGGTGAAACATACTTTTCTGACCATTTCCCTGTGTACGCTGTTGTTGAATAACATCATCAAAAGTTTGTCATTGTGATATTTCATCTGTATCAGATCATACATCATATTCATTATCTTACGGGTTACATGAGTGAGATTTCTCTATATATGATACATCAATGGTTCATCTTTGTATGTTTTTGCACCAAAGTGAACATTCTGTTCAACATCTTACTTCATTATACGTATTATTTTGTTGTTTTATATGTTCTTACGACAGATCCTCCGCCATACCCGCACGACTCAGGGGAGGTGAGTTTCGTTGAACGTTATGAATACTGTGATCATTGTGGTTGTCATAATTCTATATCTCATAAGTACTATTCACGTTTGTTAAACGTGTTTCATACGCAGGAATCTGTAGAGGTCAAACTCAGATGGGTTGATGCTGAGACTCAAGCAGGACGTCACCGAGCTGATTTTCATGTGAAAATCGTGGTGATTGGCAGGAAGAATGGTTTCACAAAGGACGATGTGAAATTTGTTCCTGGAAAGTTCTATGTTTTTTATGAGGATTTCACTGTGACAGAGGTGGTGATCTGGCCACAATCCAGGGGGTCTTGTCGATGTGATGTGGATGCTATGAATGATTTCTTGATGAGGCTTTCCATTGGGAAAGTCTATGAAGTCCATCGCACCGTCGGTGCTCGCGCACCCCCCACCTGGTAAGCTTTGTCTGGACTTGTCTATGTGATTCGACACGTGTTGGTTTTACAACTTATGCACTGAATACGTACAGGATTCTGGTTGGAGGTCTTCGCACGCAACTCAACTGGAAGCATCGGTGCTCACATCTGATCGAGGCCAGCGGGTCTCCTCGGCTGAACGTGGGAAACTTGCCTACTCCCACGCTTTTGAGCTTCTATGGTGCTGAGGATAAGTCTAGGGTAAGAATTACGACGACATTTGTTACGTCTTTTTACGTATGATTGTCAAATTGTAGTTGTCATTTACTTTTATAATTTGTGATTCACATTTTTGCCCCTATTCTATCCCAATTCATTCATGCCACACATTGTACGTCTCTCATGGTACGTCTCTCTGCATGTGTTCTATGTATTCATTTCTGTTGTATCATTCATCTCCGTTATTTCCAGATCCCTTGCATTTCTGTCAGGCTCAAGATCTCGTCTTTCGAGCCGAACCGCGCGCTCCCTAAGTTCACGGCTGGCATCCATGATTCAACGATGAAGAGCGCTTTGATAGCGCTCGGGGATGCCGCCATCAGGTTCAACTCCAGCTGTGAGAGTTATTTTGCAGATCACCCCGATGCTAGCGATGTTCCTGTCTTCATCAGCAACGTGTATCTCAAATCAGCAGCTTTTACGACGACAGTGCCTTCGGACATTGTCATTCTCGATCCTGTTCCAGCATCCGTCACAACGGATGCACCCGTCACCGAGCTACAAGACGTTGGTCTTGTGAGCTTGTAAGTTATCAAAATTTGCACAATTGAGCTGTTAGTAGCGAACATGAATTTCATTAGCAATTTTTTGTTTTGAATGATCAGGATGTCTCATGTGGACACATTGGTGATGGTAACAAACGAAGAGAAGATAGCAACACTTGCAGCAGACCTCAGAGACCCAGTGCACGACAGTCGAGTTGTCTGCGCTGCTGGTGCAGGAGATTCCATTTGCGGAATGCCTGTTTTCACCTCCGCGGCTTCGGGGGTCCACAGATGTCGCGTCCACAAAGCGACATCAGTCCGCGCGTTTGATAACGTGACAGCGACTCTTGTTGTTCACGAGAGTGGTAAGCATCATGTCTATCATTTCTGTTTTGGTTTCTCCTATATTTTCCACATTGTTTTAATACATTCGCATTGTTTTAATATTATTTTCTGTGTGTTTCATTCTCAGATTCGTTCACGACGCAGGCTCAGGGATTGGAGATTCAGCCTGAAATCTTGGGACGACTGTTCCCAAGTTTTCAGGTTTCGAATTTCTACTCCATGACATTGGGCGAGCGGCAAGATGCATTGGGCGCGCTTCAAGGCCAGTGGCATGTGAAGGTATGGGAATTCAGTTGTGGTTTTTAATATCTTTATTAACATTTTTGTGTACTTGTAAATGTGCACTTTAGTATGCTTTTTTTGGATGGTATTGATAGTTCTCTAACTCAAGTTATTATGTATGTACATTTCATTATTATTGAAGGTCCATTTCCGTCCAGAAGGAGAACGCGTGAGCAAGACCATCTTGGACATCTCGACGATCACGCAGTCGAGCGACGCTCCGGCGAGCTTTGACACATCGAGCACACCGATTTCGTCAACACCCGCCAAAAGGAGACATGACATGAGCACGTTTTTTATTGTGATTATGTATATGTACTCATCGTAATTGTAATTTGATTGATGTATATCATTTTTTAAATATTTGGAAATTGCTCCTTTTTTTTTTTGCAGCAATGGTGAAGCTTGAGCGATTTGGAACAACGGAGAAGATGCTCACAGGGGTTTATGAAGTTAATTTCAATGAGTTAATTATTATACATTTGAACAGATTATGAAAACGAGTGCAGACTTACGCGAGCGTGAGAACAATGAGTGTGAGAGGGATGACATGTGTTAATAGGTCACTGTTTCTTTAATTGGTGTGGGTATGCGTTGTCTTGTGTGCGTATGTGCGTTGCATTAATAACGCATGTCTGTGGGTTCTAAAAATTAGGATCAAACCATCATTTCCGAGAAGGTTCTTTGCCCACTCAGTGAGTGTGTTCATTTGAACTGGATTTGATGGAATTGACCTTTTTTTTAGATCACACAGATTGTGTTATTTCATGTGGCAGTCGGATGATTCAAACGCTAGGCTATTGACTTCCCCCCCATGCTAGGCAGGGGATGCGGTAGCCTAGTGTATGGGTCAATCAACTATCACGCATTTTCATCATAATACGCATTTACATGATTGGTATTGTATATATAAGTATATACTACGCATATCATTACAGCATATGCATCATATTTATGCATTTCCATTCCATGTTTCGTTTACTATATCCATCGTACCGTCTGCATGTCAGTTCCATTTATGCACGGCAGAATACTTCTGCTGTCAAAATACTAGGAGTGGGGCCTAGGCTTAGTAGCCTAGGCCCACACTAGGAGGTAGTAGGTTGTGCCCTAGGACTAGGGTTTGTGGTATACGAAGGAGAATTGTGAGAATGGGAATGATGATGAACTAGCAAGCAGCAGGATACATATAGGAAACCCTAAGGGGTTGTACTCACTATTGAGCACCCCACTGCAGGCTAGACAATAACATTCTGACACACCCCCATAGCCAAAGTGGGGTGCAATCAGTACAATGAGCAGGCAGTGCAATAGTTCACAAATATGAGCAAAGCTAGTGGCAGTCACAGGAGGCCAGTGAGGAGGAGGAGGAACTGTGGAGGGAGAGATGAGAGGAGGCGACGACTGAAGTTGCAGACACACGGGCACCAGGAGCACCAGGTTGCAACCTCCTCCAACTGTCTCACTCCCCCCTACACTCACCCCCAGGGTCACCACTCGCTCCACGCCCACATCACCCCCCTAGCGCCACTCCCTCGTCTCCCACACATCCACCCCCCCGCAGCGGCAGCTGCAGCAGTGGGAGACGGAGGAGAAGGAAGGGGCGACGCACACGGAGCACCCCCACACCCGCCACCCCCACACTCTCCTGTCCAGGGGACGCAGGGGGGGGGGAGGGCCGGGGCGGGAGAGCGCACGAGGGCGCAGGCAACCGCGCGTGCCGAGCAACAGCGCGGAGCAGGTAGGGTAGAGCGCACGAAGGCGCGGGCAACCGCGCGTGCAGAGCAACAGCGCGGAGCAGGTAGGGTAGAGCGCACGAGGGCGCGGGCAACCGCGCGTGCAGAGCAACAGCGCGGAGCAGGTAGGGTAGAGCGCACGAGGGCGCGGGCAACCGCGCGTGCAGAGCAACAGCGCGGAGCAGGGCGCACGATGCACGAGGCACGAGGCACGAGGCACGAAGCACAAGGCACAAGGCACAAGGCACGAGGGCGCAGGTAGGTAGGTAGGTAGGTAGAGCGCACGAGGGCGCGGGCAACCGCGCGCTGCTGCAGTGGCGAGCGGCTCCAGGGGCGGCTGCTGCTGTGGCGGGCGACTCCAGGGGCGGCTGCTGCAGTGGCGGGCGGCTCCAGGGGCGGCTGCTGCAGTTGCTGGCGGCTCCAGGGGCTGCTGCTGCAGTTGCTGGCGGCTCCAGGGGCTGCTGCAGCAGTTGCGGGCGGCTCCAGGGGCTGCTGCTGCAGGTGCTGGCGGCTCCAGGGGCTGCTGCTGCAGTTGCGGGCGGCTCCAGGGGCTGCTGCTGCAGTGGCGGGCGGCTCGAGGCGCGCCCTGGCCTGGCGCAGTCCGTACGGGCCGCGCGCGGGCCTGGCGCAGCCCGTACGGGCCGCGCGCGGGCCTGGCGCAGCCCGTACGGGCCGCGCGCGGGCCTGGCGCAGCCCGTACGGGCCGCGCGCGGGCCTGGCGCAGCCCGTACGGGCCGCGCGCAGGCTGGACGGGCCGCGCGCGGGCCCTACGGAGGTCGCTCGGGCCACGACGGGCGACGGGGGGTGACGCGCGGCTCCCCGTCGCCCGTCGCAGCTCCTCCCGGGGGCGACTCGCGGAGTGACGGGGCAGAAAGCCGCCGCGCGCCTCGGGGCGCACGGCGGGCAGAAAACCGCCGCACGCCTCGGGGCGCACGGCGGGCAGAAAACCGCCGCGCGCCTCGGGGCGCACGGCTGGCAGAGATATCATATTCCCCCTGTATCATTGTGATATTTCATCTGTATCAGATCATACATCATATTCATTATCTTACGGGTTACATGAGTGAGATTTCTCTATATATGATACATCAATGGTTCATCTTTGTATGTTTTTGCACCAAAGTGAACATTCTGTTCAACATCTTACTTCATTATACGTATTATTTTGTTGTTTTATATGTTCTTACGACAGATCCTCCGCCATACCCGCACGACTCAGGGGAGGTGAGTTTCGTTGAACGTTATGAATACTGTGATCATTGTGGTTGTCATAATTCTATATCTCATAAGTACTATTCACGTTTGTTAAACGTGTTTCATACGCAGGAATCTGTAGAGGTCAAACTCAGATGGGTTGATGCTGAGACTCAAGCAGGACGTCACCGAGCTGATTTTCATGTGAAAATCGTGGTGATTGGCAGGAAGAATGGTTTCACAAAGGACGATGTGAAATTTGTTCCTGGAAAGTTCTATGTTTTTTATGAGGATTTCACTGTGACAGAGGTGGTGATCTGGCCACAATCCAGGGGGTCTTGTCGATGTGATGTGGATGCTATGAATGATTTCTTGATGAGGCTTTCCATTGGGAAAGTCTATGAAGTCCATCGCACCGTCGGTGCTCGCGCACCCCCCACCTGGTAAGCTTTGTCTGGACTTGTCTATGTGATTCGACACGTGTTGGTTTTACAACTTATGCACTGAATACGTACAGGATTCTGGTTGGAGGTCTTCGCACGCAACTCAACTGGAAGCATCGGTGCTCACATCTGATCGAGGCCAGCGGGTCTCCTCGGCTGAACGTGGGAAACTTGCCTACTCCCACGCTTTTGAGCTTCTATGGTGCTGAGGATAAGTCTAGGGTAAGAATTACGACGACATTTGTTACGTCTTTTTACGTATGATTGTCAAATTGTAGTTGTCATTTACTTTTATAATTTGTGATTCACATTTTTGCCCCTATTCTATCCCAATTCATTCATGCCACACATTGTACGTCTCTCATGGTACGTCTCTCTGCATGTGTTCTATGTATTCATTTCTGTTGTATCATTCATCTCCGTTATTTCCAGATCCCTTGCATTTCTGTCAGGCTCAAGATCTCGTCTTTCGAGCCGAACCGCGCGCTCCCTAAGTTCACGGCTGGCATCCATGATTCAACGATGAAGAGCGCTTTGATAGCGCTCGGGGATGCCGCCATCAGGTTCAACTCCAGCTGTGAGAGTTATTTTGCAGATCACCCCGATGCTAGCGATGTTCCTGTCTTCATCAGCAACGTGTATCTCAAATCAGCAGCTTTTACGACGACAGTGCCTTCGGACATTGTCATTCTCGATCCTGTTCCAGCATCCGTCACAACGGATGCACCCGTCACCGAGCTACAAGACGTTGGTCTTGTGAGCTTGTAAGTTATCAAAATTTGCACAATTGAGCTGTTAGTAGCGAACATGAATTTCATTAGCAATTTTTTGTTTTGAATGATCAGGATGTCTCATGTGGACACATTGGTGATGGTAACAAACGAAGAGAAGATAGCAACACTTGCAGCAGACCTCAGAGACCCAGTGCACGACAGTCGAGTTGTCTGCGCTGCTGGTGCAGGAGATTCCATTTGCGGAATGCCTGTTTTCACCTCCGCGGCTTCGGGGGTCCACAGATGTCGCGTCCACAAAGCGACATCAGTCCGCGCGTTTGATAACGTGACAGCGACTCTTGTTGTTCACGAGAGTGGTAAGCATCATGTCTATCATTTCTGTTTTGGTTTCTCCTATATTTTCCACATTGTTTTAATACATTCGCATTGTTTTAATATTATTTTCTGTGTGTTTCATTCTCAGATTCGTTCACGACGCAGGCTCAGGGATTGGAGATTCAGCCTGAAATCTTGGGACGACTGTTCCCAAGTTTTCAGGTTTCGAATTTCTACTCCATGACATTGGGCGAGCGGCAAGATGCATTGGGCGCGCTTCAAGGCCAGTGGCATGTGAAGGTATGGGAATTCAGTTGTGGTTTTTAATATCTTTATTAACATTTTTGTGTACTTGTAAATGTGCACTTTAGTATGCTTTTTTTGGATGGTATTGATAGTTCTCTAACTCAAGTTATTATGTATGTACATTTCATTATTATTGAAGGTCCATTTCCGTCCAGAAGGAGAACGCGTGAGCAAGACCATCTTGGACATCTCGACGATCACGCAGTCGAGCGACGCTCCGGCGAGCTTTGACACATCGAGCACACCGATTTCGTCAACACCCGCCAAAAGGAGACATGACATGAGCACGTTTTTTATTGTGATTATGTATATGTACTCATCGTAATTGTAATTTGATTGATGTATATCATTTTTTAAATATTTGGAAATTGCTCCTTTTTTTTTTTGCAGCAATGGTGAAGCTTGAGCGATTTGGAACAACGGAGAAGATGCTCACAGGGGTTTATGAAGTTAATTTCAATGAGTTAATTATTATACATTTGAACAGATTATGAAAACGAGTGCAGACTTACGCGAGCGTGAGAACAATGAGTGTGAGAGGGATGACATGTGTTAATAGGTCACTGTTTCTTTAATTGGTGTGGGTATGCGTTGTCTTGTGTGCGTATGTGCGTTGCATTAATAACGCATGTCTGTGGGTTCTAAAAATTAGGATCAAACCATCATTTCCGAGAAGGTTCTTTGCCCACTCAGTGAGTGTGTTCATTTGAACTGGATTTGATGGAATTGACCTTTTTTTTAGATCACACAGATTGTGTTATTTCATGTGGCAGTCGGATGATTCAAACGCTAGGCTATTGACTTCCCCCCCATGCTAGGCAGGGGATGCGGTAGCCTAGTGTATGGGTCAATCAACTATCACGCATTTTCATCATAATACGCATTTACATGATTGGTATTGTATATATAAGTATATACTACGCATATCATTACAGCATATGCATCATATTTATGCATTTCCATTCCATGTTTCGTTTACTATATCCATCGTACCGTCTGCATGTCAGTTCCATTTATGCACGGCAGAATACTTCTGCTGTCAAAATACTAGGAGTGGGGCCTAGGCTTAGTAGCCTAGGCCCACACTAGGAGGTAGTAGGTTGTGCCCTAGGACTAGGGTTTGTGGTATACGAAGGAGAATTGTGAGAATGGGAATGATGATGAACTAGCAAGCAGCAGGATACATATAGGAAACCCTAAGGGGTTGTACTCACTATTGAGCACCCCACTGCAGGCTAGACAATAACATTCTGACACACCCCCATAGCCAAAGTGGGGTGCAATCAGTACAATGAGCAGGCAGTGCAATAGTTCACAAATATGAGCAAAGCTAGTGGCAGTCACAGGAGGCCAGTGAGGAGGAGGAGGAACTGTGGAGGGAGAGATGAGAGGAGGCGACGACTGAAGTTGCAGACACACGGGCACCAGGAGCACCAGGTTGCAACCTCCTCCAACTGTCTCACTCCCCCCTACACTCACCCCCAGGGTCACCACTCGCTCCACGCCCACATCACCCCCCTAGCGCCACTCCCTCGTCTCCCACACATCCACCCCCCCGCAGCGGCAGCTGCAGCAGTGGGAGACGGAGGAGAAGGAAGGGGCGACGCACACGGAGCACCCCCACACCCGCCACCCCCACACTCTCCTGTCCAGGGGACGCAGGGGGGGGGGAGGGCCGGGGCGGGAGAGCGCACGAGGGCGCAGGCAACCGCGCGTGCCGAGCAACAGCGCGGAGCAGGTAGGGTAGAGCGCACGAAGGCGCGGGCAACCGCGCGTGCAGAGCAACAGCGCGGAGCAGGTAGGGTAGAGCGCACGAGGGCGCGGGCAACCGCGCGTGCAGAGCAACAGCGCGGAGCAGGTAGGGTAGAGCGCACGAGGGCGCGGGCAACCGCGCGTGCAGAGCAACAGCGCGGAGCAGGGCGCACGATGCACGAGGCACGAGGCACGAGGCACGAAGCACAAGGCACAAGGCACAAGGCACGAGGGCGCAGGTAGGTAGGTAGGTAGGTAGAGCGCACGAGGGCGCGGGCAACCGCGCGCTGCTGCAGTGGCGAGCGGCTCCAGGGGCGGCTGCTGCTGTGGCGGGCGACTCCAGGGGCGGCTGCTGCAGTGGCGGGCGGCTCCAGGGGCGGCTGCTGCAGTTGCTGGCGGCTCCAGGGGCTGCTGCTGCAGTTGCTGGCGGCTCCAGGGGCTGCTGCAGCAGTTGCGGGCGGCTCCAGGGGCTGCTGCTGCAGGTGCTGGCGGCTCCAGGGGCTGCTGCTGCAGTTGCGGGCGGCTCCAGGGGCTGCTGCTGCAGTGGCGGGCGGCTCGAGGCGCGCCCTGGCCTGGCGCAGTCCGTACGGGCCGCGCGCGGGCCTGGCGCAGCCCGTACGGGCCGCGCGCGGGCCTGGCGCAGCCCGTACGGGCCGCGCGCGGGCCTGGCGCAGCCCGTACGGGCCGCGCGCAGGCTGGACGGGCCGCGCGCGGGCCCTACGGAGGTCGCTCGGGCCACGACGGGCGACGGGGGGTGACGCGCGGCTCCCCGTCGCCCGTCGCAGCTCCTCCCGGGGGCGACTCGCGGAGTGACGGGGCAGAAAGCCGCCGCGCGCCTCGGGGCGCACGGCGGGCAGAAAACCGCCGCACGCCTCGGGGCGCACGGCGGGCAGAAAACCGCCGCGCGCCTCGGGGCGCACGGCTGGCAGAGATATCATATTCCCCCTGTATCATTGTGATATTTCATCTGTATCAGATCATACATCATATTCATTATCTTACGGGTTACATGAGTGAGATTTCTCTATATATGATACATCAATGGTTCATCTTTGTATGTTTTTGCACCAAAGTGAACATTCTGTTCAACATCTTACTTCATTATACGTATTATTTTGTTGTTTTATATGTTCTTACGACAGATCCTCCGCCATACCCGCACGACTCAGGGGAGGTGAGTTTCGTTGAACGTTATGAATACTGTGATCATTGTGGTTGTCATAATTCTATATCTCATAAGTACTATTCACGTTTGTTAAACGTGTTTCATACGCAGGAATCTGTAGAGGTCAAACTCAGATGGGTTGATGCTGAGACTCAAGCAGGACGTCACCGAGCTGATTTTCATGTGAAAATCGTAGTGATTGGCAGGAAGAATGGTTTCACAAAGGACGATGTGAAATTTGTTCCTGGAAAGTTCTATGTTTTTTATGAGGATTTCACTGTGACAGAGGTGGTGATCTGGCCACAATCCAGGGGGTCTTGTCGATGTGATGTGGATGCTATGAATGATTTCTTGATGAGGCTTTCCATTGGGAAAGTCTATGAAGTCCATCGCACCGTCGGTGCTCGCGCACCCCCCACCTGGTAAGCTTTGTCTGGACTTGTCTATGTGATTCGACACGTGTTGGTTTTACAACTTATGCACTGAATACGTACAGGATTCTGGTTGGAGGTCTTCGCACGCAACTCAACTGGAAGCATCGGTGCTCACATCTGATCGAGGCCAGCGGGTCTCCTCGGCTGAACGTGGGAAACTTGCCTACTCCCACGCTTTTGAGCTTCTATGGTGCTGAGGATAAGTCTAGGGTAAGAATTACGACGACATTTGTTACGTCTTTTTACGTATGATTGTCAAATTGTAGTTGTCATTTACTTTTATAATTTGTGATTCACATTTTTGCCCCTATTCTATCCCAATTCATTCATGCCACACATTGTACGTCTCTCATGGTACGTCTCTCTGCATGTGTTCTATGTATTCATTTCTGTTGTATCATTCATCTCCGTTATTTCCAGATCCCTTGCATTTCTGTCAGGCTCAAGATCTCGTCTTTCGAGCCGAACCGCGCGCTCCCTAAGTTCACGGCTGGCATCCATGATTCAACGATGAAGAGCGCTTTGATAGCGCTCGGGGATGCCGCCATCAGGTTCAACTCCAGCTGTGAGAGTTATTTTGCAGATCACCCCGATGCTAGCGATGTTCCTGTCTTCATCAGCAACGTGTATCTCAAATCAGCAGCTTTTACGACGACAGTGCCTTCGGACATTGTCATTCTCGATCCTGTTCCAGCATCCGTCACAACGGATGCACCCGTCACCGAGCTACAAGACGTTGGTCTTGTGAGCTTGTAAGTTATCAAAATTTGCACAATTGAGCTGTTAGTAGCGAACATGAATTTCATTAGCAATTTTTTGTTTTGAATGATCAGGATGTCTCATGTGGACACATTGGTGATGGTAACAAACGAAGAGAAGATAGCAACACTTGCAGCAGACCTCAGAGACCCAGTGCACGACAGTCGAGTTGTCTGCGCTGCTGGTGCAGGAGATTCCATTTGCGGAATGCCTGTTTTCACCTCCGCGGCTTCGGGGGTCCACAGATGTCGCGTCCACAAAGCGACATCAGTCCGCGCGTTTGATAACGTGACAGCGACTCTTGTTGTTCACGAGAGTGGTAAGCATCATGTCTATCATTTCTGTTTTGGTTTCTCCTATATTTTCCACATTGTTTTAATACATTCGCATTGTTTTAATATTATTTTCTGTGTGTTTCATTCTCAGATTCGTTCACGACGCAGGCTCAGGGATTGGAGATTCAGCCTGAAATCTTGGGACGACTGTTCCCAAGTTTTCAGGTTTCGAATTTCTACTCCATGACATTGGGCGAGCGGCAAGATGCATTGGGCGCGCTTCAAGGCTAGTGGCATGTGAAGGTATGGGAATTCAGTTGTGGTTTTTAATATATTTATTAACATTTTTGTGTACTTGTAAATGTGCACTTTAGTATGTTTTTTTTGGATGGTATTGATAGTTCTCTAACTCAAGTTATTATGTATGTACATTTCATTGTTATTGAAGGTCCATTTCCGTCCAGAAGGAGAACGCGTGAGCAAGACCATCTTGGACATCTCGACGATCACGCAGTCGAGCGACGCTCCGGCGAGCTTTGACACATCGAGCACACCGATTTCGTCAACACCCGCCAAAAGGAGACATGACGTGAGCACGTTTTTTATTGTGATTATGTATATGTACTCATCGTAATTGTAATTTGATTGATATATATCATTTTTTAAATATTTGGAAATTGCTCCTTTTTTTTTTTGCAGCAATGGTGAAGCTTGAGCGATTTGGAACAACGGAGAAGATGCTCACAGGGGTTTATGAAGTTAATTTCAATGAGTTAATTATTATACATTTGAACAGATTATGAAAACGAGTGCAGACTTACGCGAGCGTGAGAACAATGAGTGTGAGAGGGATGACATGTGTTAATAGGTCACTGTTTCTTTAATTGGTGTGGGTATGCGTTGTCTTGTGTGCGTATGTGCGTTGCATTAATAACGCATGTCTGTGGGTTCTAAAAATTAGGATCAAACCATCATTTCCGAGAAGGTTCTTTGCCCACTCAGTGAGTGTGTTCATTTGAACTGGATTTGATGGAATTGACCTTTTTTTTAGATCACACAGATTGTGTTATTTCATGTGGCAGTCGGATGATTCAAACGCTAGGCTATTGACTTCCCCCCCATGCTAGGCAGGGGATGCGGTAGCCTAGTGTATGGGTCAATCAACTATCACGCATTTTCATCATAATACGCATTTACATGATTGGTATTGTATATATAAGTATATACTACGCATATCATTACAGCATATGCATCATATTTATGCATTTCCATTCCATGTTTCGTTTACTATATCCATCGTACCGTCTGCATGCCAGTTCCATTTATGCACGGCAGAATACTTCTGCTGTCAAAATACTAGGAGTGGGGCCTAGGCTTAGTAGCCTAGGCCCACACTAGGAGGTAGTAGGTTGTGCCCTAGGACTAGGGTTTGTGGTATACGAAGGAGAATTGTGAGAATGGGAATGATGATGAACTAGCAAGCAGCAGGATACATATAGGAAACCCTAAGGGGTTGTACTCACTATTGAGCACCCCACTGCAGGCTAGACAATAACATTCTGACACACCCCCATAGCCAAAGTGGGGTGCAATCAGTACAATGAGCAGGCAGTGCAATAGTTCACAAATATGAGCAAAGCTAGTGGCAGTCACAGGAGGCCAGTGAGGAGGAGGAGGAACTGTGGAGGGAGAGATGAGAGGAGGCGACGACTGAAGTTGCAGACACACGGGCACCAGGAGCACCAGGTTGCAACCTCCTCCAACTGTCTCACTCCCCCCTACACTCACCCCCAGGGTCACCACTCGCTCCACGCCCACATCACCCCCCTAGCGCCACTCCCTCGTCTCCCACACATCCACCCCCCCGCAGCGGCAGCTGCAGCAGTGGGAGACGGAGGAGAAGGAAGGGGCGACGCACACGGAGCACCCCCACACCCGCCACCCCCACACTCTCCTGTCCAGGGGACGCAGGGGGGGGGGAGGGCCGGGGCGGGAGAGCGCACGAGGGCGCAGGCAACCGCGCGTGCCGAGCAACAGCGCGGAGCAGGTAGGGTAGAGCGCACGAAGGCGCGGGCAACCGCGCGTGCAGAGCAACAGCGCGGAGCAGGTAGGGTAGAGCGCACGAGGGCGCGGGCAACCGCGCGTGCAGAGCAACAGCGCGGAGCAGGTAGGGTAGAGCGCACGAGGGCGCGGGCAACCGCGCGTGCAGAGCAACAGCGCGGAGCAGGGCGCACGATGCACGAGGCACGAGGCACGAGGCACGAAGCACAAGGCACAAGGCACAAGGCACGAGGGCGCAGGTAGGTAGGTAGGTAGGTAGAGCGCACGAGGGCGCGGGCAACCGCGCGCTGCTGCAGTGGCGAGCGGCTCCAGGGGCGGCTGCTGCTGTGGCGGGCGACTCCAGGGGCGGCTGCTGCAGTGGCGGGCGGCTCCAGGGGCGGCTGCTGCAGTTGCTGGCGGCTCCAGGGGCTGCTGCTGCAGTTGCTGGCGGCTCCAGGGGCTGCTGCAGCAGTTGCGGGCGGCTCCAGGGGCTGCTGCTGCAGGTGCTGGCGGCTCCAGGGGCTGCTGCTGCAGTTGCGGGCGGCTCCAGGGGCTGCTGCTGCAGTGGCGGGCGGCTCGAGGCGCGCCCTGGCCTGGCGCAGTCCGTACGGGCCGCGCGCGGGCCTGGCGCAGCCCGTACGGGCCGCGCGCGGGCCTGGCGCAGCCCGTACGGGCCGCGCGCAGGCTGGACGGGCCGCGCGCGGGCCCTACGGAGGTCGCTCGGGCCACGACGGGCGACGGGGGGCGACGCGCGGCTCCCCGTCGCCCGTCGCAGCTCCTCCCGGGGGCGACTCGCGGAGTGACGGGGCAGAAAGCCGCCGCGCGCCTCGGGGCGCACGGCGGGCAGAAAACCGCCGCGCGCCTCGGGGCGCACGGCGGGCAGAAAACCGCCGCGCGCCTCGGGGCGCACGGCTGGCAGAGAACCGCCGCACGCTCCGAGCGCGCGGCGGGATGAAAAATTAGGGTTTGGCCGCCGCGCACCACGGGGCGCGCGGCGGACAGTACGGCAGCGGAAGCAGGTGGTGGGCCCATACAGGAAGGCGGCAGGAACGTGCCTGCTCTGAATACCATGTCAAAATACTAGGAGTGGGGCCTAGGCTTAGTAGCCTAGGCCCACACTAGGAGGTAGTAGGTTGTGCCCTAGGACTAGGGTTTGTGGTATACGAAGGAGAATTGTGAGAATGGGAATGATGATGAACTAGCAAGCAGCAGGATACATATAGGAAACCCTAAGGGGTTGTACTCACTATTGAGCACCCCACTGCAGGCTAGACAATAACATTCTGACATCTGCGTATGCATTACGGATTACGCATTCCTATGATTGGTATAGTATATATAAGTACATACTACGCATACCGATACATCATATGAATCATATTTATGCATTTCCATTCCATGTTTCGTTTACTATATCCATCGTACCGTCTGCATGCCAGTTTTTTTTATGCACGGCAGAATACTTCTGCGTATGCATTACGGAATAAACAGCCGCATGCTTACCATATTATCATTTTTCCACTAAATTCATCTATATGAAGAGCCAGAGCAAGTTATAAAAATAAAAAGAATATACTACCACACATCGTCATGAGCTGTTACCGCAAATGATTAGAAAACATTTAGGCTATCATTCACTAGATTTACATCTTTTTTGTTTTTTTTTTTTTCAATTATAGGCGATGAAAAAAAAATTGTACATAACGAATGCAATAGGTTGCTTCGCAACCCAAAAAACCCGGTCGGAAAGGGATGCACTTGGGGAGGCATCAACCCTAAATACAATGCCTTTCCCGTGTTTAGGGTTGATCCCTCCCTGAAAGGAGTCCAGGTCCCTAGGGTTTTTTTTTTTTCTTGCCTGCCCTAACAGTACCTGGTAGCAATATATGGGGTGCAATATATTGTTACAAAAATGACACCGTTAACTTTCATTCGACGTATTTTCCTGTAAAATTTATCGTGCACATTTAACGGAAAATTGTTGCCCGCAGGAATCTTTGTTAGGCGTCAAAAAAAGCGCGGTTAAAAAAAACTATGAAACGAAATTGAAAATGCAATAGATTGTTTCACCCATTGCATCCTTTTTGTGCTGCATCAGCTGTTACACAGTGTTTTATGTGGCGCTACCAGACAAATTTGCGAAGCAGAACTGGGGTATCGACGGTTTTGCATACCATCGAATAGGGTTACCAGACTAATTTGCATGTATATGATGTTGGCCCAAGTAACAGATCCAATCACGTGCATGTAACCCCAGAAACTTCAAGATCGTTCGGAACAAATTTTCGTGTAGCAACCCCAAACACGTGCTTCACAAATATCTGTGCACTGTTGTTGAGCGCGGTTCGCTTTGAGCGAACTTGCTGTGAACGCCATCTCAATCAAGGGAAATGTTGAATGCAAAGTACAGCTGATGCTCATACCATGCACGCGAATTTGCCTTGCGCCGGATGGATACGCTGCACCCGAGGTTGTTTCCCCAGCTTCATGCACCTACATTACAAGCGCGTCGCGTGGTTATCAACCAATAGTAACGAACATACCGAAGTCAAGCAGAAGAGACTGAAGTCAAACGAGGTAACAGATCTTGTTTATAAGCACATGCGAATCCTTTTTAGCTAGCTGCGAATTGACGAAACTTATGCGAAATGCTCGTGACAGCTTATACGCCCCCTTCATAAGGCAACCGGGAGGGGCTCAAACAGGCATCAATTGTATGGTACATCAACATGCGTCTAATCATGCAAACCAATTTATTATAAAGAACGCTGCCAGCTGTAGCTGTAGCGAGAACCTTACTGGGGGTACGGTTTTCCACACAAACCATTTGCTTTTGGGGAGTTCGCCATCACCTCAACACGAGGTAGCAACGGCTAGACGTCGTGGCTCGCACCGCAACCCTGCCAGCAGACTGCACGCGACGCGTCATCTTCAGCGTCACCACGACCGCCATGCCAAACCGCAGCAGCGCGCCGTCGCGTCCCGCCCCGCCCCCGGCAGTGAGGGCGGGCGACCGCGTGAGCATCGTGGCGCCCGCCGGGGCTGTGGACGCGCGACTGCTGCGACAAGGCTGCGACGTGCTGGCGTCGTGGTGAGGCACGCACCCTCTCTTGCGTGGCGACGCACACCCAGCACTCCCTCCCGTGCGTAGGAATCATGTACACACACGCGCGCGCTCGTGCGTGGTGACGTGACGCGCACGGTTCATATGTGAGCTGAGGCACACCCTCGCTCACACCTGCTGTCGCTGCCGCACTGCCACTCGCCGCACGTGCCGTGAGCTGGGCGATCGGGTGAATGTGTGAGGGAGTGAGGGAGCAGCTAGGAATGCACAACCGAGCTCATACACATCGTGACCGCCGCTGCTCACTTGCGGGCTGCCGCCACGCGCTGTCACGCCATTGGGTTCCCCCCTCCACCTCGTTCTGCCCATCCCCGCTCTTCCCTATCTCGCCAGGGGTCTCGTCCCAGTCGTGCATGCGCAAGTCTCGCTGCGCCAAGCCTACCTCGCAGGCTCGGACCGAGCCAGAGCCGCAGGTTTGGTGGAGGCGTTTCTGGACCCCACCACGCGCGCAGTGGTGTGCGCCCGGGGCGGGTATGGCTGCGCGCGCCTGCTGCCCCTGCTGGAGCGCGCGCTTAGGGTGGAGGGGCAGGGGGAGGCGGGGGGGAAGGGGGAGGGGGAATGGGAGGGCGGAGGCTGGGAGTGCGGGGATGGGGAGGCGGAATTGGAGAGAGGCGCGGAGGCAGTGTTGGGGGAAGGAGCAGCGAATGAGGGCAGGAGGGATGTGGATGGGGGGGATCAGGCCAAGGGAAATGAGCGTGGGGGGAGTGGGGGCAGTGGGGGTGAGGGCAAGGGGGATCAAGGGCAGGCGAATGAGGGCAGGGGTGAGGCAGGCGGATGGGTGCAGAGGGTTGACGGGCTGGGGGGGTGTGGGGCGGAGGAGGGGGGTAGTGGGGGACGGTGATGGGGGGAGGAGAGGATAGAGGGGAAGGGCGTGCAGAGGTACGGGAGGGGCGTGCAGAGGTACGTGAGGGCGTGGGGACAGCGAGTGAAAGGGCAGTGCGAGGCGATGGTGGGTGCAGAGGTGCGGATCGATCAACTGGTTGCAGCGCTGACGTGGCACGATGCTCTACTGCTGACGTGGCACAAGGCAACAGCAGGCGCTCACGGCTGGCCACACAGATCCGGCGCAAGCGATTCTTTGGCTTCAGTGATGTGACGGCGCTGCACAGGTGGGCCGCAACAGTGCAAGTGTGTGGTTCAACCACCACGTGCATGCACAAGCCATGCTCGTGTCTCTCAACCAGCGCCAGCCGATTCAGCCATGCTTTTGCTTTTGCTTGTGCTTGTGCTTTTGCTTTTGCTTTTGCTTGTGCTTTTGCTTTCGCTTCTGCTTGTGCTTGTGCTTTTGCTTTTGCTTTTGCTTTTGCTTCTGCTAGTGCTTGTGCTTTTGCTTTTGCTTTTGCTTTTGCTTTTGCTTTTGCTTGTGCTTGTGCTTTTGCTTTTGCTTTTGCTTGTGCTTGTGCTTTTGCTTTTGCTTTTGCTTGTGCTTTTGCTTTTGCTTCTGCTTCTGCTTCTGCTTGTGCTTGTGCTTTTGCTTTTGCTTTTGCTTTTGCTTGTGCTTGTGCTTTTGCTTTTGCTTGTGCTTGTGCTTGTGCTTTTGCTTTTGCTTTTGCTTTTGCTTTTGCTTGTGCTTGTGCTTGTGCTTGTGCTTTTGCTTTTGCTTTTGCTTGTGCTTTTGCTTTTGCTTTTGCTTTTGCTTTTGCTGTTGCTTTTGCTTTTGCTTTTGCTTGTGCTTGTGCTTTTGCTTTTGCTTGTGCTTTTGCTTTTGCTTTTTCTTGTGCTTGTGCTTGTGCTTTTGCTTTTGCTTGTGCTTGTGCTTTTGCTTTTGCTTTTGCTTGTGCTTTTGCTTTTGCTTTTGCTTGTGCTTTTGCTTTTGCTTGTGCTTTTGCTTTTGCTTGTGCTTTTGCTTTTGCTTGTGCTTTTGCTTTTGCTTTTGCTTGTGCTTTTGCTTTTGCTTGTGCTTTTGCTTTTGCTTTTTCTTGTGCTTGTGCTTGTGCTTTTGCTTTTGCTTGTGCTTTTGCTTTTGCTTTTGCTTGTGCTTTTGCTTTTGCTTTTGCTTGTGCTTTTGCTTTTGCTTGTGCTTTTGCTTTTGCTTGGGCTTCTGCTTTTGCGCTAGGCGCGAGGCACGGAACCAAGGCCCCCTTGAGGCTCTCAGCTGTGAACCCACATGCCTGCATGTGCAAACTACCATCATGCATACCATCTCTGCTCAATCCCTTCCCCCCCCCCCTCTTGTTAGTCTCTCCTTTACTCTTCTCTCCACTTGTTCGCTTAGTCTCTTTCTATCCCCCTCCCCCCCACGTCAGTTTCTTCCAGGCGGAGCTAGCAGAGCCGTTCATCTCCTTCCACGCGCCCATGCCAGCCACCCCATTCTTCGCCGACCAATCAGCACTCGCCAGCAGAGCAGCGCTCCGCGCCGCCCTCTTCGAACCCTCCCTCGCTCTCGCCTGCCCTCCGCTTCAGGTGATGGTCAGGTGCCCTCTAGGTTATTCTCAGGTGCTTTTCAGCTTATCCTCACTTCAGGTGCCCTCCCTCCCACCTTTCTCCCCATTCCCTCGCCCCTATGCTCCCTGCTGTAATTCCTTTCAGCTTTGGGGCTCTTGAGGCGTCCCCTTGCATACCTTTCACATCTCCACTCTCGTCCTCTTCCACCCCGCCTTTCCCCCTGTATTTCCTCCGCCTTCCCCTTCATCCATCACAGGGCCGCCACCCCCAGAGGAGCTGTTGCTGAGGCGCCTGGGTGAGCAATCTTTCTCTACCCTTCC